>CM073761.1:34970316-35595103 GCA_037127475.1 Arma custos | reverse complement strand
CACTATTATATTATAATAAATATATATATACATATATACATATATATATATATATATATATACATATATATAGTGTCTAACTATAGTACTATTAAATATAGTGTAAAAAAGAATCAATACCATATTTCTTCTTAAATGATAAACAATGCCAAGTTTACGAAAATATATTTCATCTGATATTTTTGAAAAACATCCTTTATGTTTTCATTTAGCAATGCTGATGTCTCCATAAATAAACAGCCACAGGATCTCGCATAAATTTCAGCTGCTTTTTTGTCAATTCGTCTCTCCTCTGTAAGATCACTATAAAAATCAAGTTTTACTTTTAAATATAAAATAGTGAAGTTGTACATATATTTAGATAGATAATTATTGTAATAATGAGTTTAAGTGCTTCACTTTTTAAAATTAAAGATAAATTTTCTATTCTAGAAAACACACCTTCATGTATTTTGAATCATGTAGTAAACAAAAATGAGAAATTGCAGCAAATTCATGAAAGTGTCTAAAGAAATTTTGATATTGTACTTGAATATTATGTAGCAAACTGGTAATCGCAAATGGAAGTTTATATTTTAGTTCCCTGTGTCCAAATTAAATAATGTTATTATTCAACACAATGTTATTCAATTTTGTTACAATAATTTATAAAATTATGATATAAATGATAGCAATCGGAAAATTGAACTTCAGAACCATTCTTGAACAAAGCTTTTTCAAGGAGAATAGTTAGGAAGACAAGAAGAGGATGCTATCACCAGTAGGCTAAGTATTTATACTATTAAAATAGGTTAGTCTCATACTCATGCTCTGACAGTGAATAAATTAGATTATAGTAAAAACATTAAATAACACTCTAAAATGACATGTGTAAGTTGTAATAGATAGGGTGTACTTACAAGTTCAAAAGAATAGATCTGCTTTTCATAAATCAGTTACCTCGCAATACAGCATGAAATGTTCATATTGCAATAGCTATGATCAATGAGTAAGTAATCCATTTTTAGGAACAGCAGTTATATTTAATTGTTGAATCATATAGATTATTATTATTTTTATATATTATGAATTAATTAAATTTGCACAACACGAGCTTAGACCTTGAACATCCGATTTTTTGTTTGTAGTGCGATTTTTATACTTCTCTATAGTTATCATTTCTTTTATATTCCGTTTGAAACTATTTTTCTTTTGGTGTATTATTTTAGGTTTATCAAATTTAAAGCTATGTTGTGTATTTCTAAAATGTGTAGTGAGAGCTGTTTGATCAGTTTTATTGGGGGTTTTTATTATTGAATCACAACTATATTTGTGTTGGTACACTCTACGTTTTAAGTATTGTTCCCATTTTCCGAAATAGGATTTACTGCATTTATCTTCACATTGATATTTCGTATACGACATTGAACTCTAATTTATCTGAATCTTTGGTTTTTGAAAATAGTCTTGACACAATGGCTGCGTTTTTAAAAGTAATTGCGGAGTCTATGTTACTTTTATTACCGGTGAGTTTTTGCTATTCTTTCTGAAAGTGTAGGTATATAAGGTATTGTATAGTATTTTTTAGGATTGGTTTCATTTAGGTTGTTTTGGTTAGAAAGTGTTTTTGTAGATTTTAATAAATTAGGAAGGAGGCTGTGCGGATAACCATTCTTTAATAAGAGGTCCACTACGTTGCTTTCGGCTGTTTTTTGGTATATTGAGGATGATAATTTTCTTGCGTGATTTATTAGGTTTTTAGCCATATTTATTTTATATCTTTTGGGGCATTGGCTTGTCTAGTGTATGTATCGACCAGAGTGAAAAGGTTTTTGCCACCATTTAGTTTCTATTTCTCCATTTGATTTTCTGATTAAGAGAACGTCTAAAAATGGTATTTTATTATCTTTTTCAAATTCAATAGTAAAGTTTAATAGAGTGGAATATTTATTAAATTCATTTAAAATTATTTCTTTTCATTGTTTTTGGTTGGTATCGCTGTTATTATATCATCCACATATTTAATAGAAACGGGATATTAAATGGTATTTTTGGTATGACTGTATTAAACAGTTCTTCTAAATAGATATCAGCCAAGTTAGGTGAAATAGGAGATCCCATAGGACAGCCGAATTTTTAGATATAAAATTTTTCATTAAAAAAACGTTAGGGTTTTTTCCTTCAAAATCTTCTTTGCCTCTATAAATGAAATTTTATTTGTTTGCCTTGATTTCTTTTCGAAATTTGAAAATAGGGCATCTATGATCCAATTATCGCGGTATAACCCTCCTCCAGTGGACTTACAAAATCCTATCCAATGTGATCTACATGAAGCAACAAGCATTTGCTGAAAAGGAAGTCGGTAGGTATCAGGCCGGATTTAGGGGAGGAAAATCTATGGTCGATCAAATTTATAGTTTTGGATAATTTTAGAGAAATCACTGGAATATAGGATAGTGACACATTATCTATTTGTTGATTTCTGAAGTTCTTAGGACAGCATTAAAAGACCCAAGCTTTATGAAGCGCTATATGAGCTAGGTATCCCCTCAAAAACTGATACACATAATAAAGATGACTATGGATAAGGTGAAGTGCTCTGTTCGGATCCAGGGTTGATGGCCTCGTATGCCTACTATTCGAGCTTGTCCTTGAAAAGGCAATTAGAGATTACAGAATACAAACAAGTGAAACAACTTTTGACAGGCTGGTGAAGATAGTTGGCTTTGTGGGCAATTTGGATCTAGTGGCAAGATCTTTTACATCACTGTCAATGCATTTTTGAAGTTGTCTGAAGCAGTGGAATCCATGGATATGTCAGTAAACCAAGAAAGATAAAACTAAGCACATGCAAGCTGTATTAAGTGCGATAGGATGCCAAGGAAGCTCTGGACAGGAGGCTCCATCAGACCAGAGGAATAGGCAGACTATGGCTTAAATGGGAGCATGCTGTGATCAGAACACCAGTGACCTTCTGGAAACCTGCAACTGGTGAGCAACCGCACAAGATAGAGCTCCACAATGAAAGTTCATAAAGGAGGCTTAGGTCAACACAGGCCTGTAGCGGGACGGATGAATGGATGATGGATATTTTTCAGAAACAGTACCGAATCCTCAGACATTATTCCTTATTATATTGTACTGATTGGAAAAATCCTAAAGTTTCATTCAAAACTTAATCATCAACTGGGCTTCCATATTTTCCACTATAACATCACCTATGTTTATAATACTAGATAATAAAAAAAAAAAAAAAAAATATATATATATATATATATATATATATATATATATATATATATATATATATATATATTGTTTTGGAAGTCATTTCATTAAGGCTTTATAAAATATTCCAGAGAACTTGACAAATAAAGAAATAAATTGTTTTTTAATAAATTAATGGTAAGCATATGACCACTACACCATGGGAATTTATAAAATGTCAATTTTTAAATTCAAATGAAAATACTATTATTAATTAATATTGTGAATATACTTTAATTAATAAATATACCTCTTGTTTCCAACAACCATGAAAACAGTGTTAACTTTTGTATATGGAGCAACAGTATAATATAATGAAATACTTCATATATAATGAATCCTCATTCATATATAATGAATTCATTCATATATAATGAAAGTTCATAAAGGAGGCTTAGGTCAACACAGGCCTGTAGCGCGACGGATGAATGGATGATGGATATTTTTCAGAAACAGTGCCGAATCCTCAGACATTATTCCTTATTATATTGTACTGATTGGAAAAATCCTAAAGTTTCATTCTAAACTTAATCATCAAATGGACTTCCATATTTTCCACTATAATATCACATATGTTTATAATACTAGATAATAAAAAAAATATATATATAATATTGTTTTGGAAGTCATTTCATTGAGGCTTTATAAAGTATTCCAGAGAACTTGACAAATAAAGAAATAAATTGTTTTTTAATAAATTAATGGTAAGCATATGACCACTACACCATGGGAATTTATAAAATGTCAATTTTTAAATTCAAATAAAAATACTATTATTAATTAATATTATGAATATACTTTAATTAATAAATATACCTCTTGTTTCCAGCAACCATGAAAACAGTGTTAACTTTTGTATATGGAGCAACAGTACGGTACCATTTTCTGACATGATTAAAAGAATCAAATCTTGTAACATCGTACACTATGATTACTCCATGTGCGTCCTTATAATAGTGTGGTATTGGACTGACATATTTTATACCCCTCATGTCTGTTATACCAAGGATTACTTCTTCATAATTAACTTTAATAGTTTTTGTATAGGTCCTCTTTCCTAAATTTGAAAAAAAAAAATACATTAAAACATGATATCAAAGAAATTTCTCATAAAAACAAATCTTACTAATATTATAAATGTGAATGTTTGTATGTTTGTCTCTCTTTCACGCAAAAACTACTGGACGGATTTGGATGAAACTTTACAGTAATATAGGTTATACATCAGAATAACACATAGGCTATAGCAAGCGCCGATTTATGGGAGGGTGCAAGGGGGCACGTGTCCCCCCCGCCAGTATTTTAGGTACTGTGGAGAATCCATTATTGTACATAAATAAAGGCAATTCACATGATAATAGTTGTTAAAATAACAGAAAGAACATGAGTGAAACTGTTTGTTTTGATATCCTACTAATCTTACTAATATTATAAATGTGAATGTTTGTATTTTTGTCTCTCTTTCACGCAAAAATTACTGGACGGTTTTGGATGAAACTTTACAGTAATATAGGTTATACATCAGAATAACACATAGGCTATAGCAAGCGCGGATTTATGGGAGGGTCCAAGGGGGCACGTGCTCCCCCCACAGTATTTTAGGTACTGTGGAGAATCCATTATTGTACATAAATAAAGGCAAATCACATGATGATCTATGTGGGGGCACGGGAGCATGTGCCTACCCCCGTTATAGTACATAATTAAAGGTAAATCAGGAACTTAGCATCTTGAAATTTGTAGTCAGGTTCTGTGTATAGTTTAAGAAAGAAATTCGAGTAATTCCACTCTAAGGGTTTCCTCTTTAATATAATAGGGGTTCAAAGGTTGTATAGAATCCGTCCAGTTTTCAAGTTAGACATCTGAAATTTCGGATGTTCGAGTAACTTATATTTTAAAAAAATAATTAAATTATTTAATTAAAATGATCTTTCGCGAAACTTTACGTGGCAGACCAAATTCCACGCGTGCGAAGCCGCGGGCATAAGCTAGTTAAATGAATAATTTTAAGTTCTAGAAGATAGAATCAGTATGAAGTTAATAAAATAAATAAAAAGCAAACTATAAAAATTGTAAGAAATAAATATAATAAAAAAAAATTTTAAATGTAAAAGATGAATTTTTTTTTTAATTTATCCAATGCCAGCATGTGGAATTTCTGCCATACGCCACCGAGCCTCCAAGACAAAGACATGCATCGTCATCGTTGTGTGGAATATCCTTAAGACCACTGCAATGCAGTAAATGTGCACCGTCCATTACACCAGAAAGACACTTGGAGCAATAATCGGATTCTGCGATACCCATTCCCCCCCCCATACAAAGGGAGTTATTTAATATACTAGGTTGTAACATATGAAATGCCCATGAATCAAACAGATGATGGAATCGATGGAAAAGATTGGCAATGGTTTCATTTCATCAATGATTAAAGAGATCAGATTAAAACAGAGCCATGGGTGAGCTCATCACTCAGCTTAGAAACTTACCAAAAACAAACTTTAAAAACACTCTTTGTTATTCAAATAACTTATGCAAGATTTAATTTATTTCTTCCAGTGTCTAGCCAGTATTTTTACCCATTGTTCAAAGAAAAATTATGGTTTTGAATCTTAATTCTTGATAAACTTAAGAAAGTAAAAGTATACTTCATTACTATTTTGTATGTCTTTTTTTTTTTTTTTTTTTTTTTTTTTTATTTTATTGATATTTACAACTGTAATAACATTACATCAAGTAAATTGGCTGTATGAACAAAGGACATGAACAAAAAATCACTTGTGGAGAAACTATCCATTGATAGCACTCCAATGAAGTTTTATAGTAGAAGGTCTCGAGGCCATCTTCTTTTCAGACGCCTCGGAGGGTTATCAGGAATAGTATGGGAAGCAAGTCGAGAGACTAGCGGATTCAAGTGTGTATGGAGCTTTTCATGGAAGGATAGGTATCTAGTTTGGGCCAAATCAGCAACATATGGGATATTAAGATCATGATGGATGAGTTTGTTTGTGACATAATAAGGAGCATTAAGGATTTTACGAAGGATTTTGGATTGTAAGGATTGGATGCAAGATGAATTGGATGGTTTAGTAGAGCCCCAAAGCTCAACTCCGTATGTCCAAATAGGTCTGATAACTGTCATGTAAATGAGTCTTTTGTAATTAATTGGTAGCTTTGAACGTTTGTCCAGTAAATGTTGAAGTAGGCGAAATCGTCGAGCAGTTTCTTGTCTTTTCAGTCTTGTATGAGGATTCCAAGTGAGACGTTTGTCCAGATGGAGTCCTAGGTAACGTATCTGTTCGACAGGGATCAGTGGAGTGTTATTAAAGGATACAGTAGGGCAGGAATTCGCAGGTTTACGACGAAGAGTGAAGGTAATTTGGTGGGATTTGTTAGGATTTATTTTAATTCTCCAATTTTGACACCATTCTTGAAGGTTTGGGATATGGGATTGAAGATATTGGGATGCAACAAATGGATCGTTATTTACTGATAACACACATGTGTCATCAGCGTACGTAGTGAGGACAGTGCTTGGATGGGTTGGGATGTCAGCCGTATATATTGTGTATAGGATGGGACCCAGGATACTACCTTGAGGAACACCAGCTAACTGGGTAAAGAGGCAAGAGTAGGAAAAATTATGGTTTACTTTAAAGGTTCTATTACTGAGGTAGGAACTGATAATAAGGAAGTAAGTAGGAGGTAAGAATTTACGGAGTTTGTACAACAGTCCCGGATACCAGACTCGATCAAAAGCCTGCTCTACATCGAGAAAAGCTCCCGTGCAGTACATTCCGCGCTCTAATGCGGATGAGACAACGTCCACCACTCGATGGCATTGCTGGATTGTGGAGTGCGATGTTCTGAAACCAAATTGGTGATCTGGGATTATTTGGTTGGATTCTATTATAGGATGTAGACGTTTCAGAATGAGTTTTTCAAGCATTTTACCCATTATGGGCAGGAGAGATATAGGACGGTAAGAAGATGGAAGTTCTGGTGGTTTTTTAGGTTTTGGTATCATCTTAACTATGGATAATTTCCAGGAATCAGGAAAGTATGTGGTACGCAATACGGCATTGTATATATATTTAAGGAGTAGGATCGCTTTCCGAGGAAGGCGTTTTAGAATATAGGATGTGATTAGGTCGTACCCAGGGGCTTTGTTGGCGGGTAATCTGTGAATAATGTTTGATATTTCTGAAGGATGGAATGCTTTAGGAGGAGGAGACAACTGAAGAGGAATACTTAACTCTGCATCAATGCATTCAGACTGGGTAGGATTAAGGATATCTGGGTGAGGGTTAAATGTGTTGAATAGGTGCTGGCCGAAAATTTGTGATTTTTCTTCATCAGATCTTGACCAGGTTTGGGATTCGGTTAAAAGTGGATGGTTGAAATTTTTTTATTTTAGGAGTTTTCTAGTGGTATTCCATAAGGATTTGTCAGTAGTACTGAGATTTTCTGTACGGTAACACAAATTTTGAATTTTGAATGTTCTGATCTCTGATTTTAGTTTGTTTGTCAGTTTGGTATAATGACTCTTGTCCGATGGATATCTGGTGCGGTGCCACTTCGCTCTTGCCCGTCGTTTTTCTTTTAATAACTCGAGAATATGAAGTGGCCAGTTATTCTGTTGATAATGGTTTTTCCTTGGTAAGGAGCTATCAATTATATTGGTTTGTATTGATTCTGTAAGTTTGTCTATTGCAGAATTGATGTCTCCTTTTGTTTTAAGCGGAATTTTGAGGTTTAAATTATTTTCCAGATTAGATCGAAATTTATCCCAGTCTACTCGTCCGGTAATCAGTCTGGGATGAGAGGGCTTAGGAATGGGAACTGAATGTACTTGAAGTAAAACTGGACTGTGATCAGAGGAAAGGTCATCCAGGGATTTTATAGTTGTTTGATTGCAGGAAATCTGTGAGGAAACAAATATATCAAGAATATCTGGACGTTTTTTGAGCGATGTAGGCCAATAAGTAGGGTTTATGGGTGCAAGGATAGAGAAACTATTAGAGGTTGAAATTCGGGATAAAATGCTACCACGGGAATTGGATGTTCGACAACCCCATCGTTGATGTTTGGCGTTGTAGTCTCCTCCAGCAATAAAACGCGGTCCGAGAGATCGGAATAAGGATTCGAGGAGGTTATAAGAAAGGGAGTTACCAGGAGGACAGTATACAGCTGAGAATGTTATATGGAAAGGATTAGTTGAAATGGTTACTGAAGTTGATTAGATGACGTCAGTTGGAGTAGAAGGTATAAGAGAATGAGGTATGGATTTATGGATAAGGATACAAGAACCGGCATGTGCTGTATTGTCAGGATGATCTGATCTATAAGTGATGTAGTCACGTATGTAAAAATATGATCGTTTTGTGAAGTGTGTTTCAGTCAATAGGGCGATGTCTATGTGATTGTCATGAAGAAATAAGTCAAGTTCGTCTCGATGGTTAAGCAGTCCATTAGCATTCCATAGGACAATAATTAGGGGCTTTATGCTCATCGTGGGTAATTAAGAGGGACTTCGGTAAGGATTCTCGTGAGCAGGTTGATGAGGGGCTTGATAATCTCTTGGAGTTCTGTCAGGAAGGATGAGAGGATACAATTTATGTCGATTGGGTTTTGAATTTGGACTGGGTATGGGTCTGGAATTTGATATTGATAATTAACGGGTAAAGGAAGGTTGGTTGGGGGTTGTACCCGAGGTGCTGGATTTGCATTCATTGTTTGATGAACTGAAGGATTCATTTGATTGTTGTGATTGGAAGACATAGGATTTGGTTGCTGTGGTGGTAGATTGACTATTGATGTTTCAGGATGGAGAGGTATATGTTGACGTGGAGTTTGGATTTTAGTATTGAATTTCTGAGGGTTGGATCTAGGATCTCGGGATTTGGGTTGGGAGGATTGGGGCTTGTTATAGGAAATCTGGGGTTTCTGTTGGGAGGTTAGAGGCGCCTGACGTTGAGGCTGCTGGTGGTTCGTTGAGGTCAGGATTATGTTTTCCGGAGGTTGAACTCTGGTGATATGTTGATCTGAAATGCTAGCTGTTTTTGGCAATTCCGGGAATGTAGTTAAGTTTTTGACTTCAGGTGGTTGAGGAACATTCTCTATGCTTTTCCTTTGTATTTTATTTGTTCTCTGTCGCTGGAAGCTTTTATATACCGAGCAACCTTTATAATTCGCCGGGTGGTCCTCACCACAAAGAGTACATTTTGCAGGCTCATCTCTGGACTTCTGGCATACTTCAGTTGGATGTGAGCCAGCACACTTGACGCATCTGGGTTGATGGTGACAATAGGTCTTCGTGTGACCTAAGTTTTGACATCTAGAACACTGTACTATGGTGTTTTTGTGCCTTGGCTCCTCGAATTTAACAGTTGAATAAACAAGTCTAGTAACTTGAAATATTTCAACATTATTTTTGGCTGGCTCTAGTTCGACAAAAAACAGTGGAAGGGGATATTTTTCAGTTGGATGCAATACTGACGATATGTTCCTGATGTTATGGCCTATCTCTTCTAGATCTCTTTTGATAGCGTCCTTAGGCGTGGTCGAGTGAAGCCCTCTTAAAACTACTCTATACGATTTTTCTTGTTTGATCTGATAGCAGTGGAAATCATAATTGTGGCTATAGAGGTGATTTATTAATTTTTTGTACGATTCTTTATTAACCGTATTAATCTTGATATCGTTGACACGAGAGTAGCATTTAAAATTTGGCTGCCCGATCAACTCTGCTACTTCTCTTCCAAAATTATAAAAATCGGTTATTTTTGTTATAAATATAGGAGGAGGTACCAGTTCATCGAACTTTTGACTTTCTTGATTCTCCTTAGGAGATTTAACTTTAGGGCCAGAGGTGCTGCTGGTTGAGGCTACGGGTTGTTTGACTGCAGTAGATTTACTGCGGGTTTTTGGTGGTTCTTTTGACGGATTGTTGTTAGTGACTGATGTTTTTGAACTACCCGTTTTTTGTTTTTTTTTGTTTGGTGAGTTACCCGCTGAGCCAGGGGCAGATTTTCTCTGATTTTTTTGTAATATTCTCCTTTTAAGATATTGTGAGTCAGTTTCACTTATTTCAGAAAACGGAGTCTCTTCCTCCGACATTTCACTACCCGGATTGTCCACACCCATATTGAAATTATCCATTATATAATAAAAACAAATAAAATAAATTTTTAAATTAGTAGTTATAAGCTATTGATAATTTAAGTATATTAATTGAATTTAACATATTTAACTAAACTTATGAAAATAAATAAAAAATAAAACGTTCACGTTACTATGTGAAGTCCGTAGAAGGTAAGCAACCAAGTCTTGACCTTGATCTTGTTAACTGTAGAGTATTAGTCCTATCTATTACTAAAGGATTAAGGCCACGTTGCTGCCTTTAGCATTGATATTTACAACTGTAATAACATTACATCAAGTAAATTGGCTGTATGAACAAAGGACATGAACAAAAAATCACTTGTGGAGAAACTATCCATTGATAGCACTCCAATGAAGTTTTATAGTAGAAGGTCTCGAGGCCATCTTCTTTTCAGACGCCTCGGAGGGTTATCAGGAATAGTATGGGAAGCAAGTCGAGAGACTAGCGGATTCAAGTGTGTATGGAGCTTTTCATGGAAGGATAGGTATCTAGTTTGGGCCAAATCAGCAACATATGGGATATTAAGATCATGATGGATGAGTTTGTTTGTGACATAATAAGGAGCATTAAGGATTTTACGAAGGATTTTGGATTGTAAGGATTGGATGCAAGATGAATTGGATGGTTTAGTAGAGCCCCAAAGCTCAACTCCGTATGTCCAAATAGGTCTGATAACTGTCATGTAAATGAGTCTTTTGTAATTAATTGGTAGCTTTGAACGTTTGTCCAGTAAATGTTGAAGTAGGCGAAATCGTCGAGCAGTTTCTTGTCTTTTCAGTCTTGTATGAGGATTCCAAGTGAGACGTTTGTCCAGATGGAGTCCTAGGTAACGTATCTGTTCGACAGGGATCAGTGGAGTGTTATTAAAGGATACAGTAGGGCAGGAATTCGCAGGTTTACGACGAAGAGTGAAGGTAATTTGGTGGGATTTGTTAGGATTTATTTTAATTCTCCAATTTTGACACCATTCTTGAAGGTTTGGGATATGGGATTGAAGATATTGGGATGCAACAAATGGATCGTTATTTACTGATAACACACATGTGTCATCAGCGTACGTAGTGAGGACAGTGCTTGGATGGGTTGGGATGTCAGCCGTATATATTGTGTATAGGATGGGACCCAGGATACTACCTTGAGGAACACCAGCTAACTGGGTAAAGAGGCAAGAGTAGGAAAAATTATGGTTTACTTTAAAGGTTCTATTACTGAGGTAGGAACTGATAATAAGGAAGTAAGTAGGAGGTAAGAATTTACGGAGTTTGTACAACAGTCCCGGATACCAGACTCGATCAAAAGCCTGCTCTACATCGAGAAAAGCTCCCGTGCAGTACATTCCGCGCTCTAATGCGGATGAGACAACGTCCACCACTCGATGGCATTGCTGGATTGTGGAGTGCGATGTTCTGAAACCAAATTGGTGATCTGGGATTATTTGGTTGGATTCTATTATAGGATGTAGACGTTTCAGAATGAGTTTTTCAAGCATTTTACCCATTATGGGCAGGAGAGATATAGGACGGTAAGAAGATGGAAGTTCTGGTGGTTTTTTAGGTTTTGGTATCATCTTAACTATGGATAATTTCCAGGAATCAGGAAAGTATGTGGTACGCAATACGGCATTGTATATATATTTAAGGAGTAGGATCGCTTTCCGAGGAAGGCGTTTTAGAATATAGGATGTGATTAGGTCGTACCCAGGGGCTTTGTTGGCGGGTAATCTGTGAATAATGTTTGATATTTCTGAAGGATGGAATGCTTTAGGAGGAGGAGACAACTGAAGAGGAATACTTAACTCTGCATCAATGCATTCAGACTGGGTAGGATTAAGGATATCTGGGTGAGGGTTAAATGTGTTGAATAGGTGCTGGCCGAAAATTTGTGATTTTTCTTCATCAGATCTTGACCAGGTTTGGGATTCGGTTAAAAGTGGATGGTTGAAATTTTTTTATTTTAGGAGTTTTCTAGTGGTATTCCATAAGGATTTGTCAGTAGTACTGAGATTTTCTGTACGGTAACACAAATTTTGAATTTTGAATGTTCTGATCTCTGATTTTAGTTTGTTTGTCAGTTTGGTATAATGACTCTTGTCCGATGGATATCTGGTGCGGTGCCACTTCGCTCTTGCCCGTCGTTTTTCTTTTAATAACTCGAGAATATGAAGTGGCCAGTTATTCTGTTGATAATGGTTTTTCCTTGGTAAGGAGCTATCAATTATATTGGTTTGTATTGATTCTGTAAGTTTGTCTATTGCAGAATTGATGTCTCCTTTTGTTTTAAGCGGAATTTTGAGGTTTAAATTATTTTCCAGATTAGATCGAAATTTATCCCAGTCTACTCGTCCGGTAATCAGTCTGGGATGAGAGGGCTTAGGAATGGGAACTGAATGTACTTGAAGTAAAACTGGACTGTGATCAGAGGAAAGGTCATCCAGGGATTTTATAGTTGTTTGATTGCAGGAAATCTGTGAGGAAACAAATATATCAAGAATATCTGGACGTTTTTTGAGCGATGTAGGCCAATAAGTAGGGTTTATGGGTGCAAGGATAGAGAAACTATTAGAGGTTGAAATTCGGGATAAAATGCTACCACGGGAATTGGATGTTCGACAACCCCATCGTTGATGTTTGGCGTTGTAGTCTCCTCCAGCAATAAAACGCGGTCCGAGAGATCGGAATAAGGATTCGAGGAGGTTATAAGAAAGGGAGTTACCAGGAGGACAGTATACAGCTGAGAATGTTATATGGAAAGGATTAGTTGAAATGGTTACTGAAGTTGATTAGATGACGTCAGTTGGAGTAGAAGGTATAAGAGAATGAGGTATGGATTTATGGATAAGGATACAAGAACCGGCATGTGCTGTATTGTCAGGATGATCTGATCTATAAGTGATGTAGTCACGTATGTAAAAATATGATCGTTTTGTGAAGTGTGTTTCAGTCAATAGGGCGATGTCTATGTGATTGTCATGAAGAAATAAGTCAAGTTCGTCTCGATGGTTAAGCAGTCCATTAGCATTCCATAGGACAATAATTAGGGGCTTTATGCTCATCGTGGGTAATTAAGAGGGACTTCGGTAAGGATTCTCGTGAGCAGGTTGATGAGGGGCTTGATAATCTCTTGGAGTTCTGTCAGGAAGGATGAGAGGATACAATTTATGTCGATTGGGTTTTGAATTTGGACTGGGTATGGGTCTGGAATTTGATATTGATAATTAACGGGTAAAGGAAGGTTGGTTGGGGGTTGTACCCGAGGTGCTGGATTTGCATTCATTGTTTGATGAACTGAAGGATTCATTTGATTGTTGTGATTGGAAGACATAGGATTTGGTTGCTGTGGTGGTAGATTGACTATTGATGTTTCAGGATGGAGAGGTATATGTTGACGTGGAGTTTGGATTTTAGTATTGAATTTCTGAGGGTTGGATCTAGGATCTCGGGATTTGGGTTGGGAGGATTGGGGCTTGTTATAGGAAATCTGGGGTTTCTGTTGGGAGGTTAGAGGCGCCTGACGTTGAGGCTGCTGGTGGTTCGTTGAGGTCAGGATTATGTTTTCCGGAGGTTGAACTCTGGTGATATGTTGATCTGAAATGCTAGCTGTTTTTGGCAATTCCGGGAATGTAGTTAAGTTTTTGACTTCAGGTGGTTGAGGAACATTCTCTATGCTTTTCCTTTGTATTTTATTTGTTCTCTGTCGCTGGAAGCTTTTATATACCGAGCAACCTTTATAATTCGCCGGGTGGTCCTCACCACAAAGAGTACATTTTGCAGGCTCATCTCTGGACTTCTGGCATACTTCAGTTGGATGTGAGCCAGCACACTTGACGCATCTGGGTTGATGGTGACAATAGGTCTTCGTGTGACCTAAGTTTTGACATCTAGAACACTGTACTATGGTGTTTTTGTGCCTTGGCTCCTCGAATTTAACAGTTGAATAAACAAGTCTAGTAACTTGAAATATTTCAACATTATTTTTGGCTGGCTCTAGTTCGACAAAAAACAGTGGAAGGGGATATTTTTCAGTTGGATGCAATACTGACGATATGTTCCTGATGTTATGGCCTATCTCTTCTAGATCTCTTTTGATAGCGTCCTTAGGCGTGGTCGAGTGAAGCCCTCTTAAAACTACTCTATACGATTTTTCTTGTTTGATCTGATAGCAGTGGAAATCATAATTGTGGCTATAGAGGTGATTTATTAATTTTTTGTACGATTCTTTATTAACCGTATTAATCTTGATATCGTTGACACGAGAGTAGCATTTAAAATTTGGCTGCCCGATCAACTCTGCTACTTCTCTTCCAAAATTATAAAAATCGGTTATTTTTGTTATAAATATAGGAGGAGGTACCAGTTCATCGAACTTTTGACTTTCTTGATTCTCCTTAGGAGATTTAACTTTAGGGCCAGAGGTGCTGCTGGTTGAGGCTACGGGTTGTTTGACTGCAGTAGATTTACTGCGGGTTTTTGGTGGTTCTTTTGACGGATTGTTGTTAGTGACTGATGTTTTTGAACTACCCGTTTTTTGTTTTTTTTTGTTTGGTGAGTTACCCGCTGAGCCAGGGGCAGATTTTCTCTGATTTTTTTGTAATATTCTCCTTTTAAGATATTGTGAGTCAGTTTCACTTATTTCAGAAAACGGAGTCTCTTCCTCCGACATTTCACTACCCGGATTGTCCACACCCATATTGAAATTATCCATTATATAATAAAAACAAATAAAATAAATTTTTAAATTAGTAGTTATAAGCTATTGATAATTTAAGTATATTAATTGAATTTAACATATTTAACTAAACTTATGAAAATAAATAAAAAATAAAACGTTCACGTTACTATGTGAAGTCCGTAGAAGGTAAGCAACCAAGTCTTGACCTTGATCTTGTTAACTGTAGAGTATTAGTCCTATCTATTACTAAAGGATTAAGGCCACGTTGCTGCCTTTAGCAGCCGGTCACTAATTTATTTTAGTTCTAATGTTTTATTAATGACTCACCTCACTAATGATAAAAGTGAAGTGTAGCACAGTCTGTTCACTTTGTTCTGGTAGAGTTCGACGAGATGATTTAAACAAAATTGCATAAAAATAATGTTTCAAGTACAGAGCGACGTGAATATGTAACTTCACTTGCGGCCATGACACTTGGTACCCATTTTGTATGTCTAGCACTGAAAAAATAGCTGTCAGATGGTCATCAGGCATTTTAATATGATATATATATATATATAATTGAAATTCAAATGTATCAATAATGGAAGAAAATGTGGAGCAAACAAGAAGAGTAGGATGGATGACCCAAGCTCCGATGGCTGGATGGAAGTGGAAGGCTGCTACAGGAAGTAGGGAAGACTGACAGTAACAGATCGAGTAGGAAAATGCTCTTTGTTGCACAATAGACCTGAGAGAGAAGAAGAAGAAGAAGAAGGCATATATATTTCCAAAGGGGAAAAGCAAAGTTGGTTACAAAATGTAGGAATTTATTTATGTTTACTTTTAAGAAACTTAAAAAAGGGTCAAATGTGTTCATAAATTGAGTTTTCTTTCTTCACTAAAAGGTGTTGAAATGATGTTTTGATTGAATAAATTCTCAGCTCTTTGTGTAAGTGATTTTTCTTATAGCATTTTGGATTAGGGTAGTGTAATGATGCAGTCCAAATGATCTAAACTGTAATATATTGTTACGGTCTCAGGAAGCAAAGGATTAGCGGCTTAAATCCGTCGGCGGAGAAGTTAAAATAGGATTAGAATCTTCTCGATCGTCTCCTTTTGTCGGAAAAGGATTAAGAAGATTCCAGAATTGTCTCGCCCCTTCCGTGTTCTAGAATGTTCGGCCTTGCCTATTTAAATACTTCCCTCGCCTCGAGCGAGTCAGTCTTAGTCTGAAAGTAGACCAGGAGGCACTGTGATGATCTCGTAATAAGTGCGTGTCAGTGTAATAAGTGAGTGCCAGTGTTGAACCGGCCAGTGTAATAAGTGTATCAGTGAACTGTGATGGTCTCGCGAGTGTACTAAACTGTTTCTGTTTGTTACTGTGTGTCAGTTCGTCATACTTGGAGAATCTTACGGTCGGTGGACTAGTGAACTGTAAGTGTTAATTAGTAGTTAATAATTAGTAGTGTAATTTTATAATATTCATACAAACTATTGTAACTAGTTAAGCTATCTAGAATTAGTAATATCTTAGATTATTGTAATAACTAAATAGGAGTTAGGCCTAGATAATAAATATTTAGAATATTGTTATAGTCATAGTTATATTAGTTTAATAATTTAATTGTTAATAATTTACTTGTATCCTTTTTGTTAATTTTGTTAATAAATATTAGTATCTTTGATTTAGCAGTAGTTTAATTCATTTTAATACCCAGTAGCCCGTAACAAATTGGTGTCAGAAGTGGGATCTTGTGTAATTGCTATTATTTTGCTAGTTTTGCATTTTGTAATTACTGGGCTACTGTATGAAAAATGGCTTCTAAAAGTGTTAAATTAATTGATTTAAAAGTTACGGATTTGAAATGGGAATTGGAGGAACGTGATCTGAATTCATCTGGAACTAAAAGTGTGCTGCAACAGCGCCTGCGTCAATTTTGTGTAAATTTAGGGGAAAATCCAGATGACGTTCTGTTTGAAACTGATTTAAGCAGGTTGTCTGCAACTTTTAAAAATGAGTTAAGCAATGTAGAAAATAAGCTAGGTAATGAATTAAAAAATGTAGATAATAAGCTAGGTAATTTACAGAATGAATTAGGCAATGTTAAAAATGAACTAGGTACTGTAAAAATTGATTTATTAGATACATTGGAGTCTAAGTTAGGTACATTAGAAACTAAGTTAATGGAAAATGTAAATAATGAAGTAGCTAATGTAGAATCTAGGTTAGGAGAAAAATTGAATTCAATTGAAAACGAACTTAGCTAAGATTAGAAGCTCTCGAGGGACGTATGAGCAACCCACCGACGATCCACACCGACCGTTCCTCCGAGGGCAGCCTTCATAGCACCATTATGCCCGCCAATGCTGAGATGCCACCAAATCACAATATCATTCCAGTATTCGACGGAAAGACTACATGACTCTCTTCGAGACAGCGGCTTCGATCCACGGGTGGTCAAAAGAGATCCAAGCTTCAGCGTTGTGCCTGGCCTTGCGTGGAGACGCCTTGGGAGTACTGCAGGGGATGCCACTGTCGGAGCGGTCTAATTACGGGGAGCTGATTAGGAGACTGGAGATGCGTTTCGGCCACCGCCACATGGACCAGCTTTATCGCTCACAGCTGAGAAACAGGATCCAGAAGACCAACGAGACCCTGCAGGAATTTGGAGCGGATATTGCCCGGCTGGTGAGGAATGCCTACCCATCGGTCACCGACGATGTCTACGAGAGCCTGGCTGTCGACAAATTCCTGGATGGACTTCGGGACCCCGAGACGCAACAAGCGGTGAAGCTCGCCCGGCCGTAAACATTGGGAGACGCATTATCTCAGGCCATTCGAGGTTGTCAGGCAGTCAGTTCGGGGCCATGCGCGAGTTCGAGCAGCAGAAGCGGAGGCTAATGTGGTCCCTAGTATCGAAGATATTGTGATAAAAGTTTTGGAGGCCCTCAGGACCCGTAAGAAGGACATACGTTGTTGGAACTGCGGCCAACTTGGACACCCTAGAAGCAAGTGTCCATCCAAGAAACAAGAAAAGCCACAGGAAAACTAAGTAGGGTTGATGGGAAGGGGCAACTGTCAACCCAATAGTCAATAGGGAGCAGAACGAACAGTTTCTACGTTCATGGGATGGTGAACGGGCAGCTGCGAAGTCTGCTACTGGATACCGGCGCAACCATGACTATCTTGAACTTGAAGACAATCCCCGCTGAGAAGATCTTACCAACGACTTGGGCATTACGGACTGCCACAGGAGAGCCAGCCAAAGTCTATGGGGAGACAGTTGCCACCTTCATTATCGGGGATCAACATCTGAAGCACCGCGCTCTCGTGGCAGATATTGATGAAGATGTTATATTGGGCACGGACTTGATGATCGCATACGGGATCAAGCTGGATATGGTGAGAGGTGTGATGATGATGGGAGAGGAAGAAGTCATCCTTCGGCAGGGAAAGGACATCTACGCACGAGTGCGCTTACTAGAGGACACCACTTTACCTGCACGGAGCCAAATCATAACGCATGGGACGGTCGAAGGACATCTACCTGAGGGTCAATGTATGCTACTTGAACCTGGAAGGCAAGAAGAACAGGAGATCGGACGCGGCGTAATGGTGGCAAGGTCTCTCATCAAGGTCGGACGTACCACTCCGATTCGGCTAATGAACCTGAACAGCTTCCCAGTAACATTGAACAAAGGAACACCGGTAGGGGAATGTACAACCGCTACCTCAGTGGTTCGTCAGCTGCAACGTCATCCCACCGAGCTGTGAGGACTGCTGGAAGAACTAACAGGATTTGTTGACGAATCATGCCGGGAACTCTAGCCGGAACAGAGCGAGGAAGTGAAGAAGATGATTATCCGATGGTAGGACGTTTTCGAGATCAGCCCAGGGCCACGGGGTAGAACGGATATCGTCCAGCACAGGATTGACACCGGGGATGCTAAGCCCATCCCACAGGTCCCGCGGAGGCTGCCGTTAGCCAAACGGGAGGACGCCGAGAAGATCATCAAGGAGATGGCGACTGATGGTGTCATTGAGCCTTCGAGTAGCCCCTGGACGTCTCCTGTTGTATTGGTGAAGAAGAAGGACGGCACAACGAGATTCTGCGTAGACTACCGCCTTCTGAACAACGTCACCAAGAATGACAGTTATCCGCTCCCCGGGATTGATGATACGCTGGACACCCTAGAGGGGTGTGAACTTTTCTCTACCTTGGATCTTCGCAGTGGGTATTGGCAGGTTGGATTTAAACCTGAAGATAAAGAGAAGACAGCGTTCTCGATTGGGACTGGACTCTGGCAATTTACGGTAATGCCATTCGGGCTTTGCAATGCTCCTGCAACATTTTAGAGGCTGATGGAAAGCGTGTTAAGAGGTCTCTCTTGGGAAATTTGCCTGGTATACTTAGATGACATCATTGTGCTGGGAAAGTCCTTCGCTCTCCATCTGAAGAATCTGGAGAAGGTCTTCGAACGACTGCGTGCAGCGAACCTTAAATTGAACCCGAAGAAGTGTCATCTCTTCCGAAGGCAAGTCAACTATCTGGAGCATGTTGTGTCAGACAACGGAGTTGCCGTTGACCCAGAGAAGATTGCAGCGATCACCGACTGGCCAGTAAGTACCTCGAGATAAGCACCAAGTAAGAAGTTTTCTCGGCCTCTGCACCTACTACAGGAGGTACGTGAAAGGATTTGCAAACATTGCAAAACCTTTTACCAGGCTCACCGAGGAAAAACGGACTTTCCTTTGGGATCACGAATGTCAGGCATCCTTCGAGGAGTTAAAGAACAAGTTGAGTAGTGCTCCTATTCTGAGCTATCCACGTCCCGAGGGCAAGTTCATACTTGACACAAACGTCAGCAACACCGCTATTGGAAGCGTCCTCTCTCAGCTTCAAGATGGAGAAGAAAGGGTTATTGGATATTTCAGTAAAGCGCTCTCAGCTCCGGAACGCAACTACTGTGTCACAAGGAAGGAGCTTCTGGCAGTAGTGAAATCAATAGAGCATTTCCACAAATATCTATACGGCAGAAGATTCCTCCTGAGAACGGAACACGCGGCTCTAATGTGGCTGCTGCGATTCAAGTCACCAGAGGGACAAGTGGCGAGGTGGATCGAGCGCCTTCAAGAATATGACTTTGAATCTCCTCATCGTGCTGGAACGAGTCACAGAAATGCGGATGCGCTCTCTAGGAGACCTTATGACGAAGAATGCGGGCATTGTTCTCGACAAGAAGGGAAGCAGGCAGCAGCATTGAGGACAACGGTGGTCATGGACAGTTGGCAGGGTACAGAGGTGTCAAAGGAGCAGGACGAGGACCCGGACTTGAGCAAATGAAGCAGTGGAAACTATTAGGGCAAGGAAGACCAACCTGGCAGGATGTTGCTCCAATGTCGAAGAATATAAAGACTTACTGGGCCCAATGGGACTCAATTCTAGTGGACAACGGGCTGCTGAAACGGGCATTGGAGAACACGGAAGGAGATCAGCGCAGACTACAGCTCATCGTTCCAAAGAGTAAAGTGTCCGAAGTACTCAGGGGACTTCATGACGGAGTATCTGGTGGCCACCTTGGAGTTCACCGTACATTGGAAAAGGTACGTGAACGCTTTTACTGGGCGAACCTTAAGGACGATGTGTTGGACTGGTGCAGGCGTTGTGCGACTTGTGCGGCCTCTAACGATCCCATAAGAAGAAAGAAGGCCCCAATGAAGAAGTACAACGTTGGAGCACCGTTTGAGAGAATAGCAATTGACATCGCTGGCCCTTTCCCAGTGACGGACGAAGGTAACCGGTATATTCTCGTGGCCATGGACTACTTTTCCAAGTGGGTGGAAGTTTACGCCCTTCCGAATCAGGAGGCAGTCACGGTGCGGACGTACTGGTGAAGCAGCTCGTCAGTAGGTTTGGAGTACCCATGGAACTTCACGCTGACCAGGGACGAAACTTCGAGTCTGCAGTCTCCTCCGGGATGTGCGAAGCACTGGGAATACGGAAGACCAGGACGGCACCTCTTCACCCTCAATCCGATGGCGTGGTGGAGCGCATGAACAGGACTATGGGTCGATATTTGTCCAAAGTGGTCTCCGACCATCAGCGAGACTGGGACCATTATCTTCACCTGTTCCTGCTGGCCTACCGCAGTTCAGTCAGTGAGGCAACGGGGCAGACTCCCGTAAATGTGGTGTTCGGCAGAGAACTTCCGTTTCAAGCCTGACGAGGAAATTGCCGGAGAGGAGTACGTCACGGATCTACGGAAGCGAATGGATAATATCCACGAGAAGGTTCGCACAAACATCCAGGGAGCAAGTGACAGAATGAAGGAGCGCTACGACATCAGGGCTGAGAAAGGTGGCTACCAACCTGGAGACTTGGTCTGGCTACATGATCCTCGAAGAAGGCGAGGCTACTCACCTAAACTGCAGAACTCCTGGGACGGCCCGTTTGAGATCGTAAAGAGGATCAACGACGTCATATATAGGATCAGGAAGCAGCCTAAAGGAAAACTCAAGGTAGTCCATTTCAATAGACTGGCCCCGTACAAAGGAGACACGGCCCGAAAGGAGACCAGCACGTCAGGTACCTAAACAACGTCAAGACAAATTACTCAGTTGCTCATACTAAAGTACCAGGGACCCGTGGAGTAACTCAGGTAATCTACAGGGATATCTTCTCGTTACCAGTGGAGTATTCTCTGGCCCAAAGCGTTGCCGAAGATCTGAGGACTTCTCGAGCTATTGCAACGGTCTTCAGGAAGAAGTTCGGCGAAACTGAGGAGCTGGAACGTCAAGGACCAAGTGTCGGGAAGGCACTCCACCAGCCGTACGAAGGACGACACCTGTTTTACTTGGTTACCAAGCGTGCCACTGATCAGAAGCCAACATATGACGCACTGCGGCGAAGCCTCGACGACCTACGGAGTAAGCTTCTGAGACTGCGTATCACCAAGCTCGCCATTCCGAAGTTGGGCTGTGGATACGACGGCTTGGAGTGGAAGGTTGTCAGGGACATGATCGAACAGACATTCGCCAACTCTGGAGTTGCCATATTGGTGTGCACGTTCAACCCTGGAAAGGAAGTGGGTCTCCATCAGTAGAAGCTCATAAATGCCCGATTTCTCCGGACTATGCTCTGGGGCAGAGCACTTTTAAGGAGGGGGCAGTGTTACGGTCACAGGAAGCAAAGGATTAGCGGCTTAAATCCGTCGGTGGAAGTTAAAATAGGATTAGAATCTTCTCGATCGTCTCCTTTTGTCGGAAAAGGATTAAGAAGATTCCAGAATTGTCTCGCCCCTTCCGTGTTCTAGAATGTTCGGCCTTGCCTATTTAAATACTTCCCTCGCCTCGAGCGAGTCAGTCTTAGTCTGAAAGTAGACCAGGAGGCACTGTGATGATCTCGTAATAAGTGCGTGTCAGTGTGATAAACTAGTCAGTGTTGAACCGGCCAGTGTAATAAGTGTATCAGTGAACTGTGATAGTCTCGCGAGTGTAATAAACTGTTTCTGTTTGTTACTGTGTGTCAGTTTGTCATACTTGGAGAATCTTACGGTCGGTGGACTAGTGAACTGTAAGTGTTAATTAGTAGTTAATAATTGTAATAATAATTAGTAGTGTAATTTTATAATATTCATACAAACTATTGTAACTAGTTAAGCTATCTAGAATTAGTAATATCTTAGATTATTGTAATAACTAAATAGGAGTTAGGCCTAGATAATAAATATTTAGAATATTGTTATAGTAATAGTTATATTAGTTTAATAATTTAATTGTTAATAATTTACTTGTATCCTTTTTGTTAATAAATATTAGTATCTTTGATTTAGCAGTAGTTTAATTCATTTTAATACCCAGTAGCCCGTAAAAATATAACTAGAAAAGTAAATATTACACTACAAATAAACAAATGACAAATGATTTTTCGTGAATGACTTACTCTAAGTGCCCAGATAAGGTTTCATAAAAGTATTTTTAAGATATCTTTTCACAATTGCAGTTTTCCCCACCCCTAAAACAACAAAAAAATATATAAATATTAATACAATATATATACATTCATTTTCATAACCAATTTACTGGCAATAAAAAGGTTGAATATAAAACCATACACAGCAGTGTTATAGTTTATGACTGGATCAAAGATTACATTTAACACCTATGATTACAGCCTATTAATAACACAAATAGAAAATAAGTTGGAGTTTTGAAGGCAGACAAAAATAAGGAAACTATAATAAAATGAAAACACTAGAGCCCTTGTTTGCTAACAACCAAACAGAAACGGAACAATAATCTAGTTATTCTTTCAGCACTCGAGTATTTAAACGGCATCATGGCAACGTTAGGGTTTTTTTCCTTCAAAATCTTCTTTGCCTCAATAAATGAAATTTTATTTGTTTGTATTGCCTTGATTTCTTTTCGAAATTTGAAAACAGGGCATCTATGATCCAATTATCACGGTATAACCCTCCTCCAGTGGACTTACAAAATCCTATCCAATGTGATCTACATGAAGCAACAAGCATTTGCTGAAAAGGAAGTCGGTAGGTATCAGGCCGGATTTAGGGGAGGAAAATCTATGGCCGATCAAATTTATAGTCTTGGATAATTTTAGAGAAATCACTGGAATATAGGATAATGAGACATTATCTATTTGTTGATTTCTGAAGTTCTTAGGACAGCATTAAAAGACCCAAGCTTTATGAAGCGCTACAAAAAAAAAAAAAAATCAGAATATACCTCTGTTTTTAAATACACAAAAAAGTAATCAATATTTTACAAATCCTAACCCCTTTGTTTTTTAAGGCTATGTTCTTACATATACATTATAATAATAGAAATATAAAATTGCTGAATGGGTTATTAAAACCTGAGAAATGAAATTTAAACTGTTTCATTCATACAGGAAAAATTTTACTATTGTCGTAGGATTGAAATGGACAATAATAGCTTACAACAATTTTATAAAGCTAGTCTACGGAAAACTAGTGATGTTTAAAATCAAACTCAATCATATTCACTATTTATATAAAATTGGCTAACACAGTATGTTGAAGGTTATGATTTGAGTTAGAAAATAAAATGAATTAATACTTGATTTTTTTTTTCTAAAAAAACACTAAACAAATCAAACTGTACACATTTCAAGTAAATTATTTTGATGTCTTTTATAGAGAAACTCTAAAATATGGAATACGAAGTACTAAGAAAAATTTTAAAATCTTTTAACTGAATTTTAATTAATTTTGGTGGACTGTACGATCAGCAAATGATTTTATTAATTATGGTTCATCTCTTTTTAAAAGAATGTGATGTAAATATAAAAACGATACAAGAATATCATATTCAATTCTATATTAATATTTTCATTATTATATTCATTATTAAATAACAAGTAATATTATATAATAACCAACGAATAGCCCTTAAGAATACTCATATTCATATTGAAAAGTAATGTGAGGTCTTTTTACTTTTCAATATGAATACCTAAAGTTAAAGTTAAAACAGGGGTTCCTTACAATGGCAAATCAAGTGTCATGATTAAAAAAAAAAAAAATTCCATTCCAACCTTAATAAAAAAAAAAATGGAATATGAATTATCAGTATTTGTTAATTACTGTATAGATAACATAGTTTTTAATAGAAACAAATCCACCACAGTATTCTGTTTTCTAAAAAAAGTATAAAATTTCCAATCAATATGTCATGAATGAGTACCAATGAAACCATTTCATAATGTGTTCATCACATTCTTTAACATGAAACCTTGAAATACACAAACAAATAAGTTTCATTGTGAATTTCAAGTTTCATTTAATTATCGTATTCAATGTAATTATTATGAGATTGAATAGCTGATAACTAAAGGCTTCGTGTTAAACCAAACACTTACTAATAACCTTTCCTTGTAAAATAAGGTAAATAAAAATAACATATCAAGGGAAAACTAACCCAAATCGCCTATTACAATAAGTGAATAACTTAAATCATACTCCATTATAAAAAAAAAATTCCTGAAAATAGAAAAAAAAAATACAAATAAAATTTTCATAAAAAAAATAAACTAACGACCGAAAACCTCCAAAACTGCAAACGAACTAGACCATATGTTTAAATTTGCTTTGTTCGAATTAAAATAGTCAGCGTGACCAACTTATTTTACTATCACAGAATTCAATTTTTATTCATTCAGACAAATGAACCCGTTTAATCAAATGCATTTATAATTTCACTTCATTTTATAATTAGGCTTCATAAAACTATGGATATCTAATTTTAAGAAAATGTTCGTAAAATTGATAAGAAGTATGTATTTTAGTATTGATTAAAAACTAAACTTTCTGTCTTGGTAAAAGTTAAAAAAGTTCTTAGTAAAATAAATTATTGGTAATAGTATTACCTAAAAAACAATTGATGGGTTTATATTCGTTCTGTCCTCGGCAGTATCAGGTATAAAGTTGCGAGAGAGGTTCCGGTAAGGGGGATGTAACTTAGTAGTGTTCTGCTAGGGCAAGGCTTAATGGTGGCCTTTTACTGTAAACATTTTCAATGTTAAATTGAGCTAGGTTTGCTCCTAAATCGAGATGAACATATTCATTGGAAATCAAATGCGAAATATATAAAAACTAACTATTAACAAGAAATGTGGTGTATATTCCGCCAGCTTCAGGTGAGGCCCCAATACTTCCCCCCTCCATCATCGACAGTATATATATCGAAAATAATATATATCCTTGAAGTATGGGAACAATTAAAAATAAAATTTTTGGACCTATTAGAATGGAGGACAAGTGGAGAATCGGGTCCAATAAAGAATTAAGGGGTCTACGCGACGATCCCGTTATAGTGAAAATCATCCAGCTCAAGAGACTACAATGGTTGGGGCATTTGGAGAGGGTGGACCCAACGAGAATTTCAAGAAGGATGATGTATGAAATACTGAATAATGGTTTGAGATTGAGAAGAAGGCCCCTTCTCAGGTGGCTCGACGATGGATGTAATAGACGATGGGTGTAATCTACTGGAGGCGCCTTGCCGCGGACAGAGGCAAATGGTGGAAGAAGTTAGCAGAGGCCTTGGTTCATCATGGACCGTAGAGTAAGTGTATATATACATATATATATATGTGTGTGTGTGTGTGTTTGTGTATAAAAGGGCAGGCTTACACAAACTGTTCCTCGATTACACATCTGCTATACTTCAAAATATTTGTTGAAATGTTCCGATCTTGATTAAATGATTACCGAAATGCACACATTTCCCATAAATACGTCTTTTTTCATATTTAAAACTCGCCATTATTTTTATTTTTGAGAATATTAAAGAGAAAACAAATGAAAAGTTAAAACTTGTTGTGACATGAATTAGTACAATTTTAATCTATTATATCTACACATAAAACAACTTTATATTATCATTATTATTTATTTATCTATATACATAAGATCGTGAGGTGGAAATAATATTATGTGTTGTGACTTGACTGGGTATATCGTACTGTCCTTCAAACAGTGGTCATGTATGGAAGCGAGTCTTGGACACTGACACGCAACGATGAAAGGCTTTTAAACATGTGGGAAAGAAAAATCCTCAGAAAGATCTTTGGCCCTACAAAAGAAGGAGATCGCTGGCGGATGAAGACAAACGAGGAACTAAGAAATCCATATGGTACACCAGATATCGTTGCCACAATTAAGAGTGCCAGGATAAGATGGCTGGGGCACGTACAAAGAATGGAAAGAAGTAGATTACCAACAATGATTATGGAGGGACACACTGGTGGAAGGAGGAGCAGAGGGAGACCTAGACTTCGTTGGCTTCAGGATGTGGAGGAGGACCTTCGGACGTTTGGCGTCGGCACATGGAGAAGGGCACCCGAGGACAGGTCGGAGTGGAGGAGGGTCACTGAGGAGGCCAAGGTCTTGCAAGGACCATAGCGCCGTTAAATAGATAGGTAGATAGACTTGACTGGACTTTAACTACCCTTACAACCTGCGGAATAAGTATTCTAAATAATACAACAAAAACCATAATTAGCCAGATATTATTTGTATGGTACTCCGCTAAACGTAACAATGATGGAGCACATGCATCATTTAGTAATTAAAAAGAACTGTTATTAATTTTGATTTTTTGGAGTCATATCAACAGAAAAAAAATTCTAAATTAGCATTTATAAATTTATACTAGATGTTATAATATATATCTCACAATATTTTTCTTCATATCTTTATAAGATTATAATTTTGGAATGTAAGTTTGTGTAAGGCTACGTTCACACTAACGTAATATATCGTAAGCGATATAGGATTGAAAACACAGAGAGTTCAATGAAATCTAAAGGGAGACGATGAAAAAAGTTCATTCCCGCGCGATTTAGCAACACATGTGACTATCTCCCAAAGTGCCACTTGCCAGTCTCCTCATTGATTTGTATCGCCTGATATTCCGAGCTGTGAATATAAGGGGGAGAGGAAAATATAATTCGGTAATTACTAGTGAAAGCTCATGAGTGCATTTGGAACTATTCCATCACCGCATACGGAAAATAAACTGTTTTCTTTTTCTCGATGTACCCAGCATTTCATTTTTCTTCTCATGCTATGTCTAAAATAAAAAATCATTACAACGCCTTCATCACTTAAGTTCATTTTCATAACTGTAGCGCTGAAAATTGTTACCAACCAAAATTTTATCGCATAGGTCGCTCTGTTTAATCGTCTGCTGTTTTGCACCTTCCTAGCAATAAATCGTCGCAATATATACCTTACAACATATCGCTTATATTATGTCACCCCAGTGTTAGTGGTGTCTAAGGTTGTCTATATCAAAATATTCCAAAAATAATTTATTCCACTGTCATATTGTAAATGGAATAAAAAAATTAATAAGGTGGTACATTTTTTAAAAATTATTATCCCAATCCGTAACCCAGATACCTATAAAATAAATAAGAATATAAAAAAAAAATCTTCTCCTTATTACACTCTCAATAAACCATTGTGGGATCAAAATAAAGTTTTAATTTAGGAATATAATTTATATATTTGAATCGGTCATTTGAGAAACACCTCACATCCAAAAAAGTAAACTTTCGGGAAATAAAAAAAAAACTCTGCTGGTTCATAATTTAATATCATATATATATATATATATATATATATATATATATATATATATATATATATATATATATATATATGTAAAAGTTACAGTGGTATAAGTAGAACTAAGTGTATGTAAATAGTCTATAAGGTTAAGTCTATAGTATTAAGATAATGATTTGTATAAACAATGTAAAGCTATATATACTGGAAAGGAGGAAATAAAGTTAAGTTGTTCTCTTGATGCGGTGTGTTACTCTGTCTCCTCTAACCCCTTTTTATTTTAAATAATAGTTTCAGTCCGATTATAAGTGGTGCCGAAACCCAGGAATTAATTGTGCTAACGTCAAAGTTAATTAACAACTTAATGGTTTAGTTTTGTTATCTTTTATCTCCGAACCATGGACGACGACGAAAGGTCGACTTATGAGTTCCAGCTGGCGCAAGCGCAAGTTGAGAAAACCAAATTGGAGTATCAATTATCGAAGGCCACCGAGACGATGCAGTTGGAATTATTGAAGATGAGGACACAAAGTTCCGCATTTAACCATGAGGTGATTGGCCAGTTGGAACCCTTCACTGGAGTAGTCGGCGATTTGGAGCACTTTCTAAAAGGAGGAGACCAAATTAAGAACTTGATAGCATCCAGGAAGGAGTCAGGGGCTCTACTGGAATCTGATGTGGCGGTGTTAGAGGCATCCCTAGTGAGTTGCATCTCGCGGCGAATTTTGAATTCAATACAAGGAGATACTACGCACTCATGGGACTCCTTTAAGGGGCGACTAAAGAAATTATACGGCGGAGGTAGGTGGACTCCGGAGGAGGACACCTTTTATTTATTAAAGGAGTGGAGGACCCCCGGCCAATCGGAAGGCGAATTCGCTGAGAAGCTTTTGGTTTCATTTAACCGATTAGTAAAGAAGATGGTAGAAACACTGGGACAAGCAGTAGGGGCACAACGAATGGAGTTCGTGAGGAGCATCCTCAAGGTACAGCTAAACCGTTATGCTGACCGGCCGGGCTCACTTCCACGAGACAAGGACTTCCTGGAGTGTGCACACGAACTCATGGATGCTGGTGAAAGGAAAGGAACGAGACTGGCAAATCCGAAAGAAGAGTGGACGGAGGTGAAATCTCCAAGAAGAAAGTTCCGCAGCTCACCCAGACGCAGCGGAGGAGACAGAAGCTTTGATAAACGACCTAGCAGAGGCCCAGAGGATCGGTGAAAGAGGCAGGAAAGGCGCTGCTACGAGTGTGATCAGCCGGGACACGTCGCAGCACAATGTCATCTTACGAGATGTTACGAATGTGGCAGGCAGGGGCACGTCGCGAGGGAATGCTCCAGCCGCAAACCGAGAAATACCAGGGGAGAGGACCTCAACCGGAGCCTATGGAGGTCAACGCCCAGGAGTCGACCAGGAGGCAGACACACGGAATGAGAGAGGAGCACTACTCCAGCGGGGAGTCTTCAGGAGAGGAGAGCGCACGTTCAGGGCACAGCACTCCGGCACCTAGAGGATATGAGGTAAGGAGGGGGAATCCCCAGAGGGGGGGGAGTTCTTTCGGTTCCGAGGGAGCGCCTAGGCAACAGAGATTAGAGTGAGGGTACGGTAATGGGTGGGGCAACTTCGCGAGCAAGTTAATAATTAATAATAACAGAGAACGGGGAGAACGGACGAGGTTGCCCGTGGTAAAGTTAAGGGGGGTAAACGTGAGGGCTTTGATTGATACTGACAGCACCAACTCGATAATTAGTAAAGGAGGGGCGGAACGGCTGGGTATGTGGGGGTCACATCGGGGTTGCGAATGTGAGATGGTCACTGTGAGCGGGCGTTGCAAAACCCTGGGTGAGGGTTATTTTAATTGCCAACAGTTGGTAGGGAGGGATTTCCAGGTACGACTGCACATAACTGAAGCCGTAATGCCCGGATACGAACTTATAGTGGAGGGTGACATTTTGCAGCAAGCGGGGTTAGAGTTACGGGTTGTTCGAGGAAAGTGGTGGATTCGGATAGGTGATGAAATACCACACTACTACTACTTGAAGAGGCCGCGGTATTGAAATAGGGGCAGTCGAGTGTAGTCGGAAAGCCATTCAACGTGTTGTCAATAAGCATCAGGATTTGTTCTATAGGGAGAACGAAATTTTGCCGACCACGGGAAGAACGGTGCATAGGGTCGTCCTAAAATCAAATAACCGGATATATGTGAAGAACCGCAGATACCCCCAGGCAAACCAACCTACCAATTAATTACAAACGATCCAAATACGAGTACATGACTATTATGAGACCTATTATGACTTACGGAGTAGAGTTTTGGGGTTCCACAAGGCCATCGAATTCTTCTCTTATCCAATCCAAACAATCAAACATCATTTGTAAAATACTCACTTTGTTAAAAATAAAGTCATCCATAATGACCTTAATGAGTTTAGCCCGAATCCGATATCAACCCTTTCGTGACAAACTTTATACCCACTTAAATCCACTAGTTTCAAACCTAACTGACTCTACAATTTCTAATAATCCTCCGAGGCATCTGAAAATAAGAAGGCCTCGTGACTTTCTAAGTTCAATTTCATATTTGAGTACTACTTCTTGTATTACTATAATACAGTTGTGAATTTCAATAAATGTATTTTTTTTAAAATACAGTTGTCACATTAGCTCGATTTTTAAATATGGTTCTTGTCGAACTAAGTAATCTTTAATATAAAAAAACGTAATATTTAATCAGCTTATCGTTAGATCATATTCCAATTGCTAAACCAATCTGGAGATAATATTTGTGAAAGAGATATGTCATCGTATCTATAAGTGCAATAGTGTCCGTATCAGCATCAAAATATTTATTATGTAGTTCCTTCATTTCCTTATTTCGTCTCCTCAGGACTCATTGACCTGTTTCCTTGAATTTCAAAGAGGGCTTTCGTGCCATTAAAAGTGGCATAGGCCCTTCAACACTTACAATCTTGATTGTATCGTGGATTAGCTGAAACATTTCTCACCTACACGAAAAATCATTTCACAACAGTGAAGTAAGACGAAGTGTGAAGACGGAAAACTTACTGGTAACCATTCTACCGATGTCAAGAGCAACACAAGAAAATTATCTCTCTATTAGGATATCTCAATTCTGGAGAACATGCTTGAATGATGTGAAAATACCCTCCCTAGAATAAGATCATATACAAAAGAGACATGGAAGAGAAGAAAAGAACAATTGAAACAAACGCTGTCCATGGTGGCTCAATCGTAAAAAAAAACATTAAATCTTTAACTATCAATTAAATATTAAATATTAAACTGACCAAGAAAATATTTGACTATTTCTGGAAGAAAAGACAACTATAACGTGGACTAACGTAGTAAGAAAAAAAAATTGTACCACTATAACAGTTGAAGGATTGTGGGTTCATTATGTGGTAGTCTGTACTGTTTCTTAGACAACGTCTATGCAGGGAGGTGGTTTGTCCTAGGTCACTCTCAACCGTTAGATCCCCCCCATTTTCGGGACCCAATTAATAGTGGCTGGTGAGTGAGCCCTAGGAGGTCTCTAGATCTCATAGGATCTGTCTACGGCTGGTTACAGGCTAAATAAAATTCTGCCGAACAGCGGGATTTGAACTCAGGACATTCGGCACCGTAACTCAGCGCTCCCACTCAAGGAAGGAAATATTTAGAAACGTTAAACATCAAAGAATCTAACATGTTTTAGGAAGTGAAATTGGGAGCAAAGTGAAAAGTCTAGAAGGATGAAGGAAGACCAGAGAGGGGAGGCTATAGTTGGACAAAGATGGACAGAGGATCAAAGGAAGCATGGCAACAGACACAACCACAACAGAACATTGTTTAATTACAACATATTTACTTTTAACCCGCAAGGTGTTGACCTATGAGAAAAGTGAATAGTCGAACAATTTTAACAGACAATGTTACTCCACGATAAATATAATTTAATTATTCTCATAGATCGAGGAATCTATTTTATTTTTTACGCCACGGTTTGATAATAAACCATATTGTAATCTTTTAATATCAGATCATTCATAGAAACGAAAATGGTTCAATGTAAAAAAAAAAAAGTATATATATTTAGAGGAGAGGGGGGAGGGGACATTTTGACTCAGAAGCCATCCCATTGCGCATAAATGGCGTGTTATCAAAGTATAGCTGTGGATCGTGGCGATAGCATTGCCCTTGTTGCGGTGCCGGTGTCATGGCCACGTCGGCATCCCAATCAGCCACGCGGGCAATAAATTCTTTCGAGATATCCCGATAACTCCCCGATGCGCATTAATCTCTTACCACCTTACGATAAGTTCGGCAGCCAATGGTGGTTTAGGAGGAATCCCCACGGATATATATTTATTTCTATCAGAACTATCAATCCTAGTGTCATTACGCAATTACGCAGAATAATAGTGTCGTTACGCAATCCATTTCGAAGCACAAACAAGAGAATGTGCAGTTTTGAATGAAATAACCGACGTCATTCCGGAATTGTATAGTATCACGGCCTTATCGTTTATCTTTTCGACTTTGTACCGATCGTTATCAGAGTAGAATTTGTTTATGCTGCCTAACGACAATATCTTAACATTAAAGGGAGGGATTAGGCTCAGTAGTGAAATACGTCTTTATAAAACAACTTCGGTTTAAAAGACCGCTAGGAATAAAACGCTAACAGACATGTAACTGATGACATTAGTTTGCAATTAACGCTAATGAAATATTTACAAGACGGGATCCTGATACATCAAGTGCTCCTCTACTCCAGTTACCGGTTGAAGAGGAGTTTGATGATTAATTAATTTATCTACGACGTAGAAGCATAAATTTTATGTCTCAGCTTGGGGTAATTTTAATCAATTAATTCACAAACATTAATGACCCAGTACCAAACTACTAACCACTAAGCCCTTACTTGCTGCCAGACTAATACATCGCACTCCATTGTCATTACTTGTTTCGTAAAGAATTTGGCTGCCGATAACGGGCCTAAAATGTGATTCACGACCTATTTTGGCGTTGAAGTCTCCTATGACTAATTTTATGTCATGCTTTTGAGTCTGGTCCACTGCTTTTTCTAGCTGATCGTAGAAATCTTCCTTCACTTCAATATGCTTGTCTCCCGTTGGTGCGTATACATAAATAATCGTGGTGTTAAACCAGCGACCTCTCATTCGTAGAACACAAATTCTTTCGTTAATCGGGATGAAGTTTATCACTGATTTCCATGCAGCTGGTCTAACTATAAACCCAATTCCAGCAGTTCCGTTTTTGGTGTTTCTCCCGGTGTAGAACATAGCGTGACCATCATTTGTGGTTTCTCTACCTTCTGGCCATCTTACCTCCTGTATTGCTATTATTGGTATATTGTACTTTTTGACTTCATTTACTATCGTTCAGGCGGCACCTGGTGTGTATAGACTCCGAATGTTCCATGATCCAATGTAAAGTCCGTTACAAAAAGCCGGGATCTTTGCCATGTCGAGACAGTCCAATTTTCCGAGGCTGATATTAGGTTTCAAAATATTTTTTTTTCCGGGATAGGGTTTTAGACCCTATGCCCAACAATGCTGTCGAGGAAAGAATAAAATCGAAGGTCCTCTACTCAGTCAAAGCTGATCCAGCTACACTGGAAAAATACTCAGCCGCCAGGAGGAAAGCAAATAAAATAATAAGAAAACCAAAATGAGAATTCCTCAAGGAAAGACTAAAAAACATTGAGGATAACAGGCAGGCAGGAAATATAAGCGAACTATACGCAGATATTAGGAAGAAAAGGGCTGGATTTAGAGCGAGAAGTACTCAAATGCGAGGAAAAGATGGGAAACTGACGGCATCTAAAGTAGAAGTATTGTACCTATATATATATATATATATATATATATATATATATATATATATATATATATATATATATATATATATATATATATATATAGTTAGAGAACACTTCCAGAAACTTCTAAACCAAGGGAACCACACGAACGAAGAGGATATGGACCACCAGGAGGACCTTGACCCACAAGAGGTTGAAAAACCTGACATTCTGGACGTATAAATAGCTATCGACAGGCTTAATGGAAGAAAGGCCCCTGGGTTGGACAACCTACCATCAGAGTTATTCAAAGATGGGGGAGAAACGGTAAGAGTCAAACTCTTAGAACTAATCCAGAAGATATGGGATAAAGATAAGATAACAGAGGCATGAAAAACAGGTCTCATATGCCCTATCCTAAAGAGAAGGGATCCATGTAAGAGTGTGGGAAATTCAGAGGTATGGCGCTTCTTCCCGTCGCCTATAAGATAATGACCGACATATTGCATAATCCGATATATCCGTATTATGAAAACAAGGCAGGCGACCAGCAAGCAGGATTCAGAAGAGGGAGGAATACGCTAGACCAGATATTCATTTGAAACAGGTACTCGAAATACGATGGGTAGTAGAACAAGATGTACACGCCTTATCTGTCGATTTCTAAGCTGCACATGATTCCGTGGACAAAAACAGTCTATGGAAGACCATGACTGAGCTGAGTATTCCCGACAAATTGGCGAGACTGACTAAGGCGTCTGCAGACGACTTTCGATGCAGAGTCCTGATACAGAGAGATTTGTCTGAGGCCTTTGAAATTGGAACTGGTATGAGGGAGACGGAATCTCACCTTTACCGTTCAATATAGCCCTTGAAAAGGTGATAAGAACAACATCAAGAGAGAATAGCGGGTGTGGCACATCGGATTCATGCACGTTTCGCATTTCCACGAACGTCGTAGTGGAACATAAAATTCATGCATACGCCGAAGTCCTCGGAAGTAATAAAAGAGATATCGAGTGACTCGCTATGACGCTGATGAGAGAAGCATACCAAATCGGCTTACAGATAAATGAGGATAAAAACTGAATACATGATATTTTTTATTAGTTGTTTTAATTTTTTTAATATTTTTATTTTGAAGAGAAAAGATCAGCCCTGGCCGGGATTCGAACTCGGATCCGTCTCTCTCTGACAGTGCTCTTACCATTTGAGCTACCAGGGGTCGCTTCACAGTCAGGACAAATCCGTTCTCTTCACCGATCCCATATCCCCTTGTTCTCGCAATTTTTGCGATGTATACATGAGGAAGAATGTTCATTCACGGGGACATTAAGTCGTATTATAATTTATTTTATTTTTATATGATATAATTTTTTAAATATTTTATTTGAAAAGAAAAGAACGAAAGAAAGAAAAGAACATGTAGATGTAGGATCAAGTGAAAAGAGGTGATATGGCTGGCCGGGAAGCGAAGCCAGGATGGCCGAGATGGTTTAGGCGTCACCACGGAGAGGTGAAGGTCCAGGGTTCGAGTCCCGGTCCTGGCCATATCTTTTCTTTTCAAATAATTTTTTTTATTTTCTTACAATACAGTTTAAGGAACGCTATTGCTAATCACTTAGACTTTTACTTGTTTACAACGCATCAATTATAAAAATATATTATTATCGATTAATATTTAAATTAATAAGTTCAATTAATTAATAATCAATGGAAGTTCCGTGTCTGTGGATGGCTAGTCGGCTTGGTGCATTGCAGCACTCGGCACGCCACTACTCGTTCAATAGTGAATCTTGGTTGTAACTGTTTGTCCTATTATAGGATTATTGCATTAAAAATTAACTATATAAATATAATATATATAGATGAATTTTTAAAAATAGTAAAATAACTCAACAAAAGTAAGCAAAAACTCAAAAAGAGGTCATAAATTATGAATAAGATGCAATAGGGAAAATCCCCCCGAATCTTTTAAATACTGGACAAAAAAACAACCAGTCAACGTTTCATCAATTCAGACAAAGACAACTGTTGTTTGTGTAGCATCTTGGAGAAAGGTTGTAGACTCTATTAAGACAACTTTGGTTGAAATCTAGACAACTTCCTTAAGGGGTAAAATTTTTTAAAATAATTCTCAAGTGAAAAATGCATTTATAGAATTTATTTCACCACAAAACTCTGAATTTTTCAGTTCTGTAATTGAAAATTTGAGGAAAATTTATAGAAAATCGGAATAAATATTTTGAAAATAATGCTTTGATTATTTCATAAATATCCATAACATTGTTTTACTAAATAACCTTTCCTTTTAAAACGGATCATTCATATGAAACGACCCAATAAAAGCAACCTCCTTCTGTTTGGGAACCTTCAATTGCCCATTTTTCTATAGACCAGAAATACAAGATAATAATGAGTGCTACGTATGCGCAAACACAAATATGCTACATAATTTAACTTTCAAGTATGTGTTTAAAAGTCGAAATATTACTATCCAATTACTAAAAACGACAAAGTGCTCGGTAAACTGATCTACTTGGGATGTTTACAAATTGGGTTCAGTTGCATCGCCGACTGACGCCACTGGGATTTTTTGCGTCTTAATGGGCTGCACAAATAAGCGTGTCAGCATCAAGGCGAAACACCACAATAATTCTTCAATAATTTTTCAGTTGTATCTTTCAAAATATGAAAACAACATCATTCTCATTGATAATTTACTGCTTTAATTTGATCGATAATTTTTTTAGTTATGTAAAAAATAATGTTTTTAGCATTTCCTAATGTAATTACTACGATTCGGGAAAGAGAATTTCTCTTATATTCGCATACATTTAATTTATTTTTAATGTTTATTGGTGTTAAAACAACAAGCATTCTTTTAGGACAGATCACATTATGGGGTAAAATTTTGATTACGAGTTCTCTGTAGATATCAATAAATTATAACTTCATAGCATAATAGTTTCAAGACGAATAGAACAAACTAAAATCAATCGTGTAAATATAAATATACCTCTATATATATATATATATATATATATATATATATATATATATATATATATATATATATATATATACACTCTATGTTTCCTTTTCTTGAGTTTCAGACCTTTATTTTATTTATACCATTCCTCATTACTCAGGAGACGTTTCGAGTCTCATAATCATGCCCTAACAGTGAAAAATAAGATATTTTAAAATAAAACCACCAAACAGCACATTGAAACAAAACAAAAATGACCCGTTCAAGATGTAACTAGATATTGTGTACTACAATTTCAAAAATGCATCTCCCTATCACCGACCAGGTACCTCACACTATATCATAACATGCTCTCTCTGTCCTGATCAACGATCAAGTAATCGGTTTTCAGGGGACAGCGGCTTTATTTACTTGCTATATTCGACTATCTAAATCATTACCTCATTCTGAATTAATTAAATTCGCGGAGCATGAGCTCAGACCTTGAACATCAGATTTTTTGTTTACAGCGCGATCTTTATAGTTTTCTATATGTTTCGAGCGTTGGTATCGCTGTTATTATATCGTCTACAAATTTGAATAAAAACGAAGTTTTAAATGGTATTTTTGGTATGACTGTATTTAACAGTTCTTCCAAATAAATATCCGCCAATATAGGTGAAATAGGAGACCTCATAGGGCAGCCGAACTTCTGGATATAAAATTTTTCATTCAATTGAAAATATCCTCTTTCTTTACATAGTCAGTAATTGTAGAAATAATTTATTTTTGGGAATTTTTGTATGTATTTTTATTTTATCCCAATTTTTTTCTATTATAATTTTTTTTGGACATGCATTTGTTAGTAAATAATAGCGATACCAACCAGAAAAAATGAAAATGAAATAATTTTAGGTGAATTTAACAAATATTCCACGCGATTAAACTTAAATATTGAATGTGAAAAAGAGAATTAAATGCCATTTTTAGATGTTCTCCTAATCAGAAAATCAAACGGAGAAATAGAAACAAAATGGTGGCAAAAACCTAATCACTCTGGTCGATACATTCACTACATAAGCCAATGCCCAAAAAGATATAAAATAAATACGGCAAAAAACTTAATAAATCGCGCGAGAAAACTCTCATCTCCAATGTACCAAAAAACAGCTGAAAACAGCGTAGTAGATCTCTTACTACAAAATGGTTATCCGCACAACCTCCTTTGTAATCTGCTAAAAACAACAAAAATACCTTCCGACCGAAACAACCCAAGTGAAACTAATCCAGAAAATAATATAAAAAAATACTACACAATACCAAATGTACCAACGCATTCGGAAAGACTGGCAAAATAACTCACTAGTAATAAAAGCAACATTGACTCCGCAATTACATTCAAAAACATAGCCACAGTGTCAAGATTATTTACAAAAACAAAAGATTCAGATAAATTAGAATTAAAATCGAATGAAGTGTATGAAATATAGTGTGAGGATAAATGCGGTAAATCATAAACAGCAGAGCAATACTTAAAACACAGAGTGTACCAAAACAAATATAGTTGTGATGCAATAGAAAAAAACCCTAATAAACCAGATCAGACAGCTCTCAATACACACTTTAGAAATACAAAGCATGCATTTAAATTTGATGAACCTAAGGTGATACACCAGGAGAAAAACAACTTTAAAAGAAACATGAAAGAAATGATAACTATAGAAAAATATTAACATCGCGCTGTAAACAAAAATCTGATGTTCAAGGTCTAAGCTCATGCTACGCGAATTTAATTAATTCAGAATGAGGTAATGATTTAGCAAGTAAATAAGGCCGCTGTCCCCTGGAAACGGATTACTTGACCGTTGATCAGGACCGAGAGAGCATGTTATGATGTAGTGTGAGGTAGCTGGTTGGTGATAGGAAGATGCATTTTTAAATTGTAAGTGCACAATATCTAGTTACATCTTGAACGGGTCATTTTTGTTTTGTTTGAGTGTGCTGTTTGTTGGTTTTATTTTAAAATATCTCATTTAGATTAGGGCATGATTATGAGACAAAGCCTGGTCTCGAAACGATATATATATATATATACACTCTATGTTTCCTTTTCTTGAGTTTCAGACCTTTATTTTATTTATACCATTCCTCATTACTCAGGAGACGTTTCGAGTCTCATATATATATATATATATATATATGTGTGTGTGTAATTATAATGCAATTGGGAAAAACCACAATGCAAAGCCTTATGTTTCAAAAAATACACCTACTTACCAGTCGACGTTTCGCCTATTCAGGCATTATCAAGACACCAAAATCAAAAAGGGGGTTATGTGAATCGCATCTCGAAGAAAAAGGTGCAAAACATCCCAACGATCAACAGCCCAAACAGGCTCCAAACATGAGACAGCACCCCGCCACCAAGACGTTCAACATACAACTGAACGAAAGTAATACGCAACCAGCTGGGAAGGTTATCCTTAATAACCTTAATAACCTTCCCAGTTACAGAATGGACAGAATGGTTGTACACTGCAACTGCTTTCCGCATCGCTACGTCCGACGTCAACCCCTGCTCGACATGGTAGACCCTCAGGTGGTCGCTAAGCGTGCTATGCAACCGTTCTACCCCTCCCCTACCCTTCGGGTGTCCCGGAGTGTTGAAACGCCACGCGACCTCCAACTTACGCGTTTCCTCGCTCACCACAGCGTTGTCGAACTCCCTCCCTTTATCGGACGTTATGGTATCGGGTACCCTATAAAACATAAACCATGTCCGGAGGGCTGATAGCACCGACTCTGCTTCCTTGGAGTGGATCAGGTGAGCCATGGCGATCTTACTGAAAACGTCGATGGTAGTGAGCCACGTAAAACCCTTCCAGGTGAACGTGTCCACCTGCAGATCTCGGAGTGGTCGATCCCCCGTAGGGACATCTTCTTGTACGGCCTGCGGTGGGTGGCGGTCATACTTCGTAACCATGCGCACCTCGCATGCCCCTATAACTTCTTGAATTGTCCGCCGCATTCCCGACCAATAATATCGCCTCCTCAGCGCCTGTAGTGTCTCATTAACCCTCCTATGATTGGTTTTGCCCACGTGGTAGGCCTCGGTCACTTCCTTCTGTCGGCCGCCATCCCTGATAGTCTCGACCATGAGCCTGCACCGGATGAAAACGCGATCCGGGATTTGATCCGTTTTATACACCTGTCGGATTTTGTCCCATATTACCGCGTTACCCACGTAAAGATGGTGTGTGTGTCCCGGCTTAGAAGCGTCCTTGAGGGCTTTACAGACGAGGTCCAATCGCACCCCTGGTTGCGACGAGATGAAATTGTTGCGCGACCGCCCGTAACGCAGATACTCTATGGACAGCATGCCTGACATCTTTGTTTTCCAGATTATCTGCCTCGGTTTATCGTTCACGATTTCGTCAATTTCTTCTAAATCCCCCGGTCTCTCGTCCGTAGAGCTCTCTCTGTCCGACGATACCTCATCTCTTCCCGCTTCCGTGATAGACCGTTCTCCTTCGCTCCCCGGCGACCAGTCCTGCAGAAACTGCCGGATATCTCCCGATGGTACTGCGACATCCTCTTCGATAGCATTCACCATGAGTGCCCGCGACAGCCAATCGGCGACTACATTTTCCTTCCCCGTTTTGTAGACGACATCCATGGAGTACTGGCTGAGCTTCTCTTTCCAGCGAGCCACTCGAGTGGACGACTCCTTTAGCTGGCCCACCCACTGTAGCGGCCGGTGATCCGTCTGGACCCGGAATCTTCTGCCAAATAAATATGGTCTGAAATGGTCGACCGCCCAGACAATGCCTAGTAACTCCCTCTCCAACGCACTATATCTGGCTTCGGCCTCAGACAATCTCCTGCTCGCATATGCTATAGGCCGGTCCCCCTGGTCATGTCCCTGAGACAACACCGCCCCTAAGGCGTACTCGCTGGCATCGGTAGTCACAATGAACTGCTTAGCGAAATCTGGGAACGCTAGCACCGGTTCCCCCGTCAGATGCTCCAGACATTTCTTCAGGTTATCCTCCATGACCGGCGTGACAACTACTCGCGCTCCCTTTTTTAACAAGTTATTGATGGGCACCAGATACCGCGCCATGCCCGGAACAAAACGTCTATAATAATTAAGGGCCCCCAGAAGCCTTCTGATGCCTTTCACGTCCCGGGGTATCGCCATCTTGGTGATCGCTTCCACCTTGGACCTATCCGGCCTAACTCCTTCCCGAGACACCGTGTGCCCTAAAAAATTGATCTCAGTTCGACCCAACACGGACTTCTCTGGAGACAGTTTCAGCCCGAATTCGCGAACCCTCGTGAAGACCTGCCGAAGGTGTTGCACGTGTTCGTCCTCCGATTTACTAAACACGAGAAGGTCATCCATATAGACCTGGCAAATCCCCTCATCTACCCCCCTGAGTAATTCGTCCATCAGCCGCTGGAACGTGAGGGGCGCATTCTTTAGTCCAAACGGCATTCTCGTGAATTCATAATGTCCCCGTTCGAACGTGAAGGCTGTTTTCGCCTGATCCCGGGGATGAAGTCTGATTTGGTGATACCCCGCTTTCAAATCTAATGTGCTAAATATTACCGCACCGCTTAGTCGATCTATGATATCGTCAAATCGGGGAATTGGATAAACTTCGTCCTTTGTATTCTCATTTAGCTGACGGAAGTCCACGACCACCCTATATTTCTCCTCCCCTGTCGCACTTTTCTTCCTTACCGCCCACAGAGGGCTATTGAACGGGGACGAGCTGTCGACAATGATCCCCTGACGTTTTAATTCATCTAATTCTTCCCGGATGTGCTGTCTCAGCGCCTGGGGATACCGCTTCTCCTTCACGCACGTGGTCTTCTCCTGTTGTAGCGGAATTTCGTGGACCGTCCTTCCCGTGACACCTAATGCTCCCCCTTCCTTATAAAAGATGTCCCGGAATTCTTTTAGTAATAAACTCCTCCACTCAACTACCCTAGTCACAGCTCCCACCCGAGAACCTCGCACCGCCCGATGCCCCGTGTATGACTTACCCCCTAGCGTAACGAACCACCTACTTCGTTTATTTTCTACCTTCGCGCCCACCCTCTCCAACAGGTCGCACCCAACTATGGCCTGGTACTCCCTGCGCAAACTCTCTACTACATGCACTTGCAGGGGCGCTCCCGTTTTCCCCCACTCGCTCAATCCCATATCCGTTTCGCCCATCACTCTACATGGCCCTCCCAAAGTTAACAGCCTACATTTGCATCTCCGGATCTGAAGTGCCTCCCCTTTACCACACAACTTCTCCGCTGCTTTTTTTGACGACAAGGTACTCGAGCTCCCTGTGTCAACAAGGCACTTCACTTCACCGTACGTCTTAATAATAGGCAACCAATTTTTCAGCTTACCTTCTAAGTTGTTTATCACGCAAGCCCGGTCGCCACTCTGCGAGCACCCTCCTCATACGGCCGCCTGCTTCCGTCTCGTTGTTGCCATCCGCCGCTGCTCACGCTACCTTCGCCACTGCTGCCTGGTTCCTCCTCCGTCTCTGATGATCCCGAGACACTAGATGTGTCCCTTGGGGACCCGCCTCGTCTGGCCGAGTACCTCCTTTTCCGTAGCTCTTGTGCATTCACCTCCATCGGTTCTACTTGCTGTCCTTCCTTCCTGCGAAAGATGTACGGGCATTGCCTGGCAAAATGCCCTTCCATCCCGCACTCGTAACATCTGGACCGTGGGCATTTTGCTACCAGATGGCCCGCCTTGCCACACCCGTAGCACTTCCTTTCATCCTTCCTGGGCCCATTCGTTGACTTTGGCTGCCAATTTCTTTTTTCGGCCGTGAACGGTTTTTCTCTGGCGCTTGTTCTTCTACCTAGAGTCGCGGAGATTCTTGGTCGATTCGCTGAGACCCTTGTCCACTCAGGCTCATCTACCTCCATCCTCTAGCTCTCCTCTTCTCGGGCTCCTGTATCCACAAGGTTCTGGGCGCATTCAAGGAACGGTTTCTCGGTAGGAAATCCTTCCTTTTTCCCCAACTGCACCTTCCAGATCGTTGACAGAAATAGCATTCGTGCGTCTGTCTCTTCTGCTGAGACGATCTCTCTCATTTTCGCATTTAGTTTCTAATACCGCTCCAACATGACTGCAGCGTATTGGCCCGGCGTCTGCCGGCTCTGCCTCCTTTCACAGAACATTTGAAAAATGTCCTCCTCGATCGTCCATCTCCCTCCTCCATACGCCTTCTTTAACCTTTCTTTAATCACTGCCCATTCGGTCTCCTCGTCGGCCTGAATATAATTCAACACGCTTCTGCGGACACGCCGTGCCAGGGCCACTCGCAACCGTTTGGCATCTAGTTCTTCTAAAAAATCCGCTGCCACCTGGGATTGAATGCCTGCCATGATTCCGTCTCCACCTTTGATAAAATGGTTGAGTTCCCCGACATCGCCGTTGAACTTATCTAAATCAGAAATTTCCCTCCTGATGTCTTGCGCGTTGGCCTTCCGCAATTTCATTTTTTCCAGTTCATTGGTTTCTTGTGCAATCCTGTCAGCTTCCTGTCTCGTCAGGTCAGCCCGCGCTAATGCTAAGGAGGACGTTACCTGAGGTTGGAGTTCAGGGATCATCTGTTCCGCCTGTGGAGGATCTAGCGTCAAGGTCGCAGGCCTCAGGATGCTCGGAGCCTGATCATTCATGTTGGTGCACTTTAATACTATTCACAACGAATGAAAAAAATAACGCCACAGACAAAAACAAAACAACGGAAAAAATTTCTTTCCTATGTTCTAATCCGTGTCCCGGGTTTCGGCACCACTTAACGAGTTCGAGACACTTTAACTAACAAAAAAGGAAAGGTTTAGAAATGATAACGCACAGAGAGATCGGTTATAACTGACTTTATTGATAACTTAATCCTTCTTATATAAGATCTGGGAGTTGTTTATATTCTCAGTAGGATTAAGCTCTACTATTACCCGGCTATGGCACTTAACTATATATATATATATATATATATATATATATATATATATATATATATATATATATATATATAGGTATATTTATATTTACACGATTGATTTGTATGGCACATGCCCCGTGCCCCCACATAAATCTGCCCTTGCTGTAGCCTATAAAGTATAACCTATTTTACTCAATAATTTTCATCCAAATCAGTCCAGTAGTTTTTGCGTGAAAGAGAGACAAACGTACAAACTTTAACATTTATATTTATTTTTAAAGAGAAAATATAGCCCCTCGGCTGGGATCCGGGTTCGAATCCCGGTCGAGGGCCTATCTTTTCTCTTTAAAAATAAAAATATTTAAAATTTAAAAAAAATTGACCAATAATTATAAAAAATGTAACATTTATAATATTAGTAAGATTAGTAGGTTATCAAAACAGATAGTTTAGCTCGAGTTCTTTCTGTTATTTTAACAACTATGATCATGAGATTTGCCTTTATGTACAATAATGGATTCTCCATAGTACCTAAAAAACAGTCGGGAGGCACGTGCCCCCGTGCGTCCCTCCCTAAATCCGCGCTTGCTATAGCCTATGTGTTATTCTGATGTATAAACTATATTACTATAAAGTTTCATCCAAATCCGTTCAGTAGTTTTTGCGTGAAAGAGAGACAAACATACAAACTTTCACATTTATAATATTAGTAAGATTATTATAATAATATACATATATATGAATTTGTTTGGACTGTTGGTGTGAGAGGTCCAGTTTTCTCCCACTTTGTCTTCTTCGATGTGTGTCCTGATAGTCCCTGCATTGGCAAAACGTTGACTGGATGATTTTTTCCAGTATTAAAGATTTTTTGTTTTGAGGATTTTTGTTATGATTTATGTACGAGTATATTTATAATTTTTAATACAAATAATTTTGGTGTTTTAGATATCGGTTGAATATACTTGAAAAAAAGTTAATCAAATGATTTAATGTTTTTTAAATTGTTTTTTTCTACTATTTATCAACAAATCCATGAGCACAGTAGACATGGACTTGAAATGAGTGTGGAAGTCGGTTAGTGACTGAAGCAGCGAGTGAGAGTTGCATCAGATAGTTTACCTCCGCCTGTCTTCAGATAAATCCATATATTGCTAGATCACGTATTCAATAGGTAATAAACCGTAATATACAATAAGATAATTTATTATTAATAAAATGTTTACGATGCTCATGTTTTTTAAAATATTATTTAGTAAATACTGCACATCCAGAATCAAAGGTACTGAAAATTATTTGACATAGGTTTTCTGGTTTGAATTAATTACAATTATTTAATTAAAAGTCTGATCTTTTCGAACATCAGATTTATGTTTTATAACATGGTTTCTAAATAGAAACCATCAGAGTGTTTACACTTACTGCAAACAGAACACTTATCGTATATATTGTCTTGGCCTGATACCTACTTCAGAGCTGAATGCTCTTAGGGGTCGGCAGAGTTCCTAAAATATTAATATTTATGGAGGAAGAAATTGGTCCGGGTGGAGATTAAAGAATTAATTTCTAAAAAAGTTTTGACCCAAATTGCATGTCTTCTGAAAAGATTGTAAAAAATAAACATTTTTTTTAAATTTTATTTATTGAAATTTAGAAATATACTATGAAAATAAAAGTAAATATAACGAATGATACATAATGGCATGGGTGAAGGGAAGTAGAGAAACTACTCGGTGGTAGTACTCAAATCAAAAATATTTAAAAATGAAATAATGCAAATTGCGTTTCTAATAGTTAACTATTGACCTCCATCCGAAACCATGAAAAGTAATCAACATGTAAAAAAGAAAATTGAAATAAATAAAAATCTCTCTATTATATAAACAAATTTTTATCTGGAAGTCTTTTCTCAAGTTCGATCATTTAAAGTATAAATAATATTTAAAAAAATGGAGAATCTCAAAGCTACTGTTTCTGGCATCTTCAAGTCGTTACAAAAATTTGGCACTGTCTTTTTATTAAAATGGAATGCATAAATTTAAGAAATAAAATGAGCTACATATTATTACAATATTTTGATTTTCTAAGCCTGTGATTATGGTTTTTTTTTCAGAAGTTAATAATTTTAAAACGCAATATGTCTATGTAATTACAATCCGTTTCCAACCTATAGAGTTGGTGTAAATAAATAATGATGACACAATGTAAATGATATATATCCTGATAGTTATTTAAAAAAAAAATGTAATCTTCCCGGTTCTTTAAAAATAAAAATATGATAGCTTGCATAATCATAATAAAATTGATACAAACATTACGTTTCTTTGTAAACTATCGTTTACATTTCAATGAATAGTGATAGGGTTTAACATCTTATGTAATAATATACAGTAATATTAATATATAAAAAAAAAATGTATATATTCGATAGAGATTGATTGCGCCGAAAAAGTTAAAAATGGACTGAACAATGAAGGTTTTCTTGTTTAATATGTGCAAGGATTATTGTTATCAGTTTTATTTATTATGACGTTATTTTACGGATTATCAGACCAAGTTATTATTATGATTCTGTTGGGTTACATTTTTTTTTATATAACTATCATCCTTCCAACTTTTCTTCATGGAATTGAAACTTGGCCGTTAAAGTTGAAGGATGAACAAAGTCTTAAGGCATTCTGTAGAATACTCGGTCCGAAAACAAATGAGAATACAGAAAAATTTAGGAGATTGCACAGTGCCGAATTGCAGAGAATGCACTCGCTTAATATAATTGAAGAATAAAGGTCGCGAAGGATGGGATGGGATTGTAAAGTTGTCTATTTATTAAATTCACTTTTATGCTGCTATGGCTATCTGTGGGACTTCTAAATTTGACCTATCCAGGTTTAATTAGGATAGGGATTTTTAACGAGTAACTTTACAGGTACAGGTTCGGCACCTCCGTTTAACGTCCCTTCCGAAGGACGGCATAACCTAGGATTTTTTACTCCCTTTAAAAAATCCTAGCGCCACATTCCGGGCTACTCACCCGTGATCTTGGGCTTTTTAGGTTGTTATGCTAACTACTAGACCACAGGTCGCCCCGTAAAGTTGTTGGTCTTAATAAAGAACGAATTACTAAACAATTAATAAGAACTGAGCCGACTGATAAACACGAAGGGAAAATGTTTGATTAGTTCGTAACTTGAGTTGTTTTTTTTTGTTTTTTTATTATTACTTATTTATTGATATTTACAACTGTATTACAATAATACAACAAGTAAATAGGCTAAGTGATACATAATGACAAGTAGAGAAACTACCCACTGGTAGTACTCAAATCACTATTTCAACTAAGAAGGTCACGTGGTCATCTTCTTTTCAGACGCCTCGGAGGATTATCGGGAATTGAAGAGGAAGTTAGGTTAGAACCTAGAGAGTTTGTGTGAAAATGAAGTTTGTTATGAAAGGTTTGATATCGGGTTCGGACCAAATCAGCAACAAATAGGACATTAAGGTCGTTATGGATGACTTTATTCTAACAAAATAAGGAGCATTGAGGATTTTACGAAGGATTTTGGATTTTAGGGATTGGATACGAGAGGAATTCGATGGCTTAGTGGACCCCAAAAGCTCTACTCCGTAAGTCCAAATAAGATTTATGATGGTCCTGTAGATGATTCTTTTGTAATTAATTGGGAGCTTAGAGCGTTTGCCTAGTAAGTGTTGAAGTAGCCTGAAACGTAGAGAGGCTTCTTGTCCTTTAGTCCTGTATGAGGATATGAAGTTTTTAAGCCGAAATTGGTGGTATCGGCATCGAGCTTTCGAGTTTGCTAAGCCGTATTATTATTTTAAATCTCCTTAAGTTGCCAGACTGTCGTACTAACTACTTTTCAGGTGGTGAATAGAATGATTACTGACGTCTAGAATACGTGGTATGTTAGGTTTTTTAAAATTTATCTATTGAAATATACAACTGTATTCTAACAAAATTACAAGTAAATATAATGAATGATACACAATGGCGTAGATAAAGGCAAATAGAGAAAGTACACACTGGTAGCGCTCAAATAACAAATTCAACTTAGAAGGTCAAAAGGCCATCTTATTTTCAGATGCCTCGGAGGATTATTGGGAAGTGAAGAAGTAGCTAGGTATGAAACTAGTGAGTTTGGGTAGGAATAAAGTTTGTCAAGAAAGGACTGGTATCGGGTTCGAGCCAAATCAGTAACAAATGGAACAATGAGGTCATTATGGATGACTTTATTCGTAACAATGTTAGGAACATTATTATAGGGTTGTATGCGAGAGGGATTCGATGTCTTAATGGAGCACCAAAATTCTAATCCATAAGTCCAAATAGGTCTTATAATAGACATGTATATGAGTTTTTGTAATTACTTGGGTGCTTAGGATATGTCAGTTAATTAGAAAATTTGTATTTCACTATTCGTATTCAACAATTGATTTATCTTGTTACTGTCTATTAGTAAAACGTAACGAAACTGATGAACACGGATGCTGTAGGAGATATCACCACAAAACAGATGAGTATCACGAGTATCGCACCAATTGAGATAAAAAAAATCGCTACGTCTTAGTGCTGTCGTCCTGGCGACAGGAAGACGTTTCGATATCAATAAGGATAACCCATAACCCCCTTTTTTAAGTAAACACAACTGGCTTACGTCACGTCTATACTCACTGCATGTGTTTTTCGAAATCACATGTGTTCTCATGTGTTGTAGTAGAATAGAAAAATACAAACAACCTGTTTATATATTCTTAAAGAAGATATATGTGGGGTTTCCCTCATAACATCCACGACGACATTTCTTTAAATTAACATCAGTTTATCAGAAAAGTAAAATATAAGGAGAAATTTCCTAATGATTTTGCAAATCGTTATTGCAGTATAGAAAATTCCTATGCAACAAAATAGTTATGTGGTTTACATTTCATTGGAAACAAAATTTTACCTCCCTAGTGACACTCTTATGCCGAAAAATTTTATCACGATTTAAGTTTATCAAAGGTCGCTACTACAAATCAATCGTAATACACTTCTAAGAAAATAACATTACACATGAAGGTTAAAAAATTATATATTTACCACATTGTAAATATCATAAAATTATACTTCATAAATAATATCTCTGGTAATTCAATTTTTTGTATGTTTTGTGCAATCGAATAAGAGGATTCACCATTCGGTGAAGTAATTTTGATATATATATATATATATATATATATATATATATATATATATATATATATATATATATATATATATATATATATATATATACACGCACACATATATTATAAAACCCAGTTTCAGCAGGACCCAAGAAGAATATGAAAAATCTTGGGATCAGCACTTAATAAGAACGTACTATATTCAGGAGTGAACCACAGGAGAATTTTCTAATCTAAAATGGTCGATCAACTGTTGAGAACAGGATGAATAATCGCATCTGACACATCCGTCAACGAACTGGGAGTATTCTACCCGGTGAGATAAGGAGACTGTCCAAAGGCTCACTCAACTTTTATAAAGCGGTCAATTTAGTTAGTAAAAAAGCTGGAGGTTTAATGTGATCTTGGCCGAATCACATTTTTGTATCGTTGACTTAGAAACAATGAATTGTTCAATTTGTATACCCTACGTTGGTTATAGTGGGAGAGGGTTATATATATTGATAGGAGTTGCTATAGTGAAGCTTTCGAGTTCATATATTATATATTAACGGTTCGTAGCAGGTATATTATTTAGTCTGTTAAAAGTCACGGATGTACTATGTGGGATCTACCGACCCTCCTGGTGCTAATCCAGCCTCTATAAAGTGGGCCTTTAATTGGTAAAAACCTAGCGGTTAAGCGTGATCTCGGTTGAATCACTTCCCTGCACAACCGTTATCCTTGAAATAGTAAAGTCTCTACCATGAACGCAAAACCGTTCATAATTAACTGTTGTATAGTAGTTTTTTTCTTCCTTTAAGTTAATTATATATTGCTTTTTTTCATAAGTTAGATTTAAAGAGAATTGCAACAAGAAGGAGCACTCAATTTGTTAAAGCTAGAGGAAGACATATTTATGATTTGTTATTTTAACGAAGGCTAGCCAGACCATTGTAATCAAGATATAAGACATAGCTGACATTAAAGTGATCATTGATACACCGAATTGATTTTAAAATCGTTTGAGTCGATTTCGAAAATATGGTTATAATAAGTGTAAAACTTGTAACAGTAGTATCATTACGAATATATACATAGGCGGATCCAGGGGGGGAGGCACGGGGGCACGTGTCCCCCAGACGTTCTTTTGTGTACTGTGGAGAATCCATTACAGTACGTACTTATAGGCAAATCATGTGATGTTATAACTGAAATAACATGAGTGAAACTATTGTTTTGATATGTTATAATCCTTTCTATAAATACTACAAGTTTATTTCTAAGTTATTGTTGATTTTTTTGCCCGTTGTGCCCTCCCAGAAAAAAATCCTGGATCCGCCCTTTTATATATATATATATATATATATATATATATATATATATATATATATATATATATATATAAATAAATATATATATATATATATATATATATATATATATATATAATATTGGAAGAGAGTCAGACTAGAAGACCGGTGGGGAGAGGGAGAAGAGTATGTAAGGGGCCGGCGAGTCGCGATCGAAGTTCAGTTTGAAGCAATGCGTTCAGTCGTTCTAGTTATCTTCGTATTTTTCCTTGCCAAGGCAGCTTCCATCCTTCCGGGAGCTCCACACAGTAAGTATACATATATCGTACTTATAATATATCTCTTGTTATATATTATCAATATATATAATATGGTGTCAGCAGCGGGAGCTGTCATCATCATCATGCATTATCTAATCGTAGTAAATTAACTCGAAAACAATTAATTCCCTTAGCAATGAGTTCTAATTGTAAACACCTATATTTTAAAAAATGTCACCTCCCTATGAGTATTTTATATAACATATAAATAATTCATCGTATTACAAATTAAGTATTGTTAGTATATAATGAGATTATTCGTACAGTATCTACACTCAATTTTTTTTACCCAACCATGGTCAGTTCATATCTTATTGATTTTCTTTTTTAAATAAAAAAGTGAATAGTAATAAAAATTATTATTTTTTTTTTAAATTCAAATGGAAAAAAAAAAGGAATAAAAGTGAAATAATAGAATGAGATGTTGAAAAGAGTCGTGGGGTCCAGTCAAGAACAAATGAAATACAATGAACAAAAAGTTAAATTATAAAATAATTTATGAGAAATAATAAGAGTAAAATGAAATCTGTGATAATAATAGAACTTGGTAAAATCACATGAGAAATGATTTTATTACAAAATTTAATGAACGTCATGTTATTGGTGAAAGATAAAATGAGTTTGAAATTGGTTATTATTAATATGAATATAAAGCTAAGATAGAGTTATACACTAAATGTTTATTAATTTAGTTAATATGAAATGTTGTAATTGAAATAAGAATTGAATCAAATTAAATTCTTTAAATAAGTAAATACCGCAAGGAACCTTACGGCAGATAAGACATCTTTCATAATTTCCCGGTGATTATTAATACTATATTAGTATAAAGCTTTGTATCATCTAAAGTCAAGAGAGCATCGCATTATAAAGATCTTTTTCAAAATATGATTCAAACTTAACCAGAACAATCGGATTCCTTAACTTCATCAGCTTTTGTGATCTATTATTTCCATTCAGATATTCAAACTGCACCGTCGTTTCATGCAGTTCTTACTGCTGTGGTGAATGCTACTATGATACTCCTCTTCATTACCTCTCAAGAATTTAGTAATTGTCTTAGACTCATTGATAGGCTTGAAAACACGTACTTCGAGCATACAGGCATCCAAATGTTTTTTGAAATAGGAAAGCCTATGAGTGATTATGGAAAATCGATTCACATTGGTACTTATACAAGTTTCTTCCAGATCGAGATAGAGCCCTCCAAAAACAATCAGGGCTAGCTCACCCACTTGAATGTCCATAAGATTGGTAGGACGTGGGGGACAAAAGTACTCTGAGCAACAGAAGTTTAACCATGAAAATCCTCTGGATCCGCAAAAAGGAAGTGGTCCTTACTCGAATTTGGATTAGACAGTGGACATTAACCAACCTTTACTTTATGACTAAAGAGATGCGAAAGGAATGCCAACATTCTATCAATTCCATAACATTCCCTTTTACAGTTCTAAATTAAATGAAATTGGAATGCTACAAAACTTTTCGATGGCCTTAGTGAACAATGGCAGTAGAGTTAAGAAATATTTGTTCACACCAAAATAATTGTAGTGAATCAGATATGGCAATGATATAAAAATTAATTAATAAATGTGTGTTCATTAATTATTTATTGAGCTATCCATTTATTTGTGTTTGCTTTATTTCATAATAATTACATAAATAAATATATATATATATATATATATATATATATATATATATATATAATATAATAATAATATATATATATATATATATATAATATATAAAATATATATATATATATATATATATATATATATATATATATAGATATATCCAGATTTTTTTTTTACGATAGAGCAACTATGGACTATGATTGTTTCAACAAGAACTTTCTTCTTTTCTCCTCTTTCATTCGTTGTTTTTGCTTTCATTGCTCTGTCAAAATCGCGTCTGATTTGTTGTGTGTTTCTTACTATCTCCTTCAGCCAGTCAGTTTCTTAAGTGAATATTTTTTTGGTATGTATATTTAATTTTATTATTGTTAATTTTTTATTCTTTGCATATTATTATTATTATTTTGCTTTCGCTGCATTGTTTTATGAATCAGAGACCTAAAACCTTATTTTATGAAACCTTCTAATAATATAAACCTTAAAACAAACAACGAATCACTAAATCACTAATTTTTTTTTTAATTTGTTAGCATTCTAGTGCCATTAATTAGACACACTCTCTTGAACTGATTAAACTAAAATTTGTTTCATAAATTATAGAATGATATTGCCCTTTAAGTTTTTTTTTTTAAAGTATTAAAAAACGAAAGTAATAATAATTAATTAAGTTAATTATTTACCAAATCAATATTCGATCCAGCTATTTTTATATTTTTTATACTTTCAGTTAAGCCTTTTTTTCAGTTGAAATTAAATGAAGGAATATTAATTGTTTAATTTTATAAATATCAATTTTGTCTTTGGTTTAAGTTTTGTTGATTATTTTTAATGAAATAGTAATTCATAAAACCAATGGCCCATTAATGGAGAAAACCCGGTACTCCCTGCTTGTTAAAAAAAAAAAAATCTGGAGCAGTGTGCATACTATACAACTGTAACATACTACCCAATGTTAATTACCCATTTAAATAATAAATTTACATAATTCTATACTTGAGTTATTTACAGCAACATGTACTTCTTCTCATTTTCTCTTACAAAAGTACAATAAAATATTTCTTTAAACAATTGCAGTACAATTCTTCTGAGCACTGTATATTTTTGTTATTTTTTTCAAACTGAAAATGGATTTCAAACGTTTCCATGAAAATGCTACTTAGATCCATATGGAATAATCTTAGTTTCCATAAGATAATAATAGAGCAGAAATAGAACTAACAAAAATGGTGGATCTAGATCGGGTAATCATTAGATCCTTAGATAAAAATATACTCTTTCGCTGTTAATTAATATATAGTTTCTGATAACCTGATAATTATTAACAATACATTTTTTTAAATCTAAAAAATGAAATATCAATTAGCATATTTAAAAGAAATGGTGTGAAAGCAAAATATTAAGCAGTCTACATTTTCTACAAAATATTAAGCCGTCTTCTTAGTTAGCAAGTATTTGCTTTGGCTTAAGAATACAGAAACAGTATGAATAAAATGTCAACTTTGATTTTGAGCTCATGAGGCTTCTGAATATCTCAAGTAAATCAAAGCTTTAAAGACATTCATCAGAAGTAAAAATATTATCATACATATAATATTGTGACATAATATATTTAATGATCTTATTTTAATTTTCTATAATACATTAAAATAACCTTGTTCTAATTTACTCACACTGTTAGGGCGCTAAATATTGTGATTTCCTAGTTTTGTCCATGTATTCAGGGGACAAATATGATTGTTTCAACAAGAACTTTCTTATTTCTCCTCTTTCATTCGTTGTTTTCGCTTTCATTGCTCTGTCCGAATCGCGTCTGATTTTTTGTGTGTTTCTTACTATCTCCTTCAGTCAGTCAGTTTTTTAAGTGAATCTTTTAAGTATAATCTAGTATGAAAATTAGATTTCACAATATTTATCTATAATAAGTAAGAATATTTGAAAAATATTTTATTAATTTTACTTTATTTTATTTTATGTGTTTCTGCAGTTAATTTCCCTTATTACCTAATTATTTACTCTCCGCTTATCATTCCCAAAATATGAAAAAAAAAGTCCATAATGTTTACTGTCTTTTTATTTATAAATGAAATGTAAACACCTTTTTCAAAAAATTATAATTTTTTCAATAAATACTTTGACGGTTATGATCTAACTCTAATGTAGAATTAGATGCTCTCCAATATCAGAATGCATGGTTTAAGTGATGATTTTTTCAAAAATTCTTCCCTTCCTCTTAAAGTACTTTAAATGTTATGAACTTATTAGAAATCTATCTTTATTATAATTAGTAGCCACAAAAAATAAATATAAATATAAACTATGAAGGAATTAGATGTATAAATTTAATTTTAGATTTTGTAAATTAGGATCTTGGCACTTGCCAGTGCTGTCTTCCACTGAGTCGATTTTTTTTAATCATTTTAGTATTTAAATCATTTTAAATTTATAATTAACCACATTTAATACTATATATATTTAATTGCCTGATTTACTGATATTTTCAGCCATAAGAAACTGTAATGAAAAAGAGTTCAGGTGTGACGATGGTCGTTGCATACCATTAAATTGGAAATGTGATAAAGAAACTGATTGTTTTGATAAAAGTGATGAAAGCCCTCAACATTGCAGTAAGATCAAATTTCCATCACGTATACATATAGAAAAAAGTTTATTATTAATAATAGGTTCGGTTAACAAATAAATATTATTGAACAGCTCTTTCTTATATTTATAAACTTATTTATAAACTATAATTATTATGATCAGGAAAGACTTATTATTATGTTTTTATATGTACACAAATGGCTTTAAAAAATGAATTTATTTTATGTTTGAGTGGAAAATAGTTCACTAGATAATTCTAATGATGGATTGAATTGGTCAGGGGTACAGTCAAAGATAACACAAAATAAGTGAAACTTCAGAGTTTCACTTATTTTGTGTTATCTTTGACTGAACCCCTAACCAATTCAATTCATCATTAGAATATATTTTTATTTAAATCCAACTTTTAAAGAAGCTACTATTTAATGTACTTATGAATATCACATAATTAATTTAGCAAATAAATAAAGATAAAAACCAAAATTCAATAAAATATTGTATCATAATTTTTATAAATTATTTAAAGGTGAATATTGAATAATCCTATGTTACAGATTTTACAAAATGTGGAGTGTTTTACTTTGAATGTGAACCTGGAATATGTATACCTGATTCATGGATTTGTGATGGTCAGCCAGACTGTATGAATGAGCTGGATGAAGCGAATTGCAGTAAGATCCTCTAATTACTAAAATTTTATTTAATTACAATTAATTGTTTTCTGTAATAACTCACCAGGTTTAAAAATATTCCCCTAAACATGCATGGATAGGTTTTTAGTGCCCTGTTCAAGAATGAATACTTCTCTGAAATCGTACAGATTATCACTTAATTTATTATGGATTATACTTCTGTCATCCTAATTTTGACCCTTATTATAAATAAATACAAGCATTTATTAAATGGTTGTATAACAAAATAATAAAAATACATTGTGTATATTGAAGCTCATCCTATAAAATAAAAATATCAGTTTTTCAAGAAGATATATTCAAATATGTATTTTATGATTTTAAATGAATCGGTCACATTAAAACTCTTATTAAATTAAAACTACCATAATTTGGAATATTTGGACTTTAGGGGCTTTGTTGGACCAAAAACAAGATTATGTTTTACATTGCATCTAGGTCCATCATCAAAATTTCAACATAAATCACAATATCTTTAACAAGTAGCAGCACTAGGTTCTAAGGGCTTTATCACATTCCCATTACTTTTTTGGTTAGGCCCAAGTAGCCAGACGTTAAAATGTTGAAACATTAATTCATGTCAACAAACATAACATTCCTATATATTTAAAAAATTCTATGTAGTTACAATTAATTATTCCTAAGCAATTAAATAATCTTTGCATTTATTTTGAATATTAGCCAAGACATGTGGAGCAGACCAGTTTACTTGTACATCAGGAGAATGCTTAGCTCAGTTCATGGTATGTGATAATGATAATGATTGCGAAGATGGTTCTGACGAAGTGAATTGTACCAGTAAGTGTAAAAACAGTAGAGATTTTCAATGCCCTGACAAAAGTTGTATCCCAGACACTTGGCGCTGTGATGGTGAAAATGACTGTTTGGATAATTCAGATGAAATGGTAAATCATATAACTTTTATCTAGTATCTACAACTTAAAAACTGAAAAATAGAAACTCAATTTTATTAAGATAATTCAGATTTTGGTTTTAGTTTGTATTGGTGTTGTTGTTTTTTTAATTCAAGTTTTAAGATACATTTTATTATCTTAAAATGTTCAAAGTTACTCCAGCCTCCTTCTTAAAAAGTCCTTTTTTTACCAAACGAAAAATTAATCACAAGCTAAATAGAATTCCTTTTGTTACATACTAAAAATTTGTAATTTAATGATCTGTGAATCTTAATTAATATGACAAAGTTTATATCAAAAAGCAAATAAATATGTGTCACAATTATTTCTTTAATTGTATATTTAATTCAAATAATTACTAATTAATTCCACTATTTTAACTAGTCAACATTCTACAATGTTTATATTCAAGCAAATTTGACATGATTAGAACATGTAATTTTTTTTTACTAACTGAACTAATTTTGTACCTCAGGGTTGTCCACCCAGCCCAGTCCACGCAGCCAGACCTCACTCTTTATGCCTTGAAAATGAATTCCAATGTAAAGATCGCATAACGTGTATACATCCTTCTTGGGTATGCGATGGACATGAAGACTGCCTTCATGGTGATGATGAAAGTTCAGATATGTGTTCTGTTATAATTTGTCGTTCTGATCAATTCAAATGTCGAAATCAAACATGTATTCCTGGTTTTCTTTTTTGCAATGGGCATCCAGATTGCTCTGACGGAAGTGATGAGGAAGACTGCATTAGTAGTAAGTATATTTTTAAAGTATTTTGTAATGCTGTTATATTGTCTGTGATTTTCAAATTTATCTATTATAGATTAGCATTTAATTGTCTTTTTATTTTTCTATTGGTAAGGTGAAACTGAGAATGAAAATAAACCACTTAATTTATTACCTATTTAAGATATGCTTAAATTTTAGTTCTTGGTTAAAAATTCATTAACAACTTTTTTTTTCAATTGTATTCAGAGATACATTCATAAGCTATAACTTGTTCAAGATTTTTATTTTCTCAAAGAATATATTGAAATCAAATATTTTATTTTAGTTGGAGTTACTTTCTCATGCAAGGAAAATGAATTTGATTGTGGGCATAATATATGCATTCCTAATAGTAAAGTTTGTGATAGAAAATCTGACTGCCCAAATAGTGAAGATGAACCATTCAGCAAATGTAATTTAAATGAGTGTGATATTAACAATGGTGGTTGTTCACATTTGTGTGTTGACACAGCAACAAGTTTCTACTGCTCTTGTAAACCTGGATTCAAATTAGTAGGGAATTATTCTTGTGAAGGTATAAATTATTCTAAATATTATTTATTGTTAATTAATAACATGAAAAATTCTAGACTTTTTTGCAAAGAAAGGCTTAGTCTTATTTTATAAAGTTGATCTAAAGACTAAAACTACAAGAAGGCTTTATTTGAGTTAAAATTTTGTATTATTTTATTCTAAGCACCTGGTTTAAAATAAGGACTACTACTCAGAGGGCACCTTCAATTTTCAATAAAAAGTTAATAAAGTAAAGTTCAATCTATTTATAATGTAATAAATGAAATAAAATCGCCATTTCTTAATACAATATTTTTGGAATGTTTACATTATATTTAATTTGAGTATGTATTATTTAATTTTTTAATTTTATCTAAGGAGTTTTCAAAATAATGAATTAAAAATTTTGTTTATTAAGACCGTGGAAAAATTCCAACGAAAAGCCCTTAGTCTCCAAACTAAAACAGAAATAGAAATTATCTGTCCAATAGTTCGCCCATTCAGGCATCCTCAGGGTAGATAGAGAAAAAAACAAAACAAAAGAACAAAAGAAAAAGAAAACATGAATAATGCACCCAAGAAGCATTCCACCACCTCCAAGGCTCAAAAGCAACTAATGAGTCATAAGGAATGTTACTTGACCCCGGCTGGGTAAGGTTAGATAAAAACAGCTGATAAATAGTGTAGAATATGAAAATTCAACATACACTCACCAAACTACAAAAAGCACAACAGGGAAAAATAAATAATTGTAAACAACACCAAAACATAAGACAAAAAACTATATGAAAAAATAAAAGTAAGATTGCAATGAAAAGAAAAACATTATTATCAAGACACCAGTGGATTTATGGCTATTCCACAAAATATATAAATATTGAAAAATAAAAACAGACCTTACATAAATGTTAAGACCGTGGAAAAATTCCAACGAAAAGCCCTTAGTGAATATTGGACAGATAATTTCTATTTCTGTTTTAGATTGGAGGCTAAGGGCTTTTCGTTGGAATTTTTCCACAGTCTTAACATTTATGTAAGGCCCTTTTTATTTTTCAATATTTTGTTTATTAACATAATTAACAATATTTATATTAAAGGTATTTAAATTAGTTGTAAATACATTTATTTTTTATAGATATTAATGAATGTGACAACCCTGGTTCATGTTCTCATATTTGCATAAATGAAGAAGGTACATATAAGTGTGAATGTCAAGCTGGCTATTTAAAAGATCCTTATGATCGTACACGATGCAAACCAACAGAAGGGCATTCACAGCTGCTATTTAGTCGAACTCATGATATTAGATTAATGTCAGTTGATCACAAAGATATGACAATAGTTGTAAATGATACTAAATCAGCAACTGCCCTAGATTTTTTGTATAAAACAGGAGTTATATTTTGGAGTGAAATTGAAAAAATTTACAAGTAAGTTATACAATTTAAATTAGTTTTTTTTAACGCCTAATTATATTTGAAAAAATATACAGGCTTTGCTTATAACCTAAATTTTGTGTTTTGGTTTTAATTTTAGCAGAAATAAGTGGGAATGCTGTGTTCAATTGGATTTTGTAGTTTTAATTTTGTTGATCTAAGTCATCAATCAATGTTTAAACTATTTATAACTAATAAATGACTGGGTTTTTAAAATTTAAATAATAATACAATGCATGCTCTATAATAATGTGTAACAGCTATAAATATATATTTAAAGTTTCCATTATATACATAACTCCATAACTATTTATATTGGGTATAAATATTATAATTTTTTTTGGCTCAATAATATTTTACCAACATGTATAATCAAAGAAGGAAATTAAAATGCCTAAATTCCATGTAAATAAATACTGGAATTATAGTTTTATTATTTTTGTTAAATTTGCTTATTTAGTGAAACATTATATAAAAATTTTCTTATAAACTGGACTTCACTCTTCATAATTTACATATTGGGAAAGAAAAAAACCATTTTCCATGGAATATTAAAATATTATTTTGACCATTGAGGATAAATGATCCCCAAGAATTTTATGAAAAATTTTAAATATGATTTTAACAATTTTAGACTTGTAACTGATATAAAGTTATGTAAAGGAATTTTTAATGATGCAGAGAACTAAATTTTAAAAAATTGAAAATGACACAGTGCTTTCGAAACGTCTTGAATAATTGTAGGAATCAAGAATATATAATGACTGGAAAGTGTTTTTTTTTCTTTCCCAATACATAAATTATGAAACATTATAATGATTACAGCATTTCGAAAATGTATCTAGAATTTTTAAGTAAATGGAAATATTGTTGGATTTTAGAGCTCCAATAGACCAAGGTAATGCACGTACTGCAGTAATAAACAGTGATATCACTGTATGTGATGGTCTAGCAGTTGATTGGATATATAATCATATATATTGGACTGACACAGGAAAGAACACAATTGAAGTAGCCACCACTGATGGTATCATGAGAAAAACTTTAATTTCACATGAACTAGATGAACCACGAGCATTAGCATTAGACCCATTTGAAGGGTAAGCAGTTTAAATTTCAATTTAAAATTTAAATTTTACTAGTAACAGATGTTTTAAACTTGTTTTAATATAGAATGCTAGCCAATAATTCTTCCATCTGTAATACAGGCTGTTATATAATTCAAAATGTCATAAAAGGGGCCAAAAAACATTACTTGTTGCTTTTATAAACCTCTATAAGAAGTAAAACCTTGGTAGTTACTACAGTGTATTTTTTATACATATACTGTTGATATATTAAAAAATGACTGACTTTATTAACCTTCAATAAAACTATGCAAGACATGTTTTTGATTTACTTTTCAAAAGGTATTTATTAACTTCTTATTTTGTATATTCTATTAATAAAATTTTAAAAATAAACATTTTTCAGAACTTATGGTATTTTGATATTTAAATATATTGAAATTTTTAACATCAAATGTTAATAAGAAATCAATTACATTTTGCACTGTTTTCAACATTTAATGCATTTAATCCTAATTTAAGATTATTCAGCTTGTCAGATTGTATCACTTTTTTTACAAGTTTTCCAGCGATAAATTTATTTTCAATGATGCAGGTCAACATCCTTTCCCTTTCTTTTCTATATTCCTACATACAATGGAAATTTGAATATAGAATTTAAAAGAGACTGTTCTCATTTAATTTTTATTTTTTGACCTTTATTACTATTTCTCTTATCCTGACAAAAACAAGTAGGAGCAATAAAACTATCTGTAAATGTTTTCACCAAACTTCAATATAACAATAATATTTAATGACAATATTTCCTCATGTCTGAAAATAAATAAGTACCACTGTTCCATTTAAATTGAGTGAAGATCATTTTTCATCATTCAAATAAACTTTCTTTGATACACTGTTCTATCTCTACCAATGAAATTGAATTGCTACCAGGCACTATATACAGGGTGACCTGAAAGTAGTGGCGGAGCCGTTAAGAGATGATAGTATGGGACAATTCCAGTCAATATTACTATGAGACCTACTATCCTAAAGTTAGCCCTTTCCAAGATATTCCTACTTAAAGAATTTTATGAAAAAAATCCTATTTAAAATCTTAAAATAGCTATAAATCGTAAAAATTGGCCTTTATGGGCCATTTTTTTTTTGTTTTGCAAACAAAAATATTCTAAATAAGGAATATTAATAGTCAAATCTTCGTAATTGTGGGTATCTTACGCGAAAATCGTTAAACAAAAACATTAAATGAAAAAAAATATGGTGACTGCCTCTAAAACGTCGATTTACTCAAAAAAGTCCCATTAAACTATTGCATTCGTAATAATTAAAAAACATATACGTTTCATTACCTTTCAAATGAGCTATTAAAATACAAAATCAGTTTACAAACCACGAAGATATGATCAATGGAAAAAAACCAGGTAAAGCCCAAGAACAAATGACTCCCGAGAACAAAGGGCTCCAACGCAGGAGTCAAACGCCTTGCTTTGCCCTTCCCTGTCTCAGTCCACTCTTACGGGTTTACTGTGTTTGGATATGCTCTCTTAGCTTACTTGCTCTCAGATTGGATTTTTCTAACGACTTGGCTTTTCCTGGACCATTGTGATTAATTCTTTTCCGACGACTCTGGGCTGGGCCCTGTTTTCTGTGATTCCTTACGATTTGGCTGCTGTGTGACTGATTGTCAGGTTAATCTGACTAACAATGGCTGATAGAGAAAGAAGAATACCATTTATTATCAAAGAATACGCAGATATTAAGAATCTGCTGCTGAGGTTCCTGTTCCTAATATTGAAGACCTGCGTAATAGAATTATAAACGTTGCACAGAAAATACAAAGGGAGCTCAGAGATTCGAGGATTGTGAAAACGGGTGTGATAAGAAGGGGTAGGTACTATTTATAAAGCTAACAAATTTAATGGATCTAATGTTACTCCATTAACTCCTATACACAAGGTAAAATACATATACTATACAATTTTTTTATTTAATTTTTTTTTTAAGAGTAACCCATTCTTATTTATTAAATACCTCAAAATAAAAAAAGATTGTTAGTAGCGGTCAGTTTATGTCATCCGTCATGCGTCTTCTTTATCTACATTCAAATCCAAACTATTCCCCTACATCTCCTTAATTCCCAAAAAGATGCTCTCTAATCAATAAAATAAATGAGCTATATTCAACATAATAGATTGAGTAAATACTGTAAAAATTCCACACTCATTTTATTTATATTATATTTATATTTTTATTTTTAATATGTAAACAATTAATATTTGAATGTTTTATGTATGTATGTGTGAAAATATGCCACACTCAATATGATAATATTATTCGTATTATTAGATGCTCTTATCTACTTTATTATTTTTTCCATTAGCCGATTTCTATTTAATGTAATTTTTTTTCTTTTATTTTTTTTGTCTTATGTAGGTATATATTTTTTTTTCTTTCGCTATGAGAACATATGTTTTAGTTCATACTTAATTGTATTATAATGTAGCCGTTTGGCCAGAAATATTTCTATTAATTTTTGAACAATATTGTTATTCTTAAGGGACCTGGTCCCAGAATAAAGTTGTTTTCTATTCTATTGTATTCTATCTTGGAAAGGGTTTTATATATATATAAGCACTCTCTGAGACTGATAAATGCATTCATATAAATTTTAGTCATGATTTGAGGGCATAATATTTTTCCTCAATATTATTTTTAACTCTTATATTGTCAATATTTCAGTTGGATGTATTGGACTGACTGGGGAGAAGATGGAAGAATTGAAAGAGCAGGATTAGATGGAACACACCGGGAAATTATTGTATCATTTGACATTAAATGGCCTAATGGACTAACTATAGACTTGGTAAAACATAGATTGTACTGGGCTGATGCAAAGCTTAATCTAATATCTTCTGTCAATTATGATGGGTCAGAAAGAACTGTTATTTTAAAATCTTCTGAAACACTGCATCACCCATTTTCTATTTCAGTTTTTGAAGATTTTGTTTATTGGACTGATTGGGAGAAACAAACTATTTTTAAAGCTAACAAATTTAATGGATCTAATGTTACTCCATTAACTCCTATACGCAAGGTAAAATACATATACTATACAATTTTTTTTTAAGAGTAACCCATTCTTATTTATTAAATACCTCAAAATAAAAAAAAATTTGTTAGCAGTGGTCATTTTAAATTTTACAACTAAAAAATATTGTTGATATGAATAGTTTAAAAAGATTTATCATGTCATGCTTGATAGGATTTTTTTTAAATTTCCACATATAAATATTCAGAAAAAAATACTTGGTAGTTAAATAGTGGATTCAGACTTATGACAGTCTATTTATAACCTTGCGAAAGAGGGTCAGATCATACTGCGAATATCTTATGGAGATAAGAAAAAATAAGAATCAAGAAAATCTGAGCAGCAAAAGAGACTTCTTAGGAAAATCTTGATATTACATGACATCTTAAACTTTCATGCTAACAAATATTAGCAGTCAAATTGTTTGTGTACAAAAGTGAACCTATATTTTTATTTTTTTTTATGCTAGTTTTGTAGTTAGATATATAATAAGCTATATAACAAGTTAGATATATATATATACTGAGTAACAAATTCTTAACATTACTTCATTTTAGATATTACAAGTATATTTATTACATATTTAAACTAATATCCTGAGTTAACTTTATTAGAGGCATAAACAATAATTTTATAATATTATTACTTCTGTTTTTAGTGAAAATTGTGAATTTTAAATAAACTCACAAACAAAAGTTTTAAGTTTATTTAATCATAAAATTTGGTTAAGTTAATAATAAAAATAAATTCATAATAATGCAGAAAATTTTATTCAGTAATTTCAAGAAGATGGTTTGGGATTAGAGTCAAAAAAGAAGAAAACACTCTGATAAATTACATTATTTTTAACATGTACCTAAAACAAATTAAAATTGCATACCAATTAAAAATAAGTTTCATTAATCAATGTATTTTCTTTATTGACAGCATATCTCAGTCATCCACCATCTCCTTGAATCTACAAAAAATATAATTTTGATTATTTCTGTTATGTTTAGCTACAAAGTCCTATGGTTGTCCATGTATATCACCAATACCGTCAACCCAATGGAACAAACCATTGTCTGGAAACCAAGGCTAATTGCTCTCACCTTTGCTTGCCAGCACCTTTCATCAATTTAAATTCGCCAAAAATTACCTGTGCGTGTCCTGATAATTTAGACCTGATGCAAGATAGTGTGACCTGTCATGATAAAGGTAAGCTTCCTGTTATAAATGAGTTACAATAATTGTGATAATGAAGGTATAGGTACGAGCGGAGGTCAATAATAAATTTTAAAATATAATAATAAGCAACTATTTATTTTGTTTTGACCTACCTCATATTTTTTGTCCCAGAAAAGGTATATTTTCATTTATTCATATATTTTTTATATTCAGCTACACAAAACTAATTTATGGGCTCACACAATCACTAACCCTCAAAAGCACATATGTATTGACAGAAAAGAGATATATTAAACTTTTTTCTATAATTAAACCAAAGCATAATAATTATGTATTTTTTTTCAAGGAAATTCAACTGATAAATCGAAACTTCCACAAATAGCTGAACCTTCTAAAAAAATCAGTAAGTAAAGAATTATATAAGAACAATTAATATGATTTTTTTTTCTTTGGGTGTAAATTTTTCAAAAATTTTACATATTTTTAATCTATGTTTCAAATGTTTTTTTTAATACTAAGGAAACAGGAGTTTTGAAATTTTCAAATATTTTTTATTTAAATTCTATTAAGTCAAATTTTCACAAAATAAAATTTTGATTAGTTTACTTCTAATTATAGTAATCAATGAATATATTAGTGGACATCATTTCCCTTAAAAATATTATGAATTATACATTTTATTCAATAGTTTAAACACGAATTTTGGATTGTATTTGTAAATAAGTATTTTGTTTCTTTTTTTAATGTAATATTAATAAAGTTACCAGGGATTCCAGCAAACTAATTCTTTCTACAAATATTTATCCCAACACACACACATACAAATATAAATATATATATATATATATATATATATATATATATATATATACATATATATATTGTTGAAAGTAATTCCTCTTATGTACATATTGTAATATAGACAGATAACACTGTAGTGGCAGTTGAGATCATGTTGGCTGTGCACCACAGTGTCTTGGTAACAACAGCCTTTGTGTTGTGAGTCTCTCTGTTAGCGTCTGGTTGTTGTGTGGACTGCATCTGCCATTTTGTGTGAAGTGTCTTGTCAAGTGTTTATATCATAATAAATTCTGTGCTTGTATCGTTATAACTTGTACTGTTGTTTCCCTGCACTCTATTACCTTTTACTCTTTATTTAACAGGTTATAGGCCCAGTGTAGGTTTATGTGTACAAGTTATGTTTTGTTGACGGTAGAGCCGGATTTTTGGAATGGATATAAGTTTTTGGGACAGACACTTGTGGTTAGTTATTTGTTTGGAAATAACTTTTTGGACACACGTTTTCGGTCAATCAGTTTTGTGAAACAATAGTGATTTGTTTGATTCAGTGTTACGCCATTTTGTTTTAGTTAAACGCTTACGGTGTTACAATGGTGAGTTCAAGTGTTCCGATAGTTTCAGTTGAAAAATTTGTAGGATACAACTTTAGTATATGGTACTCCAGAATTAAATTATTGTTGGGCGCCTGTGGCTTACTCGGAGTTTTAAATGAAGAGCCCCCTACGACGGAAGCGGAAATTAAAATTTTTAATGATCAGGATGCGAAGGCCAAATATGTTATCGCTAGTGGTCTTGGAGACAATATTTTTTGCATTGTTAAAGAGAAGGAGACGGCAAAGGCATTAATGGAAGCCCTATTAGCAACCTATGGAAAACGAGGTATGAAGTCTCTTGTCATGCTGCAAAGAACTTGGAGAAACATGGTTTACAACAATGACCAACCTCTACTAGAGTTTTTTCAGAAGTTTGAAACCATGGCATCTGAAGTAGAAGTGGCTGGTGGAAAATTGGAACAAGAAGAGATAGTGAATCAGTTACTTGTTGCAATGCCATCAGAGTTTGATTCCGTGGTGTCAGTATTAGACATTGTGTACAATAAGGACAGATCAGGACAAAGTTTGGAATATGTGAAAAACTGCCTTTTGTCGGAGTATGAGAGAAATATGAGAAGGGAGGATGATCTATCACAGAATGTATTTGCAACCTACAGAACTAAAGGTAAATTCTGGAAATATGGGAATTCAAAGGTCACTAACCCCATAAAAACATCAAATGTTGTTTGCTATTACTGCAAAGGTCGAGGTCATGTTAAAAGTGTTTGCCCGAAATTAAAAAATAAGAATTCTGCTGCCACTTTCGATTATAAATTTGATAACGAATTTCACTTCACAATCTATTTGGATAACAGTGCTAAAGCCCCTTGTTCATCAGAGATAGCTTGTTTTGTGATAGACTCTGGGGCCACTGCAAATTTTATTGGTATTGATAATATTTCTAAAGTTTGTTTAAACATGGAAGAAGCTAGTTTTATAGAAGAAATAAACCATAGTGTGGAGATGAATCTTGAAGAAATTAGTTATACAGAAGAAACATACAATACAAAGGAAGAAACAAACTATAGTGAAGAAATAAGGTTGGAAGAAGCTAGTTTTATAGAAGAAATAAACCATAGGGAGGAGATAAATCTTGAAGAAATTATTTATACAGAAGAAACATATAATACAAAGGAAGAAACAAACTATGGTGAAGAAGTAAAGGTAGAAGAAATAGACAAATTAGAAGAAATGAACCTAAGTGAAAATATAAATCTGGAAGAAACAAGTCATCAAGATGGAACAGACTATCCGGAAGAAATAAACTTTAGTGAAGAGTTAAATCTGGAAGAAGTTAATAAAGAAGTCAAAGCAAACCAACCAGATTTATTAAACAAGATGAAAGAGTTAAATATTAAGGAAATAGTGAACAGTTTAGAAGTATGGAATCAGAAAGAAGAGGTAAATTCGGACAAATTTAACAAGATGAAAGACACAGTTGCAGATAATTTACTTGTGTTTAATTGGTCAAGTTTAAAGTCAACAGGAGATACGGGAATGTGCTCGTTTAGGGAATTTTTGGTACATAGTGAATCAGTAGACATGTCAAGAGTGTCTAATAAAGAAATTGTGAGTTTCCCTTATATCATTTATAAGAATAAAAGAAAGGCCAATTGTCAGAGTTTGAAAAGTGTTGACAAAATTAACTATCATAGTGTTTTCAAAATAATTAGAAGTTCTAGTAATAAAGATGATGTTAATATTTTAATGTGGAAAGTAAGAAAAAAAATATTGAGGTCTACACCGCTAATTGGAATAAATTGTATATATAATAAAGGACTGGAATTGGACTTAGGGTATCAATCTGTGAAAGTGAACATGTATATATGGAATTAGGATATTAATTGTATTTGAGTTGTGTAATGTGGAATTCTTTGTATTTGTTTTGTAATCAGGATTTTAAAGTAATTCTGTTTCAGTAATTCCCTGTATTAGTTTTATTTGGAATTAGGTTGTTAAAGTAATTAGTTGCATTTATTTTATTTATATTGTGTAATGTGAATTAGGAAGGCTTGCTGTAATAATTCCTTTCATGTATTTTATTTGTATTTTGTAATGCGGAATTAGGAGGGTGTGTATATTGTAATATAGACAGATAACACTGTAGTGGCAGTTGAGATCATGTTGGCTGTGCACCACAGTGTCTTGGTAACAACAGCCTTTGTGTTGTGAGTTAGCGTCTGGTTGTTGTGTGGACTGCATCTGCCATTTTGTGTGAAGTGTCTTGTCAAGTGTTTATATTATAATAAATTCTGTGCTTGTATCGTTATAACTCGTACTGTTGTTTCCCTGCACTCTATTACCTTTTACTCTTTATTTAACATATATATATACACATACATACATATATTAAATTATATGTATGAACCAAGCCATCAACTCACAACATCCATCTTATATCTATAATCTCCTACAGTTTAAATCCTCTATCCAATCCCAGGGCACAAGATCCCATTTTTCCGACCTTTATTCCCGTTCCCACAGAAACAAAACTTTTGAGCAGTCCTTTCTCGCTTGGTCTACCTCTCTTTGGAACTCACTCCCATCTGATATCCGTCATGCATCTTCTTTATCCACATTCAAATCCAAACTATTCCTACATCTCCTTAATTCCCAAACAGATGCTCTCTCATCAATAAAATAAATAAGCTATATTCAACACAATAGATTGAGTAAATACTGTAAATATCCCACACTCATCACGATACTATTATTCATATTATTAGATGTTCTTATCTACTTTTGTATTTTTCCATTAGCCGATTTCAGGTTATTGTAAATTGATATTCTATTTATTATTATTATTTTATTTTATATATATATACACCTGTACCACCAATTAAGGCTAGGGAGCCCCAGATGGTCTGGAGATCCCACAGGGTCCATCCATGAGTGTCAGCAGATTAAATAATTTTTTTTTTCATATATTTATTTTTAATATAATTTGCTACAATTCACAAAAGTAATATGCCGTACCAAACAGACCAGTCTCAAACTTCAAAAACTTGGACAAATTTAAATGTATCTATAAAGAATCACATATACAATGAAAGAAAAAAATTATACAAAATAACTTTCAACAGAAAATAATTTATCTGAGGGACTTGTATCTAAAGCATTAATAATTTAAATTACAGTTAGGGCCTGGCCATGAATTTATTGGACATTTTGGTGGTACATCCATCTCTGGTGTGAGCAGAAATTGATAGATGGGATCTATTTAATGCAATAATAATTAAAATTACATTAATGCTCGAAGCTAAACTTAAAAGTATCCATTGGGATTTCTTTATCGGAATTTCTATTAATCAGCTTTAATAATATCAAATTAAAGCAGTATTGATTTATATGAATATAAATGTTAAACTTGAATACAAGGCAATCAATCACCAAAAAGTCTGCTGACTACCAGAGCTGATAAAATGGCACTATTCCGGATTGTTCTCATTTTTGGTCTCCGAAAGTCATCAACATTAAAGTTATTGAGCATTCATGTTTGTGTGAAGTACATTTGATAACTACTTATAGATTTTTGGGAAATCTGTATTCAAGTGATTCTTCTTCTTTATTGATGGCTCTACAGCCCATCAATGAGCCTTGGCCTCCTCAATCCGTTTCCACCAGTCTTTCCTGTTTAGTGCAGTGGTATTCCAATTCTGAACATTTAATAGGCTCTTGGAGCGATTCTTAATAAACTAATAATTACAATGTAGGCTTTTTAAGATTACAAAATCCATCTTCACAAGTTTTTATTTAGAATCTTTTAGCATTATTTCAATACTTGTAGTAATCAAAATATTTATGAAAATTTTATTTTTCAGCACGGCCATCACCTGCAGAATACAGTAGTGGTCCTGTCCTAGCTAATGTGGTCTTGAGCATTGCTCTATTCATCTTATTTTCTTCATTAGTAAGTTCACAATAATTGTATTTTATTTTTATATTCTAAAACTGGAGTCTTGCTTTTTTCAGTCATGTCTATGAGTCACATTTTTATAACAAGTTTATTTTCATAAATATTTGTAAATGGAATCTAGACACCAATATAAAATAAAGTAAACATTTACTAAAAGTCAAGATTGCTATTAGGTCACTGTTATATTACATATATTGCTTTTTACAAATCATTATCAACAACTTAAAGATATTGTGGAAAATACTAATAAAATTAGAACGTTTAAGAATTTAAAAAAAAATTATCAACAAAAGTTTAATGTTTGAATAATGACAAGTTTAATAGCCAATCAGTTAACATTTGTTTCAAAGAGAATGGTGGCAAATGAATTTAAACCTAAGATTTGTGTAAAATGCAACTTAAAGATTAATTATGTCATTCAAATTTAATTCAAATTTAATTCATTTGTTATGATTTTTTATTTGTTTTTTTAACAATCATATTCAACATCAAGTAAATCATATTTTTTTAAATAAAGAAACACTGTCATTATGTACTTAGTAATATGACACTTGTAAAAATGCATATAGCATCAGTACAAATTTACAAATATGGTTATTTTGTAGATTGCATTTTATGTGTATCGAAACTTCTTAAGCAAGAACACAAGTGTTAATTTTGATAATCCTGTTTACCGAAAAACAACAGAAGACAACTTTTCAATTGTCAAGTCACACCCACAATCTGGATGTACATCTTTAACAGAGGAAGTATGTGTTAAAAACATTTATTTATGTTTAACCAGTAACTTATACATAATGATACATTAGACATTTCATTAATATTGTAGTTTATATTAAATATATAAAATTTTAGGTTTGTAGGTTAGTAGTAAATATAGGTTTAGTAGGGCAGCTATTTTGTAATTTATATTTTACTTCAACAGTATATATATTTTTTTTTTATTAAACTTGAAGAATAATACAGAACTACAGTCAACAGAATTATAAAGATAATTTTAGTTTAATTTGTAGTAGTATTAAGGTTTAATTTTAATAATAACAACAACTTTCATTATTTACTTTTCAGGCTAAAAGGCCATTAACAAGTGATGCAGGGAAGGAGGAATATGTATAAATTCTGTTTATATCTCATCAGCTGAAACTGAGCACATTTTGATTTTAGCTGACTTACTTCACTGTTTATTATAATTATTAGAATATGCTAAACCCATTAAAATAATAGCATTAGCTAAAGATCAAGCGTTGACAATTAAATAAAGCAATACATGATAAATATAACTAGGTATTGAAATAATTAGTTTAATAAGAAAAAAGGCTTTCCATTTTTTTGACTGTGATATTAAAAATTTAGAGAACTATCTTTATTTGTACTGTAGCATATATATGTATAAGGCCAATGAACTAAATAATAATAATAAAGGTACAGATATATACAGAATCATAATATCTGTGATGATGATCGTTGACAAATAAACCAAATTGTGGTTTCTGATTTGGAGTAGAGTCTGTATAATTTTGATTAGAAATGTTTTTATATTATGAAAAATAGAATTTTTTTTTTTATTTGATGTTGGAAATTAAAGTAATGGAACTTGGTAAAATATAAAACAATTAAGAAGGTAGATAATATTTCCAAATGAGTTTTAAATGTACAGGAATATATATTGTGGTAAGATTGTATATGGTATATTTATCGTATTTTTATACTGAAAATTATGTATTTATTTATAATAAAACTTCAATAATTTTTTTTTATTGATTTGTAAACCTACTTCATTTCCTTAAAAAGACATTATCTTTATTTCTTTTCTTTTTTAAAAAATAAGGGGTTGTGGGTTTTTTTAGGCATGTCTATATTCATATTAGGCCTTTTTTTTTTTTTTTAATTCTATAAATGATGTGGCCAGAATCGACAGTATGTATAAGATATCAAGAAAAATGTTTCTAAAAAATCACTGCTTAATTTATTTGTTGTTTTTTGTTTTTTTTCTCGATATTACCCGTTCTTTTCTGTACGTTTACAAGGGAAAACGCACTGCGTTCCACTAAACCCTTCCACTAAAGCGTTCTGCGGGTTAACAGAACTTTTGGCAAAATATTCAATACGTATCAGTTCCGCAGGTTGTCTCTTCGAGTTCAGTAACAACAAATTTAACTCTTCATTCGTTTCCTTTTTAATATTTTCGAAAATAAAAATAATTTCATATGTGACTCTATATTGTCTAGTAATATATATATATATATATATATATATATATATATATATATAGGATAAATAACCGGCTTATACTCTGTTTAGTTATATCATGATCTTTACTTCGAAATGTTTCTTTAAACGTTCATTTTTTGATGAAATGAATACCGAAATTTACACATTTCCTATAATTACATTCTCTTTTCCATTCTAAAGCTCATGATAACTTGTATGCTTGGAAAATATTAAAAAAGAAACGAATGAAGAGTTAAAACTTGTTACTCGACTCGAAAGGACAAACTGCGGAACTAATACAATTTAACATATGTAAAATGAAACTGGTTGCCAGCTATATTGAAATTTAAAGAATATTTTGAGTTGTAATATATAAATTAGCGTTAATAATTAGGAAGAAATCGGTTAAAACGGCAGGAGTGAGGTCAATCAGATGTTGAACTAATGACATTTTAGAACCCACTTACGCCGGTTCACCTTAAAAAATATAATTTATTTTTTAAGATTTTATAACGAATTAATTTCTTAAACCAAAAAATCCAGTTTGAAATTCGAAGCCATCAGAATTCTGCTGAGCAAGACTAGTATTCCCTCTGTCCGTTCCCTTAGTTCCAGCCCCGAGGGTTTGGTTTGCCGAATAATTCAGATAAGAATTTTATGTTTTATCGCCAAGCTGTTGTGCAGGTCTGGCTTTACCTTATGTGCAGGGTGTGCGGGGCATTCGGGCTCCGTGTCTCAAGGGGCGCCGTGAGGCGTCTCAGGGTCTCAAAAAATTTCATTTCATGTTGATCCTATAGCAAAATTTGTTTAGTTTCTTGAGCACACCCCCCTAAGGGGATTTGCCGTTTTTTGTAACACCCTGTATAACTGTAAGTGTTCAATTTTAATCGAGTGCCTACTAAAGGGCGCCTAGGTCACGATTGCAAACGAGCGCGACATGGGCTAGAGTCGAGCTGATGTTATGACAGGCTTTAGTCAAAGAGTCATTGAATTTTGTCCTTCTTGGTTGGAGCGGGGTAACTTAGTATGCAGAGGTCTAAGCAATTCATCTGTAGGTTACTGGTTTCTGATCTCTAGAAAGAATAAATTATAAATTCTGTTATCAGTCGTGGATCAATCCTGTGGAATATTGAAACCCTCCCAGTGCCACCTATCTTCCCTATCACCTATCTTCTATAAAGCGGGTACTCATATTATAATCGCTCTGTTTGATATTTTTGTCTACGTAGAATTTGTTAGCCCAATAAAAGGTCAATAGAGAGGATGTACCGACATAGACGTCCACAATGACGGGAAACAGACATAATTACCTAAATGAAAATTAACACATTGAAATGAACATGTTATATGCTTTTAATGAGAGAAGATGGTTCTAATAAACTACTGCAAGAGGGAAAGAGAACACAGTTTGCGATAGATTGTGACATTGCCGGTTAGGTGAATCTTGAACGTCCTTGTCTGGAGGACAACTGTACCGGTGAAGGCTCCTTGTAGAGGCAAATACCCTCACTGGGTTGTAATGTCATAGTGTATATTTAATTTATTTTTTTAAAATAAAACGGAGTTTAAAAAACACAACTTGGTCGTCGAATTCATTTTCAAGACTACTATTCGTTTCACTTAGTTCTATGATGTCTTGATTTCTTACATTTTATAAATCGTTCATTTTTTAAAGCTAATCCTAAGTAAACCTGATTATTATCAACTAATTTCTTTTTTTTCTAACTAATTATGAAATGAAAAGACGTGAACTGTTTTATAACTTAGGAGATAAATATTTCACAACTGTGTTATATTCTACCTCTGTGCTGTTTAAATTTTATCAACGATCACTCCTGATTGAACCAGTGTATTTGACAGCTTGTCAGTGATTGTAACAAATAATTATTGGAGGATTTCTGTGTTGCAATAATCTTGTTACACTTTAATTAGGCGGCTGGTGAATTTAAAAAAAAAAATAACTTTCTGTGTTTATCTAATAAATTCCTGATGGGTTTGTGCAAATGTCCCAAAAGAAAAGTTACGACACAGTTTTGTTATGAACACAGAGTCAATGTCTGTGAATACTGTGTTGTGTTAAACCACCCTAGAGTAAGTATAAAAGTCCTTTCAATGGTTTTGTTTTTTTATGGCTCCATTACACCCATTCTTTTTATTCATTTGTATTCTTTTCATTGATTGATTCAAATATTTTTAAATTTCAGTGTGTGGTTCAATCATATTTACTTTGGCTGCAAGATAGTGATTATAGTCCTCATTGTATTTTGTGTAAAAAAGAGCTTGCTGTTGAGGAATGTGTTAGGCTATGTTGCTATCGTAAGTAATCATTTCTTTTAAGACCGTGGAAAAATTCCAATGAAAAGCCCTTAAGTCTCCAAACTAAAACAGATAAAGAGAGTTGCATTTGAGCCTTGGAGGAGGTGGATATTTCTTAGGTGCATTATTTAAGTTTTGTTTTGCTGTTATTTTCTTTCTACTCTGAGGATGCCTGAATAGGCGATATATTGGACAAATAATTTTAAATTCTGTTTTAGTTTGGAGACTAAGGGCTTTTCGTTGGAATTTTTCCACGGTCTTAACATTTATGTAAGGTCTCTTTTTACTTTTCAATATTAGTAATCATTTCTAGTATTATGTTTATGAATTTTAACTGATTAAGGAAATTGTAGCATAACATAATGATGTAATAATACTTTTTGAGTGTTTACATCAATTTCTTCATCTTAAAAAGCATTTCTTAAAAAATGTTTTTTTGCAAGCATGATGGTCTGTATAATAGATATTTTTTACATTAAAAAACACAAACTTGTGTGTGTTGTGTCAAAAGAGTGTTGACTAAAGATGGTTGTGAATGAATAAATTAGTTGGGAGGACTAATCTGTTTGGTATCAGTTACACAGATTATCACTTCAAGTTAAATCACAATAAGTTTTATTCGTTCCCTTTTTAATTGAAGTATATAAATAGTTATAAAATAATTATTCCACAGGTTGTTACTTCAAGTTGGGTCACAACAAGTTTTAACTTTTCATTCATTTCCCTTTAAATATTTTACATGGATACAAGTTATTATGAGTTTTAGTATGTACAAGAGAATGTAATTAAGGAAAATGTGTATACTGCGGTTATCATTTCATTTGGAAATTAAAATTTCAATAAGTATATATCATCTATACTTCAAAATGCTAGTTGAAAGTTTTATTTCTAAATAAAACAATTACCAAAATCTACTCATTACCAATTATTACATTCTCTTATCCATATTAAAGCCAACAATAACTTGTATTTTTGGAATATATTAATAACGAAACTAGTGAACAGTAAAAACTGGTTGTACCTCTACTCTAAACCACAACCTGCGTTACAGATACCAATTATAATATTGTTTATAAATAAGCATTCACCCTTTTTTAATTTGTTCATATTTATTCATGTGGTCAATCGCGAATGCTAACATTTTATTATTAGCCAAGAGACTGATATTCTTCACCTGACGGTGAACCCTATTCTCTTCAAAGACTTTGTTTATTTATTTTTCCAGTAGGCAATTAATATGATATAGAAATTATTTTTAATTATTAAAAAGAAAATTTAAATTTTTTATAGTAATATTTTCTCTTAATTGCTTTGTATAGCCTGAGTTGTATTGATCGTACTGGCTACTGGTTTCTTTGCCATTTTTATAAACAGCGTGGGAGAGCACTCAGCAGTTATTTAGAAAGGCAAAACAGAGGGAAATCTTTCCTTCACTAGAAGTGAATAAATTAGTCAAGGAAAAAAGAAAGGCTCGTAAGGCCTGGCAGAATGTTCGTACTCCTGAAAATAAAAGAATATTGAACAAGTTCTGTTATGATCTTAAAGAGACGATTAAAAAAGATAAGAACGAAAAGCTTGGAAGATATCTAAGCAATCTTACAGCACAGAAGGTCACTGATTATTCACTCTGGAAATGTACCAAAGCATTTAAGAGGCCAAACAACCAAGTATCGCCTATCAGGATGCCAGATGGAACATGGAAAAAAAGCGATAAGGAAAAAGCAGTCCTTTTTGCAGACTATCTTGAAGAAACGTTTCAACCACTACCTCAACAGGCAGAAGTAGAAAATACTTCCAAGAGCCCAAAAGTGGATGAAAGAAATATAAAAAAGGTAACACTTCAAGAATTGAAAGGGGAGATAAAAAGCAATTTAAGCCTGAAAAAAGCACCAGGATATGACTTAGTGACAGGGCAAACAATAAAAGAACTGCCGAAAAAAGCCCTGAGAAAATTATTACTGAAGTATTATTTATATTTATATTTATATTTCAATTCTGTGGAAAGTGGCCGAGGTTATGATTTTAAAACCTAACAAAACACCGACTGACACGAATTCGTATTGACCAATGTCATTGTTGCCTGTAATCTCGAAACTGTTCGAAAAGCTGTTTTGTCGAAGCCACCATTAGAGGAGAGAAGTCCACCACCGGATCACCACTTTGGGTTCAGACAGCGGCATTCCATGATAGAACAGGTGCATAGAATTTCTCAGATGACCAAGAAGACTCTTGAGGAAAAGAAAGTTTGCTCGGCTGTTTTCTTAGATGTAGCACAGGCTTTTGATAAACTTTGGCATCGAGGACTAGAATTTAAACTGCATAGGGATCTTCCAGAAGAATTTTACCTACTATTAAAATCGTACATCTCTGACCGATATTTTAGGGTCAGATAGGGTGATGAATATTCTAAATAAATAAATGCAGGTGTTCCACAAGGCAGCATGCTAGGCCCTATCCTATATTTATTATATACAAGGGATCTACCAAACAGAAGAGAAACAACTGTGGCAACATTTGCCGATGATACTGCTATATTAGCAGTAGGTGATGATATAGAAGAAACTACTAGGGAACTCCAGCACCCAATCACGGAGGTATGTGACTGGACCAAACGCTGGAGAATCAAACTAAATAGAAAGCAAATCTGTTCATATAAATTTCACAAATAGATAAGCGAAAGATTTATATTAATAGACAGGAGGTACTGTATTCAAATACAGTCAAATATCTTGGAATGACATTGGATGCTAGACTCAACTGGAAAGAGCATTTGAAAAAAAAAGAAAGAAGAGCTGAGTATAAAATTTAGGAAAATGCACTGGCTGCTAGGAAGAAATTCACAACTTACAGTTGAGAACAAGCTTCTGCTATACAAACAGGTCCTAAAACCGGTATGAACTTATGGCATTCAGTTCTGGGTTTGTACCAAGAAAAGCAACATGCAAATAATCCAGGCATTCCAAAATAAAGTACTCAGAAGTATAGTTGATGCTCCATCGTACGTCAGAAACGATAATTTCCATAGGGACCTCAAAGTAAACTCTGTCAGAGAAGAGATTGGAAGGTTTGTGGATAGTCACAATGAAAGAATCAAAATCCACATGAAACCCAGAAATGCAGAGCATAGCTGAGGAGGCTTTGCATCAAATAACGCGGCTTAAAAGAGTGAAGCCTAATGACTTGCCATTAAATTAAAATAAATAAATTAAAACTGCAAACAAAAGAATAATTCCACTAAATTGGGAGATTAGTCCATGGGCTATATCCCACACCTGAGATTTTCCACGTGAAAGAGGAGCGACTTGTTGGGCTAGCTCAGTTGTTGCACAAGGTGGTTTTAGTGGGTTGAAGTCCCACACTATCTGAGGATTTTTTGGCCTCAGGTGTCTATTGTTATTTCCACCTTGTATAAAAAAAATATATAAAAAATTTTACAAAAATTTAATACCATTCTGTATACTATTTTCTTAAATAATTAAGCAGTTTAAATACTGTAGTGAATATATGGTCTATAGAAAAATAGATCACTGCTGATTCACGATATTGAATTTGCTAGTTTGAAGTAGTATTACTTATTGTTAATATCTTTTAGATGTATATCATTGGGAATGCTTGGACCAGTATATTAGAGAATTACCTGACACAACGGCACCGGCTGGTTATAAATGTTTACAGTGCCATGATACTCTTTTGCCGAATCCTATTCTTGCTTCGCCAGTTGCAGATGCTCTAAGAGAGAAATTATCTACTGTTAATTGGGGAAGGATAGGCCTTGGGTTACCACCGGTAAGCTAAACTTTTATTTATTATTATTATCATTATTACTTATATTTTATGATGTTATTTTATTTTTTATTTTATATTTTATATACATATATTTGAGTTAATTATACAATTATATAAATAAAAAATAGAAAAATTAATATTATAATTCTTATAGAAATATTTTTAGAAACTGAAGAATGAATTCTTATCCCTTGATTCTTAATTTTAAAACAATAAGGCTTTTATTTATTTGAACTATGTTAAAAATTACTTATTATTTCTCCTTTGTTTTGTAATGTATATATGATGTAGGTAATATGGATTTTTTTTATCGCATAGAACCCAAGGCTTTCTGGTCGAAATTCCTGCTTCAATTGCATTTCTCTCGACTTCTTTCACCCAACTTTTTGTAGCCTCTAGTTTTGTTATGTGTCGAAGAATTTTCTTTGTCAAACGGTTCTCGTTCATTCTTATCAGATGTCTGTAGAAATTCAGCCGTTGTTTTAGAACTGTAACAGTGATTTTTTCAATGTGTTTTTAGAGGTCTTAACTTTTTTGTCTCTTCCGTGTCCCATCGGCACTTTTCTGCGTTCCCAGAATTTTTCTCAAGATTCTCCTTTTTATTTCGAGTTCTTTTAGCTCTCCCTTGTTATTCATTGCAAGACACTCAGATGCATACAGACCCTCTGGTTTTACAACTTATTGTAGTGTCTGATTTTTGAGTTATAGGACATACCTTGTTTATTATACCTGTTCTGATTTAACCTGTAAGCCAGTTCCAATTTGCTAGCTCTTTCCTTGGGAACCTCTTTGTCCAGTCATTTGGTCGTATCCATTCTTCCAAATATTTTGATTTATCAACTCTTTTTTATAGTTCCATTTCTATCAACATTGTACCCAAAATGTTTACTATACCATTGGAATCTCTGAAACATGGTTAAAACCCCACATCCCTACCTCTTCTATATCCTTACCTGACTATTCATTCCTCCGACATGACCAGTTAGACTGGAGGCGGTCTTTTTGTTCTCAATTCTCTACAATCTCATCCTCATCTTCCTCACCCGGATCTGATTATCCTCATACAGAATTCCTTTTTGTTGAAATTTTATGCTACTAAACCCTCTCCGGCATGTCATAGTATATCGCCTTCCTTTAGTCCCATTTGATTTTACCATTGAATCAATCCTCTATAATTATGTTCCTCTCTATAACCACATCATAACCTTTGGTGATTTTAATACCAATCTTCTTGTCGAATCCAATGATAGACTCTACCTTGAAAATCTCTTTTTTTCGCTAAATTTCTCCATTGTTCTATTTTCTCATACCCATCACACTCTCCTATCTGACACCTGGTTAGACTTGTTTATTATCTATTAAATGCAGAAACTTCATTCTTCCTCTCAATTGCCCATTCCATTTCTGTACTCTCATGACTTAAATCAAATTGCATACAAATCCAAACTCCAGATATCCTACCTAAAACCATAATCTTTTGCAACCTTGATGCAATCACTCCTGAAAACATCTCTCCTTACCTTTAAACCCTGGATTGGAGCGAAATTTATTCTTGCACCACTATCGATTCCATGGTTGACATACTCACTTCCAATCTCAAAAGTATTCTTGATACCCATGTCCCACTCAAAACTTTCTATCTTCCATCACCATCCCGCTCACTGGATGTGTCAAAAAATTAAAGACTTGCAAAGGATGCTTCCCATAGACGATTTTGACGTACAAGGCTAACTGATGACTATCAAGCATTCAGGGCTCTCCGCAATTTGATACAGTCTACATTCAGGCAGGTAAAATCCAATTAATTCCACAAAACCCTTTCTGCTGCTCCCAACCCTAAATGGCAACTTCTTCGAAAGCTTTCTATGTGTGATTTATCTTCCTCTATAGCCTTTCCTGCCTCTTCTGATGAAATAAACTCGTATTTTTTGTCTGCCTCAATTAATAATTCAAAATCATCCTCTCATGTCTTTTCACTAACACCATCTCTACCCCTTCAAGTTTTATTTCTCAAACATTTCTCCCACATTATTTCCTCCTTTTTGAAATCCCACTCCAATTCCACAGGCTTTGATGGGATTCCTGTAAAATTGCTAACATTTTTTTTTTTTTTTTTTTTGAAAACACTTTATTGAAGCATTACAATCTGCCTGCTGTGGGCAATAAGTAATGGTGCTATGTAGCTACAATCATTCCATAAAAAATCAATAATATAAACGAAATAAATGCATAAATAAATATATACAAGCGAAAAAATATATACAAAAATAAAGTAAAATAAAATATATATATATATATAATAAAAAAAATATAATAATAATAAATAAAACATAAAAGAAATATACTGTACACATTCATACTCTATTTACAATTTGCCTGGGGTCCCCGAACTGAGCTTCTTCCTCATAAATGAGGGCAAAGCAGGAGTCCGGGAGGCCCCAGCTCCCTTTCCCAGCCGCGTCACTGGCATTAAACGCCAATGGAAGCTGGTTAAGGGCGCTTCACACAAACACACACACAGGTCGTGAGTGGAGAATCTGGCCAGTGCCAGTACTCCAAATAGCATTATTATAACAAGTCTCGAGGCCATTGCCGGTTTAGGCGGCGGGGTGGATTGTATGGATGTGTGGAACTGGATAATGACTGAGCCAGGGGATTGGGATGACAGACAAGGTTTTGGTGAAAGTTTGAGAATTTAGTAGGGATGAGGTCGAGGACAAAAGGAATGTTGAGATCATTATGGAGGGTTTTGTTGGAGACATAATAAGGAGCGTTGACAATAGTTCTCAGGACTTTGGATTGAATGCGTCTGATATTCGATTTTTTTGCGGTCCCCCACAGTTCCAGTCCATAGGTCCAGATAGGTTTGATGATCGTCTTGTATATTAGTAGTTTATTGTCTATTGAAAGATGGGAGGCCCTACATAGTAATCTGTATAGTTGGCTGAAACGTCTGTTAAGTTCTTGTCTTTTGAGTCTGGTATGAGGATTCCATGTAAGTCTTTTGTCTAGGAAGAAGCCAAGGTATCGTACTGTGTCGGAAATAGGCAGGATGGTTTCGTTGAATTGGACAGAAGGACATGTTCCCCGGCGAAGTGTAAAAGTCACGTGTTTGCATTTTTCCTCGTTGACTTTGATCCGCCATTGGTTACACCAGATTTCAATGAGTGAAAGGTTCCTTTGGAGGTTCGAGGAAGCCATTTCAGGATCTGGATGAGATGATAGGATGGCTGTGTCGTCTGCGAACGTTGCAAGGAAGGTTTCAGGAGTAGTTGGGATATCAGCGGTGTACAATATGTACAGGATAGGACCCAGGACGCTGCCCTGGGGGACTCCAGCTTGAATTGGGTAAAGATTGGAGTATTCGTTACCACAGCGCACTTGGAAATAGCGATCAGAGAGGTAGGATCGAAGGACTAGGAATAAGGATTGAGGTAACTGAGTTTTGAGCTTGAACAGCAAACCGGCATGCCATACCCGGTCGAAAGCTTGTGCTACGTCCAGAAATGCGCCTGTGCAGTACTGTTTGCTTTCAAGAGCAGAGGATATGTGATCGACAACTCGGAGACCCTGCTGGACCGTCGAGTGCTTGGGACGGAATCCAAACTGATGTAAAGGAATATTGGATTCGATTATGGGTAGGATTCGTTTCAGGAGGATCTTTTCAAAAATTTTGGAAAGAATAGGAAGCAGGCTGATGGGTCGGTATGATGAAGTGTCATTTGGTGGTTTACCAGGTTTAGGGAATAGAATGATGATGGAGTGTTTCCACAACAAAGGGAAGTGAGTTGTGCGAAGGATACAGTTGTATAGATAGGTAAGGAAAATAATCGCTTTTTGGGGAAGATGTTGAAGGATCTGGGTGGTTAGAAGGTCATGTCCAGGAGATTTGCGGACTTATAATTTTTGTAACAGGAATTTGACCTCAGAGGGACTTACAGCGTTAGGAGGTAAGGATAGTGGAATGGGTGAAGAGAGGAATTCATGAATATTGGAAACGTGCGTAGGGTTGGTTTCAGGATGTGGAATAAATGTATTTGAAAGGTGTTTGGCAAATTCTTCTGCTTTGTCCTCATCTGATGCAGCCCAAGAACCGTCTTCACGGCGGAGGGGATGGGAAATAGGGTGGTATTTAAGGATCTTTTTGGTAGCATTCCAAAGGGAATTATCAGAAACGGATAGTGTGGAAAGATAGGCATTGTAGGTTTCAGATCTATAGGTTGTCAGGTTCTTTTTAACTAGTTTGGTGAGGTAGTTATACAGTCTCCGATCGTGAGGATGCCTAGTTCTTTGCCAAAGGGATCGGTAACGGCGTTTGGTAAGGATAAGATCCCTAAGATCTTGTGGTAATGGATTTTTCTTGCGGGGTTTGAAGGAAGGACGAGTTGAAGATGCAGTCCAAACTGCTTGCTGGATCAAATTGGTAAAGGAATCGACTGCATCATCTAACTCTTGGGGTGTTTTTAGGGAAACTCTGAGGTCAATGGTGTCGGATACAAGCTGATGAAAAAGGTTCCAGTCAACTGGTCCCCTAATAAATGATGGTGGTGGAAGTTTGGGTATTGGAGATACAGAAAGGGTAAGGATCAAAGGACTGTGATCTGAGGAAAGTTCATCAAGGCGTTCTATGGAATAGTTTAGGGGACCTAAGCCAGCATGGATAAAAAAGTCGAGGAGATCAGGATTTCTGTTTGGATCATTGGGCCAATATGTAGGAGTGCCGGGAGAAATAAAACTGGAGTTGTGGGAATTAAGTGCAGACAGTAGCATGCGGCCTCGGGAATTAGTAGTTCTTGATCCCCACTGTTGATGTTTCGCATTAAAGTCTGCACCTAAAAGGAAATGGATCCCTAGGGAATCGAGGAGAGAGCTGAATTGGGAATCGGAGATGGATTTGTTAGGAGGACAGTACACCGATGCTAATGTGATAGGAAAGGAAAAGGTTTTGATTGAAACAGCTGTAGCCTGAAGGAGATCGTTTGAAGGTAGGGGAAATGACTGTTGGGAAAGGGATTGATGGACTATGACAGCAGTACCACCGTGAGCTTTTCCATCAGGATGGTCAGTCCGGTAGGTTTGGTATTGTGTTATGTTGAGCTGCCGTTTACTGGTAAGTCGAGTTTCTGTAATTAAGGCTACATTAATTTTTTTGTCATACAGTAAAGATGTCAGTTCATCAGTGTGGTTTCGAATACCATTCGCATTCCAAAGGAGAATAGATAGGGTGGATGTCATTTAAGGATGTTGTGGGACAGGAAAGAGATGGGAAACAAGATTTGTTAGGAGTGATATTAATGGTGTGACCATTGATTTGAATTCAGAGAGGAATGATGTGAGAAGTGTCGTGAGATCAGTAGCATTTGAAGGAGGAGGTATATGTGGGGTAATAGGAATTTTATTCATGGAATATTGTGGTTGCTGGGGCTGGTTTTGTGCTTGTATAGGGTTGATTTGTGGTACAGGGATGTGTTTGGAGGGTTCGGGTTGCAGCGTGGCCCCGAGACTTTTCGGCTGACCACCTGACATTTCGGCATAGGAAACAGTTCCATTTGCAATTTTTGAAGGTTGTCTTCTTGACGTTCTCGCTTCATCGGTGGGCCGACGTGCTGCCAGAACGCGCGATTTTATATTTTTGTAGGTTTGACAACCTTTGTAATTTGCCGGATGTCCTTGAAAACATAATGCGCAGACAGCAGGAGTTTCTCGCGGCTTGATACACTCTTCGGTTTTATGCGGTTGTCCGCATTTGACGCACCTGGGAGTGTGGTGACAGTAGTGCCGGGTGTGCCCGTATGCTTGACAGTTATGACATTGCACAATGTCTTTCTTAGGGTAGGGTTTTTCAATTTGAACTTGGGTATAATATAGTCTGTTTACCTCGTAGATTTTTTCAACCCCGGGTGTTGGTTCTAGGTCAACGAAGAAAAGAGGCAGTGGAATTTTGTTGCCTGGCTCAGGGTGCCCAGTATTGTTTTTGCAGACATTTGTTATTTGTCTGACCTTGAAGCCCATTGCGGTCAGTTCTTCTTCAATGAAGTCTGCAAGGGTGGAGGGGTGCAATTTCCTGATCACCACTCTGATGGCTCTTTCCTCCTTTAGTTGGTATGTGTGGTAGTCAGCCTTAGTTTCTGTAAGGTATTTCACAATTCTGCGGTATGTATCGGGCGTGTCTGATTGAATTTTCGTGTCATTAGTCCTACTGGTGCAGTAGTATTTTCCAGAGCCTGTTAAATTGTTTAATTGGGTGCAGAGGAGTTTAAAGTTTTTTATATGTCTCACGAAAATAGGTGGTGGCCTATGCACTTTAGGGGCCGATGTGGACTCCATTGCTTCACAAGTAAGATTTGTCAGTGGCTGATATCTGTTTGGTGAGTAGAATGGTGAGTCTTCAACCAGGGTTGATGACCCTAACTGGGTATTTTGATTTGATGGCCCTGCCTCGGGTTCTAAATTATCATTAGGAGTCACGGGAGGCGTATCAACTTTGCGCCTTCTATTGGGCTTCGGTTTAGTCGGACTATTTCTATTGGTAGACTCAAGGGATCGGCTTCTCTTGGCTTTTGCTTTTTTATCTGATCTGCTAGACAAAACCTGGTGGTGGAATTTCATATTGGTGTTTTATATAACTGGTGATGAAGGAAAAAATAAATATAATAATAATAATAAAAATAAAATAAATAAAAAGTTCGCAACAGAACTGATCTGGCCACTGCACCGTCCAGCCTCGGTGCCAGGGGCCGTACTGGTAACTGATAAGTCCTCCTACCTTGGCTGTGGTGGGGATGGACCCGCTGCGTCTTGCACACGAGATAATGCTCTAATGTCGCTTGAAACACTCGATCTTATAATAATTATAGTAAAGTTATAAATCAGTTATTTGCTTTGAAATTTCACATTTCACTTCACTGAAACACGAACTATAGCTATGTAAAATATCATATATGTACGAACAAAAATGATGAATACAGGAATAAGTATCGCAGAGACGTTGTTGCTCACTCCAGCGCGTGCTGTGAACTCGGCTAAAATTAAGCCTTCTCAATATCCTACCTGTCCTACTCTCCTATATAATTTACAAAACGCAGTTTTCCCTACTTCTTGGAAAAAAGGTATAGCCCATTCATAAAAAAAACCTCCAACCCTGTATCTACCAAAGGCAACTATTTGGCAAGGCAACTAATTTCTATTCTCTCCAACCTTTCCAAACTTCTCCAACAGTACAAACTTATTGATCCACTTCCATCAGGTTTCTGTCCCAGTTTCTCCACACAATCTGCCCTTACCAAAATCACCAGTGATATACATACCGCTATGGATGTCAAAAAACTAACTGTGCTAATGCTACTTGACTTTTCTAAAGCTTTTGATTCCTTGGTCCATTCTATCCTCTTTACTAAATTAATTTTTTTTTTTTTTTTCGAACAGCTCTATTCGCTGGTTCCAATCTTTCCTCTCTAACAGGTCTCAAGCAGTTCCCATACCTAATCAACCCCTTTCCACTTTCCTCACTCTGTCCTCAGGAATGGCCCTTACCTCTAGCATCTCTTTCTTCTTTTCAACTGCTACATAAATGATCTTCCTACATCAGTCCACCACTGCTCCTCTCATCTATATGCTGACGACTTCCAAATATATTAGTCCTTTATTTTTTCTGAGCTGTTAGTTGCGTTCGCCAGTATTCAGGCAGACCTAGAGAGGATCAGTACCTGGGCAAAGACAAACGAACTGGCATAGAATGCAATGAAAAGTCAGGCCGTTGTTATAGGTTAGAATTCCCTCCTTACATCCATCCAAACCTTCCCAACATTAATCTAAACGATCACCCCATCACTTTCAGCTCCTCTATCAAAAGCTTTGGCATTACTATTGACCAAAACCTTTCCTGGAAATCCAATAATGGCCAAACATCCCGATGGTCAATAAGTTTCCTGAAGTTATACCATGTTATTGACATCTCTTTATGCAACCTACCCACAAGCTCTTCATGTCATCTCTCATCTTCCACACTTTATATACTGTAGTGTGGTATATGGGGACTTCTCAAATGTGCTGGAGGGCAGATTAAAGTGAATGATGAAGTGCTATCTTAGATTTGTCCTTGGTACTCTGAGGCGGTCTCATGTCCCACCTTTACGATGAGTTTACATGGTTCTTCCCTCCCATTCATAGACGGTATTTCCTCGGTGCATTCTTATACCAGTCCATTAACTCTCAATATCCATCATATATATACGGTCTCCTCCAATTCTAATTTTCATTCCAGCTCCATGAAACAAAATCTTGCCTGTTCGATCTCTATACTTGTTCTCTTTACTAGATCTAAAACATTTGAGCATTCCTCTATCTCCCTTTCTTTCACTATCTGTAACTCAATCTCTCCTATCATTTGTTATGCTTCTTCCCTATCTCCATTTCAATCCTTGCTTTTGCAACATTTTCTCATTTCCCAAACTCAAAGCAGGCTAGTCATTTGCTTAAATGAATCAGTAATAAATTATGTATTTTGTTGTTTAGTCTTTTTTTTTGTATAAAGAAGATATGCGTAATGTAAAGAATTTATTACATCCTAGCTCAGGTATTTATTTGTTTTATTAATTTATTTATCCTCTTTAGTTGCTTAATATTTTGCTTTGAATCATGCTTTTTAGTTTTATTTACTTTTTTGGCACTTCATAAATACTTTATTATTTGTTTTATGTAGCCCTCTGGCCATATGTATATTATGTTTCTTTTTCTGTTCATATTTGTTATTCTAAAAGAACTTAGTCCCAGAATAAAGTTACTTTTCTATTCTATAGCTTAAGGTGTCTCTCTCCTTGGTGCCAAAGTTCCATGTATACTGCCTTCTTTAAGACTTTCAGACCTCTTTTCTCAGCAATTTCATACACAGTATCAATTTTTTTATCATTTTTTTGGTTATGAGGTTAGAGGGCAAGGTCATCAACAAATGCCAGACATTTAATTTTGAGGTTCTGTCCTTTTTTTCCTGAGATGTATTCCTCTGATTCCTTGATCTAACCTATACTCAAGAGAGAAATGCTTTATTTTCAGCAGTGCTGTCCAACTATATTGGATTGCCTTAATACACAGCATACTGATCAATCCATATCGGACATACTGTACATTACAATTTGTTTGTTTTAAATGCATACTTAAAAACTACAGTACAATTCTTAATTGTTTTCTACTCTCTTTTCTTTTCTTTTTTATATACAAGAAAATAAAGAAAATACAAACCAGATATACTAAGCACATATATATTACCATGCAATTTATGAAGATAAATAAATTTAAAAAAAACATTTATTAAATATATTAGCTTGTGGGGTATCAGCTACTACATACATGATGGTGAATTATCCCCAGGAAGTCAAGAATAATATTCTCGGAGAGCACTGCCACATCCCTGTCATTGACACCCAGGTCATCGAGGAAGCTCCATGTTCTTTTCGGAATCGTTCCGCGAGATCCAAACCAGAGGCCTCTCACGGTGAACTCTCTCTCTCCGAAGGTCTCGTGGAATTTCTCCTTTAGGAAAGGGATGCATTTGTCATATATTTCCTTCTTTTCTCTTTCCACTTCACCCACCTGTTCAAGGTCATTATTTTCAAATCCCACCGTCGGATCCAACACCCATGCTATCTTTCCGGTCTTCGGAAATGCGATAATATCCGCATATCTTGTGGATTCCTCAGTGTCGATACAATAGACCTCGTCAAAACAGGCGAAGTCTTTTTCCTTTAGGAGCCTCATTAATTCGTGTTTGACCCTGGGATGTCGGCGTGTTATGAGGAGGGAGTTGTTGGGGCAGTTTCCCAGCACATGGGCTGGTATTTCTGACTCTCTGCCGCATTTGCGACAGAGGGACCCAAATTCTCTCCCCTGTCCGCCGGCTCCTGGGACTCCACGCAAATTATCACTTAATTTAGTCACCGCCTCCTCATCAAATACAGGCTCTCCCGAGAATGTGCATCCTAAATATTTTATTCGCTCTTCAGCGTTACATGTATGACATCTCCATTCTCTAGGGAGAGCGTAGTGGTCCGAAGCTCTCCTTTTTCAATCAAGATACCCACACTCTTGCTTGGGTTGACAGCCAAACCAATCTCCACAAGCATGCTTTGGACGCTGTTGATGATTCTGCAGCACCCTTATTAAGTGCCGAAATAGCCTGGTCGTCCGCAAATGCGGTGAGGACCACAGATTCTTGGTGGTAAGTTTGTAACCAAACATCTTGGACAAATTTTCGCCACATAGGTCATGGTATAAGTGGTCAATGGCCAGGTTGAAAAGCGATGGCGACAAGGGTCCGCCTTGGGGCACTCCTCCACGCACTGATTTGGCTTGTCGAGTGGGCTCCTACGCATATCTTAATCCTGTTCGTTCCAAGGAGAGCCGCTATCACGTTCTTGAGGTCCGGTGACACACCTCTTGCCTCTAATGAGCTGACGATGTGATCATGACCAACGTTGTCAAAAGCGCCAACCACATCCAGGAAAACTACCGCGCAATCATTTTTCTTTTTTTTTTTTGGCATCTTTTATGATAGTGTCTATGATCCTAGCACTGACGTGTGTTCCCGGTAGACCCGTAACAAAGCCTCTTTGATTTTTGCTGAAGGTGATCTGTTTCCTTAATTCTTTGTCCAGAACCTTCTCAATGACGCGGCGCACAATGGAGTAAATTGTTATTGGTCTCCATGATGAGAGGCTTTTGGTATCCCCTTTTCCTTTATATACCAATATGGTTCGCCCTTGTTGAAGAGGCTCTGGAACATATCCCACCTTCAGCATGATCTCCGCAATTAATTTTATTATGTTCAAAGCATTGACGCATTTTATGGTGCGGATCAAGACCCCGTCAGGTCCCGGCGATGTATCCAATGATTTAACTGATTGGATATCAATGGAGACTATGTTTGGAACCGGAGCACATTTTTCGTAATCCGCACGTTTGCGGAGATTTTTTTTTTCAAAGAGGCTCTTATAATGACTTTCAATATCAGCCACCTTCAGAGGGCATTGCTTAGGAGTGTCGGCGTTCATTATATTTTGTATTACCTTTTTTCTTCTATTATAATAATTATATTGAGCCACTTCATGTTGGTACTGTTCCTGCCGATGAATCTTGTTCGATCTCTGTGGGTTTGATACCTTTCCAGCACCCTTTCCAGTCATCTCGTTTTTATTTTTATTTCTCATTTTATAAAATTTGATGGCTGGGTGCTGTGAGCCTGGTAGCACAGTCTTTTAGGAAGTTCAAAAAAATTTCCTGCGGATAGATCGAAGTCAGCAGTAATGAAATTATTGCCCCGCAAGAATTTCTGTAAGGTAGCCGACCACTCGGTGATACATGTCTTGATGCTATTGGCCTCATCCTCTCCAATCATATCATTTGAGCCCCTATTTATTATGTCCCTTAATTTGTTAGTATTAGCCTCCCTGGGGTGTTTCTTTGCTATGTGGGTTCTGAGACCTCCATCGCCCTTAAAACTCAGGCCACATATGGGACAGATTTTACTGTCGGTCCCCGATGGATGATCCTCTTTATTTTGTTTTACCTTTTTATCGGAATCCACGGATGTTTTTGGGAACTTTGGCATGGCTGGGAAAACATCATCTATGGATACTGTTTTGCCCAATGTTTGGCCTTCCTCATTTTGCCACTCTACCTTAACATAATTTTTTTCGCCGCCTCCTACAGCAGCCACAGACATGAAAGAGGCAACTGTTGCTTCTTGAACGGGACCTCCGGTTCTCAGAACCCATACTCTTTGACCTATTTTTCAGTTATTTATTAAATAAATAAAATTTAAAATTAACAAATAAATAGATTAAAATCTGTATAATTTACAAGGATAAAAGGCTAAAAATATAAAACTAATTTAAGACTAAGTTCATAGATTAAAAAGACCATAATTAAGTAAGTTAAAAAACATAAGGATATACTAAAATACACAATTAAATTAGAAAGAGATAAATAGGTTAAAAGCATACATATAAGCTAAAATATAAAACTAAATTACTAATAAATATATAGATTAAAATGATAAAACTTGATGAATATATATCTATCCAAACCACTTAAAAAAGCAAGAATAGGTTGATATGTGAATATTTATACTAAAGCCAACATATTTCAACAGACATCTATAAAGATTAAAAACTCAATAAATAGTTTAAACTTTTCACAGTACAAGTAAAGAAAACTTTCAGTGAACAATGTACATAATTAGTTCAATTATGTTAACTTAAAATGACTGACAATTATTACGTTTTTCAGCATTAAAACATCATCATATAAAATAAAGGTTCATCTTATTTATATTAAATAGTCAATGATAACAAAAACAACAACAAGAACCTGCCGAGTGCTGTGACGAGGATCTATAGTGCCTCGGTGGGGAGCAACCTGTCTCAACCTCCTACTGATTAGCACCCATCTCTCTCGAAATGTGGCTCGGCTTGTCCCTATCCATACTGCGATGGCCATCGTCGGATCAAGCTCAAATTTTATTTATACACTCTTCAATATTATATCCGCCTCTATGTCAATTTTTTTGACGATAGCGCGCCTATGAACCACAAAAGCTATACTAAGCTGCCCTTCTTCACTTTTTGACACCCAACAACCAAAGTTGTCTTTAACTTCCTGCAGCCTACGTAAGTCTAGGTCTACCTCTCCTTCTGCTTCTCTGTAATAGTTCTAGAAAATCTAATATTATAAAAAGTACTCTTCGAACTTATTTTTTAAGAATGCAATCTCTGACACCCTCTAGTATCGTTTTTATGTCGTTGGACCTCATATATATGTTGGATAGTGTTAGCATGAAGAATCATTTTGTACAATGCCTTTGTTTGAAATCCAACTTTCCTTAATGTGGAGCTTACCAACTGGTTTGAACAAGGAACACCGTACATAAACAAACAACTTTGCAGGTTCAGTTCTAATAACAGAGTTCATGCTTAGAAAATCTTGTAGCATGAATACCTGTATTTCCTGATTAGTTTGTGTATACCAAATCAGATTATCTAGCAATAGTCTCAGATCTTACTCTATTGCTTTTATAGTCGGCTTGCAGAAATTTATTGCTCAACATTGGTTTCCTTCTTCCTTTTTCTCTGTTAATGTGATGAACATTGAAAAATATATTACATAATGAGCTATTGACTCTGTTTAATGGCATTTAAATACAGGAAATAATATAGCATTTCTGTAATATGAAACAAATAGACTTGAAATTCATTCCTCCCCAAATTTAACCTCATGCTAGTCTCTATAATATTGTATTTTTTTATATTGAAACTTTTCTTACTTGGCTGGATTTTGATAGCTTGAGACTGATAGAGTCTTATTACAAAATTATATTGGTAATAGCTGTGTAGCATCTTTATCTTAAAGTGACTCTTTTCATAAATCTGTTGAAAATTGTATACCCTTGAAAATACACCACTTTTGGCTGCAGGCCCTAAAGACCACTTTTTACTCACCACTAAGTAAAAAAAAAAAAAAATAAGTATTTTTAATTTTATGTCATTTTATTATTTATTTACTTGACTTTATATTGAAACTTTTAATTAATTATACCTAATAACTTCATTCAAGTGAGTAAAAAACCTTATTCCAGTCAAAAAATGTTTTCTTTATTTAAAAATACGTTTCGACTTATTCAGTCATTTTCAATTTTCTTTTCTTATGAGTCTATTTTTATTTAATTTAAATATTTTTACTCATAAATTTGTACATTATTAACCTAAATAAAAGAATAATCCAATAAATACATAATTTATAAAAACATGTCCAAAAATACTGAAAATAAGTATAGATACCTTTTAATAGATTGTCAATTAATTAAAATTTTCTTTTAATACTTGGAGTTTGTAATGTACTCCATGGTCATTATTAACATTTATGAATTGAACTTTGGACTGTTATGATAATTTATTTTCTCCTTAAAATATATAAGCATCATGAAAGGTCAAATAAGACAAATTAGTGATTTGTAGTCTATATTGATCTATTTTCACTCTTTTATTTTATTTTATATTTATTTTAAACTGTTAAATAGTATGAATATTAAAAATTGGAAAAAAAAACAATGTTCTGAGGTTCTTGGGACAGGTTATGTTATCTGTGTTATCTAATAAGTGTAGACTTCTATATTTATTTATTTCATTTTTAACTTTAAAATCACTGATGAGTACAATTTACTTATTTCGTTCGATTCCAATCTGTCATTTACCACATTATCTATTTTGTCATTGATATATAAGGCTTCTAAAAATCTTCTTTTTATCTTATTTTTTTCTCTGTGTAAAATGTGTGGTTTTTCAATCTTTTTTGCAATGTGCTGACAGTGCGGTGTTTATTTTTGTCAGAAAAATTTTTGAAAAGAAAATTGAAAATGACTGAATAAGTCTAAACGTATTTTTAAATAAAGAAAAAAATTGTTGACTGGAAAAAGGTTTTTTACTCACTTGAATGAATGATTCAAAATATGTACTCCAGTAACATCCACAAGAGAATTAAAACCTAATAACTTGTTTTTTTAGACAGGAGAGGAAGAATTCAAGTCATTTAAGAGAAACATTCCCAAATCTCTTCAATCTACACACAATTTAGGGTTTATTGATAATACCTTATCATTAAAGAATGATGTTGTCGTTCACATAGAAGAAACTAGTCCTCGCCCCGAAGAATCAGGTCTGTTTGCATATTGGTTTTAATTTTATTGATTCTGGTGGTATTTAGCTAACTTCTTTATTCTTTAAATTCTTGTCTTAAATAATCTTCATTTTTCATATGTCTTATAACCAGAAATATCTTAATTTTTTTAATTTCCAAGTTGTTGTGATTTAAATTCTTTATCAGAAAAATTTAAAATCAATATTTTTCTGACATTGTTTAAGCACTAATTGTTTACTTTTTAAGTTGTTTAAGCTCCAACTAGATAATATTTACCTTTATTTTATTTACTTTTATCTAATTATTTCTTTATCAGAAAGATCTCAAATCAATATTTTTCTGAAATTGTTTAAGCACTAACTAGATAATATTTACTTAGTAAATATTTTAGCAACCAATAAAATTCTTAACAACTTTTATTAGTATTACGCCAATAATGCCATTGAATTATGTTTTTGTTTGTTATTTCATGGAAATGTATGAGATTCTATAGCAAAGTAAGGTTCAAAAAATTGTTGTTAAAAAGTTAGGAGTGAAATAGTCTTATAAGATTGAATCAAAATATTAAAAATTTTATTGTAGCATATTTAAAGAATTTTAATAAATATAAATGCTTTATTATAATTTATTTTATTTTTATATGATATAATTTTTTTAATTTATTATAATGCAATTGGGAAAAACCACAATGCAAAGCCTTATGTTTCAAAAATACACCCACTTACCAGTCGACGTTTCGCCTATTCAGGCATTATCAAGACACCAAAAACAAAAAAGCCAACTGTGAATAGGCGAAACGTCGACTGGTAAGTGGGTGTATTTTTGAAACATAAGGCTTTGCATTGTGGTTTTTCCCAATTGCATTATAATAAATAATAGTGTTTCTTTTTGAGTTTTTGGCTCTATTTTAGTGATAATTTTTTTAATATTTTATTTGAAAAGAAAAGATATGTGCCGGTCCTGGCCATAGCTTTTCTTTTCAAAGCATTTATTTTTGCATTATGTGTGTACCTAAAAACAAAAAAACTTCTGTTTTTTTATATAATGATTTTTATAATTAAAATACAAATATTGTTTAATAATAAATCTGTTTCTGAGGAAACTAGTCTGTAGCCTTGTGGTATCTATATAGTGGTGTACTTATGATGGAATTCAAATGAATCTTTAATTGCGTATTTATTTATGGATAAATGATTCATTTATCACATCAAGAGAGTATTTAGAAAGTTCAAATGTTGGTAAATTATGAAGAATGGAGATAGTTGGGTTAAAAAAAAAACACCAAATAAGTCTTGACTTAGTTGGTGTTTTTTTGACTGCAATCCCCAAATATCTCCATTCTCCATTGTATCATCCAGTCAACTATTTTCCTCTCTAACATTGGTAAATTTATGTATGATGTTGTTTTGTTTTTTTGTGATTTACTGATCTTTGTTAATCAACATGGTTTGATTGATTTTTACATGTTTTTGTAATGATTATATTAGGTTGTGTTTTTAGACTTTTTTTGTTGTTGTGCTCAATTTTTGAGTGTTAAAATATCTTTTAATATTATTTTAGATATCATTTAATATTAATATTACTTAACAAATCTTAAATCATATAGATAGCCGAGTTAAAAACTTCTAGCTACATTAGCTAATAGACAGTGCAATATGATGGAAATCTGTTCTGTAGTCATTAGAGATTCTAGGTACAGAAATGTCAACACTAATTAAAATTTTTATCTCTGCACTGATCTGTGATTGGTAATTATGTAAATATTGTTACTATTTACACATACTTAAACATTTTTTGATCATTTCTTTAATTAAATATAAAATGCATAAAAAGACAAACAATACTTAATGATACATTACATATGTTTGTAGCTGCCAAAATATTTTCAAATTAGTCATTTTTCTTTAAAAAAATTAAAATTATTATTGATGATAACAACAGTATATGACTTTCTATGTAATTTATGGAATAAATCAATCTTGTTAAAGCAATAGTGAACCAAAAACACAATAGCAATGCTATGTTAGAGTGATGGGGCCCAGAGTTTATTAGTATAGTTCCCATTCCTTGTAATATATAGTTATTTCAGCCAGTAACCTTTAAAATGTGTGATTTTTATATGTGTAGGGTATCATCTCATTTATTTTAGTACTAACTTATATTGTGATTTGTCAACTTCCAAGTTAATGCTAATTATTTAATATTATTACTTAATATTTAATATTAATATCACTTACTTATTAACTTCCTAATATTTTCCTAATATGTTGCCCTTCATCACTTATGTGTTTGTTTATATTGTTTCTATTCACATTTTCTACTGCAAACTCTTTGAAAGACTTGATTCTACGAGCAACTTTGACTGCATCTCTTTCTTATAATTATTATTCTTTCTTATATATTGAATGTTCTCTTTCTCCTCATCTTTCAATCAAATATGGCTAGGAAAATTCTTTGCTCAAGACTAATCCAGATGTTTTACTTAAACCCTTTGGCTCTAACTGTTTAAAGTACTCAATGGTATCCTCCTACATAACTTTCTTTCATCTTGTTGAGGTTTCTTCAAAACTTAGAGACTCCCCAAGAGACTTGTTGAAACTGGTTTCTTGAAGGTCTACTTAATCACCTCTTTTTAAAGAAGATGCCTGATACAACCTACTGACTAGTTTGTCAGTCAATTCTCTAAGGAAATGGTGGCCAAAATGGCTGTTCTTGATATTGTGACCAACATCTCTACTCATGATCTACTTGTCTTCCTGTTATAATGATAAAGTTGCCAAATGTTTAAAAATGTATTGACAGTTAAAAATAACATAAAAATAGCATATTGAAAACATTGAGGTTTTTGTTAGGTTGTAGAATACAAAACTTATAATCACCTATTGTACAAATAAATTTGTTCAGTTTATAAAATAATTTACTTTCATAAATTTTTCATCATATTATCTTACATATTTGGCTTGATACATTATTTTAAACAAATCATTAAATTGCTGTGTAATCATAATTTAAACTTAATTTTTTCTGAAAATTTTACAGCCCGCATTCCTCGCCGCAATCTTCAGGGTATAGCCAATGATAGAGTACCCCTTCTTGATGAAGATGAAAATAAGTATAAAAGACGAGATCCAATATTTGCCTATGGAGTAAATTATTGGGTAAAGTAAGTATTCTGAATCTAAAAGCCACTTTCAGTTTTTTTATAACTTCTACTCTCTTACCGAAGTGAAGTTCTGTATTATTATGTTTATATAGATTGAACACAAAATTAATTCTAAGGCTCTGGACCCTTAAAAATTCATCCTAATAATTATTTAAAGACTAAGTTTTAACTTCCAAAATTTAATTAAAAAAAAAAAATGATAATCTGACTTACTCCTTTATGCTACAGGTCTCCTGAACAATCCTTTACCACCTTGTTCTATCCTGCACCACATTCCCAATTGTGGATCCTCAACTTTCCTTTTCCAGTGAGTTGGATTCCATGATTTTTCGCTGTAGCTTATCCCATCTCATATGGGCTTTAATTTAAAATTCCATGATTTCCCTATTAACCCTTTATCCCTGTGTTGCTTCTGATTTGCCATTTACCATACAATAGGGATATGCCCTTGATTCTTCTTATTATATTTCTTTCAAATACTTTTAGTTCCCAGCAATTATCTTGTGATAAACTTTATATAATAATAATGTATTTATTTATTACTAGCTGACTACGCGTTTCTGTGGCTGTTATAATAAATTAAAAAACTATTACGTTAAAATTTGAATTTCAAAGAAATAATGAATGAATGAAAGAATTAATTAAATTGATTTTTGATTTTACATTTCATTCATCTTATATCTAACTATAGGGTATAATAAATAAATAATATACTAAATTCTTAACTGATAAAATATAAACATTAGTTTAATGAATGAGGTATGTAATATCCGTTTTTTCGGATGCAAATTCAGATTTACACTAATCAGACATGCTGTTACAACATATCAAGAATGCAGCAGGTTAGAAAAAAATATAGTTTTGCAATAAAAATATGGTTGTCAAAAATCGAAAACAAAAAAAAATAGTCTACATTTTAATTTGGAAAATGTTACAAATCTTTGCGAAATTTCATTATAAGCAGTCCAGGAGTTTCGGAGATTAGCCCGGACAAACATCATGACAGGATATTTTTATATATACAGATATATAAGATGCCAGTTATTTGTTATATGATAGGGACTGAACTCAGAATCTATTTCACCTACAGAGCTGCTGTTGGGCTCAAATTGTAATAAATTTAATCTACTTTAAAAATAGTTAATTATGTTTTTTTCCAAAAACACGCCGATTAGGAGATACATGCCAAAAATGGGAATAACTCCGAAAACTTTGACATATGTACATATGTATGTGTGTGTGTGTATATATATATATATATATATATATATATATATATATATATATAGAGAGAGAGAGAGAGAGAGAGAGAGAGAATAGAATAGAATAGAATAGAAAAATAACTTTATTCTGGGACTATGTCCCTTTAGAATAACAGATATGAGCAGAAAAAGAAGCATAATATTTATCTGGCCAGAAAGCTGTATGTTACAAGTCATAAAGCGTGTAAAAAGTGACAAAAACAATTTAAAAAGAAATATTTAAACAAAAATAATAATAAGTAAATAAACAGTACAAATCTTGACAAGATATTAAGCAATTAAAGAGAATAGATAAATCCATAGCTTTTGTTAAATGCATGAGCTAGCACTCAATAATTTCTTTACATGATGTACAGCTTCTTAAAAAACAAAATTAAAATAAATAAATAACATAATGAATTATTCTATACATTACGATCTAAGCAAATGACTAAGCTGCTTAGAGAACATCTTTTTGGGAAGCTAGGAGGTGTTGGAAAAGCAAGGATTTAAATGAAGATAGTGAGGGACTATGACGGATATTAGGAGGGATTGAGTTCCACACTATGGTAGAGCGGGGGAGAAAGGGACGTTCGAATGCTTTAGTTCTGTGTGAACGTATATAGAGATCGGAAAGGCGGGATCTTGTTTTATGGTGTTGGACTGAGGATTTGAATTTGAGGAGACTGTAAATATAAGAAGGGTGTTGAGAGTAAATGGATTGGTATAAGAATGAACAGAGGAAATATTGTCTGCGGAAGGACACACGTTATCGCCTAGGAGTACCAAGCACAAATCTTAGGGAGCAATTCATTATTCTCTTTAGTTTTCAAGTATTGTGGAAAGACCTCCATATACCACGCTACAATAGTCAAAGTGGGAGAAGATGAGAGAAGATGCGAGAAGCTTGTGGGAAGATTGTGTAAGGAGATGACGAGAATGATGGAATAACTTCAGGGAACTAATTGACCGTCGGTATATATAGGCGATGTGGGATTTCCAAGAAAGGTATTGGTCAATGGTGATGCCTAGGTTTTCCACAGAGGAGGTGTACGTGATAGGATGATCGTTTAGGATTAATATTGAGAGGGTGTGGATGGATGTAAGGAGGGAATTGGAACCTAAAACTATGACCTGAGTTTTCATTGTGTTCAATTCCAGTTTGTTCAGCTTTGCCCGAGCACTGATCCTATCTAGGTCTTCCTGAATACTGGCGAACACAATTAATAGCTCAGAAGGAGGAAAGGATAAGTATATTTGGAAGTCGTCAGCATATAGATGGTGGGAACAGTGGTGAACAGATTTAGGAAGATCACTGATTTAGCAGTTGAACAGAAAAGGAGAGATGTTTGAGCCCTGTGCCATGCCTGAGAAAAGAGTGAGGAAAGGGGATCATTAGGTATGGAAACTGCTTGAGATCTATCAGAGAGGAAAGATTGGAACCAACGGATAGAACTGTTAGAAACGGACAGTTATTTGAGTTTACTGAAAAATATAGAATGGTCCAAAAAATCAAAAGCTTTAGAAAAGTCAAGAATGTGATCGGAGCACTGTTAAAAATAAAAAGATAAAAAGCACTGTTAGCTTTTTTTTCGTCCGTAGTGGTATGTATGTCGTTGGTGATTTTCGTAAGTGCAGATTGTGTGGAGAAACTAAAACGGAAACCTGATTGAAGTGGGTCAAGGCGGTTGGACTGTTCGAGGAAATTTGACATTAGTGACTGGACTATTCTTTCTAGAGGCTTGGAAAGGTTGGGGAGAATTGAGATTGGGCGGTAGTCTTTGAGTGAAACAGGGTTAGAGGGTTTGTTGATAGGGTGGACTATAGCTTTTTTCCAAGATGTAGGGAATTCTGCGTTTTGCAGTGAAAAATTGTATATAAAGAGTAGGACAGGTATAATATCGATAAGACAGGATTTTAGCAGTTTGCAGGAGTCCCATCAAAGCCTGCAGAGTCGGAGTGGCACTGATAGTGAAATAAAAAAAAAAATCTCTTCAAGAGCCTTGCAATTTTTCTAATCACTGATAGCCACTTTACATCTACTCTGTCAATGTTTTCAATTGGCGGTTGTGTTTTATGTGCATAGCAGCTCCTCTTCTAGTCTCATTATTTTGTTGTACATTTGCTTTCACCAAAAAGTAATCTGTATCACTGCTCGAACCCCGCATCTAAAGAAATTGAATCTGCAATTTATATAATAATATTATATAGAAATTAGTGTGCATAAATAAAGAAAATCCAAAAACCTAAATTAAATGTAATAATAATAAAATATTATAGCTTATAAGGCTAATAATTCATATCTCTTTTATCATTAATCTTTGATGATTTTGGTGGTCTCCCAATATCTATGGATAAAATAGTACTCCCAATACTCCCAATTAATTTTAGTTTATTTATAAAATGGCTTGCTTTCATCTATTGGATGCTACTTATTTTTAATATTTGTATGATTTGTTTTTCAGGCTTTTTAGCTTCCGAAGTGCTTACAGTAGAGGAGTGACCAATTGGAAGCTGGTGTTAATAACACTATTATCAATATTTCTTTTTTGTTTTGTGTTAAAAGTTATTTTCCATTACTTAAATTCTGATGAATCATTTTTTGATGTTTATGCTGATCAAAATGTGCATTTTAAAGAATAATGTATGAAATTATATTTTTCTATTAACTATGTTGATGAATATCTAAATTTGTATTTAACGGTATAAATTTATAAATATATATTTGTGACTCTTTGTTATTGTGATATATTAATTTTTGAGCCTGGAAGCTAAATTTCTATTTCTGATATTTGTATTGTTTTTAGTTATTAAAAAGCTACCATTATTTCTGAACTATCACACTGTGGAGTGATATAATGAAATAAAATATTGGTACCTGTGTCAAAATAAATTATGTTATCAAATAAATAAGATTATATTAGTAGGGCAAAAAGAGTTGGACGAGACCTTGTATATTCCTTATCTCCATGTTCTTGAAGTTAAATTCTTAAGTAAGACTATCTTTGGGCTGTTTTATTGCTTTTTCTTAATGAATAAACATCATTATAAATAAAAAAGTTGTGAACAGTAAATCCTAAACTCTCATAGGTTGAAGTTCCCTAGTCTGGTCTGATTATTTGGCTGGGTAGGAGGAAGATATGACTGATTGAGCTTACTTTTATGTTATTAATTTGGTTATCCTTTTCTGTTCCATGGCAAATTGGATTATAGATTTTTGGCAATTAAAAATACATGAAGAATTCATATATTTCTATTGGTAAACTCCGGAACTAACAGACTAATAGTGAACAAAATATTCATATGTATATTCATATGAATATGTATTCATTCAAAATACATGCTTATGGATATCATTTGTGTGGCTTTACTATCAGCACTTGAGTTGTATTAATAAATTATAAATAAATTAATAAAGGACAAAGGAGGGAACGTTCTCAGCAACTCAAAAGACATAATGAACAGATGTGCCGAATACTTCAGGGAGCTACTGGAGATGGATAGCAGCCATCAGGAAGCAACACATCTGAACCATCTTCTACAATCACGCTGGGAAGAAGACGACTTCATTAATGAAGATGAAATATCAGAAGTATTAGCATCTCTCAAACTAGGAAAAGCTGCAGGAATGGATGGCATCACGCAAGAGATGATGAAATAAATACCTGGGGACCACAGGAGAAAAGATGTTTCAGCAACTCCTAAACTTGGTATGGAAAAATAAAGTATTTTTATTTTTAAAGAGAAAAGATAGGCCCTCGGCCGGGATTCGAACCCGAAACCTCTGTCTCTCCGTGACAGTGCTCTACCATTTGAGGCACCTAGGCCGCCTGCCGGCAGAGGACAAATCTTTTCTCTTATCCGATACCTTGTCCTAGTGTTCTCGCAATTTTTGCGATGAATACGCTAGATCGAAAGTTCTTTGAACATTAATTTAATTTTAGGATCTTATTGACTTACATCATGTTACTATTTATAATTATTGGTAATTTTTTTTATTTTTAAATATTTTTATTTTTAAAGAGAAAAGATAGGCCCTCGGCCGGGATTCGAACCCGGAACCTCTGTCTCTCCATGACAGTGCCCTACCATTTGAGCCACCAAGGCCTCTGCCGGGAGAGGACAAGAGTACATAAGTCAATAAGATCCTACAATTAAATTAATGTTCAAAGATCTTTCGTCTAGTGTATTCATCGCAAAAATTGCGAGAACACGAGGACATGGGATCCGATAAGAGAAAAGATTTGTCCTCTGCCGGTAGGCGGCCTTGGTGACTCAAATGGTAGGGCACTGTCACGGAGAGACAGAGGTTCCGGGTTCGAATCCCGGCCGAGGGCCTATCTTTTCTCTTTAAAAATAAAAATATTTAAAAATCAAAAAATTGACCAATAATCATAAAAAAATTGAAAAATAAACTAGTGCCAAAAGACTGGAAAATCTCTGTTATAACACCAATATTTAAGAAAGGAGACAAAAGAGATTGTCACAACCATAGAGGAATCTCCCTTTTAGTGTACCCAGTAAAATATACTACAAAATACTAGAAAGACGTCTTAGGAATGCATTAGAACCAATGCTGGGGGAAGACCAATATGGATTCAGAGGAAATAGAAGCACCCAAGACGTTATCTTCACACTGAGACAAACATCTGAAAAGATCATAGAAAAGAAAAAATAAGTCTTCACCTGTTTTGTCGACCTCACAAAGGCCTTCGACAGGATCGGAAAAGACAATAAAACAGTCCTTTAACTTCTGACGTAGATAGAGGCGCATTTGTTGATGGCTATGAATCTTTAGGTTCATAAACATTAATATCTCCATTGCAACTAGGCACCCCTGTGGAATTGAAGTCGTTATTATTGTATACCTACTATATATTGTTATAACTTTTTCGTGAACTGATAAGTAAAGATAGAAGTGTATGATTATTATAGGGTGATCAGTGAAAGTTATTTGACAATATACAGCACCAGATCTTTTATCAAGGAATATAGCTAACTCCTGTATGAATAAACTATAATATGTAAACAAGAATTATAAAAAAAAAACACTTGTAGGGTGGAATCTTGAGAATTCTAGTTCCCATAATGCGAGACTTTTTTTTTTTAATCCTGTAAATATCTTTTCCAAATGATTAAAGAATTTTAATAACTTTTTAAATGTTCGTATCTGAAATTTATAGCTCGTTTTTTTAACGGAAGCTTGCTTTAATGTTTTAAGAACGGAATCTTGCTTGTTTGTTTATTAATTTAACGTCACTTTATACGGCTATGGCTAATCGGACGATACTGCTGTGGAAACCCTAAATTTTGCATATCCAAAATAGGATCTTCAACTAGTACCTGAAACGGCACAGGCTTGGGGCAGCCATTTTGCGTCCTTTCTGAAGGACGGCGAAACCAAAGATTTTTTACTTCACTCCCTTCAAAAAATCCTAATGCTACCTGCCGGGCTGCGAACCCGCAATATTGGGCGTAGGTTGTTGTGTTAGATCACTGCACAACAGGTGACCCCCAACTCAGTGGTGTTTTAAAAAGGAATCATTTTAAATAAACGGAAAATATACAAATGATCAACTCAATTAACATTCACACTATAAAGGTTTGAAAGCATACCAGTTAATTTAATCATTGGGTTTCCCTTATTTATCTCAAAATTACTCATCTATGAATGCCAAGTAATTATGTTGGGCGGCCTGAATGAGGCCTATTTTCAAAACTGTTATTTTCTTTATAGTGGTTGATAATGTACTGAATAGTGTTGTGGGGCTTATTTACCATGTTTCCAATATGTCGCATTAAATCACCTTTTTCTCTTAAGCTAATCATCAGAGTCTTTTGACCCCTCCATTTTAAATTTAAATGTTTAATTTTAAACAACGGTAAATAAACTTCACATATCAAAGGATACCTTACAACTAATTTAAAAATATTTATCCCCTTCTTTCTGTTTCTTGATTCCAAAACTACAATAATTGTAAATATTTACAATTAGAAAAGTGTATAGAAACTATTTTGACCTTTCATTCTGCAATGTTTTCCTCAAATTAGAATATCTAATCTAAAGAGTTACAAATCGAACTTTGTATTGGCTTATACTCGTATTAGGTTATACGACTCAAATAAATGATAACAATAAATAACTAATTTAAGAATTTCACCAAATTGAAGCATTCAAACATTTCAATATAAACTTTATGAAGACATTTTTGACCCAGATTTGGTATAACAGTAACAAAAGAAAGCGGTTATTACAGTTAGGTTGTCTACAAATGCAAAAATCTAAAATAGCAGTTTTATTTCCTGATATTTCGTGTCGAATCTGTTATGAAAAAAACGACGGGGATGTGGATTTTAGTAATTAAGTAAGGTTTGAATATGTTTATAGAGCAAATTTGTTTTTTTAAAAATCGTCTGCTACCACATCCATCGTGTGCTAACACCCCTTTATCTAGATGGAATTCGAAGAAAAGTTATTATTTGAACTGAACTGACGATAGTGATAAGAAGGGTCATCTGATTATAGTAAGGAAGTGTTTAGTCACAACTTCATCCCAATCCTGGGAGCAGTTGGATAGTTCCACTTGCTCTGTATCAATAGTTCCCTTATGTTTTCATTATTTTAAACATCAAGCCAAATATGTTTAAACGTGTGATATTGTTGTTAAATTTATGTGCGTTATCAATGATCAACGCATGTCACATTTTCCCGCATGAGAATCGTAACAGTTACCTGGACATGTATATATGGGGTAACCCGCAAAGTTTCGTACCTTCCACTATATACACAGGTCAGTACCATTAAATCATTCTTAATAATTAATGATACATAATAAGTGATGTTAGTTGTCTAATAAAATAAATGCTGTATAATTGATTCTGTTTTTAAACGAAAGCATTCGAATTGATTCCTATTTATTTTTTTTAATCCGTTTTAAAATTATTTCTTATGATGCGGAGGAACACTTTAGAATTATTTAATCAATATATCTGGATATCTCATTGTACATTGAATAGATTTGGAAAGGATATAGCAATAACATAAGGCCAAGATTGGCAAACAATACTAAAAAATAAAAAAAGAAACAATGTAAAGGTTTCTCTCGCTTATATCTCACCATTTAAGTTCGTAAGCCCCTCCCCCGACACATTCATTTTTCACTCATTCATGTTTCTCTCATAATAAAATGTGCTGATTCCATAATTTCAATATACTACGTGATATTCTTATCACCATCTTTAGCTCTCCTTATGTTGAATTGTATTTCACATGAACTCAAGATGAATAAAGAGAAAATGTTATTCTTTTAAATATCTAAGTTTAGTTAATTCTAACGTCAATGTTTATTTTACTTTCATTTTCATGGGAAAATTTTAATTTTATGATTGAGGGGTTTCCTATCAAAACATAAAAAATCTAATCTTCATAAAACAAGATCATTTAAAATTATAAACACGAGATTTATTAAGATTGTTTCAAAAATTTCTCTAGTCAAAGATATCTTGCAAATCGACATTATCAATAAAGATTCGCTTTTTTAGGGATATGTTGACTTTTGATGAAAACTGTCCAAAGCAATCAGATTATTATTAAAAATAGATTTGTTGTAAATTTTGTAGTTATTTCACAAAAAAATCGTATTATCTTATCTTGACCAAAGAACCATTATCATTTATACTAAATTAAAGTGCAGGAGATTGAGAAAACACAAGTTAAGACTCTTTAAAGAAAAACAAAATTTTCAATAAAGATCCCTCCCAATGGGTTTAGTTTAGTCAGAGATGGTGTAAACACGTGGCAACGTTGAAAATACCACGGGCCTTTGCCCAAGGGATACCTCGTTTAATAAAGCCAGGAATTGTTTTTTTTTCCATGCGTTTCAAATATAATTAAAAAAAGGTTATTTACTTTATAATTATCTAAAAAAGAGTGGGTAATTCTAGGTAAACTGTCCACAAATAAACCCTCTCAGACCCAGTCCATTTTAAATTGCTTAAAGTCTTACTTCCCACCACCCTCTTATCTAATTCTCTATCTAGAGCATTCCTCAGTGTTCCTCTTCACTTCAGTACTCCTCCTAATATGATCAACAACCTCCCGTTTTATGCAATATTCCCAGTAACTTCTATATACCGAATATCGCTTATATCTCATGATTTAAGTTCGTACCCCCTCCCCCTCCTCCGTCATATTCATACAGAGATTCATTCATTCAGGTTATAATATATTGCATGTCATAATACAATGCACCGGTTCCATTATAGTTTCAAACTATTCCTCCAGTATGTCACTGTAGTTTTCTGAGAGGCCATTGTACACCACAAAGTCTTGGTAAAAATGTGGGGATATGAGGGAGATTATCAGGAGTCTACTTGTGGACTGGGGAAGGAGATGGCAATAATGATGAAAGAGTATAAAAGTAATAATTTAACGTCAGGGAGATGTGGAAACTACGATTCAAACCGACGGGCTGGTCAATGATAATATCATATATCAATGATGATATAATATTGATATATCAATGAATAAGTTTTTATCAGGGGAGAAGAAAGTAACGGACTAAGCTAGCCCATTAAGGTATGAGCCAGCAAACACGGTAACGTTGCATAGGAGGGATTATCAATGTCCTGAGTCTTAATTCATTTGAGTTTGGCCATGTGCTAACTCGATGTAGGTATTTGGGAACCGCAAATAACTAAGCTGTTAGGGCCACACGGTTCTGATCTTTAATATACCCATAACTTTTTCTAAAGGGATTCCTGTCTCAGAACAATAATCATTTCATTTAGTCTGAAATAATTTAAATTTTCTAGCCATGGTTCCCATTTGATTCCTTAAAATTTGGATTTATAAGGACAGATCTGAACTCTTTTTAAGAAACCAACGGGGTGTTTCAATACGCGTTAACCATGCTTAATTATTCCGACTGAACATTTATTTTTAATGAGATGAAAATGGTTGACTGGATGATCTTATGTAAAGGAGATAGTTGGGGGGTGCAGTCAATAAGAACACCGAATAAGTGAAGTACTTATATTATGTGCCGACGTTTCGACCTACAGTGTAGGTCATCTTCAGGGCTAACAGAGAAACAAACAGAACAAAAATGTAAAAACATCAAAGTTGTACAGTAACAATACTAGTGACAAATAATGTAGAAAAATACAAAGTTGCAGATATGAAAATAGAAGATAAAGAATATTAAAAAGGAGTCAGATTATAATAAAATAAAGATATAGACAGATTTAAAAATTACTGATAATGAAAAGGCATTAAACTAGTGGCAGATATAATAAAAATCAGATAAAGACAAATATAACAAAATTATTGAAATAGTGACAGATATAATTATAGAAAATGTGATAGAATATAATAAAATTAAGATAAAGACAGATATAACAAAGATATTGATAATGAAAAGAAAATGAAAATAATGGCAGATATAATAAAGTAAGACAGATTTAATAATTAAAGACAGATTAAATCTGTCTTACTTTATTATATCTGCCATTATTTTCATTTTCTTTTCATTATCAATATCTTTGTTATATCTGTCTTTATCTTAATTTTATTATATTCTATCAGATTTTCTATAATTATATCTGTCACTATTTCAATAATTTTGTTATATTTGTCTTTATCTGATTTTTATTATATCTGCCACTAGTTTAATGCCTTTTCATTATCAGTAATTTTTAAATCTGTCTATATCTTTATTTTATTATAATCTGACTCCTTTTTAATATTCTTTATCTTCTATTTTCATATCTGCAACTTTGTATTTTTCTACATTATTTGTCACTAGTATTGTTACTGTACAACTTTGATGTTTTTACATTTTTGTTCTGTTTGTTTCTCTGTTAGCCCTGAAGATGACCTACACTGTAGGTCGAAACGTCGGCACATAGTATAAGTACTTCACTTATTCGGTGTTCTTATTGACTGCACCCCCCAACTATCTCCTTTACATTTATTTTTAATGTTTCAGTTGTAAATACCAATGAAGTTGATTTTAGAAAAGATTATATTTCATCTTTTTTATTACTTATATACTATTTTTAAATATGTGGAAGAAAGTGGTCCGGGTAGAGGTCACAATGAATTTCTCGTAGAATTGGAGAAAAACTTTTTTGATTAGCCAACGTTTGTAGGTCTTCTTCAGGGCTGTGGGGGGAGGTGGCTGGGGGGTTAGGCCCTCACTAGCTTGAAACACAGACTCGTGATTGAAACGTTGGCTAATCAATAGTCTTTCTTCTACGAGAAATTCATTGTGACCTCTACCCGGACCACTTTCTTCCACATACATTATCAAGGTCAACAATTATCATTCAATATTTTTAAATATATTTATTTAAATTTACAAGTGTATCACATTAAAATAACAAGTAAATGAATTAATGAGGCATAGTGGCATGAGATAAAGGCAAGGAGAGAAAATATTGAAGGAGACTACAACTGGTTGTATTACAAAAAACAAATTCAACTTAGGACACCAAGCTTCAGTGACTTATTGGGAATTAAAGAGAGCTAGGTTTGAGTGAGAATAATGTTTGTCATTACAGGATTGATAACGGGTTCGGGCAAAATTAGCAACAGATGGGGCATCAAGGTCATTATCGATGAATTTATTCGCAACAAAGTATGGAACATTGAGGTTTTACAAAGGATTTTGGATTGTATGGGTTGCCTATGAGAGGAATTTGATGGTTTAGTGGCGTCCCGAAGCTTTACTACCTAAGTCCAAATGGATCTTATAACAGTCATGAATAATGTTTCTTTTGACATAACATGGGTGCTTAGAGCGTTTGTCTAGTATGTGTTGAAGTAGCCTGAAACGGCGAGCGATATATGAGTATATGTGTATTAAACATATAAAATCAATCATCAGTCTCGTAATTGTGAATGGTAACCATAAACAACAACAACAAAATTAAACTAATGAAATACAGAATGCCATTTAAAAATGTATTGAAATATATACATTTTTTCTATTTCTTTTTGTAGTTGAATTGAATAGCAAAAAACCATTCTCACGTTTCCTAATCACAACTGAAGGAAGCGATGGAGCAGGAGCTTTACAGCTAATTAATGATGGGATAACAACATTTTCTGAAGAGTGTATAAATACTTTGAAGGAAAGTAATGAAAAAGCTAAGAGGAAGGTGGCAGTACTATGGCTTGCTCCTCCATCCGGCTGTGTTGACATCAAGTGAGAATTTGTATTAAGCAATAACATAATTATAATTATAAGAACATAATATACAAGACTACTAGTATGCTATATATACTATCCCACACCCAAAAAATATATACACTTCTTTTTTTTAATCCATTAAAAATATTGTTATATCCCCAACCTCCTTTGGAGATTCGTTCAAATGAAACATTAATTGATAAAACTTTTAATTTTTATTTGTAATACCTAACCACACATATTTGGTTTTAGATCGGCCATTAAAGTCAACAATAAATGGTTGACTATTAATAAAACAATATGCTCGCTCGAACAAACTCAGAAAGAAGTAAAGAAATGCTGCAGCTGTGATCATGCTAAATATAAGGTTGGTATATCAACGTAGTGAGTATTTTATTATTGCTTATTAGTTTAATTTTTATCAGTACCAATATTATTGTTCTTATCAGTTTTATTTGAACTATTATTATTTTAGAAATAATTGTGAATCACTAGGGGTATCCCTTGTAGGAGGCAATTCCCTTTTTGTTTACTGTTGCTAACTCTTAAAATAGCCATGTAAGACTGAATATATGGAATATTAATAAAATGTGGACCATAGCAAGATCAGATATATATTTCTACAACATATATATTTTCTATATAGAGATATAGATTTGTAGAACAATATATTTCTCTTTTCTTTAATACATTTATAATCGAAAATTGCAAATGATTTTTCAGCTTGTTTTCGAAGGGCTATGGTCTCCCAAAACTCATCCTAAAGACTTTCCCAACATTCTGTGGATGACTCACTTTTCTGACCTGATTGGTGCAACGCACTCTCCAAATTTCAGAATGTGGGACGAAGGAATGTTGTCAACTTATGGTATGCAACAGATGGCAGAGTATGGAATTGTTCGGGAACTTGAAACTGAATTAAGGAACCAGGTATTTCAAGCATTGTATTTAGACACGATTGGAACGAATACGATTTTTCAATAATATCCAAAAATGAGTTGGAAAATAAAACTCTGTATGACTTTATTTAAAAAATAAGTTAATTTTTTTTTTTTTGCAGAGTAAGCTGCTTAAATCAATTATTATTGCTGCGGGGCTTTGGTACCCGGATGTGAACAGTAAGACAACGGCGGTCTTCAAAGCTGATCCAAAAAAACATTTATTATCACTGGCATCTATGTTTGGTAATCTAATAATAATAATAAACCGTTTTAAGTACAAGAAAGGACTTACAATATCTATAAATATATCACGATAAAAATCAATCTAGTTAGATTTTTAAGGTTTGGATGCTAATATTTAAAAATACCCAGCAATAATTTGGCTTCTTTTTACTTCGAAATGACAGAAGAATTTTGATAAATTAAGGAATATTTTGGGATGAAAAAAATGAAGGTACCTTTAGAACAAATTGCAATAACTTAGTACCGGAAATCAATTTGAGATACTTGTCCAATATAGGGGCACCATTGTACTGGTAACACTGACTAGTCTTGGGACTTTCAAAACAAGAATCAAAGCTCGGCCGAGATCGGCTCCCTTCTACCTTCTTCATTACCCATTTTATTCTATTATTTTTATTTTATTTTTAAATGTAAATAATGAAGGATATATATTATTGAATTGACATAATTTAATTATTCTCCTTAAGCAAAATTGTTAGAGCAACTCGATCTTTTTCTATTTGCGTCGGTAAATCATTTTTTTTCCTTGTTTTTTTAAATACTTTTTTTTTGTAGAAAAGAAATTCCTCGGTTTTCCTATTTTATTCTCCTTTGAAACGTCTTCACTATTTGAAAACATCTATTTTCGTCTAATTTTATTTTACTTAATAATTAAAAATTAATGAAAAATCAGTATCCTCCGCATCCTTCAGTATTTGATTGAATTGTTTTTTTAAATTTAAGCACTTTTTCGCAGCACTTTTGTTATTTGCTATGGGTTTTTTCAAATGTTCTAGTAAGCGCGTACTCTTATGATTGGCAATATTGTCGGTAATTACCAGTTCTGCTCTATCATCATCATTTAAAAATACCTGGTACGTATTTTTGAATGATATTCAGCTGCATACATTTCATGCGCCGACCTAATGCATGTAGTAAGCATATACAGATAATCCAATTTATCGCATTGTCTATGCACGAGCATATAAAAGAATATATGCACATTTCAGATTCGGTGCATTTTAGGATCAGTTACAACTAGTATTATGCTGCTTAATCGTATAAATGTATGTATTTTTGGATGCCGATAAGACCTAGCAATCGTTCTATTTTTCGAACCGGTCATAATTTTTCAATCATCATTAAATGCTTCTTTATTCCGTTTCTTGACTTCTGACAACTTCGTTGTCAGTTTTCGCTTATTTAACGTTATTAACTGATCAAAGCGTTTGTCTCGAACAAATGTCATCAGAGTATACAATGCTTTATCTAGGCGCCTTACTTTTTCCCGTGTAAATAAAGGCATTTTATAGATAAACAGTCATGAAAAATAATTATCAACACAAGGTGTATGAATAGGCACTTGCGACTAGTTGGCGGATAGGGAGCCGATCTCGGCCGAGCTTGTTTTGAAATTCTTGATTCTTGTTTTGAAAATCCCTAGACTAGTCAGTGTTACCAGTATAGTGGCGCCCCTATATTGGACGAGTACCCAATTTGATTTTTGTAATATATATATTAACATATACATTCTAATTTTCAAATATAAAACTAAGAAGATATTAACTGTTACAGGTCCATCACCCGACTGGTTTGTTGGAGTAAGCGGATTAAACCTTTGCCTCCCGAACTGTACTTGGGTCGAGAACTTGTCGCTGGATCTTTATCCATACGATGCCGGAACTGACAGCGGGATTTCTTATATGGTAGTCAAGATTCTCTCCCTCGTTGTATTTTTAAATTGCTTCAGATCCTGATGAGGATTTTCGACACTTTATTTCAGAGCCCAAACGTTCCTACAGACCCGCCAGAAAGGATACAGAAAATAACCACCACGTATCCAGAAGACGCACGATCCCCGTTTTACGACCCGATAAATCATAAGATGAACTCGTTCTCTAAGTTGATTATAACACGAGAAAATGTTTTTAAGAAGAAGTGCACCGACATGACCGAAGAAGAAATCTTGGAAGAAGTTTCCAACACGGAAAACACCGAAGACGAAACAAGACGTGAGTGAATATGTTTAATTCTATTTTGTATAGAAACTCAATCGATTCATATTACTTTCACTTACCATATATATATATATATATATATATATATATATATATATATATATATATATATATATATATATATATATATATATATAATATATTTAAATAATAAAATATCAATAAAATTTATGGAAATAATCAGATTTCGTTATATTGCAACTGTGACAGCTGAATGCCAGGTGACAGAATATTCCCAATGGAGTAGTTGCAGCGTTAGTTGTGGTAAAGGAATCAGGGAAAGGCGCAGAAACTATCTCAACCCGGACAAAGCGAAGGCGTCCAAATGCGACAGGCAACTCGTTTCTAAGGAAATGTGTGCCGCGACAATGCCAAAATGCCCGTAAGCTCAACAAACAATTGCCTAATCACCATTAGCAACATAAAGTACAGTCCAAAGATAAAAATGTACAGTCCTATTAAATCATGAACCCCTTCACCATTTATCTTATTCTTTAGATTAGCTCAAAATTTTTATTTTAATATACTTTCATAATGCTTTATTAATAAAAGTTGTTCAATAGTAATCCCCATTCGGAAAATTCTAAAAATTATAAGATTTTAAATAGCTTACAACAATTAAAAATTATTTTTTTTATAATTATTGGTCAGCTATTTTGATTTTTAAATATTTTTATTTTAAAGAGAAACTAATTAAAATTTTTAATTTATGATCATGTACTAGCCTCTAAATCAAATCAGCATAAGGGATACATTATTATTTATATATCCCTCTAAAGATTTTATTTTTTTAATAGAGGAGAAAGTGAAGAAGATATTGAGCCAGTGGAGTATGAAAGTGCCTGCGAAGTGACAGCATGGAGTGAATGGTCAGATTGCACGGTGACCTGCGGGATCGGCATGATGTTCAGAAGCAGAGATCTTGTTGTGAACTCCAAAGAAAACCAAAGGAAATGCGCGCACATAGGCAAAATGGAGAAACAGAAGTGCATGGAGCCAGTTTGTCATTCGCAAGAAACTAAGGTCAATTTTTACGATTCTTATTATTTTATGCCTTATTTCCAAATAATTATTATTTTTGCAATTATTTCAAACATATTTTCCCGTAGTATGTATAAGATTTAGTAGGGTTTGATTATGTGTAATCCACAGATTGGAGCTTTTCCTCCAATCTCACATCTCACATCTCCGCCGATGATGTCACAATTATTCGGCAATTTCAAGTTTGCCTGGACAGTAAAGTTGTTTATTAAAAAATAACGGCGGTGAAATTGACCCGATGTCCAGTTAATGAGTGGGAGTTAACACTTACAATTAATAAAATAAAATAGAAATGGTGTTTTTAGATATAGAAATGATGGGACAGAGATGAGTGGCGATGATGGACAAAAAGATGATAGGGGGAAATATGCTCGTTTCAAAATATAGTTTTAAAAGTGAAAATTATTAACTGACTCTATTAATCGCTACCATGTGTTTGTGTTATTATCTTATACGTTAATTATTTAATGATTATTTCGCAGATTCCACGAGAATGCAGTGTCAGTGAATGGAGTGAGTGGAGTCCCTGCTCCGTCTCATGCGGCGAAGGTGTGAGGCTAAGATCCCGAAGATTTGATAACAAATACGCACCAAAATTCTGTCATACTAAAGTGGACTTAAAGCAGTCTGTAAATTGCAAATCATCGATCAGCTGCGAAATAAGTCCTGAAAATGCAATAAGTAAGTTGATGTATAATGCTTACTGGAGACATCACTTTGTAAACCACTGGTTATGGAAGCATTAAAAAACTCATATTTAAATTATATAGAATAATCAATCGATGGCTAGTCTACCAAAGATGTAGTTCAGTGCCTCATTTAGGAGGCTTATGGACCTTCCTATATCAATCTGTTGTCGAGTAATGGTGGTGTTCAAAGGGTTTTCAAAGAAAACCTCGTTTCCGATGAAAATCCAAAGTCCTCTACTACGACTAAGTATTTTTTAAGCTGCCAGAATTTTCAGAAATACAATGAATTTTGTTTAAAATAGCAAATAAACTGTAGGGAAGTATCACTTCCTCAAGCGCTTATTGTAGCATAAACAAAGTAACGATGATAAGTAGTTATTTTCAGAAGCACTAAGTAGGACCTCACACAATAAATATTTCATGTAGAACCTACGAAATTTCAAATGGTTGCTTAGTTTTAACAATCTAGTTTAACGATGAATTCGAATACATAGCAGTTTATGGATGGGAGATTACATTAAATTACGTTACGAATTATTATGCTACCATAAAAATATAAAAATCTAGCTAATCGCTTTCCATGACGAGGCTAAGTGGATTATGATCTGAATCATCTCCTCAATAAAAAAAAAATCAGAAATATATTGATAATCGAACACCCCCTTTTTTTTTTTTTTTTTTAAGTACCTATCCCACTTCACAATAAAATTGGTCATTAGTATACAGAAATATAAAATGATTAGTGGTTGCATGCGATTGTTTTACAAGTCTTTTTTTTTATCGGATTTTGTTCATTAAAGGTTATTATGAACTCAACTTTAGTGACGACCAGTCACAATAAGCCGACACAACAAGGATATTACGAAATTGTATCGTACAACCATTGTTCTTAATTTAAGACTACAAACAATATTTTAACCGTCTAATTTTGCATATAAATTTGATTTAATCATCACAGTAATTCATGATATTATGCATTTATGTTTAACTTGTAAATTTTAAGGAAACGTCCTTTCGCAGGTGTATGCACATTGGACATAAAAGTTGGTCCTTGCCGAGGAGAATTCAGAAAGTGGGCATTTGACCGAAACATTGGCAGCTGTAAAGAATTCTCTTATGGAGGCTGCAGAGGAAACCGCAACAACTTCGATAGTTTTGAAACTTGTAACTCAACTTGTGGACAAGGTATTTCGTTTTACTATGACGATGCTGATAGATTTATTGATTTCCATAATAAGTTTTAACCTTAAGTGGAATTGAATATTCTAAACCCTATTTTTATTCTGTAATGCGTTTTCTTTTCTAAAAATACATTAAACATTTAAACACCCTCTGATATTATATATATATATATATATATATATATATATATATATATATATATATATATATATATATATATATACATTATTTCCTTTTTTTTCCTATTATCCAATGTCCCCTCTTACAAATCAAAATTAATGATAGCATTGGCCAGTAATATTTTATAGATTATTTTTATTTCTAGTAAGATTCATGTATATCTACACTATAAGACAGTTTTAACTCTAAGGTGGTATAAGATATGAATTATATTGCTACGATTTATTGCTAGGAGCAGCTGATAAATCGGCGCGACCTGGGTTGCAAAAAAAGGTAGGATAAGAACGAAACAAGATATTTTGTAGGATAAGAAACAAAATATTTTTAAAAAGGGAAAATAAGGAAGAAACAAATCACAGAACTGGTTTAATACTGACTTTATTGCCATTTTAATCCTCTATTTATAGTATCTAACAGCTGTTTACAATGCCATCTTGATATTAGCGACTATGCAATCATCAGTCTTGTTTATCTTTATACAAACTTTTTCCTATCTTCACTATCCACCGCCCGTTTTTACACCTTATCCTGGCTCCCACTAGCCCCATTAAATCGCATCCGATTATACCCCCATATACACCAAAAAAAAAGAATTATCTACAAAATTCCCGGGTTTTGGCACCACTTATATACTTCCAGGAACAAAACATTAAAAAAAAAAGGAAAATTTAGGATGAAATGACTCGCACGATAACTGGGTTAACACTGACTTTATTGCCATCTTAAACCTCTATTTACATATTCTAACAGCTGTTTACAATGCCAGCTTGATATTAGCGACTATGCGATCATCGTCTTGCCTTAACTTATATATATATATATATATATATATATATATATATATATATATATATATATATATATATTTTTTTTTTTTTTTTTTTTTTTTAAAGTTGGAGTAGTTCCTGAAATCAATCCAACAGATTCTGTTGATTGTGTTGTTAGCAAATGGAGCCAGTGGTCTAAATGCTACCCATGTACTAATGGTATGAAACGAAAAACAAGAATAATACTGGTAAGTATTGTCATTTATTTAAATTTGTTGTTATTATTATGTTTTAAAATAAAAATAAATTAATCTATACAAAAGGCTTCAGTGGTTTCTTCTGGTTTAGACCGTGTAGCTAAATTTTCCGCCTAATTAAAGTAAAAGTAAAATTAATCTTTACAATGTGATGGTATCATAGGTCCAAGAAATGCTTTTTATTCAACTGTAAAATCTTTATTCATTTTAACTACTACAGCTTTTAAATTAAAATTAACTTAAAATTATTAGTTATATTGATTTCTGGAGCTAAAGGGAAGTTTCTCTGAAAAAAGTAATAATTTAAAAAATTTCTTGTACTTAAATTCGTAGATGGGTTATAAAATGGGCTAATATCAGTGTCATTTTAATAGTTATTTATGCACCTATGGACTAAAGAAGATCATTATTCCCTCAGCAGGAAGTTTGTACCCAAGCGAATGCGAGGATACAATCCGAGTTTGTTTATTCCCTAGGGAATAAAGTTAACTTTTTGACTCAATTTCTAATGCACAGAGAGAAAAGACGTACTTTAGTCCTAATTAATTGAACCAAAAACATACGTTGTTGTACCAGCTGGAGATAAAGTTAATTTTTATTCTTTATTCGTTTCCATTTAACATTTTAAAAATTTTACTGCGCTGTTTTTTTTTTCAGAGGCCAGCACAAAACAAAGGAAAACCTTGCCCACTATTAGAAAAATCAGTTCCTTGCACAGTGCCATCTGAGTTTTGTGAGTACATGAATGGCAGTAATTAACCAATAATACAAGCATCCTTTACACTGCTTTTCATCAGATCCAGAGAGAAGGATGTGAAGAAGCTACTATGCGTTTAATTTTTTTTTTATACTTTCATTAAAGTATTTTATAGTTGAAATTGTATACTTTGTTATCCGGTACTATGTCCTACAGTGTTTTTTTTTTTGATAATTGTTTAGATCTTTATGGATTCTAATAGCGGCCATTTTAGTGACGTAGGTGATAACAGTGCGGTCTACAGAGCGCTGTTATCTCTACCGGCAGATTCCCCCGCCTCTACACCTCCTGCCCCTCCCTCTCTTTTTTAAAACCCGCTGTTCTTCCCCGGAATACCGCGAAATTCCCTTCCTTCTTTAGACCAAAGCTGTTATATATAGGCCAGTGGCCAGGTGTTAGAAGGCCGCAATAAATTGAAGAGAGCTGCATTTTTTATGTTGTTAGGACATGCCTGAGTAGTTGAAATTCAAGTTTGCAACCGAAAAAACGGATGAGAAAACTTGGTGGCCGAAAAACCTCGACATTTTCGTAGTTAATTTAGTTTTTGACCTTTATCTCCTAATCCGTTCGTTTTTTATTAAAAAAATACCATAAGTGATCCTTTTCAATGTAGATTAAATTTGCTACAATTTGAAACACCCCTTTGTAAATTGGTAATTTTTTCCAAAAAGTCCAACTTTTAAGTTTTGGCCCACATTCGTGAGGAACACCGGCCGAAGGAGTGATCCTACGATGAAAGTCATGGGGAATGAAGCTCCAGAAAGTTTAATAATCTTTTATTTTAACCACAGACCGAGGCCTGTAGGTCTAATAGATTCTGAGTTACGCGCTTTGGTCATTTTTTCCAAATAGTCTAAATATAGGCCAGCGGCCAGGTGTATGAGGGTCGCGAAGAGAGTTGAATTTTTTATATGTTGCAAGTGAGTAAATCCAAGTTTGCAACCGAAAAAACGAATGGGAAATCTTTTGGTGGCCAAAAAACAAAAAAGATAAATACAGACTTTCAATTGTTGATGTAAGCATGTATTTTCTTTCTGTGTAAACTGTTGACTGACCTCAGAAATACAGAACAAGAAAACCTGTGACTTGATAGTTGACACCAACACCTCTATTTCATGTTAAGGACAATTCGCAACAGTACGAAAGTTTCCAGTGTATTGTGATCCACAAACCAGTAAAGAAATATAGTTGAATGTTGAGTAACACAAAACCAACTATCTTCCTTCTGATATGCAACAAAGAATTTGAAAAATTAGTAAACAAAGGAGTAAACCGCTGAACCTAAATTACGATAACACCTGACCATCAGTTTGGCTTATGCATATAACATTTGCTGAAGCATTAGAGGGGAAACTAAATGCAACTGATGTATTTATGAATGTTGCTCAGGCATTTGAAAAACTAAAGTACAAGGCTTTTTCCTTAAACATGAGAACATAACGTATAACATTATTATTTAAGTTTTCTTCTGACAGATTTTTATTTTCAATCAAGCTTCACTAACTTTATATCACTTATATAAATTTTACATGGGTATGACCTGGGACTCGCAGACATGTTAAAATAAAAAGAAAGATCCAAAACAGCAACCTAAATTATTTCACTAATTTCATTTCCTGAAGTGAAATTCAATACATAGATATACTTACCTAAAATAATAGAGAAATACTCCTCACAGACCTACAGTTTAGTCAACACAACCAACTAACTTAAATTATTAACTGTCAAATCAAAAATATTACAGCTCATAAAAAATCTAACTAAAAAATATAGTTAGTTATTCCTAATGGCTGACATTCAGTATTGTAGTTTTATTACACATTATAAATCTCTAAGTTTTGATGATTTGTCCTACTAAGTCAAAATATCCATAAAATATTTCATCATAGACATTTAACCGTTAAATAACATTATAGTAGGAGTCATATATGTATAAAAAAAACCTGTACCACTAAAACCCATGGAAGTTCTAGGATTCAGTACACGGTAGAGACTGTACTGTTTCGTGGATGACGGTTGTGCAGGGAGGTGATTTGTCCTAGATTATGCTCAACCACCAATTTTTTCTGCCTCATTTTGGGTACCCAGTTTATAGAGGCTGGGTAAGCCTCAGGAGAGTCCTAGATCCCAAAGGATCCATATCGGGCTGCTGAAAGATTAAATAAAAGTCTACAAGCGAGTGGGATTTGAACAAAGGACTTTCGACACAGCAACAGCGCTCTACCACTGAGCCACTCCACCCCCTTTATATGTATAATAAACATTTACAAATCTATAACTATCTATTATATAAGAATAATAAATTATTTTACATAAGGAATTGATTTTGATTTTTCCAGAATCAAACAGTAACAATTTAACCTTAATAGGACAAATAAAATCCACATCGCTTATTCATTTTTAAATGAAAGAAAGTGGTCTTGAAATGTTATAAAGCCTTAAATAATAAAAAAGTTATTTTTACTTACAACATACATTAGTGCTGACTCAAAATTAGTTTACAAACAAAGTAGAAATACACTATCATACTTCATTATAATTTAATTTATTTTCCTCAAATTTTAGGATGAGAATTTTTTTTATCGATATTGAATAAAATAAATTTAGGACCATCCAATGAATTTAAATTTAACCATTACTATCTATGAAACAACATCATATAATTCATTCACCACAGTCTTTCATTCAGTTTAGAATGAAAGCTTTAATCTAGATAAGGCATAGTAAGCAAAAACAAAAAGTTGAAAAAAAAATTTATAGACATAAATCTACAAATTGTAGCAATGTGAGGCCACAAATAGATCACACTTAATTTATTTACAATAATTGATAAATAAACTGAAATTTTACAGCAGAATTACAAAAATATACAAAAAGCCAAAACAAGTAAAAATCCCTAGAAAAGTATAAAATTCAATTAGAAAAAAATATTTCAAATAATTATAATGAAGAAGTAATTTGATCGTAGAACAATATTTATATCTTAACACTATATTCATATCTTTACACAAATCGCGTATTCTGATCCATACAGAGGACATAATAAACAATACAGATAATCATTTGTAAACAATTCAGAGTACAGTTTTACATGTAAATTCATTAAAAATATTACTTCTACAATTTAGTTTTCTTAAAACATAAGGTGATAAAAATGTACATGTGGTCCATCCAGTAATAAAAGGAAAATTTTTTTTCTTGCAGAAAATCCTATTATTTTAGAATAAATAAATTATATACAGTCTGGGATATAAAAACGAATTCTTCGAAGCAGGCTTTTCGTAATAATAATTTAAAACCCCTTGAATAACAGTTAACAATCCGTTTAAATTGTATTTTTTTAATAACTAATCCATCGTATGACATTATTATTTAAAAAGCTAATTAAGAGACAAATTTTAACATAAGGTGTGGTTAGCATTGTCCAGGAGGAAGCTAAATTAAAAAAACTTTGATGTTTTTTTTTTTTTTTACAAGAACTATAAACTTTAGTAATTAGAAAATTTTCTAAAAGATAGGAATTGAAAATTAAAACACGATGATGATTAATTTTATAAACCACCATTTGATTTTGTAAAACATCACGAATTTTACATTAATTTTAACTCATATTAAATTTAATTTGATGTAGTATAATATGAAGAACAATATGATGAATCCATCGAAAAATAAATATCTAAACTAATATTTTTATAATTAATATTACATTTAGCTAATTTGATCATACCAAGAAACAGCTACCATTTAAATTATTTAAACATAATATAAAATCAATAAGTCACAATTTCAAAATATTTCAAGAATTTATACAATAAAAAAGAACATATAATTTATATTATAAGAGAAAATCTTCATACAATCCTAAGAAAGTTATATTATTACCATTACACAGAACAGAAATAAACAACCAAACATTTAAATGTTATTGCAAAAATCTCAATCAATCTGAAAGTGAATATTAAATTTTATCTAATATCTATTAATGAAATAACTTATAAATTCATACTATTTCTAGCGAGAAAGACTAAAATGTTATTATTTACCCAGAAAATCCATCAGCCATAATTAGATCATAAAATTGTTATTAATTAGAAAAAAATAAAACCATACTTAGATATTGTTATATAAGTTACTTCATCACAAACTTAAAATAAATGAGCAGGTACTATAATAGATTTAATATGATATTTATAATTTAATGCTTAAAAATTACTTTAACACGTGATACAATACCTTAGTTTTGTTACATTCAGTGATGACAGAAAAAAAAAATAAGATTAATTTAGAAATTAACACAATATGAAAACACTTAACACTAAAAATTATAAATTGTCAAATACAGATGCACCATTCCAATAACTAACACCATTGATGTTAATTTCATTAGTGACTGTTTAAAATAAATTATAAAAATAAGTCTTTGGTTGATCAACTTGGACAATGCTAGCCAAAATAAAAAAAAACTAATTAAATAAGATTTTTTTATTTCAAAGTAATAAAATATATATATAACAATCGATTATCAGAAATTTAAATCATAGGTCTTAAGATAATATTTTGAAGTAGAATTAGCATCACAGTTTTTATAATTTTGTTATCTGTATGAGTATATATATATACATATAAAAGCACATACACACACACACAGTAGTATTTAATATTATTTCATTAGGTCAAACAGAAATAAAAATGAGAAAGAAATAATAAAAAATGAGATTTCAATTTCATTTCCATATGATAGAACTATTGTTTTCAAATAGTATACTTCAATAGACTATTAAATGTAGCATTGTATGCATTACTAAATAAAGGCTACAAAACTGATTTTAATTCAGTATACCTTCAATAAATGCTTCATTTACAAGTCAATGGTAATTTAACAGCTAAGTTGAATATTAAAATAATTTTATTCTAAGGAATAAATGGACATAAAATTAATAAATTAGACTTGAACATGTATAATAGTTGATTACATTCACACAAATGTATGAATTATGTATATTCACAAACACAGATATCTATATTAAGTGGGAATAAAAATATTGAAATAAAAAAGAAATATTAAATAGCCTTTATATATGCTTCGGAAAGTTATAATTTAAATAATAAATTATGATGTACTATTATTTATTAATTTTTTAGCTTAAATAGCAGAAAAATGTAGGGTAAAAAAAACAATGTTTTCATGTATAAAAAGAAAAGTGTTACTTTGGTAAAATGTAGGAATGCCATACTCAGTCTGAAAATAATAAGTAGTTTACACTTAAATCCATAAAACATTTACTCCAACAGTCTGGCATATAATAAATTAAATTCAATCTTCAAAGCAGATATCTAAGCAAACATCAACAATCACAAAAACAAAAATATTGTAAAATAGATTATATAAGTGATCTGTTAAAATATATACAAATTAGAAGATCAAAAGACCTGGAAAATCTATTAATTACAGCTATATTACAATGAAGACCATTTAAGCACCAGATAAATCTTGACAATGATCCATGTTTTGAAATTACCTAGCCAAATACATAATGTTAAATAAATAAATAAAAACTGAATTTTATTTTTTTAATTTGTTCTCTGAATACAATCATTATTAAAGGAAGCATAAAATAACACTGTTAATATATATATATATATATATATATATATATATATATATATATATATATATATATATATATATATATATATAATATTAATGCATATTGATCTCCACTTTGCTTTTAAAGTAGATGGAGCACACAAAGTTAGCACTAAAACAACAGTTCAATTGTTATTGAGTTCAATAATCAAAATAAACAAACTCGTAGTGTTTTCAAAATTTTGTAACCATAAAAATAAATAAGGCACAAGCATTACCATAAATAATTTTGAATTTAAGTAAAACAATATGAGTCGATTAGCATACAATTGTTTATGAATATAACTTAAGCATAATACATAAAAACCATACCAAAAAGTAAAAAAAAAATTAAACAAATCAAAAATGAATTAGTAAAACAGTAATAATACCTTTAGTATTTATATGTAAATAACCAACTTATAAGTGATTTTCTATAAGTCTATAGATCGATGATGATAAAGTTTAGTAATTCTTAAATAATGGTAACCTTTTTATGAAATAATAAAGAATCCTTAATTTTAGCATTTTATTTCATTTGTACTCTTGAAGTTGGAATTACAATTTGATCATATGTAGCAACTATTTATCATGTTCTAATATAAACTGAAAGAAAATCATTATAAATACATTTCATGATTCAAAAAAAAAGCTAACATAAAATGAAGACTTTACTTAAATATTAATAGTACATTACGAAAAAAAAATAAATAAAAAAAACCTAGAGTACTGTAAAATACCTCAACTAAGTGACAGATAAATCAGCACTTAAGCGACACTCAAATTTTAATTCCTCACAACATTCTAGCAACTCTTGTGAACTACCTTAAGCTTCAAAAATATATCCAATTGGTAGCAGCACCTGTTTCACAAAAGAGGAACATATTCAGGTATCTACATGATTACTAATTTTGGTTAGTCTTTCTGAATTGGAATTCCAGAAAAGTTTCCTCAGTCTTCATTGTTTTTATCTCCTAAGAAGTTCATATCTTCTTATCAATAATTTCAACTAAATGAGACATTTGGCAATTTTACTTGAGGGTCTATTCATGATTTTGAGGAATCAGAAGCTATATTATGACCAACAATATAACAATACTTAACATCAGTTTAACAATGTTTAAATGGCAAAAATAGTTAGATTTTTCACCTTACCAAACCCACCTGTTACATCCATTAGATCGAGCCATAGGTGAGTGGAATCGAAAATGAAATGAGATGCTAACACTCAGTGATTGGACAGAAAAATAAATAAGAATGTGTCACAAAGTTGGGGAATTTTACGGTAAATTACATGGGAATAACTTAAAAAAATACTTACATATATTTTTATAAGAAGGTTTTACTCATGTCTAACCTTAATTCGTAAATTTTATAAATAATTTACCTTAAGTAGTTTTATTATTAATAATAAAACCATACTCTCATTCTTGTTGACTTTTACATTAAAGACTAGTACTTAGCCAAAATTACAAATATCAGTAAAAATTGGCACAACAATTATTGGATATTAACTTAAAACAGACCTTTCTTTTTGTTTTTCTTCTCCTTTCCATCTACAGACCTGAAACAAAATTGGTAATTTGAACTTTTTAAAAATAAAAACGATGTGTTTGTAAGCATACCAGCCTGCCACAGCATATATTTGTTGTTCATATCAATAAAATTTACCTTTTTTAAAAAAATAAAACGGGTAAACATAATCATGTATTTGGGATGTATCATTAATAAAGGTGTAAAAGATAATGAAATAAGCACGAGCCAGATACGGCACATATCTGTATATATAATCACGTATCATTTCATTAAGCTTGGAGGGCTCAGAGGGGCAGACGGGACATCTTGCTAAGTACCTTCTAAGAAGTCCTGTCCTCAGCTTTTTTTTAATCATTGCAGAGTTGGCAGACCAAAGCTGAGGTGGGCAGACTGTGGGGCCAATGACACTAGAGTTTTTGAGAGTGCAAAACTGGATGACGGGGGCATAGAACAAGGATACAATGGTTGCTGGTGGAGGAAGTCAGGACCCTTCAAGGATTGTAATACTAAGAAAAATAAGGTTATGATTCCCTTGAATTGATGAGAAGGCTATGGAATATGTATATTCTTCCAGTCCTAACAAATGGCTGCAGGACATGGATTAAAAACCAAAGGACCATTAACAGCATGAGGACTTCCTTAAAATCAATGGAAAGGAAAATGCTAGGAATTAGAATTCCTTGATAGTACAACTTTGGTATAAGGAATAATAATTATAATAATACAGTGGTACCTCGAGATACAAGTGCCTTAACATACGAGTTATTTGAGATACGAGTTGTCGAGCGAGCGAAGTTTTTGTTTGAAATACGAGCAACATTTGAGATACAAGCAACGGCCATTTATTGTGCATCTCGCACATTATCCCAATTATTCCCCCAGTGTGCTTGTTTACCTCGCTGTCGATGCATCTTTGTGAAGTTTTTCTAGGGCTTTGCACTTTTTGTGCATTTACATACTTTATCACATTTCTTTTTATAACTGAGTCCGAAGAAAGTGTGTGGAAAGGTCAGTGCTCAGAAGAAGATGATGTCTATTGGATTAAAGCATGAAATCATAGAAAAAATGAGCAAGCTGTGCGAGTAGCCGACTTATCGAGGCAGTACGGCCGTAGTACTTCAACGATATGCACTGTGCTTAAACAGAAGAAGTCTATAAAGGGTATAACGCCAGCTAAGGGCGTTACAATAATTTATAAGCTCCAGAGCTCTCTCCATGAAAAGATGGAGAAACTGCTGATGGTTTGGGTGAGGGCGAAGCAGCTTAAAGGCGATAACTTAACACAGAGAAGACATGAGCAATTTACGGTGATTTGCTGAATCAGACCCCACGCATTTCGACGGACGAGGCATTGGAAGACTCATTTAAAGCCAGTCAATATTTGCCATTTATAAATACATTTTTCTTATTCAAAAACATGTGACAAAAACAATTGGGGGTAGGCATTTTTTAGGCTGGAACGAATTAATGACATTTCAATTAATTTCAATGGTGAAAATTGCTTTGAGATACGAGCAAATTGACATATGAGCAATTTTACGGAATGAATTAAACTCGTATCTCGAGGTATCACTGTACTTAATTTTAGAATCCTCAATATTTTTTATTTCTGTATCCTAGATACCTCACCCTAATCTGATTTTCCTCACATTGAACTCATTATTTATTGAAATTGAACACACATCCTCACCTATATGCAGTGTGTGCATCGCCTACCTTTGGACCCTTTTGACTCAACCCCTGAATCAATTATCAACAACCTCTTTTGTGAATCCAAAGGCAGCCTTTACCAGGAAAATTTCTTTTCTTTATAATCAACATCCTTGTCCATCAAACATCTGGTTAGGCCTGCATGTCACTGATTCAGCACAGAATCTTCTTCCAGACCCCCTGTTCTGTTTCTGTCCTTTCATAACTTAAACCAAATATCATTAAATATCTAAATTCCAGCGATCCTCCCTAAAACCACAACCTTTTGGAACTTAGACAAAACTACCCATTAAAATATCTTACCTTAAAACTCTGAATTGAAGTGATATCTATTCCTGTTCAACTAATGTTTCCATAATCCATTCATCAGGTGTTTCTTCTGGTTTCAACCGTGTAGTCAAAATTCTTTGACAATGTTTCGCTGGCCATACATTTCCTCAGTGCTTATTCTGAGACTACACATTCGAAACCAGAAGAAACACCTGATGAATGGATTAAAAATATTGGCCGTGGCAATTTAAGAGAGTACTGTTTCCGTGGTCGAAATTCTTAACAACAACTTTAATTAATACCCTTGATACCTATGAAACTAAAATCCTCAACATTTTGTCAATAGCCTGTTCCTTAGAAGTGTTAAAAAAATTAAACACCTGCACAGGAAACATAAAAAGAGCTGTGGACACTTAAGGGATTAGTGAGTCACCAAGGCTAACTAATGACTATCAAGTGTGCATGGGAATCCACAAATTAACAAAATAAATAATTAGATAAACTAATTCCAACTACTTCCACTAAGTCTTCCCTCTGTCCTCAATCCTTAATAAAAAAGGAAGCTCCTTTTTCACTTTCTCTCTGGTGTATCCTCTTTCTTGTCAGTGTTCTCGTTTCACCTAATGGAATTCTTTGATGACCAATCTTCCACAAAAAGGTAAAAGATTAATGTTGGTATATGCTTGTAAAAATATGTAATTGTGGATTTATTTTCAATTTTTTTTTTCATTTTATTCATATTTTTATATTATTTATCTATCACAATAAACATATTGTTTTTCTTATTTTATTATAACTCAACTAATTGAGAATCTTATGAAACTGAGTGTGCCAGAATAAAAAAACATTTTTTTTAAAGATATTAATTTGATTCTTGAGAAAAATATATCAATAGTGAACAGATATCCATATTGAAACAAATATTCAGTTTCTTTAATGTAATATGACATATTACCATAAATTTAATTTTGTTGAGCCAGGAAATGGTGACGAGAAGTAAATATACAGGGTCGGCTGATAAATCCCGGGTCTCGCACAGAGATAGCGACTAGGCCAATTACACACTAGCATCCTATAGTTTTACTTCAGACTATATTGTATCTATATTTACAGGTCAGTAGCTTGGTTAGTTTTTGAACAGCATATCAAGTAGGAGAAATTTAGAGTTTCCACGAATATGGAGGACTTGGAAAAATGAGCAGTGATTAAATATCACCATTTGAAAGGCTTAACACCTAAAGAAATCAAGGAGGAAATGGAAAGACTGTGCCCCTTCATTTTCAGTGATTAAAATATTGGTTACAGAGTTTAAAATGGGACGTACCAGCATGAGTGGTGAGCCTCACTCTGGACACCTTGTGGAGGTGACAACTCCAGAGATCATTGAAAAAATTCAAATATCAAGTAATCATCTCATCAATAGATTCCTCAAATTAAAATCACCCTTAAATAGATTTTCAGCAAAAAGTAAATGATTTTCGGTAACAAATATCTAAGGCTTAAAAATAATCTCATATTACTACCATAAGATAAATAATAATAATATGCTATTCACAGCCATGAGTTTTTAATGATTGCTTTTCTTAAACTCAGTAAATTGTATTCTAAAGGTATTATATAAATAAAATATATAAACTTGAGAAGCCCAGAGTGAATTGAAATCCAATATGTAAGATGTAAATTAATTTTATTGCTTTATACAAAAATTGAGCATATAAATAAATTGAAAAACCAACATTAAATAACAAACGTCGCAAATAAAACAATTAAATACAAACACAATATACTTTTTAAAGAAAAGAATGTGTAAAATATTAAGCACCGACTGTCTAACGAGATGTTCATCAATAAGATGGATTAAAATAATGGAATTAATAAAAACAGAACACTTCATTCAATAACATATTGCACAATATTATCAAGACTTAGATTAAAATAATAATTAATTTTATTTTGGAGTAAGAAAATTAAAGAAATAAAAAACATAAACAGAAAAAATAATGATTTTTTGAAAAAAATTGTAAAATCTCTAATACAATTGAATTATGCCTACAACACTAGACCTAAAGATGGTTGGGATAAAAAACACTGACTAAAAAAAAAAAATTGTTTGATTTGTTTTGTCTTTGACTGACCTCCAGACAAAAAATCCATTCACATAAACTAATTGATAACATATCACTACAAAAAAAGTATTAATATGTTGTATAAAGTAAAATTAATGAATAAAATATATGAAAAAAGATAGACGTTTAAACAGGCTTAAATCCTGGAATGAAACAGTCAATCCGTTTATCATATTGCGGAATAATGAGGCAAAATGTTACAAGGAACTATTGGAGAACAATAACTAATCTGTCTCCTTCAAGGTCGTAGAAAATTAAAATTTTAAGAGACAAAGTTTACCACTTCCCATTAATGACATATAAGTTAGGACAAAATAACATTTCAATCAAGAAAATCTATATAATCTTTGCGAAACATATAATCAATATTCTCATACAATAACTAAGATCTGAAAAAAGGAAGACATTTAAAGGAGATTAAATCCTGGAATGAGATAGTCAAAGTTTATAACACATTGCGGAAGAATAAGGCAAAATGTTACAAAGAAAAAGTGGAATCATACAAATTATTATGGCTGAAATAATTTAACAATTGAAATCAAATTAAATTACAAGTTCTAAAGAAAAAAATGATTTTGAACAAGTCATCATTAAAGAAAATGTAATTTTTTAATATTTTCAAAATGTATTCATATTGAAAACAAATTAATTTGTTTAATGTAAAAAAAAACTAAATTTAATTCATGTGGTAATTAGTTGAAACAATCTCTTTAAGGCTTTACAAAAGAAAATCAGTTGAAAAACAATTTAATTCAACCCAGTTACAGTTGTATGATTCACCATATATATTTATAAATATTAGCTAGAAGCGATAAATTAATATACACAGCTGGGTCTAGTCAGACAAGGTGTTGAATTAATGTTAACAAAAAATAAATTTTTAAGATTTCCAACTAATTTTCTACAAAGCTTAACAATCAGCTAACAACTCACATCTAATGAACTAATAAAAGTACCTCCACCATATATTTACAGAAAAATGTAACAAACACAATAAATAGAACTACTACTAATTATGCATACAGAAACTAAATTTAGATCTACAGTACACACACACAAACATAAAGTACATTCCTATATTTTTATGTCCAGTATACACAAACTTAATATTAATATAAATACGTACACACACACACACACACACACACACACACACACACACACACACACACACACACACACACACACACACAGATATATATATATATATATTTAAGTATCAACCTTTTTAAAATTTTAACTAGTATAAGTTAAAAATGATTTGATCAACTCAGCAGTGTCTGTGAAAGGTTATGTTTATCATTGTGTGTATTATGTCTGTACATAAAGTGGGCCCTTATAAGTTAAATAATAATATTCTGGTATAATTTGAAATTTTAACAATTATCAGTTAAACATTATTTGATTAACTCAATGTACGACATTTAGTTCCATTAACCTTAATTTTGACTACAGTGAATATGTCAAATAATAAAGTGCATTTTAGGCATCTTTTTTTGCTTTTTAATTAACAAAAAAGGCAAGTGAGAGGTCCACCGAAAGATAAGTAAGGTATAAAGGTACAATGTCTTAACAGAATGTTATGTTCAAAATCTGTTTCCCAAGTATCATTCCAGAGATATGAGTCTAGAAAATGCACCCTGCAGTGGTCTGCCCATTGAGGTTGATTTGAGTAATATCAAGACTAATTGAACAAAACCGGTCACTATTGGAACAAGAAATTACTGGGACACTGGAAATAGGCTTTGGAACCATTCAAAAGCATTTAAAACAGCTTGACTATGCATTCCGCCTCGATGTTTAGGAGGCACACAAACTGACAGAAGCAAACCTGGCCAGCTGAATATCAATCTGCAATGCTCTTTTGAACCAGCACAAAAGGGACCCTTTTCTCAAATGGGTAATAAGGATTGAGGAAAAGTGGACCACCAATGAAAATACAGCATACAGGAATCATGACAACTTCAGAACAACCTATATCCGAAAAAGAGATTGCTCTCTACATGGTGGGATTATTGCAGCATGCAGTTTTACGAATTGCTTCCACAAGGAAGATGATTGATTCGAAGATCTACTGCATGCAGAGCTAACGGAATTGAACCAAGCATTGTGAAAGAAACATCCACAACTAATCATTCGTTAATTAAGTATCTAGATCAGTTTATCCTTTCTAAGCCCCAGATATTTTACGAGAACGGGATAATAAAATTTTAGAAAGATAGCAAGAGGTCATTAAAAAAAAAAGAAAGCAAATATGATAAATATAAAAAAAAACTTAAGTAACTTTGAAATTAAATGGTTTGATTTATAATTTAATAAATTATAGAGCGAAAAAAAAACTCATTTTAAGAAATCTCCTTTTTCTAATAGTATCATCAATATATTCAGACCACTAATAGTTCATCAATGATATGGACACAAAGGTCATAAACGATTTGAAATTCATCTATGTAAAATAAGAGAGTTGCTTGAAAAGCTCATGCAAATTGAGAAATGGTACTACTAGTGTGTATCAAGGTTGTTTTCAGTTAGTAGTGTCTCTTGGAAGAACACACACCAATTTTCAGCCAGATCAGTTTTATTGCTTGTGTTCGGCATTTGTTAGAATCAAGGAAATGAAGTGATTTTTAAAAATAGGACTAACAAGAATTTTGTGTGTTGATTTAACATTACTTCATGAAAGGCAAAGCGCCTCAAGAGATAAAGACAAGCTTGATAAACATTATGGTGACTTGCCACCTGCGATTAGAACTTTTCAGAATGGCCATATGAGAACAAGTGATGCTGAATGTTCTGGTGCTTTGTTGAGGCCACTACTCCAAAAATCATTGCTAAAATCTATGATATGGTGACGGATGACAGAAAACAGAAGATGTCTAGGGTGCTAGTCCTGTGGGCATCTCAAATATGGCAAATAAATACAAATAAAAACATATTTTAAACCAACATTAGGACATAAAAAACTATCCCCAAGATGGGTGGTGTCATGGTTAACCTAAAACAAAATCGCATAAAATGTTGCAAGAACAGTTTGCAGCTGTTCCAGAGGGATACGTGGGACATTTAAGCGTAGTTTCATCATTGTGGATGAAACATGGATACATCACTAAACTCCTGAGGCCAAAGAATAACCCAAACAATGGTTTGGCAAGGGAGAATCTGCACCAAAAAAGGCAAAGACCGCTCCTCCGGCCAGAAAGGTGACTGCCTTTTCTGATTATAGGCAGGGAATAATCCTCATCGACTATCTAGAAAAAGGTAAAACTAATAATGATGCATAGTATTCATCATTATCGGGCCATTTGAAAACCGAGCTGAAAGAAAAACATCCATGATTAGATATAAAAAAAAGTCCTTTTTTATCACAACATACCAGCTCACGCCTCAGCAATTGTGGCCATAAAATTAATGGAAATAGGGTTTCAACTCGTTTCACATCCCCTCTATTCTCTAGACTCGGCTCCCTAGGACTATTATTTGTTCTCTGATATGAAGAAATGGCTGGCAGGAAAATAAGGTTTTTTAAAATTTTATTCAAATAAGTTGGTGATTGATTGAAGCAAACGGCCTTGTTTGTCAAAACTGGAACAAATCCTATTATTCGGAAGAGATCAACAAACTAGAGCAGCAAAATAGGATTATCCCAAACAATTAAGTAGTTTTCAATTTTGCACGGATTTTTTAAGTGACCCTAGTACACAACAGACCATAAAAAAAAATTATCAATATTTAGACTCCAATATTAAATAGTTAACTAACAAAATATAGTTAAGCATAAAATCAAAACTAATACCCTAAAGCCAGTAGGCAATAGAAAAAGTTAATGTAATAAGTTCTGAGGCTGATGTAAAAGCTTAGATTAAGAATATATATTAATGATGAAATATTAGTAGCTACCAGAATATAAAAAAGTCTGCACGAAAAAAAAAAATTGATAGTTTAGTTAACTATTAGGTTTAATCCTTGAAAAAAAGGCTGTCTTAACATGAAATTAGTTTCATAACCATCACCGAACCTTTTCAGCACATGTAGAAACTATATATTTTTCCTCCTATGATTAAATTTCAAAAGAGTGCCGTATTAATTGTTAAAAAATGTATTTGTTAAATGATAACAATTTTTTTTTTTATGAATTTCAATAATTAAGTTTGCCATAATGGGAACTGCTTAGACCTTTTGATGAACTAATGCTGGCTTAAACTTAATTAAAAATACACATATAACTATTCACTCAATCAATAAGGAAATGAGATTAATACGAAGAGTGTTCAATAAATAAGACCAATTTTTTAATTTCGCGAGCTACATACTTTTTTCTTATTTAAATATGTTGGTACACATGCACTAACATATGTTGGCAATATCAGCCATCTTATGTTTATGTTGTTTACAACAGGTACAAAGAGTAACTATCTTCACACGTGCTTAAAAAATGGAGCAAAGTTGTATTAAATTTTGTGCAAAATAAAAAACAAAATTAAGTGTTCTGATATCATGAAAGTATTAACCGTATCTCTTCTAAGTGAAAGAAATATTTACAAGTGGTATAAGCAATTTGAAGAAGGCAAAAATGTCAATGATAATTTTCATCCTGTACATCCTTGAAAACGTTCAAGTAGTGAAGAAAATCGTTGCATAACCATTAGAGAGGTTACTGAGGAAGTTGGCATATCTGTTTGAGCGTTACTTGTTATTTTTTCTGATGTTTTGGACATGAGACGCATGTCAGCGAAGTTTGTTCCAAAATTATTTAATGATGATCCAAAAAACCTTTGTATATCCGTTTCTGAGGAATTGTTGAATGAAGTCAATAACGATCCAAACTTGCTGATAAGGATCATAACCGGCGGTGAAATATGGATGTACAGTTATGACATCAAAGTCAAAGCACAATCAGCTCAATGGAAGCAACCAAAGGAGCCGAAACCAAAAAAAGCAGACTAAGTTTGGTCCAATGTAAAGTTTTATTTGATAACAGTAGCGTTGTGCATCACAAATTGCTGCCAGAAAGCACTACTGTCTATAAAAATATTTCATTCATGTTATGCGTTGAGTGCGTGAAGCAATAAAAAATAACGCCCAGATTAGTGGAAAAACAATTCATGGTTGTTGCATCACGATAATGCACCTGCTCACACATTGTAGCTTGTTCGTAATTTGGTGGCAAAAAACAACACAACACCATGCCCCAGCCTTTATATTCACGAGACTAAGACCTATGCAACTTTTATTAATTTACAGATCTTATTTATTGAGCACGTCGTAAGTAAATGAAAACATAATTTTTTGTTAATAAGGTATTTTATGGCTAAAAGGGAAATTGCAGACTTTGTTAACACCCTAGTATAAAGCTAAGTTATATAAGCCTCTGGTGTATACAAACACAAAACAGTGACCTAAGTATATATAATAAACAAAGAATGTTGATCTAATTTTAATTTTTTAAAATCAGTTTCTTTAAAATAGAACAGGGGCACAATTAAATATTGAAAAAGTGTTCCCTTAATAAACTTTTAGAAATACACACAACAAATGAAAGCATAGCATGCTTGCAAAAGCTTTACATACAATTGTTCCACAAGTTAGAGACACATTGCTTAAAACATAAATGAAAACAAAAATAATTTCAAAGAAGACCTCTGCTGTAAATTTAATAAGCCTGAATTTGTCACATATACATAAGATTTAAACTTTACCTAAATATAAAAATTACATCCAATACGAAATACTAAATCATATTTTGAAATATCAAATAATGCTTTACTAACATAAAAAAGGATGTCTGCACCATATAGCACAATCAAAATAAAATATAACTTTTTAGGTAAAGTAATAAATTATATACACTCCTCAAAAAAATGAGAGACATAATGTTTTCAAAGTTCAATCAAATTTGAAAAGTTATTTCAAAGTAACCAATATCTAAACAAAACAAACGTGTTAGGTTAGAATATTAACTATTTAATATTTATTCAGGGTCTTAGGTAAGGAAGTCCTATTTTCGACTAGTGGTTTTACAATGTGATACGGTCAACATCAATTCAAATGTCAGGATTATCTCCACTAAAATCAATGGTATCCATACTTAATAGAGGATGGGTGAGGCATTAGTCTTCAGACCGATTAAGTTGATACCGACCGTATATAACCAGTACCACTACAACCCATGAGGGGTCTTGGGTTCAGTACATAGTAAATCTGTACTGTTTCTAGGACAATGGTTCTGCAGGGAGGTGATTTGTCCTAGATCACATTCAACCACCAGTTTCCCCCAAATTTCCCCAGAGTACCCACTTTACAGAGGCTGGGTGAGCCCCAGGAGGGTCCGTGGCTGAGAACAAAATAAATAATTTATCTGCCATATTTGAGCCCAGAACCTCTACATACTAGCAACTTAGCACTCGACACGTAGCTATTCCCTAACCTTATATTATATAACAGTATTCCTAAAAAGGCGTTAACTCCTAATGATCAAATGAAACTGCCTAGTGAAAGTAGTTAGGACACATACAAGAGATTAGCTTTACAAGAGGGTCTTATATACAGACAACTAAAAAAATAAATAAATAAAATAATGCCTGCATTATTAATCAGATAAAAGTTTTTTGGAGGAGTGTATAAATATACCTTAAAACATTAAAACTAGTAAAGCTTGATTATTGCAACTTATTAGTACATAATTGTATATAGAATTAAAATACTCAATGGTAAAGTAAAGCTTATTGTTGTTTGCATTCACTACGGTGTTGGAAGGAGTGCCGCCTAGCTAAGCTTGCTGAACTCGCACGCCTTACCACAGGGCACCTAAATACAACACACTCATGCACAACCCATTTAGAATTCAAATCATGCAAAAACAATAATAAAATGCTAATCTAAGAAAAAAAAAGTACTAACGTTTTCATAAATATAGTAATGTACGGTTAAATTGTTAATAATGAGTCAAAGCTTTTAGCATATTTGAGTTAATTTGCTTTTGTGCCCTATGATACAATGGTACTAATTCATATCATAGATTGTATTAACTTTATAAATTACAACTAATCATATAATTTTGTCAAAGCATTTATATATGTATATGTGTATGTGTGTGTGTATATATATATACACACACATAATTGTATTGTATTGTGAATGTAAAAATAAAATCGAACTGTAAATTCTGAGGTGAAATAACTAACTAGGATAATGAGGAGTGCAGCAAAGAAAGACAAAAATAATAATTCAGTACAGTAGAACAACTAATAACTAATACCAAATAAAATAACTTCTTGAAATTAGGGGTTGAGACCTCGACACTAACGGATCATTCTAACAATCCATTGATTAAAAAAAATTAAATTAAAAATGAGGATATTAACTATGATACATAATTAAAATTTACATGTTTTGATTTTGTTTTCAATTGAAACTTACAAAGATCATAAAGGAAATTTACATTTAAATAATTGTGCCTAATAAATGAGAGATAAAAAGAGAGAGGAAGGGAGAGGGAGAGGGAGAGACGGAAAATTTATTTTTCTTGAACCCACTTTATGTATTTACTTTTATTTTAATTTACTTTTTACAGATTAGTTTCTTTTATCTCTATTATATGTCCTTTATTTTTATACATTAGTTATGTTTCTTAAATAATCACATTTCATATAATTTTGCAGTTAACCCTCATGTGTAATGACAAACCCTCATGACTGCCTTATTAAGTAACAAGGACTCATTTATTATTATCACTCCTCCAATCCCCTTTTAATACTATTTACTTTTTAAATTTGTTTTTAATAACTCTTAGTCTTCCTCACAGACAGAACTATTATGGTACAATATTTATTTGGTTTATTAATGTTTATAATATATTTTCAAGTTTTATTGTATCTATTTTCCAACTTAATTCCCCTTTATTTATTCTTTTGTAATTACTTCATCTGTATAACAAGTCAAAGAATTTATTTTATATTATATTTTTATAATATCTAATGAAAAATTACTGTATTTAAAAAAATTGACTTGAAAGGAAATTCATAACAGAAACTAACAATTAACAATAGTCTTAATCTTAACTATGCAGCCAGGTGAATAAATATTTCAGTTACATCTTTATTGAATCAAATATTTTGTCTTTTAAAGTCTGCTAAAATTAATTGGTTAATCGTGATTTATAGATTCATAAAAGTATAACATACATCCATTCAATTGTTTAATCAAACTTTAAAAAAAAAAAAAGCACACAAAGGAAAGGAAAAATAATCATATTGTATCTTATTTAAAATGTTTAAGGTTGAAAGTAAAATACTAAGATAAATAAAAATCAGATCCAAAATCAAAGGGGAAGACTGAATTTACCAAATATTTTTAAAAATATAAAAATAAATAGTAAAGAAAAACGAATAATTAAAGAAGATTTAAGACATTAGAAGTAACATTTCATCAGTAGATCCTTGGTTTGTGCCGTCTCCTAGTCTCTCTGTTTAATCTCGACTGCCTAATGTTTGACATAATTATTTGCATTTTCCGCATTTTATAAGTTATTACTTACACAAAAAAAAAGAAACAACTGCATATTCAGATAAACCTCAGTTAATGTTGTTTCAATTAATCCCCTTGTTTCCAAGTCTACTTCAACATATCGAGTACTTATTGTGCAAGTAAAATGGATTCAACAATAAGGAAATACTTTAAAATGAATAGATTTGGAAAGATTAAAATTAAATTTCCTGATTAGAAAAAAAGAAAGAAATTTAATCAAAATATAAAGACAGTAAAAGTATGTCATCTGAGAAACTTCCTTGTAATTCGTAATGTGGAATAATAAAAGTTACAGAACCTTCAATTACAGTTTCAAAGCATGCACTATAATAAAGTGACCAAAAGTAATTTAGATTTCTACAATGGAATTCACTCTAAAAATAAATAATTTACATCTTAATCCCTGAATTAGAATTCATTTAAACACTTACTCTCTTTCCAGACTTCTCCTTCTTAATTCTTCAATTGTAATGCCATTAGTTTGTTCCCAGGCAGTTTTTTCTGCCTCTAGAGCTTTCCTTTTTTCTTCAAGTTCTTTTATTTGCAGTTCTAAACTTTTTTTCATTTGTTCATGCCGACGTTGCAACTAAAATGTTCAATACAAATATTATAATTGAAAATTTCTTAAGTTTTATATTACTTCTTTCTTTTCAATTGACTATTAAAAACAAAATGAAATTAACCATTTTCTAAATAAATAAGTACAAGTCATAGGATTGAGATAATATAATCTATTTTATTATAGGGAACAACTCATTTATGCCTATTTAATGAAAACATTTAAAAGTTCTTTCCAATTGAAAACAAGCTGTCAGAACTCTAGTAGTAAATGAGTTATAAGTTATAGTTCATTAGAAGTGTTTGATGTACTTAGAAAAAGAAAAAAAAAAAGAAATTATCATTCATTTATTGGAAGTTTTTAAAATTAGATAAATGTAAAGGAATATTACACTTTTCACTCTCATCCCCATAATATTCCCTGAAATAAAATTTTTTAAATTGCCAAAAAAAACAACAACCAAAACTATAGTTGTAAGGTGCAATTTTTTTTTGAAGAGGGAATGATGGAGTAGGGAGTTGGCGGGCCCATCGACTAGTCATCTGACTGCAATCAGCCACTGGTCCTCCAGGTTGGGGGAAACCCAGTACTGGGGGGGGGTACAGCCTGGTCATCCTTTCTCCTGAGGATACTGGGCCTCCATTGCTGGGCTAATAACCCGCATGGCATTAAATTCTACTCTAAGTAAACGAAGTAGCCTTGGATGTGGACAGATCTCACGGAAACAACCTGGCGCTCATAGGGATTTATGATTTGGAAATTGGAATATAAAAACACTGACAGGGAAAGAGGTAGAGCTTGTAGAAAAGATGAAAGTCTATAAGGTGTATATACTTGGCATTAGCAAGGTTAACAAGAAAGGAATTGGAGAATTAAAGCTGGACGATGACTATTCCCTTATATAAGGTGGAGTTCTTCAAGGAAGCTTTGCAAAAGGTGTGGGTGTAGCTATGACCCCAAAAATGTTTAATCAAAGGGAGGATTGGAAGTGAGTGTGAAGGGAGGATAATTGCTGTTTATTTTGTGTTGGCCAACGAGAAAGTTACTTTGGTGCAGGTATATACACCAACAGAGAATGCAGGAACTATGGATAAGGAAACTTCCTACTCAGACTTGCAAGGACTTTTAATAAAATCAAGGACAAAGGACGATTTGTGATACAGAGAGGAGACTTTAATGCTAGAACAAGTTGTGATCCTACTATTGCTTGTGGCACCCTTGGACTGCGTGGGGGGGGGGGGGGGGGGGAGAGTGTAAGGAATGGAAATGGACAACACTTCATCGATTTCTGTGTTAAAAATGCCATGCTTTCCCTATAAAAGGATACACAAGATAACTTTCTCTAGCCTGGAAAGAGACACTATCATTGACTATTTCCTATAAGACTGGGGCATAATACAATAATTAGCCGGGATTAAAGTTATAAGAGGAGCAGAAATCAATAATGATCATCTGCTACTAATAGCCAATACTAAAATTCCACAAAAAAGGCAAAGAAAACAAAAGAGCTATCAAGCATTGAACATACAAGCTCTAGACAACCCAGAAAAGACAGAAAAACTAGAAGAAAAATTAAGACACATGAGTCAATACAGTAATATAAAACTACAAAGGTGTTGCTTAAAATAATTTATTCTGGAAACAGCAAGAGAATTTTGTGGCTTGCACAAAATTTCAGGAAGACAAAAGCGCACAAAATGGTGGAATGAAGAAGTGCGCCATGTTGTTCAAATAAAGAAGAAAGCGTGGAAAGCTCATATTCAGGATAAATTTTCCGAAAACTTAAATCAATATCGCCTAGCCAGAAATCATTGAAAAGGAGTGGTCCATCAAGCAAAAAAAGTGGCATGGAGAGGTTTGGATAAAAGCCTCAACAACCACTGTGAAAGCATTAAGAATTTCTGGTGAAGACATTGAGACATTGAGAGGGAAAAGAAGTAAGCCAGTGAGAAATGTAAAAGATTCAAGCAGCAAGATAATCACTAAAGAAGAGAAAACATTGGAATAATATTCTGGAGAGTATGGAAGTCATTGATGAGGATGAGGTTGAATATGCCATCCAAAAAATTAAAACAGATAAAGCAGCAGGAAGGGACAGCATAGCCTCAGAACGAACGAAATTTGGAGGTCAAGAACTCAACATATTTCTCCAGCAATTCCTCCAAGAAACATGGAACACAAAAAAAGTCCCTAAGGATTGGGAGTTCAGCCTTGTTCCAATTCACAAAAAAGGTAACTTAACCGAATGCGAAAATTATAGACCTATAAGTTTGCTTTCCATAAGAGGGGTTTCCATTAGAAGAATTGTTAAAAAGTTGTCATTTTAATTCAATACAATATTTATTTCTAATTATTTTATTTTTATCTAACCATTTATAGTAAGCTTATACAGTGAACCTTCTTTTAACGGACACCTCTCTCAATAAATATTTTTAAAAAGGCTAGTATATTGATGTATACCCTTTAATAGACATCCCTCTAACTCAGTGGTTCCCAACCTTTTTTGTACCATGCCCTCCCCCTAGTCAAATAAAAACCTTCCATCCCCCCCCCCTGTTTAAATGAAAACCTCTTATGCCCTCCCCCCTCGCACAGTGAATTGTATAATAATATGAAAAAAAAAAGGTATAACAATGAAAACAAAACATTTAGTTTTACTGTAATAACAAGATACAGCATTATAAGTTTAAATTTCAGATAAAGAATAACTGGTAAAAAAAAAAAAACTGAAATTATATGAGACTTTTTCATTTTCAACTGGACTCGCCCCCCCCCCCCTGACTTATACCTCATGCCCCCCAGGTTGGGAACTACTGGCAAGAGATGAATTTATCTCATTAAATGGACACTTAGAAAAATTTAAAACTGAGAAAACACTAAATATGATTTTACATACATAGAAATATGTAAATATCTTCAAGTTATTCCTTTTTTGATAAATTAGACAACCAATATATTAACTAAAACCTAAAGCCACAACACTTTTATCACATCAAAAACATAGTTCTTTCTTATTATTCTTAGAAGTATTTCCTGTCTAATAAGGGGTTTATTCACTCTTAAATGTTTAAAAATAGATAAAGTTGTTTTAAAAGATTAGATACAAATATTTGATTTTTTGAGATAGCTTTCAATTTAAAAAAAGTTTTCCGTCCAGCACAACCGAAAAATAAATATTAATGATGATTAAGCCATGTAAAAAGAAGTAATACACTATTCATAATATTTAGTTGAAGACTAATTAGTTATATAAAACAACTGCGTAAATTAAAATAAAAATACTAGGAATCTAAAATGTTTTAAAGTAAAACTCTACAACAATCAAAAACTTAATAATTATCAACTATACAAAAACAAAAATGGTCCAGAAAAATGTAACATAATATAGTACTTACATCTGCTTCAGAATCTTTCAGTTTTTGCTTTTTTTCTTTTACTTTCATTTCAAACACTTGTTCCATTTCAGTTTCCATTTTTTTCATTTTAACATCGTGTTCTCTCTTTTCCTCTTCCATTTGAGCAAGTGGGTTCCTAGTAGAAAAAAGAAATATATATATTTGTAAATATGAACATATTCATAGTGTTAGAAAAAATTTAAATAAATAAAAAAAAATAAAAAAGATTTAACATGTTAGCAGTATTACTAAAACGACAGCCTTATTTTAAGCAGGTAGCTTAGTAAAAATGTTAAGATACAGAAAATAAAACTAGTTAATATTTTATATACATAAAGTAAATGAGAAACTATAAGCTAAAAAGATTGAATAAAATGGCTACAACATAAGCAATTTAAATTGCAAACAGGAATAATGTCAATCTTGTGTAAACTTGATCACAAATCACAGTTTCAATATGCAGTAAAAACACTGATTGCTCATTAGATTTACTTTTATATACTAATAAAAATATTAGTAAATGAATAAACTTATTCTCATTTAACAAACAATAAAAAAAAAAAAAAAAAAAGCAATATCAACAAACATTTGATTTGTTGAGCTGTTTTTTTTTTCTTATTAAGTCATATCATACACTTCATAGTACTGGTATTTTGATTTTTTAGGATAAAAAAATCGGGTTTTATATAATATTTTAACTAAGTTATTTCACTAGATGTGATTTTCAGAATATAGAAAGATACACATAAATATCATTAAAAAAAAAAACTGATATGCCGAGTAATTTAACAGCTCAAAACACTCTAATAGTCATTCTTACTTAATAAAAGAGTTTTTTATCTTACATAATATCATTAACTTAAGAATCATTCATCCATTATTTGTTTCACTTTTCATAGTAGTGATCAAAAAGCTTGCAAAAAACCAAGCACATAAAAATTCAAATAAGTTCTACCTAAATAAATCAAAATGTCACAAATTAGGGTAAAATGTTGGAGGATAATATTGCTTACAGAGTATCAAAATGTACAGAAAGCCAACATAAATCTCAAAGGAAAACAATATGCATTTCCTTATATCATTGACGGATGATTAAGAAGTACTTGAAAGCTAAATCAACAGCTAAAAATAGTTTTGTATCTCTGAAGCCTTTCTACTACTCTAGCCTGGGTTTATTAAGCACCAACATAAAATACTGCAAAAGCTGTTCATAAATTTTCAAGATGATATCAGTATAAAATTAATTAATAATGTTATCACATATTACAATCAAATATGTAATAGACCAGGCTTTAACTCGAAAAATCTTTTTAAAAAGTTTTTTTTTTAAACTGACATTTCTGCCCAACCATTTGGGCCATCTTTAAGAATAGAATTTCCACATTGTTTCTCTAACTCAAGACTATTATCTTTTCAACCTCTTTTTTTAACTTCTACATTCCCATTCCTCTATAGATCCCCACATCCACATGATTGGATCAAATGTTCACTTAAAAAAAACTAAACTGATAATTTTACTTATGAAATCAGTTTGACTTAACCAGAACAATATATAATGTTGACACAACTGTTAAAATTAAGTTAACAAGAAAATAATATTTTGTTGTGATCAAGTTATGTGGATATGATAAAATACTCATGAAGAAGTAAAAAGATATAATTATCAACAAATATTCAAATAACCAAAGTTCAATGAATGAATAATTAATCATTTTACTTTTTAAACATTATATTTTTATATCATAAGTTTATGGAAATTATATCATTAAAAGAAAACACATTAATGGTTGAAAAAGAGAATGTTAATATAAATAATGTTTTATATCTGATTGATACTAACTTTACCATTATTTCATCTAAGGGATTTGAAATATTTAAATTTACATGGATAATATACAAAATCTGCATTGATAATTTAAAAATAACAAACATAGTTAATTGATAAATATTTTTCTAAAGAGATTTCTCTTTATATTCTACAAAATTTATAAATAAGCAATCTTAATAATCATCAACCATCACCACATAAAAAAAGCTAATATTCATCTTCATAACAGCGTCATGCCTACATCATCACACCAAAGCTACTTGTACATAGTCTCACCCATTTAAGATATATATTATTTAGAAATAAACATAAGAAATTAAAATTCAATGGTAAACTAATATCAACTTCAATAAAACATCAGAGATAAAAGCATATATTAAAAAAATATTTATAAATAAAAATTAAAGGTTTTAATGTATTAAGTTAAAATCAGAATTTTGTTTCAATAAGCAGTGATCATATAACTAATACTTCTAAGTTTAACCTATTAAATCTACACACATTACATTTAAAACATAGCTAAATTATATTTTAATTTTTACAAAACAATAATTTAAAAAAATAAAACTACAATATCATGCAGGGGAACAGGTCGCCAGTCTAGTTCTCTTTTTATTTTTTAAAAAATCTCATGCTCACAGTATATCATCATTTATAAATCACAATAGAATTTTGTTACATTATTGCATTTCTTATTTTAATTACATCAGTAAAATATCTGAAAAATCTTAAAAAGAATTAAAACTGAATTAAAAATTATGGAAAATCTATAGTTTTCTATAATTCACAACTGATAACACTAAATCACTTTTGTGTTGTTGCAGTGTTTTGTATTTTTTTTTTTTAAGATTACTATTCAGTGTATTTTTAATTGATAAGGCATATGTGCAATTAATAATTCAATAGGTCATGGGCCCAGATTTTTAGTGTTAAGAATAGACTAGAGAAAGGTTATAACCTATGGAGGTTATTGGATTTATCATTACAGTGTAATAATGCCATGTAGATGAAACATTTAAAAAGCCTTAGGCTCTGATATCAGAAGTAACTATCAAAACTATTTAAAAGTATAAGGATTTAGCTGAGTTGAGTACAGCAGATAATGTATAATTACATGTAATGTAACCCCTGAGGTAAGGAAACTCATTAAACTGTGTACTAATGCAAATAAAATGTGTCATACACTGCATAGTTTATATAAATAGTGCACTGAATATCAGTGCTTTCAGGACTTGAAGGATTATACATGGAAGAAAAATCAGGTAAAACGTTCAGATTCTTCATTTCTAATCAGAGAGCCTAACACATTATCACCTAAGTGCTATAAGTTTATTGAAGTTTATAAGCCATTTCCCAAGAAGCTGTGAACCATTGACTTATTGAGAAAAGGTTGTGTGTGTATAGTGTTTTAATTATTTAAAATTAGATTTTAATGAAATGTGCTAAGTGACAGAAAATAAAACCTTCTGAGCCACTACTAATTATTAGTAGAGTTGAAGTACAAGTATGAATCAAAAGATAATGGAAAATTGAATAAAGATCGTGTTTTGCGGTCAATGAGTTTAGTGACAGATCTCGTTCAAGTAAAAAATGCTAAGATGTTTATGTTGAAAAGGACAGAGAGGATTTATCATACCTGGGTGTCTCTGAGTTTATAGCCACCAAAAGTAGTGTGTAAGTGGCAGACCCTGGGTTATTCATCATGTGGCAATGGAAAAACATTATCTTGTTAATTTTTAATCTTTTCCAGATCCCCAGCATCTACTAATTGTGAATGGACAGCAGAAGATGCCAATGGGAAAGGGAGAGGCTAAAATTTAAATGTATGTTGGTCAAAGGTGGTAGAATGGCACCATGTATAATGTTTCAGGGCTAAGTAAGGATCTTTCCACTAATTTGTCTTTGGTTAACTATGGACTAAAAGAAATGTTTGACTTGAATGGTAGGAGGATTCAAGGTGATACTGTAACTGTCACTGCCTCTAGAAACCTTTTATTTTTAGAATGAAGTCAGTCGTCATATCTAAGTTGCCTCATGCAAAGTAAAATTAATCTTTGGAAGATGATAACTCCTAAAACAATTTTGACTGAAAACATTAATAATCTCCAGAATTGGCATAAGGGTTATACATCAAAACACAGGTAAAGATTCTTTTAAAGGGGCTAAAGATAGATGCTGTTGATGATAAGTTTATATAAGAGACATACCTTCCTAGTAAAGAACATTCATTGAGTTTTGGGAATTGTTCTGTTACACACCAGAACAGAAGCCTTAGGATTTAATTGTTTGTGGTCTCATGCCAGCAGCATTAGTAGGGATGGATCCAGTTATTTCATAGTATTTAAGGATGATTACAGCTAGTTTAGGAAAATTTAAATTTAAAAAATAATTTTTTAAATGATAAGTCTGGGGCACCAGTTAGTTTTTTCTGGTAGAGCTACGAATTACATGTATTGATAATAGTGCTGACAGATGGCGGAAATGAATAAAAAAATAATCAATAAAAAAAAGAGTTATTGGAAAATAAGTTAAGACATGGAACGATGCAACGATGCAGTACAGGAGGTAAAATGGCATGAGTAGGATCTAAAGCTGCACATAGTATATGGCATACTAAGTCACTACCAGAGTGCTAATGAGCATAAGATGTTAATACAGTGGATAAAAAGTCAGCCTGTGAGTTGTGTTTATTAGAGAGCAGCTGTCAATCAGTCAAGAGTTTTTGGCACTCAAATGTTTTTTACAAAAAAGCAAAAATAGCTGTAGGATTCACACCTAATCTTTTAAAGGATTGCACCTCAAACGCCAACTACTGGACATTGAGAGGTTTATACTGAGAATAACTTTTGTAACTATTTATGGATCCTACACAATTTTAAATGCTCTAACAGGTTGATAATTCGGAGTTCTGAGCTGAACTGCATTGAAAAGTGGTTAGTTATTAAGGCAAAAACAGGCACTAACAGCACTTAACAACAGTTATTAGCATGACAAAAAAATGACACATACAACTTGTGGGAAATTTAATTTTCTTTGAAATTGGTAATGATACATTATTATATTAAATGCAAAGGAATTTAATCAGAAAAAGGTACTTTATTTAATACGATTCCCAAAATGGTGGAAAACATTGTCAAAATTAGGATTTATCATACAGTATATCTGAAATGAAAATTACTCCACCTTTTGTCATTTTAAGTAATACCTCTATTTGATTAATATAGCAACTATTGTATATTAGGAAAATTTAAATAACTTAAATTCACCCAATCAACATATTTTGTTACTCACTGGATGTAAAATTTGATTGATTTTTACAACTTTTATCATACAAATTTTTCTCCTAGAGAACTAGGAGAGAGTAAAACTGTGATAATTAATTATGATGAAAAACTGTGAGAGTGAGAAGACAAAAAAAACCAATAATAATGAAATCACAAGACAACATGAAACATTCATACCATATTTACTTACCATACAGTCATAAATGTGTTGTTGATCACAGTTTGAGAACTAGTAAGGAAAAAAGAAAATTTAAAGCAAACTTAATAATAAAGCTTGAACAAGTAAAAATCATAATGAAATGTGTACAATATTTATACTTTTTTTGCAATAAATAAAAAAGAATATAACTAAGAAAAATAAAATCCAATAAATTGACAACAGTTAAAATATATAAGAAAACCAAGTAGAAAATTTAAGTAAATTTCTCAAACTTTGTGGGGCTAAGATCCTTGCCAGATAATGTTTTTAAAACAATGTAAATATATCCTGAATTAATAATTAAATAAATATGGAAATGAATGTACTATAATCTTTAATCATTTGAAAGCTACTTCCTAAATTAATCAACTAAATATTTTCACACTTTCACATCCATACATATCCCCACATGTACTTTTACACACATGTGCACATGTGTTTACAAATATACACACACACATACAAAATGCATAAAAATTTGAGTTCCTATTTCAAGTAGACAATAGATTAAGCATAAAATTAATATCTAATGAATAAAATTTCAATGCTTTCAAACAGAAAAGCAATGTGAATCATCATTAATCATGCATTCACAGGATTTTTATTTAGACTTGAAATTTCATAACAAACTACTTTGTTATCAACAAGCCACTATCATTAATTTAAATAAGAAATATTAACCATATAAATAATTAACCACAAAATAATTTTTTAAAAAAGCAAAAAGAAGGATAAAAGAAATCAAAAGGAAAATTAATAATAATTTTTATGCATACTATGAAATAAAAGTTGTTAGATTCGCTGTTAAGATTGAGGTTAGATTTGTTTTTAGCAAATGTAACATTAAAATAATATATTCAAATTTAAGATTTAATTTAGATAAAATATATTTAATTTAAGAATTAAAGATTTCATATTAAGATAGATTTAAATTAAGATTAGATTAAATATTATAGTAAATAAATGCACAAGCAGTTAATCATTAGTATAACTAAAGTGATGCACTAAAGAAAAAAATTACAAACATAAATAAACAGGCTAAGGGAAAAACTATATAATTGGAGATTTTAGGAAAGAACTGTTAAACTAATTTTCCAATGAAGTAAAAGGAACCACCATTTATTAATTTTAATTTTATCTTGTATCAATTTTAATCTACACAGTATAATAAAAGTTTTAGTGTCATTTTACATTAATATAAGTGACAGATGCTATAAAAAAATATTAGGAATTCGAAAATAAATAAATAATAGAAACAGGAAGTGTAAAAGATTTGATGGAAAAAAATTAAAGCTACAATATAAGAAACTAGCTTGGCTTGTCAATAACGGAACCACTGTTTTGATGTTTCTCAACATGAACATTTACACGAAAGTAAGCAAGGAAATTGAAAAACAATTATCACATCAGACTGATCTCATCAATGTTTTACTGATTATGTTGTCACCATTCATCATGCAGAAAAACCACTACAAGACCCCACAATGCTTTCTGTTCCTACGATCATTGGTGAACAATGATGCACATGACATTATTGCCTTTAAAAAAGCGAATATTATGATTTATGAAATTAAATCTTGATGACATGCTCAAGAAAATCTAATGACTGGTGAAGCCCCAACTGATTTCTTAATCAACTCCCAATAGGCCAAGGGATTAAGGATTTCTTAATCAAACATGTGAATAGGCCAAGGGAATTCAAATTTCATTTATGTTTATTATAAAATGTAAGTGGAGAAAAAGCCTAAATTTTATCTTTTGTAAAAACCTTTTGGTGAAATTTTAAAAAATATAAGAAATCAATCAGTATTGAATAACATATTGATGAATGCAGTTTTTGAGACAAAACTCTGCTCTGGAGATTTCATACTTTCAAAATAAACTTGCAAATATTATAATTTCAAAGGAGCTGGAACAAAAAGAATTGGAAAAACAAACCCACATTGAAACATCAAAATAATATAACAAATAGGAAATACTGTGAATACTTAGATTTTGAGGCTGACATGATAGAAATTGAAAAAAAAAAAAATACTAATACCAAAAGTAACAACTAACGATGATTGTGTATATAGATATATATTTCGGTGTATAAAAAAAAATTGACCGTTTTCAGCCAAATATTTGTATTATTAGTTCTTTGATATAAAATAAAATTAGTACTCAAAGTATAGTCCATTACTATCTAACATCATTAGCCATCTGCTAGCCAATTGCTCGATCCCATGCTGATACCATTCCTTGGACAAAGAACTCTTGGACAGAAATTTCAAACTTCAGCAAAATTATAAAAAGTTTTCCCTAGAAGAAAAAGGGCCATGGATCGAAACAAGTAGCAATCATATGGTGCAAGGTCTGGACTATATGATGGATGAGACAGGAGTCCGAACCCATGAAGTTCTTTAAACATTTCGTTGTTTTGACGGGAAGTGTGAGGACAAGCATTATTTTGTAGGAATGAAACTCTTTTTCAGTTAATCAAAGCAGAATAAGACTCTGACAACTTCATAATCTTTCCAGTTGTTTGCAGTACAGTTCAGAATTCATAGAGCATCCATCAGGAACAAATTCGTTAAGAAAAAAAACCTTCAAATTTAAAAAAAAAAATCCTAAGTATGGATTTTTTTTTTAAATTGCCCCCTTGCAGCAAACAGAAAAGCAGTTTGATCACGATCTAGCCATTGCTCATGGGTATTCAGATTTCGCCAGTAGAACCATTTTTCATCACAGGTGACAATCTTCTAGTAAAATCTCATATCAGAAGGGTTTTTCAATAAATTTTCACAAATCTCTAACCTCTTAGCTGATTGCTGAGGAGTAAGTTCGTAAGGGAACAGTCTACAGCACTTTTGCACCTTCCCAATGTAGCATAGATGGTATCTTTCGGCATGCCACACACCCTGGCAAATTTGCGAGTACTTGTGGATGGACTTGACTTAGCAGCTTACTGCAAAACCTCATAAATATCAATTAATGGTCGCCCGGAGCCCTTCTTCCTTTCCAATGTCGTACCTCCATCCACTACTAAATTTTTCAAACCAATGCCGCACAGTGCGCTGGTCATGGACACCTTCATATTTAATAATTTCATGAGTTGCTTCAGTGGCTGTGAATTTTTTTTTCCGTTAATGCCTAAAAATTATGAGAATTTCGTAGGACTCTGCCATGTTTCTTCTTTGAGACAAATAACTAAACTGAGGCTTTTTTTGAAGAAGTTAAATGGGATCAAACAAGCTTAGAGAATTATTAAGTATTGGTAAGTATAAAAAAGTAAGCAATAGCAGAGAAAGCCCATTCGAAATATGAAAAATGAAGGAGGGGAAATAATAACAGAGGAGAAAGGCATTTTGGAAAGATGGACACGACACTTTTCAAACACTTTTACCACTGAGATCCCAAAAATGCAGAATAAATTATGAACGAGCAATATCAAGAAGAAGATGAAAATGTAATATGGGAAGAGGAAGTTGAAGAAGCCATTGAAAAGATGAAGATAGGGAAGGCTGCTGGAAGAGATAATATTGCCCCAGAGTTCATAAAGTTTGCAGGAAATGAGCTTAGAAAGATCCTACAGGTCCTTTTCCAAAAGATATTCACTGAAAAGCAGATACCGAAAGACTGGGAAGTCAACATTATAGTACCAATACACAAGAAGGATTCAGCTAGCGAGTGTGGCAATTATAGACCAATATGTCTGTCACCAGTGGTATATAAATTATATACTTCCATTCTTGAAAAGAAGCTGAGGACATTTGTAGAGGAGGATCTCCAGGAAGAGCAAGCAGCATTTCGCCCAGGACGACAAACACATGATCGTATTTTTGCTTTACGTATGATCATAGAAAAAGCATGGGAGAGAAACACAAACCCATACCTTGCTTTCCTCGACCTCAAATCGGCCTTCGACTCTGTTCCTCAAGAGGAAATTTGGAAGGCATTAATGGCCAAGAAAGTTCCATCAGGCCATATCAAGGTAATCAAATCTTGCTACCAAAAACCTAAGGGAATAGTGAGAATTAATGGTACTGAATCCAAGAGCTTTCCCATGGACAAAGGAGTAAAACAAGGAGACAGCCTCAGCCCACTACTCATTATAATTTTCATGGATGAAATTTTAAAGATAAGTAAAAGAAGAGCTGCGAGAACTACAATTGGGCATTGGAACATGCGGACCATACTAGCACAAGCGGTAATATATGCTGACAATATTTCCCTGATCTCAGACACTTCTGAAAATCTGCAGCGGACGATAACAGAATGGGAAGCAGAGCTTGCCAGGAAAGGCATGATCATAAATGTCAATAAAAGTAAAATCTTGCAAGTGGGAAGAAATCCTGAAGATGTACATATTGTATGCAATGAACAAATATGGAAGTCGTAGAGGAATTCACATACATGGGTACAATGATTTGCAGAAATGGGAAAGTAGAACAAGAGATTTCGAACAGGATCAAAAAAGCAAATAATAACCAGATCTGCAACACTATTGTAGGCAAAAGAGAAGTAGGAAAGGACGTGAAACTACACATATTCAAAAGTGTATATTTGCCAGTTCTATTATATGGGGCTGAGAGTTGGATACTCCTGGATAAAGACTGGAGTCGTTTAACAGCTGTCAAAATGAAATTTCTCAGACGAGTAGCTTCCAGGACAAGAAGAGATAGGATCCCGAATGATACTATTGGAGAGGAGCTACGCATTGCCTCCCTGAAAGAAACCTTGGAGAAGCGTCAGCTCAAATAGTTTGAGCATACCTACAAAATGAGCCAAGACAGGGATCCAAGAAAGTTAATGGAAGCCAAACCCGTGGGCAATAAACCTAGAGGGAGACCAAGACAGACGTACTCCAACTACATTTCCAAGTTGGGACAAGCAAGAGGGAAGAACATGCAGGATCTGAGGGTTATGCCAAGAGATAGAGATAGATGGAGATCCTGGGTTGATGCGGTAACTCGACGCTGAAAGGCACAAGAGGAAGAGAAAGAAGAAGGTAAGTATAAAATAGGATTAAATATTTACAGTCCTATGAAATCTTGAATTTGAAAAACGATCATTTTTTTATACACCTTATTATTAACTCCATTTTCCTTTTGTTTTATAAATACAAAAACCCTTTTAGTCCAAGCAGTCATTTATTTATTTTTTCTTTACATATAAAGGTTTCGACCCATGTAAGGAAAAAATAAATAAATGACTGCTTGGACTAGAAGGGTTTTTGTATTTATAAAACAAAAGGAAAGTATAATTTAAGTCCAGTACCCGAAACGATTAATATTAACTCCATTTTATAAGCATTAATATCCATGTAAACTGGGAATCATCTATAAAAGCATTGGTTATCGCACCAGATCACCATTAGAGACTAAAGTGAATTTGGTATATGCATATAATAAATAACATCATTAGTAACTAAACATACGCCATAAGAAATCGTTTTTCATTTAGATAAGGGTTATAGCGATAATAATAATTATCCTGGTAACGATTCTCATAAGCTTATTATTATTGCATTTCCTTTTTTTAAAATTTAAAACATGATATGCTAAATAAATTAAATCTAACATTTTGTAGAACATAAACTATAAATTCACAGTAGACTTTATATTATGCCACTAATAAACAACTATTATTAACTTAAACTGAAAATAAATTAATTAAAAAATTAGACTGATTAATAACCTAATATTCTTTTGTCTTTGTTCATCCTTTTAATCCAATTTACTTAACATGTTGCCGTCCGATCTTGGGCGATATGTAGACAAACAACAGCTATAGCCGTCATGCACATTTTAATCAATAAAAAAAAGAACAGCGCTAGTACGAAGTGTACTGACGCATACACTTGTTAATTATTGACTAATACATCAGGAAAAAAAAGGTGTAGCATGCCAGACAGCATGTTTGTCGGGTATCAATAGCTATTTTTTTTTTTTTTTTTTTATTTCCAAATGAATATTTTATTGCATTAAAATTACTTTCGTTTCTTTTGTTTCCTTTTAATAAATTTTATTATTATTAGAATTATATAAAACCAACAAATAAAACATCTTTTAATGCAATAAAATATTCATTTGGAAATAAAAAAAAATAAATAAAAAAATAGCTATTGATACCCGACAATATTTATTGCCCAATAAATGACAATATTATCATTTTCACTTCCAAACATACAATTTACACTCGATTTTATCTGGCATTCATAAACAAATGAAAAAAAAAATGTGTTTCTGAGGACGATCGTCAAATTAAAAGTGTGCGACAATGTGTAAATTTTCAGGAAAAAAACCAGAAGCAAAATACATTTCTAATGTATTTTAGAATATAAGATTTGAGTTTCCTGGCTGCTTTCATATGAACAGTGATGGTAAATCAAGATAATAATATCTTGTATATAAGTGATCAGCTTGTAAAATTACTGATCTCATTATGTATTTTCTGAAGCCATAAATATATACTACTTGATAAAATAATGGTTTAAATTAAGTTAAGTAAAAATATATGGAAACAATTATGCCATGGTTTTATGATTAATAAAGTACAGGGTAAGAAGTTAAATTCCCAACACTTCGAGTGAAATATTTTACAAGCTTTCCACTAATTAGCAACTAACAGGTCCAATTCCATAATGAATTTAACACCACCTAAGTTAATTTAGCTAAAATAAAATAAAAACACCAGCTACTGCTTTCCGCTATTATCTACCTGCTGTTATCCTATATGAAGGTGTTCTCAGCAACCCGCAAAATTATATATTACCTTTATTCTGGAATTGAGAAATTTAGATCTTAATGATCTATAGGTAAATAATTTGGTAAGCTAACAGTGTTTTAATTCTTAGCATTTGTTTTTATTTATCAATTGATTAATAATGGAGATATACAGAAAGATGTTAAGCTGGAAAAATATTTTTTTTTAATACTATGAAATTTGTATCGTAGGCTGCAAATGGCAGTGAAAAAGTCTGCATCAAATGTAAAGTATATTTTTTTCCTGTATTAGTTAAATACTATTTTAAAGTATCATCCTAATTCATAAAAATATTCAAGTTTAAATCTATTTTTAATCTTTTATGTTTCAATAAAGTATGCAGGGATTTGAGATAGAAAAAAAGTAAGAAAGAAAAAGTCATCAAATTGAACAAAGGATTTGATAAAATACTATGATCTGTTAAACAATTACAGTTGAAAATATATGCATTATTTAGAGCCAGCCAATTCATCTCACACTCAAGAACTCATTTAATTGATGGAAATCATCAAAGTAAAAGAAGATATACAATAAAGAACTGTTCAACAGAAACAAGCAGACATAAACGCCGAGCTCAAAATATGATATTGATGTAAGAGAAAAATAATTACTGAGAATAACAACTCAAGTTTTGTTGAAGTGTTAAACAATGTTTTTTACCCACAAAATGAATTTGTCCTTCTAGCACAGATTAGAATAAGTAGGGTATGTTATCCACTTCTTCCCGCTTGAGTGCATAAGAATGTTAAACTAAATAAACAAATAATGACCACTTTAAAGTAGTTATTTTTTTCAATTTGAAATAAGCCTTAAAGATGCAGTGGATATAATTCCAATTAAGAATCTAGAGAGCAAATTTAATTGTTGTTGCCAAGGAGAAATCAGAGAAAATGATAATAAAAACTAGGAATGAAAAATAATATGAATATTAAATAAAACTAATTTAACAAAATGGTATAAAATGTATATAAGACAGGCTTTATAAATAAATATTTTCTTACTTGTTGGAAGCACGAGTTTGTTTACTGTCATGTCCAAGGCCAGCAAGTTTTCTACATCTGTAATTCTCATAATGTACACTGTCTGTAACATCTTTTAAATCTTGCAGGTGTGTACATATCAACATATTTCTTAATGCAATGAAATCACAATGTTCCAAATTTTCAACTATAAAAAAAAAGAAGTAATAAATGATACATTTTTTAGAATTAGATATTTAAATTCTTTATAAATAAAATAACTAAACCGAACTGGTTTAGAGAGGAACATAAGAGAACTTGGGATTACGGAGGATATGCTTAAGGATGGAATTGCCAAGATCATAACCCGAGACAACAGGATGATGATTGAAGCGAAGGACCAATATCTTCGATGAGGAAAGGAGTAGATCAAAGAGGATGAAGAGACATGGGCAGAGAGGAAGTTGCAGAAGCACTAATGATTGATTCACAGAGTAACTAAAAAAAAATAAAAATAAATTAAGATAAATAATAATTATTCTATTCAACTTTTATATTATACCTTTTATGAAATGAGGTCATGAAATTTTTGTTTCATTTTATATGAAATGATACCAAGAAGTCAAATCCAAGTTTTCAACCTTCATAATCATCAACCTTTCTTCCATTTAAATGAACAGTTTTTCTATGAAGACCATTCAATACAATTTTTAAATAGACAAAATTTTTTATACATTGTGGTCAAATAAGTCTAACTGGACTAAAAAAAAGAAGAAAATTAAGGTAAAAAACAGTGAACTAGCTGCACAGTTGAAGGTTAAATATTTTAGAATTGTGACATGGTTGATTAAAATATTGAAATCGAAGATAGTTTAAAAATTCAAAGAATGGTCCTAAACAAAAAATTGTCATTTTAGGCAAAAACTGTAAAAATTGCAACACTTTCAGTTTTTTTAAAATTGATTAAGAGGGTCTTAAGGTGGAAAACTTTGACGACATTTCAGTACCATCACACTCAATTTTTCTTCTTTTAACCCTAACGGCCACACCCTAGTATGTCATTCACTAAGCCACACGCAGGTCCCCGAGACTCCTGTGTTAAAATATTCGCATTTTTTCAGTTATTTTCTTTTTGTTTCTTTCAAAATTACATTAATTAATGTCTTCATATGAAAATACGGGTTTGAAACGATTTTTAATCAGTGGAAAAATAGTTTTTATGGAAATTTATGGACTCACAACAAATTCCTGAGTAGGTCTCCCAGACACCCGTGTGGCCGCTGGGTTAAAAGAAAAGAAATTTACAACCCCATTTTTTGGTCCTTTTTTTTTGACTGGGCTAAATAAAATAGAAACATTATCAGATGTTGAACAGGAATTAATATAGATAAGGAATATAGATTTCACCTTCTGCCACGCCCCAAGGATATTTCCTTCCTCGTAATTTTTTTCCATCAACCTCTACAATGGTATTGCTACCTACAACAGCCATAGGAATTCTATCTCTTAACTTCCTATCGACAGCGCCAGCACCATTACCAGCACCACCAACAGCAGTAGGAGGTAAAACTTCATCAGGAAAATCATAAATTTTTATTTGATGCTGAGCTACCTCATTCAAAATCTATAAAAAAAAAAAAAAAAAAAGATTATTTATTTTAAACATAACTGATATTATTATCTTTTAATTTATTTATCCGTTAAATGAAAGTAATAGAATATATTTCAGTAAATAAAAAATATAAATAATCTTGAGATTATTTAAGCAATATTAAAATTTTTAAAGAGTGAATATGCTTTTCAAAACTTAATTAACACATTTGAATAAGAGTAACTTGGAGATTTTGATAATTTAAAAAAAACTAATAAAATAAGAAATAAAATAAATTATGTATTTTAAAAAATCTCTCAGATTCATGGTTAGTTCTGAAAATCATAAACAAAATGTTATGATCGGAAATTATTCATGGTATTAAACAACCGGATTTATATTGCCGAATCAATTCTCAGGCCTAACAATTTAAGCCATTAAAATCAACAGGCTTATCACAGAAATGAACAAAAATAAGAAAAATAGATGAATTTAAACAACAATCAATATCGAATATAGAAATGAAAATTAATTATTATTTAAATATGATTTTTTTACATTAATGTATAACACAATGCTGCATGAAATTCTATGTTTGATTTCTGATACATTTGTCTACAGTATTTTCCCATGCTGATTTCAAATATGTTAAGAGTTATGTTCCTATCAAGCTAAGTTTTTGTGCTACACAATTGTATATATCTAGCATAAGGGAGAGAAAAATTTAAGATAGGCCCTACATAGTACCTTCCTAGCTTAGATCTATTCATTTCTTCTCCATTTCCATTATGTTCTTTAAATATTTTAAGAAAATCACATATTTCCCACACATTTGACGAAAATAAATGCATATTTTAATTAAATATTTGGCATTTTTGAATACAATAAAACCTCTAATTAACGGACAGGCCTGGTGCAAATATTTTTGTCCGTTATTTAAAGGTGTCCGTTAAAGAGAGGTTTTATTTTTTTCATAAATACGTATTTGTACAAATTAATTCTCTCTTATTCAATTTCCCATGTGTTTAAAAGTTTATATTTATAATTTCTTTTTATTCCAAAAATGATATAATGTACATTTATGTATTGTGTAAAATATATTCATAAAATAAAAAAATACAACATAAAATAATTAGATAAGTAAAGTAAATAATTAGAATACATAATTAGATAAGTAAAGAATTAGTTTCAGTAAGTAAATTTATGAACAATTTAAATGTCATTTTTATTTATTATAATATAAATATAATTAATATAATTCTAATAAAGAACAGCTTGGGAAAAATTGATTCACTGTTGTTTGTCTTCGTTTGGTTTTATTGTGTTTCGATTCTGTAAAGTCTTTTATTTTTTTTTAACACTGTAATGCTCCAGGAAATTTTACATATTCGTTGACTTGTTGCTGTTCCACATCAAATTCTTCTTCAATTTCTTCTTCACTCCTACGATTTTCTTCCAAAGTTTCGACTATTGTAGCAATGTCCTTAGAATTATCATCAGTATCCACACTTTCATCAATCGACCAATAGTCTTCATTAATTTCTCCAATTGTTTCACATATCAAGCTGTTTAGTTCGTCTATCGGCTCATTGTCAACTATTGGAGGAATTACGGAATCGGTTCTTCTGAATCCCGCTTTATAAAAACAGTTCTGGTATAACTTCCCAAACCGAAGACATAATCCGAGAACCGTGATTGATTTTGACAGGTGAAAAAATGTAGAGGCGTCTTCCAATTTAGCTAACAAGCTTTTCAAAACTTTTTCTGTTCGTGAACACATTTTCAATTTTTTTGTTTTTATATTCATTCCATAATTTGAAAAGCACCGCACGGTTTTTGAGTGTTTCCGAAACTTGTGTCCAACCGATATTGAGCCTTTCCGCTAGCGCACGTACACTTAACTTTTCACGGTCATAAACGTCGATTACAATCATTTTTTGTTCTAAAGTGAGTCTCTTACGTGAGGGAGACATTTTCAGCCGCCTGCCACGATGGTTAGAACAGAACTAAAGTTTAATAAAGCAGGTTCGAGAATTAAAAAAAAGAAAGTATTTATGTGGAAAACCTTTACTCAAAAGTAAACACAGCTGTCCCTGTTTTCTTAGACAGAAAACAACTAATTGTTTCCGAGAAACGGGAAAGGGATAAAGTCACACTGTCCGTCTTTTAGAGGTTTTTTTAATCGATTTATAACCAACACAGCCTGTTCGTAACCGTTAATGAGAGGTTAATGCCGGTGCAAAAAAAATCGTCCGGTAATGGGGAGTGACCGCTATTTAGGGATGTCCGTTAGTAGAGGTTTATTGTACATAAAAATCTGATCCCTAGTAATGAGGAACACTTGGTCAAAGTGGTATTGGAAATATTACACACTTAAATAAAATCATTATAGAATGGTTCTATTATTCATTCCTTTCAATCTTCGTTTCCTCATAGTAAGGCATCTCGGTCAACAAGTTTCATACCATTACAGTTAATGTAGAAGAATGATTAAACAATAGTTTATTGATTAGTTAAGGCAAAAGAATGGGTAAACATTTTCAGACTTTAATACCTAGTAAAGGGTTTTTGAGTTATTACATTGTTCTTTTGAAGGAGTGATATTTCAAATGATAAAGTGCTTAATAAGCATATTTCACTTTTCTATTTCAAATAAGGCAAGTAAGCTTCGGGGACTCACCGAAAGATGTGTAATGTATATGGGGATGATACCTTAACATACTGCTAAAATATGGTTCACCAAATTTTGTCTCGGAGATATGAGTCTCAAAGATGCACCCCACAGAGGTTGATTCGAGTGATATCAATATTTTAATCGGACAAAACCAGTTGCTACAAGTATGAGAAATTACAGACACTGGTGTGATTGTGAGTGCCACACAAACTGACTGAGGCAAACCAAATTCTTCTGATCCAGCGGGTTGATGACAAGTGTATCATCTGCAAATTCATCTAAAAATATTGAGCAAAGTAGATCGTGAACAACTGCTGACAAGCTGCCTAATGCCACCCGGAATGCCGGCCTACATCTGAAAAAGCTATTGATCTCCATATAGTGGGATTATCATGGTGTGCTGTTTTAAGCATTGCTACCACAAGGAAAAACAATTGATACAAAGATCTACTGCATGCAACCAACGAAATTGGACCAAGCATTGCAACAGAAATGTTCTGAAATCTTCAATCACAAAGGTGTTGTATTTCACCAACACAACATCAGACCACAAACAGCAATAATCACACAGCAAAAGTTAGTGCAACTTGGTTTGGATGTTAATTACACCCATAGTATTCTACAGACCTTTCACCGTCGGACTACCACTTACTCCAGCCCCTTCAAAACTCCCTCAACAGAAAATCGTTCTCTGATGAGGGAGATGTGAAAACGTATCTCGATTAGTTTTTCGCTTTTAAGCTCCACATATTTTACGAGATTGAAATAATGAAATTATTGAAAGATGGCAAGAGGTCATTAATACAATTATGAATATATTATTGAATAAAGTGTATTCTTTCTATGAAGAAAAGTTGTTTTATTTCACTTTTCAAAAACCAAACAAACTTATGGAACTACCCAATAAATGTTATATAATATGATTATGAAATATTAACCTGTTTCTTGAAATGACTACACTCTTCAGGAGTCATTGTGTCAGCTTTGGCAATGACTGGAATTATATTAACTTTGTCATGAAGACGTTGCATAAATTCTACATCTAATGGTTTTAATCCATGACCAGATGGAGCAATAAAATACAAACAACAATGCACTCGAGTATCCACAGTTTGGCTTTTCCGGTTAACTCTAGATTCTTCATTTAAATACTCCTCATATCTGAAAAAAAAATCATAGAATCTGGTAATATAAACAGATGCTCACAAATTAGTAGTTTAACAGTAAAATAATAAAATGGCAAGTATCATTATGGTAAGTATAAGATGAAAAAATGTAAAATCAATAGAAATTAATAATTTTAGTATTCCTAAAATTAGCCTTTGATTTTCGATTTCAAAGACCCACACTTTTTTTATCGTGAAGTTTATCAATAAATCTGAACCACTTAGAGAGGTGATCTAATGTAACTGATTAATTTTTTTTAAAACAGAAAAATGAAGCAGCACACCTTAATATTTACTCAGCACATCTTCAACTAAAACTCGCTAATTTTCACATACCTTACTAATATTTTTATTCCAAACAATCCTTAATATAATGGAGGATGGAGATAGTTGGGGGGTGCAGTCAAAAAAACACCAAATAAGTCAAGACTTATTTTTTATTTGTGCCGAAGTTTCGACCTACTTTGTAGGTCATCTTCAGGGCTAATAGGAGAGGCGGCTGGGTGAACTGTGTGTGTTATTGTTAATATATTATTATTACTTTAGTACAAAATGTCACAGGAGTTCTACTTTGTATAAACGAGAGCTTGTATTAGAGAAACTCGATTAAGGTTCTAGTCCCGACATTTTTTGACCAATCTGCAACAATTAGTTGAAGTAAAATGTAATCCTTATTTATTTATTTATTAGACATCATATTAAACAAATATACAATAATTAGTTCAAGAACTGAAATATACCATTCTTCTGTTTAGTACTAATATTGAATCCATTGTTTTATATTGACATTTTTGTATTATTTTTTAATACCAGTATAATAAATGAATTTTAAAAATCTCAAGTATTGCAACCCATAAAAGGTACTTGGTTTAGTACCTACCATTTCCATGTCAAAGATTGTAAAAGAAAGTGATTTGACTGAGATCACACTCAACTACCAGGTTTTTCGCCCGATTAATGGTAATCACTTTTTAGAGGCTGAGTGAGCTTCAGGATCTCCAGATTATTTAGAGTCGATTCACAGCAATTAACAGTGATGGCTGTTAAGCCAATTGTATGAATAGGATGAAGGGAAGAAATAGTATGAGCAATCAAAGTCCTTCTATCTATCAGGAAAATAAGGCAAGGAAGGAGCTTGCTGCATGCTCCTCCATAAAGCAGAGCAGAACCCCTTTAAATATATATATATATATATATATATATATATATATATATATATATATATACAAACCTTTATATTTAACAGCCAGTACTGAAAATTCTGAACAAATTTAACTTCAGTGCAGAAGCATCTCTACCTGCCTGTTGGGCACCTTAATGGATGTAACCCCCATTTTAAGATTTCCTGCTAATGAGTCATACTACTAAGCTTATCAAAATCATCGAGCCTTAGCCAATGTGCTGCTACATCAAATGGTTGATTTTAATAATAGACAAATAAGAAGTAAACTTCATTCATAGAAGTTATTTTTAAAAGGCATGGGTGAAAGTATTACCACAGATTCAGCATAATTAATAGACCCAGTATTTAAAATTTCCCTAACCCATATCAATTATCATTGTTATTACTTTTGTCTTCACAATGCCGGTAATGGAAATGATAAGACCTATTATTTAATATAATGTTTAGATTAAACAACTAGTATTTTCTGACAGTACACTTTCCACTTCATTTTTTAAAATCAATTTTACATTTTTTTCATGCATATTAAATTTTAAAAAGAAATTATTGTTTGACCATCAAGTTGAAAGCATTAATTAAGTACAGTTACTTACAAAATTTTATAAAATATAACTAATTTTAACCCTATTTTTGAGATTTACCAACTTCAATAACATTCCTACACCAAAACTAAAATATTTAACAAATAACCATTTTAGAAGATTTCAGAAATTATATAAATTGGATAAAATTATTCACTATTTTAAAAATCATTCACCTTGATTCAATATAATCTGTAATAGGTTGCCAACAATTTGAGTTATCTACAGCATCACCAAAACCAGGAGTGTCTACTATAGTTAGAGTTAAATTGACTCCATTTTCCTTAAGGAGGGTACGACTTGTTTCAACCTGAACTGTTTTTTTTATCCTCTGTGAAGGACCAGGATAATCAGCACTATAAATATCTGCCAAGAACATGGAATTTATGAGGGTTGATTTCCCCAACCCTGATTCCCCTAAAAAAAAAAAATTATATATACAAAAAAGTTGTGTAATTATTTGAGTTAATTAATGGATCTGAGGTACAAAAAAATTGTTTTGTACCTATTCCAATTTTATCTAAGTTGCTCAAAATAAATGAAAATATTTCATTGCACAAACAAAAATTTTAGAAAGGATATTATAAAAAAATTTACATGTCATGATGAATCAGTAATATATTCAACATTCTATTACTATAACTTTAACATAAAATTGTCAGAATGCATTATTAATTACAGATAGCTGAAATTAAAATATAAAATAAAGCAAAATAACATAATTTAAAATGATTTATTTACAAGTGCATACCTACAACCATTAGGGTGAAGTCAAAACCTTTCTTCACAGCTTTCCGGTAAACCTGATTTGGAAGATTTGCAAAGCCAACATAACTTTCTATTTCCTTGGTTTTCTTTTCAGGTAATGTGCGATCCCTATCTAATTTATTAAAACGGTCTAATGTGTCTCCAATATTACTTTCAGATGCTGCAAATAAATTTAAACAGAATTTTAAAACATACTACAAAATTATATAATAATTTAATGAAAGGAAATAAGTTTTGGAAAAGAACCTCTAGTCGATTCATGTTCTGGCTGACGTTTCATTGTTGGATCTTTTAAAGGTGTACTAGCACTGACAGGAACTGAAGCATCATTGACATTATTGACACTTCCTGAAGGTAATTCATTTTTGAAGAAAAGTTCTCGTTTGGACTGTAACTGTGAATGAAAAAATGTAACATTTTTTATTTTAAAAACTTTATGAAAAACCTAATTATGTCTACAAACACACACAAAAAGATAAATATACAATATTAATAACAAAATGTTTTTTTAGTAAATTGGTAATTTATTTTATTTGGTAATATGAAAATACAGTGTTCATAAAAATAAAATTTCTTTATTTACATAAAACAAATAATAAATACTAATATTGACTAGCACACCACACTGTCCATATTAGCATAGGTGGAGAAAAAATAGAAAGCTCTCTCTAGCAGCTTTATTCATTAATAATTTCTTTGATTTAAATAATTAAGGATTATATTATAATTAACATGAAGTTTGTTTTCTTTGGTTGGCACAATAGACCATGAAGATACGTGGTGTGGTGTGGTCATCTTGCAGACATACATTACTAGTTGAACAGCATGCAGTAGATGACCGAATCTCACATTGCAATGAACCATGGTTTCTAAGGGACAGTGGCAGGCTACATATAACTCTATAACCAACTCCTGTTGGTTTTTACCAATTTTCTTCCCACCAATGCACTTGGCTTAGAGGAGAGTGACAAAATGGTCACAAATCAAAGGGTTATAGCTGTCAGTAGGTGCACAGGATTCCTGTCCCTGTCCCAATCCTCTGGGCTATTTACACCCTGGAAAACCACAATGCGATTCCTCATTTAAATACACGAGGTAAAGCAGATACATCCAGTCATTATGGGTTTATCCTGCAGGCCTCAACCTAAGTAATATACACAAGGGGGGTTTGAGAAATGCTTGAGGAACCCAAGACAAAAGATTGAAACTCACGGCCTGAGGTTTGTAAACAGGTGCACTTTTGCAAGTGCAAAATAAAACATTTCTCAGTGAAGATTTCCCAGAGTACTTTGTTTACTAGTATAAATATATCCACCTTAGAAAGGCTTAATAAAAGCATTCAGCTAATTTTATAACTTGTCAGTCAGAATAGCAAACTTTTCATTTCTCCATATTTTTCCTTAATCCTCCAACCTTTACGGAGTATTTGGTTTCATCATCGATACCTGTCCTAATGCCTTTGTCTTCAAAATGATTACCTTCAATAAGCTGTTTCATCATCATAACTTTTTCATCCTTTACCTTCACAGGGTGTTCAGTTTCATCTCCATCGCTTTTCCCTTATCTTCTAGGAGGTGCTTGGTTTCATCACTGTCGTTTTTCCTTTATCCTTTTGTATCCAAAGAAATATCAAATCAAATATTTTTGTTATCATTGGTTAATTTGACCTTTTAGCTGTTCTGGTTTGCACCATTAACATCGGATTACTAATGTTCTATTGTTAATCATAAGTTTGATATACTTCTAATTAACTATACTAATATATTTAATAAAACAGAAGTATAGAATTAATCATAAATAAACTATCGGAGCAACGGAAAAAGGAAATATCAGAAAGAATGAAAAAGTACTGATCAGACAGAAAAGCATGCACCGTTCGCAAAATAAATAATTGATCAAACCTGTCTCTATGATTTGGAAAAAAAAATAATAATAGGAATAAGGGGTCAAGTCTTTTATTCACTGAATAACTTTACTCCTTCTCGGATAATTATTGGTTGCCCATCTAATTTTATGGAGGAGAAAATGGTCCGAGTGAAGGACAAATTAAATTTGATAATAACTAGTAAGGAACTATTTATTAGAAACATATGATTCGAACAACATTGTAGGTCTCCATCAGAGATGAATAAACAAGATAAAAACCATAAATAAGAACAAAATAATTGGAATAAACATGATAAAAAATATATACACTAAAATTTTTTGTTAACTGTTTTAACTTTTAAATATTTTTATTTAAAAGAGAACAGATATCCCGGCCGGGGGCATATCTTTTCTCTTTGAAATAAATATATACTAAAAATCTTGTTTATTCAGCCCCGATGATGACCTGCAATGTGGGTCAAAACATTGGTATCTAATAAATAGTTCCTTACTATTTAAGAAAACAATGGTTATCCTGTACTTTACAAAAGATAAAATAATAGCTTCTTTGCCAAGTTACAAAGAGCCATCCTATCTCGATTAAGAAAAATGAATAAGATTGAATGAAGAAGTGAATTTAAATTTTATTGACCAGTAAATATAAATGGGTAAATATCGGTCAGTGGCCCATCCTGAAGTAGTGAAGTTTTCTAGTTCATTTGGAAGGAAAACAATTTTAGGAGAGGATTCTTCATTTCCACCAACTCTTATCTTCCAATACAAGAAATTAATTAATCCATGAAACAACTTATACATTATCAGTAATACTTCAAAATGTTAGTTGAAATGTTTTTTCTTCCAAAATGATTAACAAAATCTACATGTTTTTCATATTCCCGCTGATGCTAATGACAATTATTAATTTACGAAAATATTAAGGAGCAAATGAATGAAAAGTAAGAACTAGTGAAGAACTTACAACAATTTAATCAAGAATTTTTATTATTGAGAAAACAAATGAAATTCACCTTTGGCATAAATACATACAAATCAGTAATAAAAATTTAGAATAAATCTGTTCCCCTCAAAAAATCACCATATCTTTTTCCCTATTAAAAATGTAAAAAAAAAAATTGTGTTTTCAAAAAATTAAAAGAGCAAAAGAGCAGGCAGAAAGAAACTTGTTGCTAGTGGAAAGACGTGTTTTTTTTAAGAAGGGGAAAGGAGAGGAGGAAACTTTTGATGTAAGTAACTTAATAAGTAATTTTTTTTTTTTTTTAAATAATCATTTCATTTATTAATTACTATAATTAAATTAATAGTAATGTGGTTTAATGTTAATTGAAATAAGCTCATACCAATGATGACAGTAACAGAGAAATTGAAGAGTAATAACTATTCAAGACACATCAATAAATTATCAGTATTCAAAAGAGCAACAAGAATAAGAATTGTCTTCTACCAACAATGCTTATTATTAAAACTTATATTAATTTTATGGACCAGAATTTTATTCTCAGGATAATTAATTTTTGCTGACAAGAGGAAGGAGGAAGTGGATAGATTTAAAAGAGGATTCAGATGGAGTCATTTGGTAAGCATGTGTTCACCAGATGTCTAGCCAATAACAGACTACAAAGGTTTCAGAGGATACAGAATTTCAGAGAACATGAAAGTGATCAATTGTTCAGTACATAGAAATATAAACAAGTTACATCATTTCTTTAATGTAAAAATTTCATAGCAAGAAAAAAAAACATGATAAAAACAGTAGAGTAAATTAAAATAAATATAAAATAAACTACAGCATAAAAAAAAATTAAAAGCTCAGACTATACAAATATACCTTCAGAATATATAAAAAATACACAAAAAAATAAAAGCTTTAAGATTACATGTAGGCATGAGTAATAAAATAACAACTAACCAAAAATAACTATAATATACCAATATACTTATCATTAATAAATAAAATAAATAATTATAAACCAACACTAGAGTATTTGGGAAGAACTGGAGGTGGGCTGGGTTTTCTCCCTAGATGGACCTTTACTCCACTCATTGTACAGACTGACTGTGCAGCTATCACTACCCCTCCCCCCTAGCCTTTATCTCTTCAACCCCCCCTCCCCTTAACAGCTCATCCAGAAAATATTACATTATAGTTACAAATTATTAATATTAAAACTTTATGAGTCTCATAAACATGGGAAGTAAAAAGAAATTTTAATGACAACATACAAAGTAAATATATATAAATCTTAAAAGCAGATTTAATCAATTGTCAGTTTAAAAAATCAAAACATATTTTAAACCATTAAGGCAGAATATCTTTCAGAGATGTTAAATGAATCAAAATATTAAAAAAAAAAAAAAATGGAATCTGATACATTGTAATCACTATATCCTCCAAACAATATTTTTTAAATATAAAAATCATAGTATTAAATTACTTAAAATGAAAAAAAAAAACAGTTAAAAGTTACATCAGATTTGAAAATTGCAATAAAAAAGAAAAAATTATACTCATAAACAACAAACCGCATGATGTGGAATTACAAAGATATTCATTTAAAGCACAAATGATTTTTATTTCATAAACAATTATGTTCACAAGTGATGCATCACTGGCCAAAAAAAAAGGAAGAAAAAAAAGTGAGGAATATCAAACAAATAACGAAGAATAAACATTTAGTTAAACATTCCACTAATTTAAATAACAGCTACATTGTTTTTTAAGCCTACGGCTTTTGACATTAACGCCAGTAATAAACTATAGCCAAATAACAAAATAAATGATAAACAAATAACCACTAAATTACTTTTTTTTAAACCTTTGGTTTTTGGCATTAACAAATGAAATATAACAAGATATGACATGGTAGAGTACTGACAGCTATAATTTATGGAAAATAAATCATGTAAAGAAAACCAATCAAATAAAGAGAATAAAAATTTAATTAAAGAACCCATTGAATAACCAATGGTGCACTAACTTCAACACTACTAAATAGTTGAGGTTGAAGAACTATTCAAGTTTCAAAAACTAAGGAATAAATAAAATCTTATCACCCATTTTTACCAAGTACAGGCCATTAATCAACTATAGCCAAATAAAAAAAGTAAATGATTAACAAATAACCACTACTATTTTTATTTTAACCTATGACTTCAGACATTGACTAATCGAATGTGATGAATATGGTGTTAGATATGGTATCGTACTTACAGCTATGATTCATGGAAGGTGAATCATGAAGAAGAAGCAAACATGAAAAAAATAAAATAATAAGAATTAGTAATGATCATTGAGAATACAACATATAAGCTTACAACTAATTGTATTGAAAACATAATATAATATTTAAGCAGAATATATCGGCATAAATACAAAATGATTCAAATAAACTCTTTCTACTGATATACAATCTTTTGTTTTATTTGGTTTTTTAATCAATAAAGTTTCAAATGCTGACATTTTAGTTACAATGACATTCCCACAAAGAGAACAAAGGGTTAAACAGAAGACAAGTTTTAAACAGTTTACTGATACATAACTAAATCATATTAATAATAGTTTATTGATTAAAACATGAATATGTAAAAAACATAAATACAATTAATTAATTCAAAACAAATAGTCACTATGCCATGGTATACTAAACAAAAACTAATGTGGAGTTATATTCCAAACTTAAATAACCATCAATGATGTTAAAGAATAAAAGAAGTATTAAGTGCAGAACCAAGACATAGTATTATAAGAATGCAGTTAAATATGGCAGAAAACACCCTTAATATAGGCTATAAGCCATTGATTATAATCTGACAATTGCTTCTTATAACCAAACAATTCTCAAAGTTTAATTAGATGATTGCATACAATAAATCAATTTGCACAATTCAAAATATCAAAAATATAAATAACAATTTTGGCGCCATGTTATCCTAAAAGGATTTAACATTAACATTATAAAAATGAAATAAAATTGCAACTTAAATAACAATAATTTAAACATTTATCAACTTACCACTTCTCTGCATCTTTTAAGTAATGAATTATAAGTACGTATCCAAACTAAGCAAGCGAGTTCATTATACAAACAACACACCCGTAATCACAAAACTATACCTCACAACTGATTCAAGATACATATTGATTTCATGATAGCGACCATAAAATACATTTGTCGGGAAAGTGATTGAACGTAGAACTGATAGGATTAATTTTTATTATCAGAAGAACCTTTAAATGTGAAATAAAAATTAATTAATGAATCATTTTGATCTACAATACTCTGAAAGTGAAATACATCTACCTCCACTTTCCAATGTATGACGTCACTTAGTATACGAAAATTATTAAAAGGCATTAAACACCGTAAATACTTATTATCATTCAGGATTCAGTAGGTTCATAAGAATAAAGTAAAAATAAGATAAAAAAAACTAATTCCTGAAAATATGTGTGTCTTTTTATGAATATAAAAGAATTCAGATTTTTTAATTATATTAACTGAACATTATTAAATTACAGAAAAACTTAATAGAACACAACAAATTTTATATTTTTTTGTTTGTTTATCTGGTTAACGTTACTTTTATCCTCCTACGGCAAATAATACGAACCTTTTATTTTATACCTGATTATTGATTATTATCCACAGCAGTCACCAAGTAATTGTAAATTATATATATATATATAATTATATATATATATATATATATATATATATATATATATATATATATATATATATATATATATATATATATAAAAAAGTTTTCTAACGAGGACGGATGCTTGATCATCTTTTGTAAAAATTCATCCTAGCCCGTCTTTGAAGCAGCTCATAATCATTCTTCCAACTCATATATTGTATATTTTTCTCTTTAATTGTTTTTATAACCTTAATATTAAAAGAAAATGCTGACACTTTTTTAAAAACTATAATTTACAAAAGTGTTACAGTCTGTAATTTATCGCCAGGGGATGGCATAGGCAGATAGTGATATGGTTATAACCATGAGTAGCAGCTTCCCTATTTGACTCCGTGGAAAAAGTAAGGTGATCTCGGAAGACAAAGCTATCCTTGAGGTCTGGAGGCGGCATTACAGGAAGCAATTCGGTGTTAACGACCACCATTCAACGAACGAACTTGGAATGAGGAGGAGTATGACGAGATGATCGAAGAGGAAGAGATCGAAAGAGCAATAACTAAAATGAAAACAAGGAAAGCACCAGGGCGGGATAACATAGTGGCCGAAATTGTGAAACATGGGGGCCCTGAACTGGAACGCACTCTAGAAGCTCTCTTCCAAAAAGCCTGGGCTGAGAAAATATCCCAACAGACTGGGAAAATAACATCATATTTCCCATCCACAAGAAAGGATGCCAGGCTGACTGTACCAACTATCGACCTATATGCCTATCACCGGTAGTCTACAAATCATATACTTCGATCCTGGAAGGTCGGCTTAGACCATTAGTGGAACACCAAATTGGAGAAGAGTAAGCGGTATTCAGACCAGGACGACAAACAGAGGATCATATCTTCTCACTAAGAAATATCCTCCAGAGATCCTGGGATCGTGACAAGAATATGTACATTGCATTTCTGGATCTCAAATCGGCTTTCGACTCAGTCCCAAGAGAGGAGATATGGGCTGCCCTCAGAAACAAGAACATACCAAGAAATTTGGCAGAGGCTATAAAATCTAATTATCAGGAGCCTAAAGGAATCATTAGGCTCAATGGATTGGAGTCAGGCCATTTTGGTATAGCAAGAGGGGTCAAACAAGGGGATAGTTTGAGCCCTTTGTTGTTCCTCATATTCATGGATGAGGTGGCATCCATCTGTAGTAGAAGAACTGGGGCGAAGAAGTCTATATCCAGTTGTAGTCCAGTTTCTTCTCTATGCGGACGATGTAGTGCTGATTGCTAACTCAGTCGGAAAGCTAGAAAAAAAAGGAATGCCAATCAATGCCAACAAAAGTAAGATCCTGCAAGTGGGGAGGCGGCGGGAAGAAGTTCACATATTCTGCGATGAAGTGGAAATGGAAGTGGTGACTGACTTCACTTATCTCGGCACAGTAATAGACAAGTCTGGGAAGCTGGGCGCGGAAATATCCAATAGGATTAATAAGGCAAATACAGTCTACTACCAGATTTGTAATACTGTTGTAGGAAAGCGGGAGGTGGGAAGGAACGTCAAACTCCACATCTTCAAGTCAGTGTACCTGCCGATACTGCTGTATGGAGCTGAAAGCTGAGTATTGACGGAGAGACAGGAAAGCGGAGTTACCACGTCGGAAATGAGGTACTTACGAAGAATGGCGGGAAAGACGAAAAGAGACTGTGTTCGCAACGAGAGGAATCGTCAGGAACTGAAAGATTGCCCCGCTAAAAAAGCTTCTGGTAATCCGACAACTGAAATGGTTTGGGCACGTGGTCAGGATGAATGATCACCGGGACCCTCTCAAGAAGATGGACTAGATGCCGGATGGAAAAAGACCTCGAGGACGCCCAAGCATGTCTTATCTCGAGTACATCAAACGCCTCAGCAGAAAAAGAGGAAAAGATCTCCGACAGGCCAGAAACCTAGCAAGAGACCGGGATAGATTCGACTCCTGGCTGGATGCTCCCCTACGCTGAAAGGCACTATGGGGGAAGCGAAAGAAGAAGAAGAAGAAAAAGTCTATAACGATACATTGTTAATAATCGTGTTTCAGCTGAAAGCTCAAATGAAGAAGAAAAATATATCTCCAATGTTCAAGTATAGAAGGCAGACACAGATCCCCAGTATGCTATGACAATTTTCAATGGATATTTTATTGCGAAAGTTGAGAATATACTGCCGTTCTATATGTAAGCTTAGCCTGCATTACTTTAGCAAAACCAAAAGGCAAAAGCTGCTCAACTTTGCGGTTTTGACAGATGTAGCCGTAGTCAGGGTGAATTAACATTCTTTCATCTTGAAAGTACACATAAAGGAACATGGAATACTTCAAACACAGCAACTTGCCTGTCAATCAAATTGACTTTAATCTAGATGGTAGAATACGTAAGTTAACCGATCTGGTTAAGGGTGGCCGGCCACCCAAAGCGACTTGATCGTAGCTGAATCAGCTTCCTAACTGAATCAAAGGATTTTGAAGCTGGCTCTGCTATATTCAACTCCGTTTTTGGTGGCCGGTCACCCTAATATGAGTGAATTAAGGGGATCCATCATAGACTCCGGCCATTATTCTAGTGTAGCTCAGATCAATACAAAGATATGTTCTGCTAAAGATGCTTCATGATAGCACAATAAGCCATTATTTACAAAACAGAAAAACTGAATTCGCTCCTTTGATGATGTTAGTGCTGAAAAACATTGATTGAAAAGCATTAACACTATAAAAAATGCACTCAGATCTCTAGAAAAATATTTGCCTCGTTTGTCTGAGTTTGTGAGCCAACGACATACGTTAATTCATAGATAAGAGTATAAGAATATCTCAATAGAGTACATGAGGAACACTATAGGAGTACAAAATAAAAAACAATTGCTAGTTCTAAAAATTAAAACATTTGTACTCGAAGGGATAGGAGACCCTTAATTTTATCGAGCATATCAAACAACAACGGTTTAAAATAGGAATGATAGATACCACTCGTCAATGGTATATTTTCGGATAATCATTTCCATTTTCTTGGGTTCTCGGCAAGCTTCGGACGGATATTTTCAGGTAAATCTTACGAGTGTTTCATTGATTGAATTTCATAGAATCTTCACGCAGGAGAAGTTCAAGAGGTAGTCCTGCAATACTTGGACAGCCTCGCACACGTTACATACCCTTAGTGACTCGCAGCAGAGCCGTCCGCTGAATTGTCACCAACCATTGCTTCTGCTGGTGTGAGAGGTCATTGAACCACTCTAGGCAGCCCCCCCCTCAAGCATAGCACCCTATTTTATAGATAGTCTAACAGAGGAGGGACGTTAAATCCTCTTCTGAACCACATACCAAGGTTCTAGCGACTACCTCATAATATCCTCGTGCCTCCAATTTTATGACTTATAGGGTGTCTCTTTTTTTTCTTTCCTTCATTAAAATTGTCTGAGTCTTTGTAACGGCCATCTTCAGTTTCTTCATTTCACACCACCTTTCTACTTGTTTGGCGCACCGCTCAGCTTCTGCTTTCGTTCCAGCTCTGATGTTAGACGCCACAGCAACCGCAAGTTCATCAACGTATGTCGTGGCATGGATTGCAAGTAAAGCTATTCAAGAATGGTGTCGAGGAAACAACTAAATATATGCACGATTTACTTATGAATAATACGTTGAAACAATAGAAAATTCCCACTCAATACATAAATTAGGTGAGAAAACATCCTAGAATACACTAATTACATTGACATTTTATTGGTTTCTTGTACATATAAAATATTTTTCCATCGCATCTTTTTGAAAGACTTCTGCCTATTAGTCAACAAGATAATGGAGATCTGGAGATAAGTCTGCTGCCATTGATAGGACTTTGCTGATGCCACTATTATGGGACAACGAAAGATACATTTCTATTAGTTATTGGGAAAATAACCGTTTATTGTTTAATTTATTTATATATTTGTTTTGAACCATCATTTTAACCTTCAAACAGTGATTCGTTTAGTTGGAGCTTGCTGGACAATATTATTTTTCGGCATTTTTGCATTTATTTCGACTAATTAAGTATTTTAATTATTAAAAATGGTTTTTAATTACTTAACAACTTAATTTAAGAGGATTGCTAGGATAATAATTAGAAAAAAACAATGTATAATTAAGACAATATACAATAATAAAACTGATACAAATCCGTATTTATTGTGGGACAAGTTCCTTTAGAATAGTATATAAAATAAAATATAAACCATAATGTCTTAGAATAGAATACAATTACAATTTAATTAATAAATGAAAATAAAAAATGAATGAATATAGATTAGGAATTAGCACGCAATAATGAATTAAATGAAAGAAAACATATAAATACCATAACAATAATTATAAAGAAAGATAACTATTAATATTTACAAATGGGTAAAAGGCATTTTCTTCACTTCAAAATTTCAAAATAAGGAAAAATCCTTCGGCCATTTAAAATCAATTCCACTGATTTATTATATTGCTATGATTACTTTGGGCCCTAACCCTCAAGTTGTGAAGTGTGTCAGACTTTAACAAATATTAGATTATCATGTTTTGAAGTATTTTTTTTTAAATATTTCAGATTTCTAAACATGACTTTTGTCCTACCTTGTGCTAATCAAAACACTGTGCGCGGCTTTGATTTTCCCGCCATTTATAAGAAATTTTGGAGAATAGTTAGCCAATCTGATTGTAATTTTCCTTTCATAGTCCTCTGCAAGGTTTGTAACATTTAATTTGGTCTAAAAGAACTATAAAATAAAAAAAATAAGGGAGTTTCTAACATTCTTTAACAAAAAACCTTTCTTTAAAATAAGTACTCTAAACATTAAAAAAAAAATGTTGTACTCGAGTGCGCAGGCTATAATGCATCTTATAATTAATGGGAGAAATGCAGCTATGAATAATATAAAATTTATCCCGGATACAAACGGATACAAGGCATTTTAATCACTTCAAAGATTCAAAATGAGGAAAAATCCTTCATGCATTTTTAAAAAATTTAAAACAGATTTTTTTAATTAGATAAAAATAGCACCTGCGAGTACATATATTATCGATATTCAACAATTGATTCATATAAAATTAGAAACATTTTAATTTTGTGCAGTTGTAATGAAGCTTTGAATACAACTGATTAAGTCAATTTCTATGGATTAGTTACTTCGGACTCTATTACTGACGAGATGAAGTGTGCTAGTCATAAACAAATAATAGATTTCTAGGTTTTGAACAATTGCTTACAATATTCCAATGAAAAATATTAGAATTTTAAACATGATTACCAGCTAGCTTCACTAATCGAAACACTGTGCGTCAGTCTATCCAATTAATTTTTTTTTCATTTATTATTTTTTAGGGACAATATTTATTATTTTAGAGAAAAAATGAGTTTGTTTTTCAAAGATAATTTTATTGTTAAACATTACATTATTCACAAATATTTTCACACTAATATAATACTTGTTTAATTCAAGATTTTTATATCAAAGCATAGTATTTGATAAAAAAATAATAGTTGAAATTACGTTTTTAAAAATTAAATACTTTGTATAAAAAATATTAGTTGTACAAACTAATGCAGTCATAATTCCATTGACAATATATTTTATAACATAATATATCATATGGCTATTGATGAAAATTACAGTTCATATGCTAAACTATACCTACCTAATAACACTAACGCCTGATGCAAATACTTAAGTGTATCAAGAATTTGTGGAGTTCAGAATCAGAATTGTCATAATCTAAGGATTTGTGTAAATTTAGAAATCTTTTGTGAGATAACAATCTATGTAATCGTTTATAAACTAAACCCGGATCAATTCGAGTGCTACGTTCAGCTCAACACCTGTACAAACTAACACCACGATGTGCTGGATACGTTACGTTGGAAGTGGTACAGTCTGCAATAATCATTTGAGAGGAAGGTGTCTCGGTGAGCTGTAATAACTTTTTTTTAGTAATACTTTATTACCGAAAATTATTTAAATTAATAATTGCGTCCATATTAGAGGTGAGCTTAATGCTATAGATATACTTTCTAAAAGATGTAATTTATTTATCCATTACAGCAGCATGGCCTTATTACTTATATTTTTTTTACTATTTTATTTAGGCATTCTTTAAAGATTAAATTATGATTAATGATTCAGAAATAATTTTTGTAAGTATGCAAATATTTTATTCTAGAATTATTCATATGTACACATTACATAGTTTCTAACTGTCTAATGTAAAGGTATCAAGCGGGTCAAACAAATACACATATATTCGTACATACTGGTGGAACAAAACTATTAGTTTTCGTTTTAACATCTTCAAATTAAAGATGTTATTGTTTTTTCGAACTTTTTACCTGACCTGCCAAGCTCATTTATATATATATATATATATATATATATATATATATATATATATATATATATATATATATATATATATATACACTAAATAGAGACAAAAACTCAAAAAGAAACACTATTATTTATTATAATGCAATTGGGAAAAACCACAATGCAAAGCCTTATGTTTCAAAAAATACACCTACTTACCAGTCGATGTTTCGCCTATTCAGGCATTATCAAGACACCAAAATCAAAAAGGGGTTATGTGAATCGCATCTCGAAGAAAAAAGTGCAATACATCCCAACGATCAACAGCCCAAACAGGCTCCAAACATGAGACAGCACCCTACCACCAAGACGTTCAACATACAACTTCATTGTTGTTGTGCGTTGTATGTTGAACGTCTTGGTGGTAGGGTGCTGTCTCATGTTTGGAGCCTGTTTGGGCTGTTGATCGTTGGGATGTATTGCACTTTTTTCTTCGAGATGCGATTCACATAACCCCTTTTTGATTTTGGTGTCTTGATAATGCCTGAATAGGCGAAACGTCGACTGGTAAGTAGGTGTATTTTTTGAAACATAAGGCTTTGCATTGTGGTTTTTCCCAATTGCATTATAATATATATATGTGTGTGTGTGTGTGTGTGTGTGTGTGTGTGTGTGTGTGTGTGTGTGTGTGTATGTTTCAGTCCTTCTGAAACTCAAGAACCAATCCATAACAGTCATATATATATGTATGTGTGTGTGTGTGTGTGTGTGTGTGTAAATATACTTATGATTCTCTTTAGTATTAGTATTATATTAGTAATTGTAACTACAAAAACAAATAAAGTTATGTGTTTTTCGCCACTCTCTATTACCTTCAACGGATTTGTAAGTTAGAGATTTTTTTTTTAATTCTTAACTTTCAAAATGTTTATAAATATTACTCTGATTTCAAGAGATGAAAGTTTTGAACGTGCCAAGCATTTCTCTATTATACCCATTTATGGTTTAAATCTAACCATGTTAATTACTGTTAGAATGAACGATGGTTAATCAATTTTTGAATTATAATAATAATTGTAATTATAATAAGAATTAAGGAAATGGAGAGCAGGAATAGGCATATGAAATTATACATTTATATGTATATATGCCTGAAAATGGAGGTGGGTTAAGAGCAACTTGTGTTGGATGAGGTTTTTTTTAAGCTAGAGTTGAGTTTGTTTATACATCGTATGTTTATTTAATGGAAATGGGGGTCGGAGTGGGAAAGATATCGGTGGGTGTGAGTTTTTGTTAGCTTAATTTTTGTGTGGTGTTGATCATAAGAATGATAATGAATGATGAGGGATTCTACTTATAGCATTTTGTTAAAACACGCATACGACATTATTTCCATATTCATTATTATAGAAAATAAATTTTGCTGTTTGTGGATCATTTATTCTATTAAACTTTTATCAACAATATAAGAAATTCCTTAAACAATAATTAAAATAAATTAACAATCATGTTTTTAAAAGAAAATTTTGTTTTTTATTATGTCATGTCCTGTCCAGTAAGTATACTGGACAGGACATGAGTTAAGTAGGTATACTTATTTTTAGTCCATTATGATTTTATTAATTATTTAAATTATAAATTTTTCATTGACAATGAGATGGCTTGCAAAATATGATATTTTTATTGAAATAATACTTGAAAAATGTGCGTAGAAAGTAACCTTTTAATTTAATTGTAACTTTCTAGTCCTTTAATGAATTGTAATTTATAATATATCCTCTTATTTAATTGATCTTCTTTTTAACAATTCAAACGCATGGTTGCCGCATTATTGCAGATATTTTATTTTAAGTAAGTTTATGTTCCCTTGACCTAATTCGGAAAGACACTACGTTTTCAAATAAGGAAGATTGTTTTGTAATAAACTTTCGGCAACACTGTACAAAATTCCTGAATTAATAAATTAATAATAATATCTCTAAAAAAAAGTTCTTCTTATTTTATGTATTTCTCCATTTCACAAGGAATAACAAAACTACACTCGATGTATCTCAGAATTAGTTTTTCAAATTTATGGCCACGATATTCTATAAAGCAGATCAGAAACCAGTTTTTAAAATATTAATTTTTATTTCTCTATTTTATTTTTTTAAAAGGTTTTCCTCTCATTGAGGTTTAGTTCAACCAAATATATTAGTCGAGCGAAAATATTAATTAATAAAAATTTTTAAAATCAATAATGTATAAATAATAATATAATCAATATTAAAGATATTAAATAATACATTAACTTAGTACAGATTTATATTATTTCGAAAATTTTCTTGAAGTTGATGGAATATTTTGAAAAGTTGCTATACCATCATTAACGGAGAATATTATTTCACATACTATTACGTCCCCTATGTACGTGCGATTCTTTGGGACGAGAAACTGCTGGAAATGTTCCTTTCAGATGTTGTGTACCTTTTCTTTTGTTGATGACGTCAGTATGTCATCTTTTCATTGCATTTGCGTGTTTTTTGCTTTACATTTCTTTAAAGATGTCTGAGCTTAATTCCCATAAGTTTTCGGCATGCCAGGTGTCCACAATAACTTGCAGTCTTTCTTTTAGTAATCTTCCCTTTTTCTGCTTTTATCATCTTATCATATATATATACTAGATTTTGCCCGCGGCTTCGCTCGCGTTGAATTTGGTCTACCACATAAAGTTTCGTAATAGATCATTTTAAATAAACAATTTACTTTTTTTTTAACACTAAGTTACTCATGCATCCAAAATTTCAGATGTCTAACTTAAAAACTGACGGATTCCATAAAATCTTTGAACCCCTATTATATTAAGGTGGGAACCCTTGGGGGTGGAACTATTCGTTTTCGTTATTTTATATCAAATATTATAGAGTGTGTAGATACAGGGTACGAATCCGACGAGTTATTTCAACTTGTTAACAGCCACAGATTGACCCCATGGGATCAGCAGACATTACTGACGTTCACTCAGCCTCTATAAAGTGGGTATTGGAAGGAAAACCTGGACGATTAAGCATGCATGAGCTGGCCAAATCACCTCCCTGCAAAACCGTCAGCTTAAAAACAACGTAGTCTCTAATAAATACGGAATCCAAGACCCTTCGTGGTTTACAGTGTTATGCTTTTTTTTTTTTTTACAATTATTATGTTTAATAATGCTGATTAAATAATAACATTGGCAGCGAGTTAATATTTTTTAATTTTCTTATACTTATTTTTTGAGATAGAATTAAATAATTATTATCATGTTTTAATAATTTTTTTTACCACACTTTTACATATATATATTTTAGATGTATAACAATTTACTTTTTTTTTAACACTAAGTTACTCATACATCCAAAATTTCAGATGTCTAACTTAAAAACTGACGGATTCCATAAAATCTTTGAGCCCCTATTATATTGAGGTGGAAACCCTTGGGAGTGGAACTATTCAAATTTCTTTCTTAAATTATAAAGATGCTAAGTTCCTGATTTGCCTTTTATTATGTACTATAATGGATTCTCCTCAGAACACAAAAAACTGGGGGAGGGCACGTGTCCCCTAAATCTGCCCTTCCTGTAGCCTATGTGTTATTAAGATGTGTAACCTATATTACTGAATAGTTTCATCCAAATTCTTTTGCGTGAATGAGTAACAAACAAACATACAAACTTTCGCATTTATATTAGTAGGATATCAAAACAATAGTTTCACTCATGTTCTTTCTGTTATTTTAACAACTATTATCATGTGATTTGCCTGTAATTATGTACTATAATGGATTCTTCACAGTACCTAAAAAAATGTCTGGGGGGGCATGTGCCCCCGTGCCCTCCATAAATCCGCCCTTGCTGTAGCCTATGTGCTATTCTGATGTATAACCTATATTACTGTAAAGTTTCATTCAAATCTGTTCAGTAGTTTTTGCGTGAAAGAGAGACAAACATACAAACTTTCGCATTTATAATATTAGTAGGATTAGTAAGATTAGTAGGATATCAAAACAAATAGATTCACTCATGTTCTTACTGTTATTTTAACAACTATTATCATGTGGTTTGCCTTTAATTATGTCCTATAATGGATTCTCCCCAATACCTAAAAAACTGTCGGGGGGGGGGGGGGGCACGTGCCCCCGTGCGCCCCCCTAAATCTGAGTTTGCTATAGCCTATTTGTTATTCTGATGTATAAACTATATTACTGTAAGGTTTCATCCAAATCCGTTCAGTAGTTTTTGCGTGAAAGAGAGTCAAACATACAAACTTTCACATTTATAATATTAGTAAGATAAGATATATATATATAAAATGTGTTCGTTGCATTAAAAAGTATAGTCAAACGATTCCATGGTTGAAAGTAAAGATCGTGATAAAACACATTTCCTATTAACACTTAACTTAACTTCAGAATTTTAATTCAAAGGATAATTTTTAATTTTTTAAAGAGAAAAGATAGGCCCTCGACCGGGATTTGAACCCGGAATCTTTGTCTCACCGTGACATCGCTCTGCCAATTGAGCTATCCAAGGCCCCTCCCGGTCGAGAACAAACCTTCTCTCTTTTAGATCCTATAGCCCCAGCGTGCTCCCGCCATTTTAGCGATGAATACGCAAGGATGAAGTTCTTTGAACATTAATTATAATTTAGGATCTTATTGACTTACGTCATATTATTATTTATAATTTTTTATAATTATTGGTCATTTATTATGAGTTATAAATATTTTTATTTTTTAAAGAGAAAAGATAGGCCCTCGACCGGGATTTGAACCCGGAACCTTTGTCTCACCGTGACATCGCTCTGCCAATTGAGCTATCCAAGGCCCCTCCCGGTCGAGAACAAACCTTCTCTCTTTTAGATCCTATAGCCCCAGCGTGCTCCCGCCATTTTAGCGATGAATACGCAAGGATGAAGTTCTTTGAACATTAATTATAATTTAGGATCTTATTGACTTACGTCATATTATTATTTATAATTTTTTATAATTATTGGTCATTTATTATGAGTTATAAATATTTTTATTTTTTAAAGAGAAAAGATAGGCCCTCGACCGGGATTTGAACTCGGAACCTTTGTCTCACCGTGACATCGCTCTGCCAATTGAGCTATCCAAGGCCCCTCCCGGTCGAGAACAAACCTTCTCTCTTTTAGATCCTATAGCCCCAGCGTGCTCCCGCCATTTTAGCGATGAATACGCAAGGATGAAGTTCTTTGAACATTAATTATAATTTAGGATCTTATTGACTTACGTCATATTATTATTTATAATTTTTTATAATTATTGGTCATTTTTTATGAGTTATAAATATTTTTATTTTTTAAAGAGAAAAGATTTTTTTTAGGAAGAGCAATGCCGATCGCTTCTTGTATATTTTTCGCGAATCCAGAAACGATCAGTGGTGTAGTGTGTTTATCACCATTAAGGCAAAAAAATAATTAAAAGAAACAATAATCTAAAAAATTATATTGAAAAATTTTTTTACCTTTAACATCAACAGTTTTCAACTTATTTCAAATCGATAGACACCTTTACAAAATTAACGGTTTTTGATGCAACAATAATAGTCTCTTAAATACAATGAAGAAGGCAGTGGTACTTCTTACACAGAACGGAAACGGACGAGGATGTAGTATTGTCGAACATCCGTCTCATTGCATTAAGATGTAAAGCGGGTGAGCTGGGCGTGTACTGGGAAGGCATATTCCTGCTAGGCGAATGGTACAGTAAAACTTGCGTTTTCGCTTTTATTTATTGATGAAATGTTTACTGAAATCTACTCATCACACATAATTACATCATCTTTTTCATACTAAAGATCACGATAACTTTTTTTTGCTTTTTTTGCTTTTTAGCGAAACAGTATTTATTCTTGGCCCTAAAAAGATTGCCTTTATAAATCAAGTTGTTATTACTTTAAACGAAGTCACATGATTTGTAGAGGATTGTAATTATATGTAACGTGGGATATGTAAATCAAAAAATAATAATTATTCCTAAAAAAATCACTGTAATCCATGAAGGGTTGACAAATTATTACGTTTACATCAGAGAGTACTGTTGTTAATTTTTTATTATCATAAGAAATATCCATAAATTGGTATTTGTACTACCTATTGTTTTGTATATCTTTAATCATACCTATGCATGAAGTTGTGCATATCTCATTTATTAATTTATTTTCATTTAATTAAGCCTTTTCTTGATAACGTATCTGTGGAGATACATCAGAATTTAGCGTAATGTATTTATTAATGCTCTTGGAAATGTATCCCACAAGATGCATGTGATTTTTTTTAAACTACCCTCATGAGATCGTTTTTTTTTTTTTCTAGTCATCCTTAGGTCGTAAGGGTTAAGTGGTGAATATTATTTTGATATTAAAAAATAAAATTCTGCCAAGTTAAGGGTAAAAATTAAAAATATTATTTGATTCTGACAGCAATCTCTACCACAACTCAGGGAGGGTATTACTTTCAGTTCATGGCAGAGACTGCACTGTTTCTGGGACGACTGTTGAGCAGGGATATGATTCGTCATTTACGCTCAACCGACAGGTTTTTCTCCCAATTAAGAGTATCCATTTATAAAGGCTAGGTGAGCCCGAGGAGGGTCTGCATATTCTAAAGGGTGTTAACAGATTAAATAAATTATCTGCCACAACCGGATTCGAACATTCTTCTTACGCAACCCACTGTTCTACTTCCCTCCAACTACACACTGAGCTAAATCTCTATCCCATCTAAAAAAAAATCACATAAACTCTACTCGACATATTTTCATGAATCTCTTCAGGTCTTGTGTAAAAAACAGCTATGAATATACTTTTTTTATTTTCAAATATTTTATTTGAAAAGAAAAGATATGACCAGGACACCTAACTATAAAATAAAAGATATAAATTGTATATTTTTTTTTGTTACTGATATTATTTCTTTGCAACACCCTCTCCCTTTTTTTTATGTATATATATATATATATATATATATATATATATATATATATATATATATATATATATATATATATATGTATTACAGATCAGTATTTCGAGTTTACTATAAATCTTTATCATACACTACTTTTGCATATAGAAATTTGTTTTCAATTTCGCACCCTATTTCATCGATTGCCTTTCCCATAACACGTATTTCATGTACCAGTAATGCATATAAAAAAAAAAAATATTTTTAAAAAACAAGTAATGTTTGTTATATTAATGTATAAATTTATGTAATAAAGACTTTGTTGCTCCAGTTACTAAAACAGTAGAGTCCTTTTCAGTTTAACAAGTTTTCACCGTAGCTTTTCATGGCCTCGTGAGATCTAGTTTCACTGTAATTGTTCTTTCGTTCTGGGGAGAGAATCCGCTATCCCTGGATAGAGCGGAATCTCATAAATCACACTTATTTATGATCTTTGATACTTTTATTTACACGATTATTCTGTTACAAGAATATTCCAATCTGGTAATAAATCTTGATAAATGATATATATATATATATTAATTACCATCTGCATTGTATATTCCATATACCATATGAATTTGTTATTCATTGTAAGTGGCTGTATAAAAAATATTCAAGTATACTAAAGCACCACTAATAAATTTTTATTTTTTATTAATTGTTATAATTTTTAAATATTTTAAAACATTACTTTAACTAGGATCTTGTTGACTTACGTCTTTATATTATTATAATTTATTTTTTTAATTGTTATAATTTACGTTATTAATGATAATGACCTAAGTCAACAAGATCCTAATTAAAGTAATGCTCAATGAACACTCTTCCCCTTACATACATCGCAAACTGCGGGAACACGGGGATATGGGATCAGTGAAAAGAGAGGATGTGCCTGACCGAGATGCGAGCCAGGTTAGCTGAGTTGGGAGAGCACCGCGCTAGATACGTGGGCGACCCGGGTTCGAATCCCGGTCCTGGACATATCTTTTCTTTTCAAATATAAATTTTTAGTATTTTCATTAAGTATAAGGTTTAATCGATCGCTGTAAACAAAGGAATTGATTAACAGTCCATTAGTACCCCGGAATATTTTATTCTGCAACTTACTGATTAATGAATAATAAATGGTAATCAGGCATATGGTAATAAACACGTGTTTACACATTATATAAAGAAATTATGGTCCATTTTCAAATTATAATTGAAATAATCAATACCACTATAACCGACGAATTGTCTTGGGTTGAGTACATGGTAGAGATTACACTGTTTCCAATGATTGTACAGGGAATGATTTGGCCGAGATCACGCTCAATCGCCAGGTTTTTCTTACAATTACAAGTACCCACGTTAAAGAGGCTGGGTAAGTCTCAGGAAGCTCTGCAAATCCTACAGAGCCGTTCTGTGGGTTTTTACAGATTTAATAATTCATCTGCCACAGCTTGATTCTTTACTTCAGCAACTAGGTCTATACACTGAGCTATGCCACTCCTATATAAAATTTCTTGATTTCAGTCTTTTATTTTATATATATATATAAGAATAAATGCGTTGTATATAAAATGAAGCATTTACCTAGGTGATTTTTTTTAATCCGTGAGAAGGAACGCTATCATCCGTTCACACGTGCCGCCCGCCAAATAACTTCTTAACACGTTTTCGTTATGTTATATTAAAATAATCCGACGAGTTATTTCAACTTGTTAACAGCCACAGATACAATTTATACAAGATAACCCTTGGGGGTGGAACTATTCAAATTTCTTTCTTAAATTATAAAGATGCTAAGTTCCTAATTTGCCTTTTATTATGTACTATAATGGATTCTCCTCAGAACACAAAAAACTGGGGGAGGGCACGTGTCCCCTAAATCTGCCCTTCCTGTAGCCTATGTGTTATTAAGATGCATAACCTATATTACTGAATAGTTTCATCCAATTCTTTTGCGTGAATGAGTAACAAACAAACATACAAACTTTCGCATTTATATTAGTAGGATATCGAAACAATAGTTTCACTCATGTTCTTTCTGTTATTTTAAGAACTGTTATCATGTGATTTGCCTGTGATTATGTACTATAATGGATTCTCCCTAATAACTAAAAAACAGTCGGGGGGGCACGTGCCCCCGTGCGCCCCCTAAATCTGCGTTGGGATAGGGATTTAGGGACCGCACAGACTCGGGACCACCATTATTGGTCCCCTCTGAAGGTCGGCATAACTAATAAAAATAAGTATTCACTTAAAATAAGGCTAAGCCACCCTGCCAGGCTACGAACCCACGATCTTAGGCGTATTCGACCGTTAGAGAGTTAAATGGAAGAATATGTAATATACACGTAACATTTCAAGAAATATGGGGATTTTGTTTGCTAGAATATTCAATCTTAAACAATCATTAATTGTACGTATGAATACAGAGAAGCAAATGGTCCGGGTGGAAGTAAAAAATTAATTCCTTAAATGGTGAATTTATCTATTAGTGACTGACGGTTCGACCCACTTTGCAGGTCTTCTTCACGGCTGAATAAACAAAAAATGAAAAGAAATATAATTTTATATATAAAATAAAATTATTTTTTTATTTATATAAACTAAAACAATAGGATATACGATAATAATAACAATGATAGAAAAATGTAGATAAAATAATTAGAATAATCTAATAATTAGTAGTTAAAACGAAAGAATGCCAGTAATAGATGAAATGAAACTTTGGAAATATAAATAATAAAAATGCAAATTAAAACACAATATTTCGTTAGATATAATAATAATAATAATAAATTCTTTATTTATTCTGGGACAAGTCCCTTTAGAATAACTATACGGGGTATTTAAGGGGGCTATTATGTCTTGGAGTTTAATACTGGGTATTATTATGTCTTATTAAACGATAAAGAATTAATGAGAAAAATAAAGTTATTACCGAATTACCTTCAGTGATATATACATATCAATCAGTGTAAAAATAATTATTTTAAATTTAGTTTGTAAAAGTAGTAACTTAAATACAGGCTATCGTGAGCCTTTAGTATGGAAAAGAGAATGCAATTACAGGTAGTAAGTATATTTTTGGTAATCTATTCATCAAAACAAAAAAGTTTCAATTAACATTTCGAAATAAAGATAAGGTAGAGTAAGAAAGAGTACAACATTTTTAAGAGCTACAACTTTCCATCAACTAGCGGTCTCGAGGCGGGACGCACTGAGAATGATATAATGACAGCCCAGAACAATTTTCTGTCGTCGCACAGTGTGAAATTTCGCCAATCTAGGAGGACAAAAATCGAAAAAATGAACTATTTTTTAAAGGATTTTTAATACTACATATGACAGGTACAATGTCTGAGGGTATTGGAATCGAAATAGCATAAACTTTAAAGCCACTTAAAGCGTCGTACTTTACACCCAAACTTGCCTGTTCAATGTTCACATACAAGGAATTAGTGCAAACCTTCACTCATTCGTTCTTTGTTAATCAGTGTGCACGGTTCGGTTTTCCAGTTATTTCAACTTTTGAATTTTTCTCTGTTTATACATCATTTGAGGTAAGTATTGACCTGGTTACATTAGAATACGTGTAATTTAAAGGGCTTAAACATTTTGTTCAAGTTGAAAGAATAAAATTCAAAAAAATCATACACTTACTGAATTTTTGGAGGAAGGTATCTTCTTTATTACGTCGATTCAAGTCTTGCTCTATGTATTAACGTAAACTTAGGAAGCTAGAGAAGAGAAAATTACAAGAAAAGTTTGCCCATATTTGCCCGTTTTGTTGAAATCTTAAAAAATGTTACTGTATTTTAGAATGGACGAATTAGTCACTTACGAAATGCTGTATGAGGTATGGAGAGAGAGTGAAAAAGATGCAAGATTTGACGATTCATAGTTCATTTGACGATTCATAGCAAGATTTAACGTTCATAGTTCTTTGATTGAGAAGAGAGGCTGGGGAGGATTGCCTGAGGAAAAAATTAGAGCTCGTCTGAAGTCAGTACTGTACAGATTGGAGTGGCGCTGGAAAAAATATTATCGCACAGCTGAACATTTTCTAGCAATGAATGTCTCCTGGTTGCGGAACAATTTCGTTGTTGGATTTGAATGTAATGCAGACACTCCTATTGTAGAACTACCATCGACATCAAGGTAAGAAATAAGTTACAAAAAATATATATATATATATATATATATATATATATATATATATATATATATATATGAGTATGTATGTAATTATTAAAATTATACCTGTTGTGATATAATTCTTGATAAATCTCATTAATTGTCTTAGTTTGACCACTTAAATATAAAAAAAAATTTTAAACACTCATTCTGAGGACGTTTAGTATTTTTGTCCTCCTAGATTGGCAAAATTACACACTGTGCGTCGTAAGCTTGATAGCAGCCCGTTTTATTCCACTTTCCCCTTGTTTGTTGAAACGGCTATTTCTACATGAAATGAATTCCCTTAAGTAAATCTCTTTTCCAAACTAAAGCTCATGATACCTTGCATTTTGAGTTTCTAGAGTGTCTGCAGGCTATGGAAAAGGCTCTTAAAAATCTTCAGAACATTTAGGCAAAACAAAGTGATTTATTTCATTTATGAAGTCTAAAATTTATGTAATTTGAATCACTCAGTCATAAATCAAAATAACTTCAAATCTATAAATATCAAAATATTTGTTATTAATGTTTTAAGTTTGATCAGTAGTCGCTTACTATAGCAACATTTTTGGTATATGTTCCGCCAGTTGTCGCTTTGAGTAGAGTTCCTAGTTTTAACGGTTTATTGGTTTCATTTTTAATATTCTAAAAATACAAGTTATTGTGAGCAATAGTATGGAAAAGAGAATGTAGTTATGGGTAATGAATAGATTTCGGTAATCATTTAATCAAGACATAAAAGTTTCAAGTAACATTTCGAAGTATAGCTGATATATCATTGTTGAAACGTATATTTCTAGATGAAACGATTAACGAAGTATACACATTTCTTATAATTACAAACACTTTTAAAATATTAAAGATCATGATAACTTGTATTTTTGGAAAATATTAAAAGGGAAACGAATGAAAAGTTAAAAACTTGTGACTCAACTCGAACTGACAACCTGTGGAATAATTATCAAATAATATTTCTAATTTAATTTGAAAATATAATTTGTTCTTGTAATAACTGGTGGGTGGTGATCAGGATTAAAACTTGGAAAGTCTGCTAAGGCGAGGCCTGCTCGGAAGAATTGACACTCATATTTCCTTGAAAAATTCATTAAAAAAAAAAGCTCTCTCCTGATGAATTTAATCTAGAAGAATGATCGCCTGTGGTGAATCATTTCCGTTTCAATGGTCCCCTCGTCTACTGTCAAAGTATATCTAAAATGTTTTTATTAATTATTATTTTTATAGTGATTATTTTTAAATATTTATGTTTTGAAGAGAACAGATTTGCCCTGGCAGGGATTTGAACCCGGGTCGTCCGTGTCTCCGTCGTAGTGCACTAAACCACTGAGCTACCCGGGGTCACATCCAAGTCAGGCAAACCCGTTCTCTTCACCGATCCGATGAAAAATGTTCATTGAACAATACTTTAATTAGGGTCTTGTTGACTTACGTCAATATATTATTTATAATTTATTTTTATTAACTATTATTTTGCTAGTGATTATTTTAAAATATTTTTGTTTTGCAAAGAAAAGACTTTCCCAAATACATCGTAAAAATTGCGAGAACACGGGGATATAGGATCGGTGAAGTGAACGGATTTGCCAGACTTGAATGCTACCCCTGGTAGCTCAGTGGTTTAGAGCACTGCGACGGAGACGCAGACGACCCGGGTTCAAATCCCGGCCAGGGCAAATCTTTTCTCTTCAGAACAAAAATATATCTGAAATAGTTAGCATTTCAATTTTTACGATGTCGTTTCAGGCTACTTCAACATTTACTAGACAACCGCTCTTAGCTCCCGATTAACTACAAAAGGCTTATACATGACAATCATTAGACCCATCTGAACATAAGGAATAGAGATTTGGGGGTCCACTAAGCCATAGAATTCCTCTCGTAATCAATCGTAAAATCCTCAATGCTCCTTACTTTGTTACTAACAAAGTAATCCATTATGACCTTAATGTCCCGTTTGTTGCTTATTTGACCCGAATCCGATATCGATCTTTCCATAACAAACTTCATTTCCACTCAAACCCACTAGTTTCTAACCTCGCAACCTCTTCAAGTCCTGATAAACCTCCGAGGAGTCTGAAAATAAGATGGCCTCGTACCTTCTAAGTTGAAATTTATAATTGAGTACTTGCCTTTATGTCGGGACATGATTTATCTTTCATTATATTTACTGGATGTATTCTGTATACAGTTGTAAATTTCAATAAATATATTTGAAAAAATTTGACGTGACATTTTCTGTCACAACCTTTTCTGTCAAAGGTTGCTCCATTTGATTTTTGATTTATTATCGGTTTATTTAAGTATGTCTTTTAGTAACAACAACGATTATTTAATTATAATTAATATAATATGTTTTAACAGGTCATATAATAATTATTGAATATTTAAAAAAAGGTTTCAGTTTAGCATTTTTACAAGAACTTTAACAATTCAAATTTGAATTGCTAAAATTTGTATAGGTAATAGGTTCTTGTAAATTTTATGTTGCAATTTTACATATAATTTCAGCCAGACATAAATCTATGAAAAATTAAAAGCTTGAGTTAAAGTGACCTGATTTCGATAAAACTTCGATTAATATAGGTTTTCACACAAACTGTTTTATAATTTATATATTAGTAATTTAAAATATAAAAAAAGTATATTTATTTGTATATTTATGTGAATGATCATTTATTTAAAATGAGGAATGATACATTTTTACTAACATTTATTATAACATAGCAAAAATGAGATGAGTGGGTCAGAAATTAAGTCCACTGTAAAAAATTAGTTTAAAAGAGCATCTTCTAGGCTAATAGCAAATGATAACGCGATTTCCATTTGATAAATTGAAACAGAAGTTATTATAATTTCAAACTAGGAATGAAAAAAATAATAATAATAATATTAATTTTACATAATTTATGTAATTAAAAAAATAATCCCAAAAAAGGAGGTTCGTCCTTTCAACCTCAATCGATATTACACGCAACATGTGCTCTTTAAATGTCTCTTCTGCAGATAACATTTTCAAATGTCAAACTTAAGTCCAAAAAAATTTAGTAAAAAAAAAATGTGTAGAAAAAAAATAAAAATGTACAAATCTGAATATTTTAGACTTTATAAATGATAGTGTGGGAAAGAGAATTACTCTCGTTTTTTTTTTAACTTTACTAATAAACGTAAATATATGAAATTTAATGAACTATTTTAATACAAAGTTATTCGTAAATATGACAAAAAAAATAATTAAAATAAGAAATAAAAAATATTTGAAGCTGACCTCTAAATTAGAAATCTGAAGGGCCCAATCTTCCCTTTATCTCCCATCAGAATCCAATCCTTTGAGAAGAAATCGTCGTGCTAAATGCCGAATGGCATGAGGTAGATGCACTTCAGGAGCGAGTTCGGCAGTGGATAGACATCTAATTGGGCTATTCCCGATAGTTTTACTCTCACATATTTTGACAGGACGAGCGGCTGAAGCCTTGCAAGAGCATCGACCTCAGTTGCCCAATCTGTCTGGGCTGGATGATAACAACTGAACATGCAGTAATATCTCTTGCCACCAAGGAAGGGCATCGATTCTGCCTATCGAGGAAAACATAAAATGTATATCATCGACGTACTCGTGGTTGGTTGAGGAGGATTAATACCGTTATTTGTGGAGTAGGTATATAGAAAGATGGTGAGAGGTGGTTCTTACACGCTTAGGGTTAATTTCACTCTTTTTTGTGTTTGCCGACCGAAGAAACAGAGACTGGCTAAGGGGACTGTTAGCAGGATCGTTAGAAATTCTGCAAAAAGAAGTAACAGAGACAGCAAAGGGAGCGAGGTAAAACCTTATTTTACCACACGGATCACTAAAGGTAAAAATAACAAATTATGCATCTTCGCACCGCGCTGCACTAGACAATAACCAATTTTTGTTCTCATCTTTAAATATATCCTTAAATTATGTTCAATGAGAACGCTTAAATAACTAAACATGAATTTTATTGTCAGAAGCTGGTACGTAAATCCCATGCGTAACACTCTACTGCCACTGGCTAAATTACCCAAAAGAAGCTTTTACTCAGAGGAAATTTGTTTATTAAACTAAGAAGGAAGCCGAACCTGAAGGGTGGGAAGGCCAAAGCAGCGCTAGATCGACGGTGTGCCAGATTGAACTTGGCGGGCAAATGGTTGATGTGAGAAATCGGAGAGATACTGCGTGAGTACTCATACTGGATGAGGATGATTAGGAAAAGCGTTTGATGTAGGCCAAAGCTCTGCAAAAGTTCTGCAGCGTCAAATATTAATGAGACCTTATTATTACAAGCTGATTACTGATGTTGACTTGCAATAGAAGTATAGTTTGTGGTTTATTGAGAACTCAGTTCCTGCAAGTTTTCGAATATTTGTATTATTTCGTATTTCCAAAGCGAAGAAAAAGTAACAAAACTATTATGGGAAACGTTTACTAAGCATACATCTGTGTAAAGTTTAGAGATGAAAACAAAAGTTCAGCGAGTGTACAAGGCAAGTGGTACTATGTTGTGATAGTCATAGAATTGCGAAAAAACATTGCTTATCTAAGTAATAATGTAAATAAAAATAATGTAATCTGCTTTGGCGCAGTACGTTCTGAGCATTCAGTGCATCGCAAATATATAAATATGAAATGAATGAATCAATGATGAATGAAATGAATGAATCAATGAAATCAATGATATTAAATATGAAAATCTTCGATAATTTCTGCAGAAGTAAGTGAAGTGTGTGAAGCATTCCTTGACGATTTGCACAGAATTGATTAAGTGATCGTCATGTTCAACCCAGTCAGCAATCAAGTTACAACAAAAGCACCGAGTTTCATTTGTTGCTACGTCTACTGAGGCAAGCATTCGACAATAACAAACTGTTGAACTAAGTTCAATCAAGAAATATATTAATATTTTCTCTGTACGCAAACCTCTGAAACAGTTTACTTTACTTGCCTTCTAAAAGATGGTAAGTGCTTTCTGTACTTGATTACGAAATTTTAACATCATTAAGAATGCTGAAGAAGGAAACTACCGGGTTAAACAGTTCAACCCACATTTACAACCCATTGCCTTATTGACGTGATTGGTTCCAGCTAAAATAAAATATATAAAGTAAGGTTTAGATAAGTCATTATACTGTCAGGTACTGTTTGTAATAATTAAATATTGTTATTTGATCAAAAGTATTAATTTTTTGAAAATATAATTTTCAGATATGGGACTATGGAATGACAAAATATGTATTTTTTATAGGTAGACCTAGACCTTGTTGGCAGCAAGATGTTGAAGACCTGCGGTTGTTGTTGGAGAAGGGCGCCCGAAGATAGATCTGTGTGGAGGAGCATTGTTGAGGAGGCCAAGGTCCAGTAAGGACCTTAGCGCTGTTAGATATAGATATATTTTTTATTAGGATTATGTTGTAGATATTTATTGTATATAAGTCGATTTCTTAACTTGAAGAGCCTAACCAGAATATGATTATGGAGATTTCCACCAAGACGTGTGACTGCTGATAAGTCGAGCCTTTCGAACCAACTTTTTCTCAAGTTTGTTCGTTTGTCTCGACCTATTAAACAGTTGTCAATCTTCTCGAAGCATCATTGTGTATGAAGAAAAAGAAATCTCATGTTATTACTCGTGAAAATCCTGGGGTAATTAGAGTACATAGACAACGTATATCTCGGATAACCCTTCATGTTTTTTAATAGCTATCTACGCGACTAAAATGTGCTAAAATGAATGTACTTAGTACAGAGAACATAAGATGAAGATTGTTTTATCATAGGCTATTATTTTCAAATAAAGTAAAATAAATATTTTGTAGCTACAAAATTAATAACTTTTAATTTTACAATTAGTTTTTTTCTATAAGTTTACAGTTGTTTTGTGTTTCAAATAAAGTTCTACTAGAATTTATGTTTATTGTTGAGTAATTCATTACATGATATTTGAATTTTGGACATGATCTTGAATAATGAGAAGTTCAATACGAGTAATGTACACAAATATAATTCTAAAAAATGTTATAGGTTGTATGGGAAAATATTTTGGAAAACTGAAATATCACGAATGTAATTCATTTCATTACTTGTAGTAAACAAATAAAAATAAGGTTATAATATTAATAAAATATGTTTGTTAATACATTATGTACGTATTTGTAAAATGTCAATGGTCCAAGTTATATTAAAAAAAAATAGTACTATGAAATACTTTCAGTTGACGAAAATAAAGTTATTGATGTGCTTATTTTTAACCAATCTCTACATTGAGTAATTGATAAATACATACATACATATATATATATACATAAGTACATACACACACACACACACACACACATATATATATATATATATATATATATTGATCGTTATCGGATGAGTACAATACTTGGTATGCGGGAAGTGGTAATTCATCGATAATAATGATTTAGGCCTAATACTAGCAGAAGAAGGCAACCATAAGTGTAGACAATCGAAACTCACTCAAATTTAATGTAAAATAGAAAGTTCGTCGGTGATGTATTTCTTTATCAACTATATTAACCATATACGTAAACGCTGTAAAATGTGGCTATCAAAGGAATGGATGAAGGCATACAAATCAATAGTCAAAACGTCAACAAATTGCGACATTATGAAAAATTGGCATAGTTATGACAGCTGATTGTAAGAATGGTTTGCACTACTACACCATCAGGTGAAAGCCTGTGAAGAATAAGAAATGAAATTGGACTGCCAAAGACCAAAATCCTTACAGTAAGCAAAGCGATGAAATACAAAACCAATTTTCAGTAATGAATAACGCTCTGGAAACAGTAAATAAAGTTAAGTACTTGCTCTGAACGGGGAATGGCGCTACTCACAGAAGATTAGATGTCGCATAGAAAAGTGAGAATAAATTTCAACCGCCTCAGAAAGATTTTGGGTACATAATAGCACCCGAGTGCTGATAAAAGTACTCGAGCCTTAAATCCTATGTGTTTTTCACTTTGGAGTGGAAGCCTGAACCGTGATAGAAACAATATGTTAGAAACAATATGAATGGAACCCTTTGAAATGAGGTGCTACCACCGAATCCTAAGAATTTCATACATCTACCATATCACAAACAACACCATGATTCAACGCATGAAAAAATACTTGGAAGTCCTATAAAATGTTAAAATCAGAAAAAAGTCATTTCTGGGACCAGTTACGATTAACGAAAAATACTAGTTAATACAACTGATTTTGCAAGATAAGAAGGCAGACGATCTCAAGAGAAGAAGAAGAAGCGGTAATTATTGTTTAGGTTTACAGTTTCTGACTAGAAATAATTTCTTTCCTCACTGATGGGTTTGCAGTTATTTAGTGAAAGGATATCAGTGTTTGTATTGGTACCACATAGATGGCAAAATAATATAATTAACCTGTGATCGCATCTAGGGCGGAATGTTGGTCTGATCATTAATTAGTAATCACCAAATTTCAACAAAATTCGGCAATAATTAGGTGAATAAAAAATAGTTTTTGTTCCGAAAATTTTTATTTTCAATAGGTCAAGAAAAGGCTTGAAGCTTTAGAAACTCTGGATTAAGAACGACAAGAGAGTTATGGGTAAAGATTAGGTTATATTATTAAAGACGCTGGAAACTTGTGTCTTGGAAAAAGTGAAAGTAAAAGTAAAAAAAAAAATCTGGTTCGATAATATACTAGTTGCAAATAACACAGTCTTTATCCAATCCAATAATAGATTCGAAAAAAAGGGTATAAACAAATCGTGTGAACAGAATGAGCCAGGAATGAATGATATAATAAAAATGTCTAAACCGATACTGCAAACTTATGCAGAATAAGTTTAAAGCTCACTTTGACGGTAATTTAAGCACTGGAAATAACCGTACCCTCGTCAATCCTAGCTTGTCGAAATAAGGAATATGCCCAGTTCAAAATTGTTCAACTATCGATCAAATATTTTCTTTACGCTTTATAGTAAAAAAGTATAATACAACAGGTAGTTCATCAGAATACTATCGATTTAAAAATAGCTCAAGACTGACTATTAATGGCCCGATTCTTTCACATATAGTATTTCATAAAATACCCATATTAAGTCATTAGAAAGGTGATGCACGACATTAATTGAAAATTATTTGAGTCTGAGTAGAAAATTCACCGTGCTTGGATTTACGGATGATTTGGTTTTTTTGGTTGAAGATGCGGAAGCTATAAAACAATAACATTGATGAAATCCGGTAATGGAGTAGGGCTCAAGGTAAAGTGGCATTATTTGATGTATGCATGGTTATTATCAGGGACAGCGGCGATTGATATTCATATAGGAGGAAACAGGTTTAAACATGTGAATTTCAAGTACTTAGGGTCTACGATAACTAGAAAAGAACTAATTCAAGAATAAATAAAAACGCGATTAAAGGTAGGTAGTTCTTGTTTTGTATTTGTGATCCGATAAGCTTTCCAAATGTGAAACATGATACCTAATTTTCAAGGATGAACAAGGCTAATTAAAATGCCTCTAAGCTACTAAAAAATTTGGTAAATCGTAGAATATATGGGTCTGAAAAAGAACGAGTCATTTTGAGAATATAGGAAGTAATGACAATTGAGGAGCTGGAGAACAGAACCGGATTAGTTCTCGAAATTAAATTTTACAGGATGGCTAAAAAACTAATATTAATTTATGGAGGAGATTAATAAGACGACAGTACGTTATTATAGATAGGTGGTTTAGTAATTAATTTTTAATTTGCTTTTTATTATTATTTTTATTTTTATTCTTTTATTGCTTTTTATTGTTATTTATGAAACAAAAATGGACTAGCCTGGTTTTGTTCGAAAAAGATGGATTTATCCGGTTATGACCATAAACATGTGACAAGTCCGATTTTGTTAGTATTGGATGAATCCGATTTTGTATTTAAAAGGACTTTCAAAAATGAGACAAAAAGTGTAGATTTCAAAGATTTATTGTGTTTTTAAGAAAATTAGATAACAATTTCCGTAATATCCACTTCCAGACATTCGCAATCCTCAATATTATCACATTCACCAATCTCATTTTCTTCAATGATGTCTGTAGATCCTGATGTAGTCTGTATTACCTCTTTGTACCATTCTACTTCAGGATACTCGCCCCATTCATCACCAAACTGCGTTACTAAAATACGACCCACGTCTTTTTTTTTTTTTAGTTTTATCTCATTTACTGATGGCATTCTCCGAAGCAATGAAAGAGCTAAGCTTCAAATACAACTCTTTATTTCGGTATATACAAGTCAGCAAAAAAAAATCTTTGATTTCTTATGTAATAAAACGTGAGTGTTACACTTTTAGTAGGGTATAACTCAGGTTATAAAAAGATGGGGGCAGGTTACGCATGGATTTGCCAATGTAATATAAATAAATAAAACCAAGCAATAGTGAACTAAAAAATAAATATTAATTAATGATGGTCAGGTAATAACTATTGAATATAATAAATTAAATGGTTGAGGCAGTGGCAAATCCATTTCACACCAAACCTCCTTAGTCAACCGGCTGTTGATAACCTTCTCTATATTTATTTCACTCCCGTCACAGATGGTTTAGTTCCTGCTTAAGAAGACGTTAGTCCCTGCTGAAGTAAGGTACAGTATTTTCATCATTATTAATCATTCTTCATTAGTTATTTCAAGATTTAACACCGCACTTAAAGTAATAAAGCAAAAAATATTAATTGTTTTTACTTAGTATTTAACTTTTGCTGGACATGCCCGCTTTTCATTAAAAATGTGTTAAAGATATGAACACTACATGGAACTAGTCCGCTTTAGAATGAAAAATGAATGTACATTTTAATGTTTGGTAAAAACTCGGGCTAAACCGATTTTGTAGAGAATGCACTTTTTAAAGCTATTTTTTCCCTACTTAGTGACAGTTTTCATTAAAAATATTAACAGGGATCGACGTAACGAGGTCCAAGGAATCATAATTCCAAAAAAAAAGTGTGTTCGAATTATAGTGGACTAATCCGGTTCTGTTCGCCAGCTCCTCAATTATAAGTCATGCGTCAAGTTAATATAACTGAATTGTAAGCATCATAAAAGTTGAAATGGTTGTGTATAATTGTTTGGGCTGGGTAATTCACGGAGTCTCAAAAAAGTTAATAACGCTGAGCCGACTGGTAAACGTCAACAACTTAACACATAACTGAATCCTCCCACTTGAACCTCGATGGGTTTGGGCGGCAATCCGTGAACGGAAGTTTATACAGTTGAACTTTGTGTTTGTGAACGATTCGGGCATTTGTTTTCGGCTTAGACTGCCTTTGATATGAAGTGGTAAGTTCTGTTAGTGTTCGTTTCAACCTTATATGAATTATAGTTTCCTTCCTCATTGTTTACATTACTTATTTGGCGTAAGGTTCGAAGTAAGTTTTTTTTTTGCATTCAGTAAGTTTTATTTCTAAACTTTTATGTATTCCCAAATTAAATTTGAATATTTTTTATGTCTATTGATGATGTTTTTTATTTAATTGATGCAAGTACTTGAAAAAACGGTAGTCTTTTTTTTTTTTTGTTTTGTACAGATAATTGTGTCCTTTTAAGCTTGCAATGATCTGTTTTTAACTTATCAGATATTCTCTTTATTAACATCAGATTTTTTATTTATATTTTTCACTTTGTTTTTATTTTACAATAACTTCTACCGAGGTGAATATAAAAGGAACAATTTTAAATAAACTTTTAACACAAAAATATAAAACATTTCCTGTAAGTTATTGTCTTATATTTCTAGAATGGTTTCCGGTTTCATATGTGTTTTGAAATATAAAACTTAAAATATTTAATATTGTTAATATTATTGTAAATGCTGAGCCAATTGGTAAACATCAGAGGTCTATCTCTCTGCATTGGTTGGAAGATAGCGTTAAGAGTGATCTTACCAATTTGGTTTTGGTGGTTGTCCGTGGACGGAAGTTTGTAAGCAGAAATTTATGTCCACAATTATGCATATACACATAGTTAGTAAATGAGGCACCGTGCGATCATAATCATTGTATCTAATATTTATTGTGAATAGAAGGGTATGGCAATACCTTATTAGTTTAAAAATCTGTTTAAAATATCCCTTTTGGTAAAAAAGTGCGGTAATTATTCGGCAGAATGTCACTTTGGGTTGAGTCACAACAAGTTTAAACTGTTTATTCCTTTCATTTTTAATATTTTCCACCAATATAAGTTATCATGAGCTTTAGTGTGGAAAAGAGAATGTAATTATGGGAAATGAGTATACCTCGGTAATCATTTCATCTAGAAATGAACGTTTCAACAAACATATATAATCTATACTTCGACACGTTAGTTGAAACTTTTATTTCTTGATGAAATGCTTACCCAAATCTACTCGTTACCCATAATTACATTCTCTTTTCAATACTAAAGCTGAGAGTAACTCGTATTTTTGTAATATTAAAAATGAAACCAGTAAACAGTTAAAACTTTTAACTCAACTCAAAGCAACAACCTGCGGAACATATACCAAAAATGTTGCTATAGTCAGCGACTCCTGGTCAAACTTAAAACATTAATAACTAACATTTTAATATTTATAGCTTTTAAGTTATTTTGATTTATGATTGAGTGGTTCAAATTACATCTATTTTAATCTTCATAAATGAAATAAATCACTTTATTTTGCCTTAAAGTTATGAAGATTTTTGAGAGCCTTTTCCATACTCTTCAGACACTCCAGTACTTTGATCATCCTATTTTGAAGTAAAACCCTTACGGGTATCGTCCTTAAGAAAGGAATTTTACTTCTGATGTTTCTTTGTCATTTTTGTTGTTATGTTCTTTAATAAAAAGTTGTGATTCCAAAATTATCTCTGTTTTTATAAAACTGCTTGGTAATAGAGAATCTAGTTAAGGAACAGTTAATAGCTAATTTGTTTCAACACTCTTTCATTCACACAATCATGTTACTGGTTAATTTGAAAGGTGGCCTGCAGGACACGATTAAGCCATCTTCCTCTTTGAACACCTTTATTTTCTAGCTATCTGCAGCTGAAATGCACCAAGTTTCCGTGCTAAATGTAATTATGGGGCCATCATGAGTTTTATATAATTTAATTTATTTTTCTTGCATAAAAGTTCCAGGTCAAATAATTCTAAGATATCAAAATATGAATGGATCCCTAACATAATTATTCCTTCATTTTTTAAAAATTAGATATAATATAATAGAAACAGAGTTTTATTCTGGAATTAGACCATTCTGTAATAAAATCAAAGTTCATAAATGAGAACAAATCTGGCTAAAAGTATCTGCTATCAATGGTTGTTTTATACTTTATTTTTATATTTCATACTTTATATATGAAACTATGTGGTCGCTTTAAATTATTAAATGGGTCATTCAGTGACCTGCAGGTCATAGTTTGTTGCTCCCAGGGTGATCCTGGAATGAAGCATTATGGTTAATAATTGTTTTTGTCTCATTTATCTAGTTTCTGTTCTTATTTCTATTGTTTTCCAACTGGTTTTTAATAATTACATTCCATATTGATAGCAGTTGCTTTTAATGTTATTAATAAATAATCTGATCTAAATACTCCTACAACTTCAAAATTGTATATAATAACTAAAATGTGACAATTGATGAAATAAGTATTATAGATACGTAGTGACAAATTAGGAGTGGGTGATTTTAACAATAAATATAATATTTATTAAGGTAATTAAGTAGTATGCTCTCTCCGTCAAAAGTATTGCAACACTTTGAAAATTTTAATTTTACAAAAAACGTCTGTCTTTTCATAATAAAGAAAGGTTCTGAAGTCTGTAATAAGCATTTTACAGGACTGGACATAAACAAGTAATATTAAAATAAATTATAATATCTCTTCCAATAAACAAAAAAAAAAACGAAGAAAATCTCGAGAACTATGGGTGTTGCAGTACTTTTGACGGGGAGTTTATATCAAGATATATGATTATTATGCTTGTAGTAGCTGTACATGATACTCATGTTCCTTTGTTTTTCGGACATCCAAGTATAGTGGAAGTAGGGGGGGGGGGGATATGATGAAGGGGATTAGCCAAGGTCATCTAGTCTTCTGATGACACAAGCAGTGTATTTACTGTTTGTTTGTTTTATAAACTATAATTTATTGACTATGATTATTGTATGCAGTTTTTTCCCTCCCCTTTATTTATTTTAAGTGATCAATCCTTAATGATTTTAATGATGTTTTAGACCATGTCTCAAGATATTATATATGATATATCTGATTCGGATGATGAAGATAAACAGTGGAAGGTACAGTAAAATATGTGTTATGTGTTTTTTTAAATTTATCTGTTGCTACAGTTCAGTATGAACCTTGTCTTTCCTCACTATCTATCTCCAGCCATCCCGATCCATTGTCTTTGTCCTCCACGCGGTCCCTTGAAGTTTGTTGAAATCCTGTTTTGCATCCTTCATCCAGCTTTTCCTGGCGCATCCCCTTCTTCATTTCCCCTAGAAAACCCTCCTTCATTATCTTCTTGATCATATCAATATTCCCAAGCCAACTTTATCTTCTTGACTGCACAAACCTAACTATATCCTCATAGCCTATGTGTTATATGTAGTTTACTATTAAAATGATTGTTAAATGAAGGGCTGAACAAAGAATGTTGTGTCAAACAGTGAAATTATTCAACTGCAGAGTTTTACAAAGACATAATTTTTTCATTCTTTTTTCATAAATCTTAATAAAGTTTATAGGGCAGATCCTAACTTTTATTTAACTATAAACTAAAAATATATCTACAAACTTTTAGATATTATAATGTTTACATATATGTATGATTTTACTTTTTTTAGGTTAGCGATGTATCAATTGATGGAATACTTGATCCTGAGCTTATGTCATACGTTGATCACATACCATCTATTAAAGTGGAGGTAATACAATAAGCGATGAATGAGGGTTATGTTTATATGGATATTTAATTTAACTGTTCTAGTCTGTAGTAAGTAAGAATCGTAATGCAGCTTGAATTATTGCAAATGCAGTAAAATTAATATGCTGTTAGCTTAGTATTAGATATATATTGAAAGGTTTATGAAAAATAATGGTTTGATATGTAGTCAGAAATTGGCGTCGGGAAGTGGCGACCCCATCGCTCAGTCGTCAGACTGCAGTCAGCTACTGGCCCTCCAGGTTGGGGGACAAATACACTTACACACACACACACACACAATATACTAACCACAGCACACTACACTCACCCCAACACTGCAGACTAAGGTCATCTGCACTACACACCCTAGGGCCACCTCTCCTAGGCAGCCGCACCTGGATGGGGGAGGTAGTCAGGGAGCTCCAAGGAGGCAGCCCCTCTACCTGACTCGGGGATAGCAGGCTGATACCCTGCTTCCCCTAAACAATCTTAATCAACAAAGCTCTGCAAAGAAATGCCGGACTGATCACTGGAAAATGACACAGGAACCGTCAAATGGACTACACTTTGGCCACATGGAATGTTTTATCATTATGTAGACCCGGAGCACTTCAGACACTCCTGAACACCCTAACCGATTACTCAATAGACATTGCTGCCATCCAAGAAATCAGATGGACCGGAAACGGAAGCTTTAAGAAAGGACAGCACACCATATATTATAGTTGCTATGATCACCTCCACCATTTCGGCACAAGATTTGTTATAGGAAAGAGACTGGCCCCTCTTGTGATAGACTTTAAACCCATTAACCCCAGGCTATGTAGGCTACATCTTAGAGGAAAATTTTACAACTTCAGCCTAATTTGTGTACATGCTGCTACCGAGGTCTAATGAGGAAGACAAAGATGTTTTCTACGAAGAGCTGGAGAGATGTTATGACGGATGCCCCTGCTACGACATAAATATCGTGATGGGGGACTATAATGCTCAAATAGGAAAGGAGACAGTATACAAGCCCATTATTAGTCACTACAGCCTGCATGACAGATCAATGGGATAATGATGATAATGGGAAATGATTCATAAATTTTGCAGCATCCAAGAATCTATTGATCGGAAGCACATACTTTCCTCAAAAGAAGATCCACTTAGAAATGTGGCAAAAACAAGGTCCTAACGGACGAATAACGACATCACAAATTGATCACCTCCTCATTAGCAAAAGGCATAGGCCCTCACTCCACGACGTTAGAACCTATAGGGGTGCTAATGCTGACTCAGACCATTTCATGGTTGTGGCGAAAATCAGAGCTAAAATCTCGCTTGTCCGAAATCGAGGCCAAACAATACGACACTTCCAAGCTGAAGGATGCTGAATATTGCGCCAAATATTCCTCACAACTCGGACAAAAACTACGAGGAATTAATACTGACGAAGATGTCAATAAAAAGTGGGACCATTGTCATCGGGCTCTGTCAACAACTGCATTGGAAGTGCTGGGTACTGAAGCAAAACCAAGACGCAACCCGTGGTTTGACGAGGAGTGCCAGATCATGAACGACAGGAAGAATAGAATAGAATAGAATAGAAAATAAACTTTATTCTGGGACCAAGTCCTTTTAGAATAACAATAATGAACAAATAAAAAAAACATAAAATTCATCTGGCCAGAAGGCTACATAATAACACAAATCATGAAATAATCAAGTGTGACAAAACATAGTAAAAATAGAAATAGATAAGAAAATAAATAAATAAATAAAGTACGAAGAACTTGACAGGTTTTTAACTAATTGTCGAAAATAAATACATTGATATTAACAAAATAATGCATGCATGACTGGCTCTACATCCTGTCACCGAGACTGGGCCTCCTCCAAAAGCCTTCGCCAGTCAATACGATCAGCTGCAGCAGCTCTCCAGTTTCGGACTCCCAGCAGAGCCTGTGCGTCCGATGTCACTGAGTCCTCACATCTGACATTTGGCCTGCCAACCCTTCTTTGTCCATGCATCCTTCCGGACAGAATCCTCCCAGGTATCGCCGAATCATCCATACGTGCAACGGGCTCAGCCCATCGAAGTCGTCCTATCTTGATGAACTTGACCAAGTCTGTATCCTTATAAAGGGCGGCTAGTTCAGCATTTCTCCTTCTTCTCCACATTCCATCCTCTCTAACAGGGCCAAAAATCCTTCTCAAGATCAGTCTCTCGAAGATCATAAGTCTACTTTCATCTTGCTTCTTAAAGGCCCATGCTTCCGATCCATAAGTTAAAACAGGGTGGACCAAGGTTTTGTAGATAGTGATCTTGGTCCTGTTAGAGAGGAATCTGCTTCCAAAATGCTTCACGAGGCCGAAGTAGCACCGTCTCGCCGCTGCTATTCTCCTGTTGACTTCTCGAGAGATGTCGTTTCCGGAGTTGATCTGAGACCCGAGGTAGACAAAGCTGCTTACCTTTTCGAAATTATATGGTCAAGCCTCAAAGGTACAAGTTCCTAGTTCATCTCCTCCGAATCTCATATACTTAGTCTTAGCTTCATTAATGTGCAACCCAAGTTTCTTTGCTGCATCTTCTATGGACGAAAATGCTTCTCGTAATGCACGTTCCGATCTGGCGGCTATATCAAAATCGTCAGCGTACCCCAGAAGCTGAACTGTACTGTTAAGGAGGGTTGCGTCGAGTTGGATTCCGGACATACACACTACTTTCTCCGCAGCGAAGTTAAAGAGAAGACAGGCAAGAGCATCCCCCTGTCTTACACCGCAGTTAGTATCGAAGTCCTCCGACAGATCACTCCCTACTCGTACTGCACACTTTGACCCCGACATCGTCATTTTCATGAGGCGTATCAATTTAGTTGGGACGTTCATTTCCAACAGGGCCTGATAGAGCTCCGGCCGAGTTACGCTATCGTAGGCGGCTTTAAAATCAACAAAGAGGTGGTGGGTAACTGTTTTATACTCTTTGCATTTTTCCAGCGTCAGCCTCAGTGTGAACAGTTGGTCCAATATGGACCTCCCTCGTCTAAATCCCACTTGATATTTGCCTATCTCCCTCTCGGCATGAGGAACAAGTCTCTTGAACAGGATGTTAGAGAGAACTTTATAAGCACATGAGAGGAGCACTATGCCTCGATAATTGTCGCAGTCCAACTGGCCCCCCTTTTTGTGCAGTGGGCAGATAATCCCCTTTTCCAATCCTCAGGCAACAAAATAATAATTAATAATATTAATACAGTAGTTAATGACGAAATTGCTAACTAAAATAATTGATTAGCATAGCATGCGATAATGTATTTACAAAGTCGATATCATCTTTTTTGTTGGAAAAATAAACAAAACACAAGGGTAGCGAGATTGAGTTTACAATACTAATATATTCAAGCGGACGTTTGACCTGCTTGAAGAGCGACTTTTTGAGATGCCAAGAGATGATGGAAAAGCAGGGATTTAAATGAAGCTAGTGAAGAGGAATGGCGAATGAAAGGAGGGATTGAATTCCACACAGTGGTGGAGCGGGCGAGGAAGGAGCGCTCGAATGCCTTAGTTCTGTGGGAAGGAATGTAGAAATCGGAAAGGCGAGATCTTGTTTTGTGGTGCTGGACAGAGGATTTGAATGGGTGAAGACTATAGATATATGAAGGGTGTTGCGAGTTGATGGATTGGTATAGAAAAATGCTAAGGAAATATTGTCTACGGATGGGAGGGAAGAGCCACTTTAACTCATCATAGTGATATGACACCCGGGATCGCCTCGGAGTACCAAGGACAAATCTTAAAGCACAGTTCATTATTCTTTTTAAGCGGCTCTCAAGCATTTTCGAGAGGCTCCCGTATACCACACTACAGTTGTCGAAGTGGGCGAAGATGAGGGATGATACGAGCAGCTTCCGAGTAGGTTGGGTAAGGAGATGCCGAGAACGATGGAATAATTTTAGGGAACTAATTATTCGTCGGGATATTTGGGTGACATGTGGTTTCCAGGAAAGGTTTAGGTCAATGGTAATGCCTAGGTTTTTAACGGAGGAGTTGAAACTGATGGGGTGGTCGTTTTTTTTTTTTTTTTTAATGCTTTTGTTTGATCGTTTGATGCCTACAAAAGAATGGTGGAGGGTCGACGAACAAGAAGATCCACGGAGGAATATCGAGCTCTGCGGCGCGAGGAAGTCCATCTTCGATGAAGAAATAAAAAGCAATTGGAGAATAAGATCCTTGAAGACATTGAAAAATCCTATAAAGAAAAGAACAGCTGGAAATTCTTCCAACAGGTCAATGAAAGCCGAAAACCTTTTAAACCTAGAGCTACTGCCTGCAAAGCGAAGGACGGATCCCTGATTGCTGACAAGCAAGGGATATTAGACCGGTGGGTAGATCACTTTGAAGGTCTTCTCAATACAAGTAATGCTGAAGAGGAGTTCAGATGGCATGCCATGAACGAACAACTGGAAGCAGATCAGTTGGACCCCCCAGATGAAGAAGAAATTCAAGAAGCCCTGATAAAGCATAATAACAATAAAGCCCCCGGTATCGACAATATCCCAGCGGAGCTGCTGAATGAAGCATGGCGGATACAATACAATACAATAGATGGCTCTACATCCCACATGGGGACAAGGCCTTCCGCAATATCAACCGCCAGTCATCCCTGTTTATAGCTGCTGCTCTCCAGTTACGGGTGCCCTAGATGGCCCAAGCGTCCGCAGCCACACCATCCGCCCATCGGAGCCTCGGTCTTCCAACCCTTCTTGCTCCATGCACTTTTTCCTGAAGTAGTTTTTTAGGGACTTCCTCTGTTCCCACACATGCGATGTGTCCTGCCCATCGTAGCCTGTTCACCTTTATGATCTTGATAATTTCGGCATCTTTGTATAGTCGGGCTATTTCTAAGTTCGACCGTTGCCTCTACGTGTTATTATGAAACACTGCTCCATAGATTCTTCGTAGTATTTTTCGCTCAAACCTCATGATAGCGAGCTCTTGTGCCTTTGTGAGAGTCCAACACTCCGAAGCATATGTCAGTACAGGCCTTATCAGAGTTTTATATATTCTTATCTTTGTTGTCTGGGATAAGGCTTTACTTCTGAGGTGCTTTTGCAACCCAAAAAAGCATCTATTTGCCGCCATTATTCTTCTTTGGATTTCCGGTTGCATTTCATTATTGGCATTTATCTGGGTACCTAGATATACAAATTCGTTCACGATTTGGAAGTTGTAGTTACCTACTTTGATGTTTGTTTCCCTGTGCTCTTGCTCATTTCTTTGCCTCGTAACCATGTATTTTGTTTTGGATTTGTTAGTAACGAGTCCTATTTTAGCGGCTGCATTAGTTAGACCAGGAATCCATCTCTCACAGCATTGAAACTTCTTCCTATGATGTCTATATCATCAGCAAATCCAAGAATTTGCAAAGTATTATTAAATATAGTGCCTCCGATTTGTATTCCCGACCTTCTGATTGCACCCTCCAAGGCTAAATTAAACAAAAGACATGCCAGGCAGTCACCTTGTCTGAGGCCTTTATGTGTATCAAAACCTTCTGAGAGGCCTTGTACTCTGACATTACAATTCACTTGTTTCATTGTTACCTTGATTAGTCGCAGCAGTTTTGTCGGGATGCCCATTTCCAGTAGCTCTTTATATAGCATTTCCCTATCAATACTATCATATGCTTTCTTAAAATCTCTGAATATATGGTGGGTGGTGATGTACTCTCTTGCTTTTTCCAGAATTGTACGTAAGGAGAATATTTGGTCTGTGGTGGCCTTGCTTCTCATGAACCCTGCCTGGTAGCATCCTATTTCCCGTTCTGCAAAAGGAAGAAGTCTTAGGAAGATAATCCTTGAGAAAATTTTATATGCACTAGGTAGCAAGGATATGCCTCGATAGTTTTGACAATCAAAAACATCGCCTTTCTTGTGTATGGGACATATAGTTATCTGATTCCATTCTTCCGGCATTTGTATGGCGGATACGATCTGGTGCAATTTCTTCGGGACCTACTTCACGATACTACCCGTGGAATGGAAGAAGACAGTTATTTGCCTGATACACAAGAAAGGGGATACCTTGTCTTGTAGTAATTACAGGGGCATTTTGTTACTTCCTTGTGCTTACAAGATATTGTCGATTGTCTTGTTCAACCAGCTGCTTCCATATGCTGAGAGAGAGGTCGGGAAATATCAATGTGGATTTCAAAGAGGTAGGTCAGCGACTGACCAGATATTCACACTCCGGATGCTGCTGGAAAAGACCAGAGAATACAAGGTGACGACACACCATATATTTGTTGACTTCTTACAAGCCTATGACTCGGTCAACAGAACAGAAATATATAGAGCAATGCTGGAGATGAATTTTCCACTGAAGCTAGTGCGCCTAACAAGAATGACTATGGAGGGCAACATTTCCTTCATCCGGATTAGTGGTGAACTCTCAAGAGGCTTTTCCACTGGGACAGGGGTTCGGCAGGGAGATGGATCGGCATGCCTGATCTTCAATCTTACTCTGGAAAAGGCTGTTAGAGACTCTGGGATCCAAATAACAGGTACACTCATTAACTCCTGCGTGTAACTCCTTGGATTTACAGACGACATAGATATTGCCGGCAGGTCGTTAGCAGCAGTCAAGGAAGCATTTATCGCTCTGAGAAATGCTGCTGCGAGGATGGGACTTATCGTCAACTATTGCAAAACGAAGTACATGTGCATAACCTTCAACAAATAAACCTTGAAAACCAAATCCAAATTGACGGGCAAAATGTGGATAGAGTTGAGGAATTTGTGTACCTTGGATCCCAGGTGAACCGACAAAATGATGTTGGGGCAGAAGTCGAGAAGCGGATTATAACCGCTAATCGCTGCTATTTTGGTCTCCAGAAACGTGGTGGGGTGGTCTCCTGTCCAAATTCTCTAAGATAAGACTGTACAAAACTCTCATCCGACCAGTTCTCACATATGCCTCAGAAAACTGGACCCTGACCCAAGCACACGAACTCTCACTATTGAGATTCGAAAGGAGGGTCCTCAGGAGAATATATGGACCACTTTTGGTGGATGGAGAGTGGAGGCGTCGGTCCAACAATGAACTGAGACTGCTTTATAAGGACCTGGACGTAGTACAGTTTCTAAAGTTAGCAAGACTGAGGTGGGCCGGACATGTGATTAGGATGGGGCAGGATGAAATCCCAGCCAAAGTCCTCAAGGAGCGAATGTATGGTGTAAGAAGAGCAGGCCGACTTCAACTTCGGGAGGACGTGTAGCTTTGGACGCCCGGACCGTATTGGATGTCCGCAATTGAAGGGTAGCAGCACTTGACAGAGAGAACTAGTGGTCGATGCTGGAGCAGGCCAAGACTCGACTACAAGGGTCGTAGCGCCGAATAAAAAAAAAAAATGTTGTCAGAAAATATACATATGCTGGGATGGTTCCATGTATATTATATCTCTTTATTTTTCTGGTCGCTGTTGAAATGTTTTAGATAGCACCTCTGACCAAGCAGAGCATTATAGTGCTGCACTAACGAGGTACAATTTGAATTTTCCCATCATAATAAACATTGTTAATATTAGCAGATTTTAATAGAATGTTTCATAGAAGCCAGGGATTTTATTAGCATACTCTGTGTTTCTTTTTCCCTTTTCATGATTACATGATTAATGAGTTGTATCAAATAGTTATAATTATAGTATAACTGAAATTTGGATTTCAGAAGGAGCTTGAGCTCCACTCCCAAGTATACTTCAAAAGTTAGAGGTTTGGTTTCAAACAATACTTAAATGAAATATTTGTTTTATAGTGAATATAATCTGAATCCATTGTTTTATTTATAAGTGTCGCTATATATTTCAATTTTTATCTTACCAATAGAACTAAAGTCAGAACCCGAGCTTCCAGAAATTATTTTTACTATCTGGATTTCCAGAGGAGTATTTTAATGAATACTTTCTGCAATAAAAATTCATAGATGAGAAACTCGCTACTGGCAGGGGAACTGTAGGTTTTGAGGTCGCAATCATATTAGCAAATTGATCAGCATGCCTAGTTTACCAAATACTCTAAATGTTCTATGACTTGATATAATATTTTGAATAAAACTTAAGAAAATGAAAATTGGCTGTATTAAAAAAATCAAAACAAAAAAAGTTAAATCCATTATTGATTATCAATGAAAAGGCTGGTTCCCTCAAATTAATTATATTATCTTTAATTTTTTTTTATTATTCATTGAATTTAAAACAAAAAAAAATTAATTCTTTAATAACTTGTTTATCACAATCATATTTATGATTGAATTTATCTTAAAATTTTAAATTTATGATTTTTAAAGTAAAATCGAAATATTGTCTGCTATAAACTATTCAATTTGCTTTTCATTTGCAGGAGGATGATATACAAGATTTCGTTAACCGTTACAATGGTATTGAGTGCGATAGAATCATCAAAAATGAGGTAATTATATAAACAATTGATTGTTTGAAATGAAAGAATCTCTTTAAAAACCTGAAAATTCATCCAATTTTACTTTCATAGAACTCTCAACTTTTTTTTTTTTTTTTTACGCTTTTTGATAGATCTAGAATTCTCCAGGCTAAACAGATATTTTTCTGCGTATATTTATTGAGCAAAAAAATGTTTTTAATAATTAAGTTGTTGCCATGTTCAATTTTATTTTATATTTTAGGTTTTATGTGATATATATGCTGATCCAATTCCCAGCAGTTCTCACCAAAATATCAATAGCCCTAAGGTTGGTATATGTTTTTGTATGTTATTTGTTATTGGGTTATTTGTAATAGTTCATATTTTTATGAGGAGCCTGTAAATTTTTTTTTTTTTTTTATTTTATTATTCAATGAAATTTACATTTATATTATACTAATACAACAGATACTCATTCAGACTAATTATAAATAATTAAAAGATAAATATTTTAAAAAAATAATTCTTTAATTAACCAGAAGGTTTGCAAACAAATAAAATTGTCATAATGTTTAAAACAAATTATTATGCCTTTTTACAAAAACATTAATAAAGAAAACAACATTTTAATATCAAATCAATCTGTTTTTTTTAAAAATAATTTATTCATTGAAATTTACAACTGTATTATAACAATACAACCAGTAAATAGCAGGAATGATACATATTGGTATGAATAAAGACAAGTAGAGAAACTACAAGTGCGTACTGAAACAGTGGTAGTACTTAAATAGCAAGTTCAACTTGGGTCACGTTGTCATCTTCTTTTCAGACACCTCGGAGGATTACCAGGAATTGAAGAGGTTGCTATGTTGGATAATAGTGGGTTTGAGTGGGAATAAAGTTTGAGTGGAAAATAGTTGAATGGGTTATTCAAATGATGGATTGAATTGGTCAGGAAGTGCAGTCAATGATAAAACAAAAATTAAGCAAAACTTAATTTTTATTAATTGTGCCGTTTCGGTCTACGTTGCAGGCCATCTTCAGGGCAAATAGTAGGTGCGGTGACTTGTCACAACACTTTCAACTGTCAACTCTTGAATATTTTTTGACAGCTCACCGCACCCACTATTTGCCCTGAAGATGCCCTGCAACGTAGACCGAAACGTTGGCACGATTAATAAAAACTAAGTTTTGCTTAATTTTTGTGTTATCGTTGACTGTACACCCCCTGACCAATTCAATCCATCATGCAAATAAAGTTTGTTATGAAAACATTGATATCAGATTAGGGCCAAATAAGTAACTAATGGGAAATTAAGGTCATTATGCATTACATTGTTCGTAACAAAGTAAGGAGCATTTAGGATTTTACGAAGGATTTTGGATTGTAAGGATTGAATACAAGAGGAATTCGATGGCTTAGTGGAGCCCCAAAGTTCTACTCCGTAAGTGCAGATGGGTCTAATGATTGTCATGTATATGAGTTTAATTAATTAATTGGAATCTTAGAGCGTTTTATCTAGTGAATGTTGAAGTAGCCTGAAACGGCGAGCTGTTTCTTGTCATTTCAGTCTAGTATAAGGATTCCAAGTTAAGCATTTGTCAAGGTGTAGTCTTATGTACCAGAACTGTTCTACAGGAATCAGTGGGATGTTATTAATCGATACAGGAGGACAAGCTGCTGGATAATACAATCCATGTTTCAAAGCCAAGGAAACAATATCCATCACACGATAACATTGTTGGATAGTGGAGTGGGATGTTCTAAATACAAACTGTTGATCAGGGATAATGTGGTTTCAACCACTAGGATCGGGTACAATCGTTTCAGGATGAGTTTTTTCCAGGATTTTACCCATACATGATAAAAATGATATTGGACGGTTAGAGGAAGGGTATTCCGGTGTTTTTTTAGGTTTAGGTATCATTTTTACGACAGATAATTTCCAGAGGTTAGGAAAATATGTAGTGCGGAGTACAGCATTATACATGTAAACACGTAAGAAAATGGCTCAATTATTTGTTCAAATCGTGAAGAGAAGTGATGAAGACTATGATTCTGTGCACTTCAATTGACAAGAAAATTTGGTATTTATTGCCTGAAGACTCCAAGGACCAAGTTCCACACTTTTCTATCAAGTAAGAAACCTATACTATATGCTATGTATGCTATTTAAAATGTTAATTGTTACAGAACAGTAGCTGTTAAGATGAATGATGATATTCAAAGAGAATATTTTGATGAATCTACTAATATTTGTTTTCGGAAGTTACCATTAGAGGAATGATGAAAAGATCTCTCTAGTAGTGATAAAAATATAAATTCAACATGGTCAAAACTTGTTGAATTTTGAAATAAAGACATCTAGTCCTTATCAGAAGCAGACCGCAACTTCTAAGAACCTAGGAAGTGGTTCCAACGAAAATTTTAACTTTCATAAATTTTATGTTAATTTACAACATATTGATCAAGAAGAGCACAGACAAGAGATTTTACTCTCTATATGAAAAATACAAACACATATTTGGTAAAGACAAGTTCGACAAGGTAAATTTCACTCTTGAGAAGCGGAAATAAAACTACTCAGAGATGAATTTATCACTTCTCACCCCTGCTAACGTTCTATCCCAGATGAAGAAGAAATACAAAGCCAAATAAACGGACTCTTGCAAGCTGGGATCATCGAAGAATCAGACTTCCTGTTTGCTTTGCCGCTCTTGGGCCTAAAAATAAGAAGAGAAGAGCAAACCTCGATTCTGTATAGATTTCTGGAAGCTCAACAAATTAGTAGTTCCTGGATGTTTCACATATCCTACTATTCATGATGTAATTGATAAAGTAGCTAGCCGTGAGTTTTTCTCCGTTTTGGACATCAATTCTTCATTTTGGTGTGCTTTGATCACTTTGTGAGCAAGATCGAGAAAAGATCTGTTTTGTTACGAAATATGGGAAATTAATGTTCAAAGTTTTTCCGTTTGGCATTAAAAATGCTTCGGCTATATTCCAGAGAATATTGTTGGACATTATTAGAAGAAATAATCAGGACGATTATCAATTACATTGATGATATTTTGATATTTTAATTTTTTCTTGGGACTAGGAAGATCATCTTCAGCATATTAACAAGTTTTTAGAAGTTATGAACACTGAAGGTTTCAAACTGAAACTAGAAAAGTGTTTGTTTTACTGAAACTAGGACACAAGTTTTCGAAGAATAAAGTGTCACCTGCCCAAGATAATTTGATTTAGATTCAGAAACTCTAGAGGCCCTCGATAAGTCAGGCATTCAGAGTATTTTAGGCTCCATAAACATTTATTTGAAGTACATAGTACACAGTGCTTTCAAACTATTGTATCGTTTATTGAAGAAAAATGTTAAATTCGAGTGGCCAGTGAATGGACAAGTTTTCAATATCATCAAGAACGTTTTGTGTAGTTCCCCGATCCTGTGTATATATGACATTGAGAAGCCTGTCTTCATAGAGACTGATGCAAGCTTCAAAGGTATCGGAGCGACCCTCAAGAAGATGGTCTACTTCATCCTATCGCTTACTACTCACACAAGCTTTTGGAACGCGAGAAACATTTAGATATTTAGAATGCAAAGCCATTAAAGATGGGATTAAGTTTTGGCAGTACTACTTAATGGGACATCACTTCGTGGTTTGCTGTGATCACAAGCCCTTAGAAAACCTAAAGACAAAGCCAGATCTGATGAAATTCTGGGAAATTTGATTCTTTATTTATCCCAGTTCAACTTTTATATTATCTATAAACAAGGAAAAGAAAAGGTTCTGGCTGATCTACTCTCCAGAAATCCAATCCTCGAATGCTTCGAGAATGAAGATCCTATCCATATCGCAAACTTAATAGACTTGTCAGCCATTAAAAAAGATCAGGCCAAAAATCTTTTGGAGCTGAAAGCAGCTATACAGATTAAATCAATCTGATTTAATTCCCGGCACTTCTCACCAAAATATCAATAGCCCTAAGGTAGTTATACATTTTTAGAGTTATTTGTAGTAGTTTATATTTTGGTGATTTGTTTATTATTTATTAAATTTGTTTAATGTGTCAAAATACCAAATGTTCCTTTAGAACAAGCTTTAAATAATTTGAGTTAAAATGTATATATTTATTTTCATTTCTATCATTAGTAGTAATTACTTTTCAAGAAGCATTTTTCATCCTCTTTGACCATTTTTTTTTTATTTAGTTTAATTTTGTGTAATAGGATTCTCAGGGTGCAATTACAAATTCTTCTTCCTGCCTCTTTCATGAGTAAAGGCTTAAAAGTGGTTGCATGGTCTTTAATTATTAACATTTTATGGCCTGATATGTGATATAAAAAAAAATTATAATAGAGGCCTCGTAAGATAGCTATGTTAAAAATTATAATCTAAAAAATCTTGAGACATTGAATGAATACTACTATTTTTTGGATATATATTGTCCCTTTTTAAAATGTTATCTGATTAAAATTGATTCTCACAAGTCCCGTCAAATCACCATTACCCATAAATCTCACTAATTCCTGTATACTACACCTTTACTTATGAATAATTTGGAATCCTCGCAATAGTCTAAAACCACTTCAACATTTACTAGACACGTGCTCTAAGCTCCCAATTAATTATAAATAAATAAATACAAGCAATCCTAAGCTATCGAATTCTTATCGTGTTCAATCCTTACATCCAAAATCCTTCGTAAAATCCTCAATGCTCCTTTGTTATGAATAAAGTAATCCATGGTGACCTTAATGCCTTATTTGTTATCTAATTGGCCCGAATTTGATATTAATCTTTTCATGACAAAATGTATACTCACTCAAACCCACTAGTTTCAAACCTGGCAACCTCGTCAATTCATGATAATCCTCCGAGGTGTCTTAAAAGAAAGTGGTCTCGTGACCTGAGTTGAATTTGTTATTTGCGTACTACCATTGGTATCATTGGTGGTTTCTATACTTGCCATTATCTCGTGCCTTTATTTATCTTTCATAAATTTCAATAAATAACTAAAAAGTAAAAAAGTCATCTGTCATAGATTGTCTCCAACTTTTACAGATTACAAAACTACTCCTTCATTTTCCAAGTAGCTACTCATCTATATTCGATATAAGTTCACCCATTCTCAAACTTGAAAATAATCCCTTATTCGTCAGGATAATTCCTGTGTGTTAATAAGTAATGACTTTGTTGATCCTCTTCTTGGTTCTTTGATGTCAACGGAGAATATCCTCTTGAAGAATGCTGCGGTTACTGTCCTCCTGGTAACTCCCTTTCTTATAACCTCCTCGAATCCTTATTCCGATCCCTCGGACCGCGTTTTATTGCCGGAGGAGACTACAACGCCAAACATCAACGATGGGGTTGTCGAACATCCAATTCCCGTGGTAGCATCTTATCCCGAATTTCAACCTCTAATAGTTTCTCTATCCTCGCACCCATAAACCCTACTTATTGGCCTACATCGCTCAAAAAACGTCCAGATATTCTTGACATATTTGTTTCCTCACAGATTTCCTGCAATCAAACAACTATAAAATCCCTGGATGACCTTTCCTCTGATCACAGTCCAGTACTACTTCAAGTACATTCAATTCCTATTCCTAAGCCCTCTCATCTCAGACTGATTACTGGACGTGTAGACTGGGATAAATTTCGATCGAATCTGGAAAATAATTTAGACCTCAAAATTCCGCTTAAAACAAAAGTTGACATCAATTCTGCAATAGACAAACTAACAAACGCAATACAAACCAATATAAGAGATAGCACCTTACCAAGGAAAAATCATTATCAACAGAATAACTGGCCACTTCATATTCGCGAGTTATTAAAAGAAAAACGACGGGCAAGAGCGAAGTGGCACCGCACCAGATATCCATCGGACAGGAGTCATTATACCAAACTAACCAACAAATTAAAATCAGAGATCAGAACATTCAAAATTCAAAATTTGTATTACCGTACAGAAAATCTGAGTACTACTGACAAATCCTTATGGAATACCACTAAAAAACTCCTAAAATATAAACATTTCAACCATCCACTTTTAACCGAATCCCAAACCTGGTCAAGATCTGATGAAGAAAAATCACAAATTTTCGGCCAGCACCTATTCAACACATTTAACCCTCATCCAGATATTCTTAATCCAACCCACTCTGAATGCATTGAAGCAGAATTAAGTATTCCTCTTCAGATGTCCCCTCCTCCTAAAGCATTCCATCCTTCCGAAATATCAAACATTATTCATAGATTACCCGTCAACAAAGCCCCTGGCCACGACCTAATCACATCCCATATTCTAAAACGCCTTCCTCGGAAAGCTCTCCTACTCCTTACATATATATACAACGCTGTACTCCGCACCACGTACTATCCTGATTCCTGGAAATTATCCATAGTTAAGATGATACCAAAACCTAAAAAACCACCAGAACTCTCATCCTCTTACCGTCCTATATCTCTCCTGCCCATAATGGGCAAAATACTTGAAAAACTCATTCTGAAACGTCTTCATCCTATCATAAAATCCAATCAAATAATCCCAGATCACCAATTTGGTTTCCGAACATCACACTCCACTATCCAGCAATGCCATCGTGTGGTGGACGTTGTCTCATCCGCATTAGAGCGCGGAATGTACTGCGCGGGAGCTTTTCTCGATGTAGAGCAGGCTTTTTTTTGATCGAGTCTGGCATCCGGGACTGTTGTACAAACTCCGTAAATTCTTACCTTCTACTTACTTCCTTATTATCAGTTCCTACCTCAGTAATAGAACCTTTAAAGTAAACCATAATTTTACCTACTCTTCCCTCTTTACCCAGTCTGCCGGAGTTCCTCAAGGTAGTATCATGGGTCCCATCCTATACACGATATATACAGCTGACATCCCAACCCATCCAAGCACTGCCCTCACTACGTACGCTGATGACACATGTGTGTTATCAGTAAATAATGATCCATTTGTTGCATCCCAAACTCTTCAATCCCATATCTCAAACCTTCAAGAATGGTGTCAAAATTGGAGAATTAAAATAAATCCTAACAAATCCCATCAAATTACCTTCACCCTTCGTCGTAAACCTACAAATTCCTGCCCTACTGTATCCTTTAATGACATTCCTCTGAACTCTGTCGAACAGGTACGTTACCTAGGACTCCATCTGGACAAACGTCTCACTTGGAATCCTCATACAAGACTGAAAAGACAAGAAACTGCTCGTCGTTTTCGCCTACTTCAACATTTACTGGACAAACGCTCTAAGCTCCCAATAAATTACAAAAGACTCATTTACATGACAGTTATCAGGCCTATTTGGACATACGGAGTTGAGCTTTGGGGCTCTACTAAACCATCCAATTCATCTCGTATCCAATCCTTGCAATCCAAAATCCTTCGTAAAATTCTCAATGCTCCTTATTATGTCACAAACAAACTCATCCATCATGATCTTAATATCCTATATGTTACTGATTTGGCCCAAACTAGATACCTATCCTTCCATGACAAGCTCCATACACACTTGAATCCGCTAGTCTCTCAACTTGCTTCCCATACTATTCCTGATAACCCTCCGAGGCGTCTGAAAAGAAGATGGCCTCGAGACCATCTACTATAGAACTTTTTGGAGTGCTACCGATGGGTAGTTTCTCCACAAGTGCTTTTCAAGTCGTATTGTACATATAGCAGATTTACTTATTGTAATAGTATTATAGTTGTAAATATCAATAAATTGAATTAAAAAAAAAAAAAAAAAAGGATCTTATTGACTTACGCCATATTACTATTTATAATTGACCAATAATTATATAAAAATATTATTTTTTTTATTTGGGCATTGTTTACCACTGTGACCATATATTGATCTAATGCCCAATTGAGTTAGTAACTCTAGTAATACAGCTATCCTGATGAAGTTGAAGTATCACTGTTATCGGATAAAGTAGTATTAATGAGGAATGTACAGGAAGTAAGACTGCTACAGGTGTTAAAAAATGAAAAATACAAATGCTTAAAAAAAATGTAAAGGAGATAGTTGGGGGGTGCAGTCAATAAGTACACAGAATAAGTGATGAACTTATGTGCCGACGTTTCGACCTACTGTGTAGGTCGATTATGGAGTACCTACTGATTATGGAGTACTACTACTGACGTAGTAGTGCCTACTAGCCGTTAAATCCAACGGCCACGCGCTCCATAATCGCCCTGAAGATGACCTACACTGTAGGTCGAAACGTCGGCACATAATATAAGTTCATCACTTATTCTGTGTACTTATTGACTGCACCCCCCAACTATCTCCTTTACATTAGATCATCCAGTCAACTATTTTCATCTCATACTTAAAAAAAATTTATAAGATATGAGTACTCTAGATAATTGTCGTTGAGGTCAAGATATTTTTGAAGCCTGGAAACAAGCTTTTGTATACCCTCTACAAAATACATTCCGCTCCACCTCTCGAAACTATTTTTGGATAGCTTCTTGGACCTCCTCGTCATTTGCAAATCACTGTTCACCCAAAAACTCCCTTAATTATTGAAAATATGGCAACCCTACAGTCCCAGTTCCAGAAAATAGGGTGGTATAAGCCATCTAAATGAGACAAGGAGGCTCTGAGTGAGTTGGGTGGTATAGGGCCTGGTTTTGTCATGAAGAAGTACTTACCACGAGTCAGTATTCCCATCCTTCTGTCTTTAATTTTTTTTAAAGCCTTTTCAGTATCTCACAGTATGCTGCAGCATTGATAGTGTTTCCTTGGGACTTGAAATTGACCAACAAGATCCCTTTTCGGTTCCAAAAAACAGATGCCATGATCTTCCTTAGTAATCGGAGAATAAATCCCTCAAGGCATGGGTAGGGGATTTTTTTTTTCCCCTACCTGCCATTTCTGGCATACGGGGTGAATGGGTAGGAGATCTAGAAGTCTGATTAAATTAAACCGAACAGGGACTTTTATCTAGGTCTCTAGAGACTGGTGGGATCCCAGTCCAAGCCGGGGAGACCCCTTTACACTGTGCAAGTATCGGCATCAAGTTGAGTGTGGAGGACCTTGATACAGTGAAACATTGGAGAGGCATAAAAGACGACCTGTGACCCATTCCAGTCATTACACTTCATCAAGCTGTCAGTGAGGGACTACCTTTTCCGTGCTTGGTGTTGGTTGGCTGGAAAATGACTGCCACCTTATTTATCTACGCAAGGGGATGACCAGAACAAACAGGCACCTCTACTGGCTGTCCTGACAGAAGAGGGCGGCGGGTAAAATCAAATATTCGCAAGTACAAAGTAAAAATCAAAGGTTCGCATGGACAGGGAACGATGTCGGAAGGAAGACGGACACCAGGTAGCTTCATTGACCTGGCTCAGGATTTGGACGTCTTCGGCTGACTACTGGAGTCTTGTATACTCTCAAGCTGAACTACAAACTTTGGTGCTCACCACAGAGTTCCCATTTTGTTTTACACTTCTATTTTAATATTAATTTTTCTATAATTATTCTTGACGTGGAACAGGCTTTTGTCCCGGGTCTGGCACCTGGGATTGCTTTACAAACTCCCTCAATTCCAACACCCTCTTTCTCATTATCCAATCCTATCTCCCTAACAGATCATTCAAAGTAAATAATAATGTATTTTCATCCCTCTTTTCTCAATCTGCTGGTGTTCCTCTATGCAATATCCTTGGCCCAATCCTCTACACAGTTTATACAGCTGACATTCCGACCTAACCTAATACTATCCCTACCATGTATATATATGCTGATGATACATGCCTATTATTAGTCAACACTAATCCAGTTATAGCATCCCATACTCTTCAATCCCATATCACTGACCTTGAAAAATGATGTCAAAACTAGAGGATTAAAATAAATTCCCACAAATCTCATCAAATCATCTATACCCTCTGTCGTAAACCAATGACTTCCTGTCCTCCTGTACCGTTTAATGACATCCCACTGATTCCTATAGAACATGTCCGGTACTTAGGATTACACATTGACAAAATTTTAACTTGGAATCCTTATATTAGACTGAAAAGACAAGGAACTGCTCGCTGTTTCAGGCTACTCCAACAATTACTAGACAAATGCTCTAAACTTTCAATTATTACTAAAATAACCAGTGATACGCATACTGCTATGGAGGACAAAAAATTAACTCTGCTAATCCTACTTGATTTTTCTAAAGCTTTTTATTCCTTGTACCTTTTCCTCCTTATATCATCTTTTATCTTCCCCTCTTTGACTACTGTAGTGTGGTATTTGGGGGCCTTTCAAATGTGGTTGAGGACAGATTAAAGCGAATAATGAACTGCTCTCTAAGATTTGTCCTTGTTACCCCAAGGTGGTCTAGCCTGTCTCACCTTTACTATAAGTTAAACTGCTTTTTCCCTCCCATTCATTGACAAAATTTCCTCAATACATTCTTATACCTATCTATTAACTCTCAACACCCGTCATTTATCTAGTCTCCTCCAATTCAAATCCTTAGTTTAGCACCATGAAACATGATCTCGCCTTTCCAATATCTATACTCGTTCCTATAGAACAATAAAGCACCAGGCCAAATGCCAGCACCAGATGGAATGCCAGCTGAACTTTTTAAAAATGGTGGACAACAATTGATAAAGGTAATCTATAATATTATCAAGACTGGTATTTAGACCACTGGCACTGTATTTGATCATCCAGTACAACTCCTCTTTTTCGTAGATGATATTGATATTATAGGCCACTCTATTGATTGCTTGCAACAGTCATTTCTGGCCCTGAAAGGTGCAGCTAAATTTTTAGGCATGTTTATAAATGAGGACAAGACCAAGTACATGGTCTCTGAAGTGACACCCAGTCAAGTAGGAGCAAAAGTTTCACTCAGAAAATAAAACTTTGAACAAGTGTCCAAATTCACTTACCTTGGATCACAGGTAACGGCTGACAATAGAATAGGGGTGGATATTGAAAACAGATTAGTGGCTGCCAACACATGCAACTTTGCAATTAGAAGTATCATTTCTAGTAAATTGATCTTGAGGTGAATTAAATGAATTCTGTAGAAAACCCTTATCTATCCTGTGCTTACCTACGGTTCTGAAACTTGAACCACTACAAAGTAGGAAGATAAATAACTTAAAATTTTCGAAAGAATAGTACTCCAATGAATTTTCGGTCCTGTTGATATTAAAGAGGAATGGCAATGGAAAACAAACGTGGAAATTTATGACCTACTAAACGATTTATATATCATTACAAGGATAAAATTAAATTTTCTTTAATTGGCAGGTCATGTTGCCAGAAAGAAAATAAATGCTACTTCAAGGATACTAATAACAAAACAGTTGCAGGGTCGTCGAGCAATTGGTAGGCCAAGACTGAGATGAATAGATTGTGTAGTGGGTAATGCGATGAGGGCGGGAGAGAACAGCTGGATAGCAATGACCTGCAATAATTGGGAATGGTGTGTGGAGGCTTGGAGTCACTTGCAGGTTGTTGCACATACATAATAATAATACTCGTCCCCATAGAACCAAAACATACGAGCGTTCCTTTCTCCCTGCTCCACCACAGTATGAAACTAAATTCCTCTGTCATGCTACTTCACTATCCTCATTTAAATCCCTGCTTCTCATCTCCTCCCACAACATCTCCTGGCTTCCCAAACAGATGCTCTCTAAGCGGATTAGTCATTTACTTAAATGAATCATTATTGAATAATGTATTTTATTGTTTTTCTTTTTTTTGTAAAGGAGATATACATTATGTAAATAAATTATTGCATCCTAGCTCATGTATCTATTTGTTGTTATTTATTTATTCTTTCTAGTAGCGTAGGATCTTGTCATGATTCATACTTATTATTTATTTTAATTCTATATTTCTTTTTGGCACTTCTTAAATTCTTTATGATTTGTATCATGTAGCCTTTTGGCCAGATATATATGTGTTTCTTTTTCTGTTCAGCTTGTTATTCTAAAGGGACTTTGTCCCAGGATAAAGTTACTTTTCTATTCTATTCAACTCTGAAAACTGGACTTTCAATTTTTCGTTGATGGTGAATGGGTTTGGCGCCACTGTAGAGACAGCCTTTTTTTGACTCAGGAATATAATGACACACCACGTTTCGTCCCCAGTCTCAATTGAATAAAGAAAAGATTCACCCTGCTGTAGATAGTGTTAACGGAGGGCGAAACTGGTTAAGACTATTGCCAACTAGGAAAAATAAAATTCTCACATCTTACACAGAATCAGTACCCTTGCTTTCTGGACGTCCTTTGGTTCATATAAAGTGAATAACTTTGAAATTTTTTGAAGCTTCAAATTTTTGAAGCCATCATTTTTCATATGGTATTTATTTTTAACACCCAACTTCTCTTATTTTCCTCAGAATTATTTTAAATGAACTTGTAAATTATTGAACTGGCAAATTTTGTTTGAACTTGAAAGAAATTTAAGTTTTTCTTTAAAACTAAATTTAAGTTTTTCTTTAAAACTAAATTATCATAAAATGATAATACAAATATCATTAATTAATGCTATTAGAAAGTTTAAGATTAAGGGTGAATATGTGTATATGGTGGTTCTAATATTTCTTGGAACGTTTTTATTAAATTAGTTATGGTTAGAGTGTAATAGCTGAAGGTATTATGACCCTGGTTCGAAACCGTGGGGTTTGATTTCTACATAATTCACAAGGGGAAGGAAGCTATGGACCTGATATAATCTATTTCAATGAAACTTTATTTGTGATATTTGAACAAAAATATTACAGAAATATCTTTGAGTTTTTGCCAGTAAACCTCAGGAATTATGAAAAGACTATTTTACATAATTTCAACAATCTTTTATATTTCTGTTTTATGCTTTAACTTACTTTATGAAAACTTACTATATAGATATTTAAACTAAATATTATCTCATCAAAAATATAGTACCTTTTTCAAAATATTTTATTTTTATGTATGAAATTTGTTACATCACTAATACATGCCTTAACTTTGTGATTTTGTTCTGTTAAAGGTTTCAAAAGATGTTTATGACAATCCTACTCCAGGTTGTTCACATCATTATGTGGATACTCAAGATGTATGTATATTTCTACCTACAACATCCTAATATTAATAATGAGCATTTTATATGCTTTACCATGGATTTCAGCCCTTTTTTGTGAAATTAATTAGCTTAACATTTGTGCTGTAAAAATTGTAGGTGTTTGATTTAATTTGTGTGACATAAATAATGTGAACATTACTTGACCTTTGTGCCTTATTGTGATCTTTTATCATTTATTAAAAAAACTGTACTGTTTCTAAAATAATGATTTCACAAGGAGGTGATTTGTCTGAATATCACGCTCAACCACCATATTTTTCCCCAATTAAGAGTATCCACTTTCTAGAGGCTGAGTTAGCCCCAGGATGGTCTACAGACCCCACAGGGTCCATTCGTGACTGTTAACAGATTAAATAATTTATCTGCCGCAGCTGGATTTGAACCCAGGACATCAAGTACTACACACTGAGCTACCCCCTCCCTCCTTCCTGATCATTTATTGTGTTACTTAATTTATTTATTGCATTATTTTTGTAGAACATGTTGTCTCCTTTGTTAAACATATAGTCCTGGTAAATTAGAGATAATATATTAGTTTTTGAAATTGAACAACTTTTTTCAACATCTTAATGGTATTAATAAAATTGGTATGTAGCAACCTTGGTGAAAAAATCCATAAATGTGCACCAGATCAAGGTACGAGGGGTGATCAAAAAGTTCCAGGACTGATTTTTTATTAATTTATTTAAAAAATCTACAGGCTATTGGACGTCGTTCCCTTCAAAGTACTCTCCTTGGGAAGCTATGCATTTTTCCCAACGATGTTTCCACTGTGTGAAGGACTTTGAGAAATCATCTTGTGAAATGGTGTGTAGCTGCTCCAGCGATTTTTTTTTAATGTCATCTACGGACTCAAATCTCTTTCCCTTCATGGGTCTCTTAAGTGTTGGAAACAAGAAAAAGTCTGCAGGGGCAAGGTCAGGTGAATATGGAGGCTGGGGAATGACCGTCATTCCATTTTTGGTGCAGTAGTCGCGAATGAGCAGTGCGGAATGAACAGGCGCATTGTCATGATGCAGCACCCACTCACCGCTCCGCCACAACTCTGGTCTCTTCCTCCTTATTGCCTCGCCCAAATTTCTCAGGGTTTGAAGATAACGAAAGCGGTTAATGGTCTCACCTCGTGGAAGAAATTCATGGTAAACAACACCCTTCCAGTCGAAAAAAACAGTAAGCATGACCTTGACGTTTGATTTGACCTGACGTGCTTTTTTGGGGGTTGGGGAGGATTTTGTCTTCCATTGTGATGACTGGACCTTCGTTTCCACGTCGTAGCCATAAACCCACGTTTCATCTCCAGTAATGACTTGTTTTAAGAAGTTTTCATTGGCATTTGCCATTTCAAGAAGTTCCTGACAAACTTGAACTCTGTGTTCTTTCTGCTGCTCAGTCAACAGTCTCGGAACAAACTTTGCAGCCACCCTTCTCATCTGCAAATTTTCTGTTAAAATCTGTTGACACGAACCAAATGAAATGTTCAATTCTTCAGCCATCTCACGAATGGTTAGTCGACGATTAGAACGCACGAGACTGTTCAATCTTGCAACATGATCGTCGTCAGTCGAAGTTGATGGGCGCCCTGAACGAGAATCATCTTCACACGATGTCCGGCCTTCCTTGAACCTTTTGTACCACTCATGACACCTTGACCGACTCAGACATTTATCACCGAAAGCCACTTGCAACATTTGAAAAGTTTCAGTAAACATTTTACCCAACTTCACACAAAACTTTACGCAAACGCGTTGCTCTTCCTTCACATTCATTTCACAAAATCGCCGAACACAAAAAACTTTTTTTTACGAAAACAGCAGTAACTTTGCAATGAAGAAGGTTATCAACAAACTGAATAAACAGCTGAGCTCAGGAAGAGTCATGCTAAACAATGCTGCCAACCGCACTGCTCTATGACACTCCATTGCCGCGCAATCTCAACAGTCCTGGAACTTTTTGATCACCCCTCGTATATGGTATTAATAGCAATTCATACAGGTACCAACATTTTTTTTTTCCAAATTTTAGATGCAAAAAAATTGTTTACAAAAATAAAAAATATTAGGCTATATTGTGTAAAAAGGTGGAAAAATTAGTTTTGAACAATTTTTTTGGCCTAGTATTATAAGAAGTTTAATTAGACTGAATTATAGCCCCATAGGAGCTGATTAAATATAGGGAGCGAGAAACTGTTACATAGCCTTGTTCAGTGTCAGAAGTCAGCATGACATGATGGAAATGTTATCATAGAGAGAGGAAAAATAGATTGTTAACTAGATTAGCCTTACATCAAAACACAGTCTAGCTTTTGGACGATTACATTGGATGTGCTGCTAGTTCCTGTGTGTGCAGGAGCTGCCATTGCTTGCCAAAGTAATTAGCTAATTCTATTATTTGAACTAAAAAGGAACATATTGGAAAATTGCCCTATGACCAATGGGCCTTTTTCAATTACACCTTTTTTTCAATTTCCATGACAAGTTATTTATTTTTCTACATACGATCTTTATTGTTGATAAGGAATTACCTATAATTAGTTTGAATATATATATATATCTGTGCACATGCTTTTCTCTCTGCCCAGCATCTCTTCATTCTCATTGAAGATCTTGATCGCTTGCTTAGTTTGTGGCTAACCTTATCCTCTTATCTGGGGTTATAGTTTTGGCAGTTCCAACCCTATGCATATGCTCCATAACCCTGAGATCTCTCATGTCCCTCGCTGATTCCTTAAACCAGTTTGGTTTAGTTTTTTTATTTCTGAAGGATTAACAAAAAAATTTTCAGCCCACTTGCATTTATTTGCAGGACATGCTCATAGAAATTAAACCTTCTTTTCCTCATTGTGTCTGTGATTCTTTCTGTCCATTTTTAAAGGGTATCATTTTGTGTGTGAACTACTTTGTTATAGGAGAATTTTAAGCCTAAAATTTTCCTTATTATCTTCCGTTCTTTAATGTCCAACTTTTCAATTAGGCCCTTATTGGTGATGGATAGTGTTTTTGCTGCATAGAGGGTTTCTTGTTTAATCACTGTATCATAATGTCTTGTTTTTTAATTCCAAGAGAGGAAGGTTTTATTATAGATGTTTTTGGTAAGTTGGAAGGCTATGCCTTGTTTTTCTGACCTCCATTGCTTTTTTCTCATGGACATTGCAGCCATTCTCAAAGATACTTAAACTCCTTGACTATATCTATTTTTGGTGTCCCCTCTTAAAAGAATTCCGGTGGTCTTTTAATGTTTGATATTAATTTGGTCTTTCCATAAGAAATCCTGAGATCTGTCTTTGCTTCATGTTTTTGAAGTTCTAGGATCTGTTCTTCGGCTACCTTCCAGATTTCAGCCAGTAAGGCCATATCATCTGCAAAATCTAGGCAGTTGATTTTAATTCCTTTATCCTTTATTCCTAGTCAGATTCCACCATGGTATTTTTGTTCCACTGTCTGACCCCTTTTTTCTAGGTACAATTAAATAGCAGTAGAGATAGTCCATCTCCCTGAAGTACACCTATTTTTATCTGAAAGGGGTTTGAAAGTTCCCCCATGAATTTAAATTTGGAATGTGTATTACTAAGTGTTTCTTTGATTATGTTTTTGGTTTTGTTATCAAGAGTATATTCCTTCAGAATATAAAAGAGGGATTCTCCATCTATTGAGTCATATGCCTTCCGGAAGTCAATAAAAGTGGCAACATAAGATTTTCCTCTTGACTGTTGCTAGGCCATGATGTTCTTGAGATTTAAGATTTGTTGTGAGCAGGATCTTCCTTACCTAAAACCTGCCTGGTGTTTCCTAAGTTGATGGTCATATTGAGGTTCAGCTCTGTTTAGCAGGGCCGTGGAGAATATTTTATAAGTTACATCCAGTAATGAGATCCCTCTGTAATTATTTGAATCTTTTTTTTTATGAAGTGGATAAATGAGTGGAGTCTTCCACTGGTTCCGGATTCTTTAATTTTTCCAAAATTCCTCCATGATACCTTGCAAAGAATCATTGATATTCCTGTTGATGTTCTTCCAAAGTTCAGCTTTAATTTAGTTTTCAGCGGCTTCAGGATTGTTAAGATGTAATATAATTGCCTGGAGTTCCTCGATGGTCAGTGGTTCCGAATTGGATTTGTCTGTCTTAGAGATGCTGAAACGCATCCTTTTCTTCTGCTCCCCCCAGTTTTTTTGTTTTTTTTTAAATTTAATTTATTGATATTTACAACTATAATAATATTACAATAAGTAAATCTGCTAATATGTACAATATGACATGAAAACACTTGTGGAGAAACTACCCATCGGTAGCAATCCAATAAGGTTCTATGGTAGATGGTCTCGAGGCCATCTTGTTTTGAGACGCCTCGGAGGGTTATCAGGAATAGTATGGAAAGCAAGTTGAGAGACTAGTGGATTCAAGTGTGTATGGAGCTTTTCATGGAAGGATAGGTATCTAGTTTGGGCCAAATCAGTAACATATGGGATATTAAGATCATGATGGATGAGTTTGTTTGTGACATAATAAGAAGCATTGAGGATTTTGGATTGGAAGGATTGGATACGAGATGAATTGGATGGTTTAGTAGATCCCCAAAGCTCAACTCCGTTTGTCCAAATAGGCCTGATAACTGTCATGCTAATGAGTCTTTTGTAATTAATAGGGAGCTTAGAGCGTTTGTCCAGTAAATTTTGAAGTAGCAGTTTTTATCTTTTCAGTCTTGTATGAGGATTCCATGTGAGACGTTTGTCCAGATGGAGTCCTAGGTAACGTATCTGTTCGAGAGGGTTCAGTGGAATATTATTAAAGGATACAGTAGGGCAGGAATTGGTAGGTTTACGACGAAGAGTGAAGGTAATTTGCTGGGATTTGTTAGGATTTATTTTAATTCTCCAATTTTGACACCATTCTTGAAAAATCCCTATCCTAATTAAACCTGGATAGGCAAAATTAAGAGCTCCCACTGTAGCATCGTCCGATTAGCCATAGCAGCAAAAAGTGATGTTAAATGAACAAACAAACAATAAAAATAAAATAATATAAAATTTAAAGTTGCCGTACGTCAACAAGGTCCTAATCAATGTTCTATGAACATTCCTTCTATATATCGCAAAGATTGTGAGAACTGGGAATGCAGGATCGGTGAAGAGAATGGATTTGTCTGGTTACAAGCCTGGTAGCTTCATTAGTAGAGATGTGGAAGACCCGGGTTCAAATCCCGGCCAGGACAAATCTTTTCTGTTCAAAATAAAAATAAAACTTTGTCTGTCAAAATTGGTATTCTTAAGGTACCTAATCCCAGAATAAGTTTTTTTTTTTCATTTCTATCTAGCTACCTATCTGTAATTTATGTATACCAAACATTCCTATACATACATAAATGGCTCTAAATCCCACGTGAGGATAAGGCCTCCTGCAATATCAACCGCGAGTCCCTGTTGATTGCTGCTGCTCTCCAGTTACGGATGTTTAGGATGGTCTGGGCGTCTTCAGCCACACCATCTGCCCTCGGTTTTCCTACCCTTCTGATTCCATGCACTTTTTCTTCAAGGTGTTTTTTAGGGAAATCATTTGTTTGCATGCGTGGAATGTGTCCTGCCCATCTTAGCCTGTTTACTTTTATAACCCTAATAATGTCTGCTTCTTTAAATAGTCTTATTATTTCCATATTCGACGGTTGCCTCCACGTGGTATTGTGAAATACTGCCCCAAATATTATCTGTAATATTTTTTGCTCAAATCTCATGATAGCGAGCTCTTGTGCTTTTGCGAGAGTCCAACATTCTGAAACATACATTGGAACGGGGCTTATCAGGGTTTTATATATTCTTATCTTTGTCGTCCGGGATAGGGCATTACTTCTGAGGTACTTTTACAGCCCAAATTTCTTGCCCAAAGTAGCATTTATTTGCCGCCACTAATCTTCTTTGGATTTCTGGTTGCATATCATTGTCGGCATTTATCTGGGTACCAAGATATACAGTTTCATTCACTTTCAGGAAGTTGCAGTTTCCTACTTTTATGGTTGTTTCCCTGTGCTCTTACTCATTCCTTTGCCTCGTACACATGGATTTTGTTTTAGATTTGTTGACGTGTCTTGTTTTAGTAGCTGCATTAGTTAGAGCCAGGAACCCATCCCTCACAGCATTGAAACTACTCCCTATGATGTCTGTATCATTAGCAAACCCAAGAATTTGCACTGTCTTGTTAAATATAGTACCTCCGATTTGTATTCTAGACTTTCTGACTGCACCCTCCAAGGATAAATTAAACAAATGCAAGCCAGGGTCAACTTGTCTGAGGCCTTTATGTGTCTTCAAGGGCAGATCCAGGATTTTTTTCTGGGGGGCACAACGGGCAGACAGGCAAAAAATCAACAATAACTTAGAAATAAACTTGTAGTATTTATAGAAAGGTTTCAAAGGTTTATTAAAATATCAAAACAATAGTTTCACTCATGTTCTTTCTGTTATTTTATTCATACATTTTAACAACTATGATCAAGTGATTTGCCTATAAGTATATGCTGTAATAGATCCTCCACAGTACAAGAAAAACCATTTGGGGGGGGCGTGCCCCCTTGCCCCCCCTTGAATCCGTCCTTGTGTGTCTCAAAACCTTCTGATAGGCTGCCTTGTTCTCTGACATTGCAATGCACTTGTATTGTCACCTTGATCAGTCGCACCAATTAAAAATTCTTATACTAATAAATGTTCTATATAACTTTTAACATTGTCTTGTGTTAAAGCACTGATCGTAGAATAGTATGCTTAGGTAGGACTGGTTGTTATTAAAACTGAAACCATGTCCTCTAACTCATGTAATGAAGAAATCAATAAGGCATTTAGATTTAGATCCTCTTAGACCCCTATTAGTTTTCTGTATATAGTTTAGTTCATTCCAAAAGGTTTACATTTTTTATCACAGCATATTTCTAAAATATTTTAAATTGATTTATAAGTAATCCAAGAATTATGTGCACCAAATAGTTTAATAAGTTTACAAACTGCAGTGTTTAGGGCTTTGTGTTTTTAATCTTATGTTATACATATATATATTTTTAATTTTATTGTTGGGACCAGAGTGTATAAAAAATAAAAATAATAAAGTGAAATCCTCAATGGCCCCATAAAAATTTGAATTTAATGCCCTTTACAATTCATTCCATTGGCTGAATACAATATTGAAAAACATTTAGAAATTATAGATGGAAAAAAAAATGATTATGGAAAAAGAATCCATCTGACATTTGGCCTGCCAACCCTTCATTGTCCATGCATCCTTCCGGACCGCATCCTCCTGGGTATCGACCAAATCATCCATACGTGCGATGTGCTCAGCCCATCAAAGTCGTCCTATCTTGATGAACTTGACCGAGTCTATATCCTTATAAAGGGCAGCTAGTTCAGCATTTCTCCTTCTCCAAATTCCACCCTCTCTAGCAGGGCCAAAAACCCTTCTCCAGATTAGTCTCTCAAAGATCAGAAGTCTATTTTCATCTTGCTTTTTAAAGGCCCACACCTCCGATCCATAAGTTAAAACAGGGCGGACCAAGGTTTTGTAGAGTGTGATCTTGGTCCTGTTCGAGAGGAATCTGTTTCCAAAATGCTTCACAAGGCGGAAGTAGCACTGTCTCGCCTTTGCTATCCTCCTGTTGACTTCTCGAGAGACGTTGTTTCTGGAGTTGATCTCAGACCTGAGGTAGACAAAGCTGCTTCACTTTTCGAAATAATATCCTCCCGCTTAAAAAATACTGGTCCCCAGTGCATCTCCTCCGACTCTCATATAATTGGTCTTAGCTTCATTAATGTGCAACCCAAGTTTCTTTTCAGCATCTTCTATGGCGAAAAACGCTTCTTGTATGCACGTTCCGATCTGGTGGCTATATCAAAATCGTTAGTTTACCCCAGAAGCTGAACTGTACTGTTAAGGAGGGTTGCGTTGAGTTGGATTCCGGACATACGTACTGGGTTTCTCTGCAGCGAAGTTAAAAAGAAGCTATTATTGAAGTCCTCTGAGAGATCACTCCCCACTCTTACTGCACACTTCGACCCCGATATCGTCATTTTCATAAGGCGTATCAGTTTAGATGGGACGTTCATTTCCAACAGGGCCTCATAGAGCTCCGGGCGAGTTACACTATCATAGGCGGCTTTAAAATCAACAAAAAGGTGGTGGGTAACTGTTCTATACTCTTTGCATTTCTCCAGCACCAGCCTCAGTGAGAACAGTTGGCCCAATGTAGACCTCCCTCGTCTAAATCCTGTTGGGTATTTGCCTATCTCCCTCTTGGCATGAGGAACTAGTCTCTCGAACAGGATGTTAGAGAGAACTTTAAAAGCACATGAGAGGAGTACTATGCCTCGATAGTTGCCTCAGTCCAACTGGTCCCCCTTTTTGTGCAGTGGGTAGATAATTCCCCTTTTCCAATCCTCAGGCATCTTCTCTTCTTCCCATATCTTCAAAATAAGGTTATGGAGTCGTTTTCTCAGTGGCATTCCTCCATAGCGTAGCAGCTCTACCTGGATTCCATCCAAACCCGGAACCTTGTTGTTTTTCAGCTTCATCATGGCCTCTTCTTTGTCTTCATCATCCGGAGGCTCGGCATCATTAGAGAAGTCGTCCTCTTCTCTGGCTATTTCTCCTTCAAAGTTCTCTCTTTGAAGCGCACTGCTGAAGTGCCTTGCCCACCTCTTCAGAATTCCCTCTCTCTCCATCAACACAGGCTCCCGTCCTCATTCCTGCACATATTTATTTTTGGTTTGAAGGCATTGCGACCCTCATTCACCTTCTGAAAGAAGAGGGAAAATGTCAGTTATCTGTAGACTTTGTGGAAAAGCTGATAAATAGTTTTTAAGTGGAAATTGTCTTTCTAGCCAAGATAGAGAAGAACAAAATTGTGAATTTATAGATCTAGCCAGATCCATCATGGCCGAACGCAAATTCGAACTTTATGAGTGGTGGCCAAAGTATTTTTATGTTAGATGCACCAGACCAGCTACTAAAAACTAATGTTTTAGGCCTCCTTTGGAATAAATGTCCTGCGATGTCCTGTGACGAGATGTCCTGCAGTTTTCTACATCCTTCATCCTGCAGTTCTCCCATGCTCTCTTCTTTCTCCTCTGCAGTCTCTTTTCCTCTCTTCTTTTATTTCGGTAGGTCTCCTGTGTTAGACGTGTATGGTGCTGGATGGCCTTCTTATACGCTTCATTTTTCCTATTTTTAGCTTTGATGCATTCATCATCAAACCAAGGAGCCTCCTTCTTCTTGTCTGTAATACAAGAACCTCCTCTGCAGCAGTTTCCATTGCTCTTGAAATTCCGGACAACTGGTCATTCACCGTGTCATTCCTAACCCTCAGTTCCTCCTTCAGCTTAATTTCAATGTGTTGTCGATAGGTTTCACACACTTCAGGATCCTTCAGTTTATGAGCATTGAATTTCTTCACACCCCCTCCAGCATCAAAGTTCCGTTTTGTGGTGATCCAGGCACGACTCTTCCAATGGATTGTGGAATGACCATTGGCTCAAGCATTAACATTTGATGATCACTTCACTGAGTATATGGCACATAATAATAACAACAACACTGTCCCCCTTTCTCTCTCCCTCACCAGGTACTTATTATTTCTCTCTCAGCAATATCAGCAGTATAACACAAACTGTATTGGAAATCAATAAAATCCAATTTCCAGAAAGAAATTCTAATGATGTGTTTTTAAGTCTCCAAAGAAAGCTAGAAGTAGAAATAGTAGTACACCAATGATTAAATGAGACAATATATGTGTACTATACATTAGATTCCATAAATTTTTAACCATAAGTAGAAATGGTAGAACACCAACGATTAAATGAGGCAATATATGTGTACTATCCAATTGTTGCTATAAACTTGCTATAATGGTGAAATCCTATCATCTAAATTATACAATTCCAAAAATAATATACAACATTTTTCCACCTAAATTAACACATTGAAAAGGCATTAATTTACAAAAGCAAACAAAAATATTTACAACACATGAGTTTACAAATCATAAGTTCAATTTCTTTGACGTCTTTACACGTCTTCCAGAATGACTGGCCTTCCACAAATGATCTTGTAGCGCTTCTTATCACTATCCCCAAAACACTAAATCCAAAAGGATATGGGACAAACTATTATATTGTCAAGTTTTTCTTTCTTTCTTTGTTTCCTTTTCATGTAACAATTCTATGTAACAGTGGTTTCTTTAGTCAATCTGGACCCACCATCATGATTCCAATGAGTCAAGATTATCTAAATTTATCTTCAGTGCATCATTTCATTTATTCCAAAGGATGCCTAAAACATTAGTTTTTAGTAGCTGGTCTGGTGCATCTAACATAAAAATACTTTGGCCACCACTCATAAAGTTCGAATTTGCGTTCGGCCATGATGGATCTGGCTAGGTCTATAAATTCACAATTTTGTTCTTCTCTATCTTGGCTAGAAAGACGATATCTTATCAGCTTTTCCACGAAGTCTACAGATAACTGATGTTTTCCCTCTTTGCAAAACTATAAAACATTTTTAGGTGAAACTTGATACATGTTTCTGATAAAAATGGGCTTGAGGACGCTGCAAATACAACCTGACAGTGATGATACATCTTATGTTCACCATCTCTATTAAAAAAAAAAAAAACCTGTACCACTACAGCCTGTGAACGGGTCCCCTAATCACCTCTAACTGTCTCTATTAGTCTATAAAAATCTGAGATAATCCCTGTCTAGTTGTTGGACTTATTTGTAAAAAGGCATTGTCAAATCTGTCTGCAACCACTCCTATTTTCTTTAAACAAAATCGTGCTAATATGGTGGTTATTTTCTCTAAGAGATTTGGGCCTTTTTATAAACACTGGTTGTGATTACGATTTTTATTTTCCCTCACAGAGACATCAGAAACAGGTCGAACTGGCGTGTAGTGATACTTGGCTTAGAGACATGATGTTGAGGCAGATTATTATGGCATGGAACTATTGTGTTGTCAGAAAAATTGTGCAGGATTTTATGTTTTATTTAAAATATCCCTCCAAATCGTAAACTGTTGTTGTTGGACTGTTGCACTGTTGATAAATGGAAACTCTTATTAATCCTCTTAGTAAAATAAGTGTACTATTCAAAGGAGATTCCAGAGATTTCGAGTAGGAGACTTGAGCCTTGAAGACAAAGAAGGCTGAGGAAGAAGTTCTGCCCTTAATGGTGATGTTCTCTGAGATTTGGTGGAAGAAAATTCAAGGTGAAAAAGCTTGGAAGTTGGGCTTTTAAAAAACTTCTTTGTCTTCAAGGCTCAAGTTTCCCTCTCATATCTCTGGAACCACCGTTGATAACCAAATTTCACGGAAATTAATAAAAATCAATTTCCAGGGAGAAATTCTTATGATGTGTTTATTAAACTAACAAAAAAAAAAAAATATATATATATATATATATATATATATATATATATATATATATATATATATATATATATATATAAGCAGAAATATTATTAATGATATTATACCAACGATTGATGATATCAACCAAATGGGACTAAAGAAGTTTACTATCCAATTGATTCCATTAACTTTTAACATCTATTTTAACAAAAATAATTATATATGAAGAAATACTGCCACCTAAATTATATAATTTCAAAATAAAATACAATACAAAGTCCATTTATTCATATTCTATTTACATCATATCTAAACACCTAAATATAATTTAAAATTATTCATGATATAATTTAAAATAGGTTTAATTTTAAGGATTTATATAGCCAAGCAACTATTAATACTTCTTTATAGCACCACAGAATGGGGGAAGGAGGCTTGGCTTCTTCCTTTACTGTTTTTGGCACTAAATCTTAAGTTCCTCTTCACCATCTTGCATCTACCATCTGCATAGTCAATCACCTTTTCTTTTGTCAATAATAGAACTACGCATGGGCTTATTTTTTTATAAGGCATTCTAGGCTAGCGGCCAGGTACCAAAAAAGGGCTTTAGGTTGCAAAAATTGAAGAGACCTGAATTTTTGATATGTTGTAAGGGCATGTCTGACTATTAAAGTTCGCTACTGAAAACTTTTAAAACGGATGGGAAAACTTTTATTGGCCAAAAAACCTCAAAATTTTTGGAGTTATTTCAGTTTTTGCCCTGTATCTCATAATTGGTGCATTTTTGAAAAAAAAAAATCTATGGATAACCATTTTAAAGTAAATTTAATTGTCTACAATTTGAATCCAACCAGAGTTCTGTAGGTCTAATAGATTCTTAGTTACACACCTTTGAATATTGGTATTTTTTTCCAAAAAGTGCAAATTTTAAGTTTTGGCCAATATTCTTGAGGAACACTGGCCGAAGGAGTGATTCTAAGATAAAAGTCGAGGTAGTAAATATAATTAGCTTTAATTTAAGCACAGACTAAGGATTTTAGGTGTAACAGATTCTGAGTTATGCCCTTTTGAAAATTGGTATTTTTTTTCCAAAAAGTCATAATTTTAAGTTTTGGCCGACTTTCGTGAGGAACACCGGCTGAAGAAGTGATCCTAAGATGAAAATCAAGTGAAATGAAGCTATAGCTGTAGTTGATCCCTAGCTATACTGTCTCATTCAAACAAGAAACATGGAACTTTGCTAAAACCACCTTGCTGAACATGGAGCATGCATGTTATTTTTAAATCACCACATATCATCCAACCATAAACAGAATAGCCTATTCGATTTAACACTGTTTCTAGGTTTTCATAGTTCATAGTCGTTAAGCTCAATTTGAGTAAACAGTTTAGGCTCTACATTTTGTGTAAAACATTAGAATTCTTCATCATCTTGTTCAAATAAGCAAATGTGTTTCAGCAGTGCTACCAATTTCATCCACACCAATAGACCTAGTTTTTCAGTTATTTATTTTGAATATTAAAGCTGTTCAATTCTTTAAAAATAGCTTAATTTAATAAATTTAACTATAAAATGTGAAGAAATTGTGGGTGATAAAGCTTTTTTTTCATTTTTCAATTTATGAACCATATGTATAAATGCCTTGTTTTTTCAAATTTTATAGATTTGAGTTTCTACCTTCAAGCTATTATTAGTCCAGGATCCCTGGTACATTTTTGCACTTGATTACTATCAAGCTGAATCTTCGTGAATAGCTTCGTTTTGATGAGACGCCCAACAATTTCCTTTGCAAAAATTCTCAATTGTGGTAGCTAACAGAGGTAGCAAGGATAAAATATGTCGATTTGATGATTCTCCAAAATTTAAGGATAACGTACCACACAATTTGTAGGACAATATGACTGTTAAATTATATAAATATTAACTAAGTAAAAAAAAAAATCTGCTGGTTAGTAATCATTTTTGATGACCTCGTTATCAATCAACATGCAAAAATGTACCAGGGATCCTGGACTATATGGTAAATAATTTCAATTGATAATTAGAAAACAATCATTTTTTCTTTACAGGCTTCTGTTGAAAAAAGTATTAAATACAAACATGATTTAGATGTTGAAGTTTGTTCTTACTCTAAGAATATTAGTGATGCTGTTGGAAAATCAAGCAGTCCTTTAGATCATGGGCAGGTATGATATTAAATCTATTTATCTTCTGAGTATAATTTAAACATCCTTTACTATTTTTTGGTATTTTCACTTTAATGAAAGTTAAAAAAAAAAACAACAACAACACAGAAATGAAATTTAGGACTGAAAAGACGGCAGAAAGACATATTTGGATCATTTAGTTATGACTTTAAAGGTGCCTCAGAAAGGAAATATAGGGAATTTCAATGCATTTTCATTTCTGCTGGGTTTGTCTGAATCTCCCATTTTATTTTTCTTGTGCATTAATCATCTTTTTCTTTTAGATACAAAAAGAAAAAAAAACTGAAGGAATATGGGCATATGCAATGAGTTCATGAAGAACCTTAAGAACAGATAACTGTTGATGCTTTTGCAATTGCTCCAACAAATTTGTTTAAGAATGAGCATTGGTATACAAATGACATCATGAAATGTAGAAATGTTGTAAAAAATCTGTATAAGATTATTTTTCGGAAGTAGTCGCTCCATTTTACTGTTGTATTTTTAATATGATTAATTGAAACAGAATTTGTATTCCTATTTTATTTAAAGTGATTTTGTGTTTGCGTTAACAGGCCTGTTCTTAGCTGGTGTATAGAACATTTCTTTGAATGTTCAGACATTACGTTATGGAACAGAAATTCGTTATAGCTATTTTATCTTGGATTGTTCACCTTTGTAATTTCTTAAACTCCTAAAGCTCTCTCTCTCTCTCACTCTTTTCCTCTTCTTCCAATCTATTCAAAATAGTTACTGTGCAGTGTTAACTTGTTCCTCACAAATCTTGAGAAACATGATTCTGAGACTCTTGGGTGGTGTGTCTGATATCTTACCTATTGCCTGAATTCATTCCTCGTTTTATCTTGTGTTGATAGTGCTGTTACTATCTGAATAATTTATGAATTACTTCGGTGGCACTAAGATGACTATTGTTAGTAAAAAAAGTTGTGACAATTTGGGTTTTGGCTCTGAATTTTTCAACGATAGAATAAAGAGAAACTGGGTTTATACAAATTATTTTTTCAAAAACTTCAAAACAACATTCTGGGGCTTTAAGGTTAAATACTTTTTTTTTTTTATCATTAAGCTTGATGGATTCGTTGACCAACAACAATGTAGGTTTGAACATTTTACTCACATATTATTTAGTTAAAATTATACCACTGATAGTCATGGATATTTTTAAGTTTTAACTCCTACTTTCTCGAATCAAAATATTAGGGGAAAAATAAATTTTGGCTGTTTTTAATATAAAATTACGAATATATTGTAAAAAAAAACAAAAAAACTTAGAGTTATACTTATAACTCTGTTTAAAAAAAATTATATTTTATTCAAAATATTTTACATCACTTGCTACTACTTATTCCTATCTTTCTGGCAGCTTTCTGATACCATGTCGGAAGAACTCTTCATCTTTTGAGACTACCGGGAAATCGATCCTATTTTCCATATCTTAATACGATGTGCAACACTGCTCAGACAGTCCATGTGCTATCAACCTGAATAAGTAATAATCACTAGGCGTGATGTCTGAGGAATACGGTGGATGTGGTAGGACTTCTCATTTCATTGTTTCTAAATCAGGTTTGACCTGCACCACAACATGCGGATGAGCATTATCATGTAGGGTAATATTGTTGTTATGTCTGGAGTTGTACTGAGCGAGTTTTTTGCTTGAGGATAAACCTGAGAAGATCTTATAATCATTCCCTAACTTAACCCAAATGGTTCTCTAAACAAAGTATGTATAAGTATTTTTCTTTTCTGATGATAGAATATTAAATAATATTTCTAAGTTTTTATCATTTCCATTGTGGGGTCCATAAAAGGGAACTATTGGTTTCTTGTCTTGGGAGATGTTAATTCCCACACCAGAATGCTTGGATTCGACCAAGCTTAGAGAATTCTGTCATACGTGAGTTGCTTCCCTCACTACACATGGCTTGTATGTTCCATTTTGAAAACTTTCTATTGGTTCAAGCCTGTCTTAGTAATGCTTTACTTAAAACTTTTGTTTTTCTGATTTAAAAAAAAAAAAACATAACCCATTCATTTAACCCATATGTAGTTTAAGAATATGATTTTGTGGCTAGACTTTAAGTTATGGAGTAACAAGAGGTGACTGCTTCTCGTAAAAAAAATTATGGGGTGGACCAGAAAGGCATGTGAAATGTTTTACTATCAGGTAAATCTGGGATGTAATGTCTATCCACCTTGTAGTGAATATAAACCTCTACAAGGTATAATTAAAATCTCACAACATATAGATATTACAACTATGTCAAAAGTATGAAGCAAAAGATAAGAATATTCGGCTCAATCTCATTGATAGTAGTGTTTGGTTGAGAGTTCCAGCAACAAAAATTAGTAAAGTAATCTCTCTCCCCTTAAGAATATATTTAAAAACCAACTGTGATAGAAAAATATTTTTTTGCCATTACGAATAAGGTGAACCTTGATTAGAAGGTAAGTCTGAAACATCACTTACCTAACGAAACATGAAAACTTAACAGGAATAATTCCTCAAGCTCAAGTTCAATACGCCAATATTGAATGTACAAACTGTGACACTTAATCCTTACCAAAAGAAGAGAAGTTGTTTAGTTCAATTTCTTTGAATGAGTATTTATTCAAATACTACCTTCCAATTGACAGCTACTCTTCCAGTAGTGACCGTGCACAGTAATTTATAGCAAGTACTTCAGATTGAAATACAGAGGTTTTATGACCCCTCCATCCAACATCCTCCTCCAACATATGCATCAATGATGGTGATATCTGCCTTCGTTCCTTCCCCGGATGGTCACAGCTTTGCTGCTGCAAAATCTCTGGAACAAAATTGCCAATGGGGCAGCATATTTAGTTTATTTTTGTGTAGGATGCAGGCCCTTTGATGGTCCGACACAGCTCTCAATCTGTAGCCAGCCCACCTCAGCCCCGCAATCCTATCGTTAAGAAGATAAGGTTCTTGTATTAAAATAATATCAATGTCCTTACCTTTGACATACTGCTGTAGCAACTGACATGCTGCAATGCAGTAGTGTAAGTTAATTTGCAGCAGCTTCAGGCATTTTAATTGTCCTCCGAGTCCGAGGAGCTCACCTTGCTGGCTCCAACTCATCCGGAGCAGCCCCAGCTCTCTCCGTAACTGCCCTCCGACCAATTGAGCCACCAGGGTCGCCTGCCGGCAAGGGACAAATCTTTTCTCTTATCCGATCTGATGTCCCCGTGTTCTAGCAACTTTTTGCAATGTAAATACGAGAACGAATGTTATTTGAACATTAATTTTGATTTTTGGATCTTGTTGACTAGCCGGCAGCCGACCCTAGTGGCTCAATTGGTCGGAGCGCTTTCACGGAGAGACATAGGTTCCGGGTTCGAATCCTGGCCGGGGGCACATCTTTTCTCTTTAAAATAAAAATATTTTATTTTTATATATGAAATTTGTTACATCACTAATACATGCCTTAACTTTGTGATTTTGTTCTGTTAAAGGTTTCAAAAGATGTTTATGACAATCCTACTCCAGGTTGTTCACATCATTATGTGGATACTCAAGATGTACGTATATTTCTACCTACAACATCCTAATATTAATAATGACCATTTTATATGCTTTGCTATGGTTTTCAGCCCTTTTTTGTTAAATTAATTAGCTTAACATTTTTACTGTAAAAATTTTAGGTGTTTGAAATAATTTGTGTGACATAAATAATGTGAACATTACTTGACCTTTGTGCCTTATTGTGATCTTTTATCATTTATTAAAAAAACTGTACTGTTTCTAAAATAATGATTTCGCAAGGAGGTGATTTGTCTGAGATCACGCTCAACCACCATATTTTTCCCCAATTAAGAGTATTCACTTTCTAGAGGCTGAGTTAGCCCCAGGATGGTCTACAGACTCCACAGGGTCCATTTGTGACTGTTAACAGATTAAATAATTTATCTGCCGCAGCTGGATTTGAACCCAGAACATCAAGTACTACACACTGAGCTACCCCCTCCCTCCTTCCTGATCATTTATTGTGTTACTTAATTTATTAATTGCATTATTTTTGTAGAACATGTTGTCTCCTTTGTTAAACATATAGTCCTGGTAAAGTAGAGATAACATATTAGTTTTTGAAATTGAATAACTTTTTTCAACATCTTAATGGTATTAATAAAATTGGTATGAAGCAACCTTGGTGAAATAATCCATAAATGTGCATCAGATCAAGGTATATGGTATTAATAAAATTGGTATGTAGCAACCTTGGTGAAAAAATCCATAAATGTGCACCAGATCAAGGTATATGGTATTAATAAAATTGGTATGTAGCAACCTTGGTGAAAAAATCCATAAATGTGCACCAGATCAAGGTATATGGTATTAATAGCTATTCATAAAGGTATCAACATGTTTTTTTCAAATTTAAGATACAAAAAAATTGTTTACAAAAATAAAAAATATGGTAATATTGTGTAAAAAATTAGTTTTGAACAATTTTTTTGACCTAGTATTATAAGAAGTTTAATTAGACTGAATTAGAGCCCCATAGGAGCTGATTAAATATAGGGGCCGAGAAACTGTTACATATTTTTGTTCAGTGTCAGAAGTCAGCATGACATGATGGAAATGTTATCATAGAGAGAGGAAAAATGGATTGTTAACTAGATTAGTCTTACATCAGAACACAGTCTAGCTCTTGGACGATTACATTGGATGTGCTGCTAGTTCCTGTGTGTGCAGGAGCTGCCATTGCTTGCCCAAGTAATTAGCTAATTCTATTATTTAAACTAAAACAGAACCCATTGGAAAATTGCCCTATGACCAATGGGCCTTTTTCACGAACATCTTTTTTTCAATTTCCATGACAAGTTATTTATTTTTCTACATACAATCTTTATTGTTGATCAGGAATTACCTATAATTAGTTTGAATATATATATATATATATATATATATATATATATATATATATATATATATATATATGTAATATATATGTATATATGTGTGTGTGTTTGTTGAAAAATTAAGCTTTGCTGACCAAGCTTATTAATGGATCAAATTGTGTAAAAAAGACTCATAAAACTAATCTTTAAAACCTAATTCCATTATTTTTTTTTTAGTTTAATGGGATATTCCAGATCAATGTGAATTTTCTGTGCACATGCTTTTCTCTCTGCCCAGCATCTCTTCATCCTCATTGAAGATCTTAATCGCTCGCTTAGTTTGCGCCTAACCTTATCCTCTTGTCTGGGGTTATAGTTTTGGCAGTTCCAACCCTATGCATGTCCTCCATAACCCTGAGTTCTCTCATGTCCCTCGCTGATTCCTTAAACCAGTTTGGTTTAGTTTTTTTTATTTCTGAAGGATTAAAAAAAATTTTTTTTCAGCCCACTTGCATTTATTTGCAGGACATGCTCATAGAAATTAAACCTTTTTTTGCTCATTGTGTCTGTGATTCTTTCTGTCCATTTTTAAGGGGAACAATTTGTGTGTGAACTACTTTGTTATTGGAGAATTTTAAGCCTAAAATTTTCCTTATTATCTTCCGTTCTTTAATGTCCAACTTTTCAATTAGGCCCTTATTGGTGATGGATAGTGTTTTTGCTGCATAGAGGGTTTCTTGTTTAATCACTGTATCATAATGTCTTGTTTTTAAATTCCAAGAGAGGAATGCTTTATTATAGATGTTTTTGGTAAGTTGAAGGCTACGCCTTCTTTTTCTGACCTCCATTGCTTTTTCTCGTAGACATTCTCAAAGATACTTAAACTCCTTGACTATATCTATTTTTGGTGTCCCCTCTTAAAAGAATTCCGGTGGTCTTTTAATGTTTGATATTAATTTGGTCTTTCCATAAGAAATCCTGAGATCTATCTTTGCTTCATGTTTTTGAAGTTCTAGAATCTATTCTTCGGCTACCTTTCAGGTTTCAGCCAGTAAGGCCATATCATCTGCAAAATCTAGGCAGTTGATTTCAATTCCTTTACCCTTTGTTCCTAGTCAGATTCCACCATGGGTATTTTTGTTCCACTGTCTGACCCCTTTTTTCTAGTTACAATTAAATAGCAGAGATAGTCCATCTCCCTGAAGTACACCGGTTTTTATCTGAAAGGGGTTTGAAAGTTCCCCCATGAATTTAAATTTGGAATGTGTATTACTAAGTGTTTCTTTGATTAAGTTTTTGGTTTTGTTATCAAGAGTATGTTCCTTCAGAATATAAAAGAGGGATTCTCCATCTATTGAGTCATATGCCTTCCGGAAGTCAATAAAAGTGGCAACATAAGATTTTCCTCATGACTGTTGCTAGGCCATGATGTTCTTGAGATTTAAGATTTGTTGTGAGCAGGATCTTCCTTACCTAAAACCTGCCTGGTGTTTCCCAAGTTGATGGTCCTATTGAGGTTCAGCTCTGTTTAGCAGGGCCGTGGAGAATATTTTATAAGTTACATCCAGTAATGAGATCCCTCTGTAATTATTTGAATCTGTTTTTTTTTTATGAAGTGGATAAATGAGTGGAGTCTTCCACTGGTTCCGGATTCTTTAATTTTTCCAAAATTCCTCCATGATACCTTGCAAAGAATCATTGATATTCCTGTTGATGTTCTTCCAAAGTTCAGCTTTAATTTAGTTTTCTCCTGCGGCTTCAGGATTGTTAAGATGTAATATAATTGCCTGGAGTTCCTCGATGGTCAGTGGTTCCGAATTTGATTTGTCTGTCTTAGAGATGCTGAAATGCATCCTTTTCTTCTGCTCCCCCCAGTTTTTTTGTTTTTTTAAAATTTAATTTATTGATATTTACAACTATAATAATATTACAATTAGTAAATCTGCTAATATGTACAATATGACATGAAAAACACTTGTGGAGAAACTACCCATCGGTAGCAATCCAATAAGGTTCTATGGTAGATGGTCTCGAGGCCATCTTGTTTTGAGACGCCTCGGAGGGTTATCAGGAATAGTATGGAAAGCAAGTTGAGAGATTAGCGGATTCAAGTGTGAATGGAGCTTGCCATAGAAGGATAGGTATCTAGTTTGGGCCAAATCAGTAACATATGGGATATTAAGATCATGATGGATGAGTTTGTTTGTGACATAATAAGAAGCATCGAGGATTTTGGATTGGAAGGATTGGATACGAGATGAATTGGATGGTTTAGTAGATCCCCAAAGCTCAACTCCGTTTGTCCAAATAGGCCTGATAACTGTCATGCTAATGAGTCTTTTGTAATTAATAGGGAGCTTAGAGCGTTTGTCCAGTAAATTTTGAAGTAGCAGTTTTTATCTTTTCAGTCTTGTATGAGGATTCCATGTGAGACGTTTGTCCAGATGGAGTCCTAGGTAACGTATCTGTTCGACAGGGTTCAGTGGAATATTATTAAAGGATACAGTAGGGCAGGAATTGGTAGGTTTACGACGAAGAGTGAAGGTAATTTGATGGGATTTGTTAGGATTTATTTTAATTCTCCAATTTTGACACCATTCTTGAAGGTTTGAGATATGGTATTGAAGAGATTGGGATGCAACAAATGGATCCTTATTTACTGATAACACACATGTGTCATCAGCGTACGTAGTGAAGACAGTGCTTGGATGGGTTGGGATGTCAGCTGTATATATCGTGTATAGGATGGGACCCATGATACTATCTTGATCCCCCAGTTAAGGAGATTTTTGAAGTATTCTGCCAAATTGTAGATATTTTGCAATTATCTTTATTGCTATGAGTAATATATCCACCCTAGAGTATTAAGTGAATGGATTTGTCTTGGCCTGGTTATGAGCCTGGTAGCTTAGTTGATAGAGTACCGTGCTAGAGATGCGGAAGACCCAGGTTCGAATCGCTCTCAGGACAAATCATTTCTCTTCAAAATAAAAATATTTTAATAATCACAATAAAATAAAAATAACTACTAAGCCCAAGATCGCGGGTTTGTAGCCCTGCAGGTGACCCTAGGATTTTTTAAAGGGAGTAAAATATCCTTAGTTACGCCGTCCTTCGGAAGGGGCGTTAAACGGGGGTCCTGAGTCTGTACGATGTCAGGTACTCGTTAAAAATCCCTATCCTAATTAAACCTGGATAGGCAAAATTTAGAGCTCCCATTTTAGCATCGTCCAATTAGCCTTAGCAGCAAAAAGTGATGTTAAATGAACAAACAAACAATAAAAATAAATTAATATAAAATTTAAAGTTGCCATACGTCAACAAGGTCCTAATCAATGTTCTATGAACATTCCTTCTATATATCGCAAAGATTGTGAGAACTGGGGATGCAGGATCGGTGAAGAGAATGGATTTGTCTGGTTCCGAGCCTTGTAGCTTCATTAGTAGAGATGTTGAAGACCCGGGTTCAAATCCCGGCCAGGACAAATCTTTTCTGTTCAAAATAAAAATAAAACTTTGTCTGTTTAAAATTGGTTTTCTTAAGGTACCTAATCCCAGAATAAGTTTTTTTTTTTCATTTCTATCTAGCTACCTATCTGTAATTTATGTATACCAAACATTCCTATACATACATAAATGGCTCTAAATCCCACGTGAGGATAAGGCCTCTTGCAATATCAACTGCCAGTCCCTGTTGATTGCTGCTGCTGTCCAGTTACGGATGTTTAGGATGGTCCGGGCGTCTTCAGCCACACCATCTGCCCTCGGTTTTCCTACCCTTCTGATTATCCGTAATACTTTTTGCTCAAATCTCATGATAGCGAGCTGTTATGGTTTTGCGAGAGTCCAATATTCTGAAACATACATTGGAACGGGGCTTCTCAGGGTTTTATATATTCTTATCTTTGTGGTCCGGGATAGGGCATTACTTCTGAGGTGCTTTTACAGCCCAAATTTCTTGCCCATAGTAGCATCTATTTACCGCCACTAATCTTTGGATTTCTGGTTGCATATCATTGTCGGCATTTATCTGGGTACCAAGATATACAGTTTCATTCACTTTCTGGAAGTTGCAGTTTCCTACTTTTATGGTTGTTTCCCTGTGCTCTTCATTCCTTTGCCTCGTACACATGGATTTTGTTTTAGATTCATTGACGTGTATTATTTTAGCAGCTGCATTAGTTAGAGCCAGGAACCCATCCCTCACAGCATTGAAACTACTGCCTATGATGTCTGTATCATTAGCAAACCCAAGAATTTGCACTGTCTTGTTAAATATAGTGCCTCCGATTTGTATTCCAGACTTTCTGACTGCACCCTCCAAGGATAAATTAAACAAAAGACAAGCCAGGCCAATGATTCAAGATTATCTAAATTTATCTTCAGTGCATCAGTTCATTTATTCCAAAGGAGGCCTAAAACATTAGTTTTTAGTAGCTGGTCTGGTGCATCTAACATAAAAATACTTTGGCCACCACACATAAAGTTCGAATTTGCATTCGGACATGGTGGATCTGGTTAGATCTATGAATTCACAATTTTGTTCTTCTCTATCTTGGCTAGAAAGACAATATCCACTTAAAAACTACTTATCAGCTTTTCTACGAAGTCTACAGATAACTGACGTTTTCCCTCTTTGCAAAACTATAAAACATTTTTAGGTGAAACTTGATACATGTTTCTGATAAAAATGGGCTTGAGGACACTGCAAATACAACCTGACAGTGATAATACATCTTATGTTCACCATCTCTATTAAAAAAAAAACCTGTACCACTACAACCCGTGAACGGGTCCCCTAATCACCTCTAACCGTCTCTATTAGTCTATAAAAATCTGAGATAATCCCTGTCTAGTTGTTAGACTTATTTGTAAAAAGGCATTGTCAAATCTGTCTTCAACCACTCCTATTTTCTTTAAACAAAATCGTGCTAATATGGCAGTTATTTTCTCTAAGAGATTTGGGTCTTTTTATAAACACTGGTTGAGGTTAAGATTTTTATTTTCCCTCACAGAGACATCATGTTGAGGCAGATTATTATGGCATGGAACTATTGTGTTGTCAGAAAAATTGTGCAGGATTTTATGTTTTATTTAAAATATCCCTCCAAATCGTAAACTGTTGTTGTTGGACTGTTGACTTTTATAAATGGAAACTCTTATTAATCCTCTTAGTAAAATGAGTGTACTATTCAAATGAGATTCCAGAGATTTCGAGTAGGAGACTTGAGCCTTGAAGACAAAGAAGGCTGAGGAAGAAGTTCTGCCCTTGATGGTAATGTTCTTTGAGATTTGATGGAAGAATATTCAAGGTGAAAAAGCTTGGAAGTTGGGCCTTTAAAAAACTTCTTTGTCTTCTAGGCTCAAGTTTCCCTCTCAAATCTCTTGAACCACCGTTGATATCTCAGACTTTGTTGATATTTCTGGCCGCTTAGGCTCTGTTTTGGTTGAATTTGAACTTGTAAAACATAAATATTTCTAAGAACACATAAAATCTTGCATTATTTTTTGGACAACTCAATACAATGCCATGTAACTTCTTTGATTATCGCCTCTTCGAGCCAATCATCTAATACTTCTTCCTAAACATAATAATAACCTTACTATTTCAATTTTCTAGTAGAATTATTTTATCACTAAAATAGAGCCAAAAACTCAAAAAGAAACACTATTATTTATTATAATGCAATTGGGAAAAACCACAATGCAAAGCCTTATGTTTCAAAAAATACACCTACTTACCATTCGACGTTTCGCCTATTCAGGCATTATCAAGACACCAAAATCAAAAAGGGGTTATGGGTTATTAAGGGCCTGTCAGAATGTGTTAGAGATATATTTAAAGAGTATGATTTTTACGAGATTAGGCTTGCGAATAAGATTACAAACAAGATGAGTAAATTTTACACTCCATTGAAAGATAAAATACTTACACAGCAACAATCAGATGTAGTGTATGAGATTAGCTGTTTGCAATGCCCTAAAATATACATTGGTGAAACATCACAATTGTTGCACAAAAGAATGTATCAGCATCAATATGATTGTAAAAATATTGGTGGCAAGGAACCTAACACAGCATTGGCCCAGCATACCAAAACTTGTAAGCATCAATTTGATTTTGAGAATGCTAAAGTTATTTACAAAGAGAGTGATGGCTCTAGAAGGAATTTGTTCGAGGCCATGCAGATTGCACAAAAGATTGACATTTCGGTAAATTATAAAACAGATTGCAGAAATTTGAACCAATATTATTCGGAAACGTTGAATATTTTAAAAGAAATATTTGGCTAACTTTGCTAATATGTATAAATTTTTATAGGCTAATATTACTTGATATGGTTTGTGGATCAGCTGATTCTATAACCTTCCCAGCTGGTTGCTTATTACTTTCGTTCAGTTGTATGTTGAACGTCTTGGTGGCGGGGTGCTGTCTCATGTTTGGAGCCTGTTTGGGCTGTTGATCGTTGGGATGTTTTGCACCTTTTTCTTCGAGATGCGATTCACATAACCCCTTTTTGATTTTGGTGTCATGATAATGCCTGAATAGGCGAAACGTCGACTGGTAAGTAGGTGTATTTTTTGAAACATAAGGCTTTGCATTGTGGTTTTTCCCAATTGCATTATAATAGAATTATTTTATCTTTTTAATGCTTATTGATAAGCATAAGATACAAACCAAGGAACATGTACTTCAAAATGACCTTATTTCACCAAAACTGTCTCTATAAAATTTTGATGTGTTGCAGCCTCTATTTCCAATTTGTTTGATTTCGGTCTTTTTTTCTTAGAAATAAGACCTTTAACTTTAAAATATTCTATGGAATAATCATTCACCTTTTTCAATTTGTTTTCTAAATATTCTCCTGTAACTGTGTCATCACTCAGCATTAAATCATAAATTCTTGAGTCTAGATCATATAATGTCTGATACTTCTTATTTAATTTTTCTCAAAGAGCTTTAATTTGATCAATGCCTTCTAGTTCATTCTCAACAATTCATTCAAATTCTTTATTAATTTGGTTACATTTGCTCTCAGAACTTTTCTAAACTTTTTTGTGATTTACAATGTACTCATGATGAAAATGTCAATTAAAAAAATAAAACAAAATCACCAAAAAAGTACTTCTGTAATGTTATCACAATAGATAAAATACTTATAAACACATTCTATAAAGCAATCCTATGGTCACCAAATTTCTTGGAAATTAATAAAAATCAATTTCTAGGGAGAAATTCTTATGATGTGTTTATTAAACTAACAAAAAAAAAAAAAAATATGTATATATATATAATATGTAGAAATATTATTAATGATAATATACCAACGATTGATGATACCAACCAAATGGGACAAAATAAGTTTACTATCCAATTGATTCCATTAACTTTTAACATCTATTTTAACAAAAATAATTATATTTGAGGAAATACTGCCACCTAAATTATACAATTTCAAAATAAAATACTATACAAAGTCCATTTATTTATATTCTATTTACATCATATCTAAACACCTAAATATAATTTAAAATTATTCATGATATAATTTAAAATATGTTTAAGTGACAAGCAACTACTAATACTGCTTTATAGCACCACAGAATGGGGGAAGGAGGCTTGGCTTCTTCCTTTACTGTTTTTGGCATCTAAATCTAAACTTTGTCAATAATAGAACTACGCATGAGCTTATTTTTTTATAAGGCATTCTAGGCCAGTGGCCAGGTACCAAAAAAGGGCTTTAGGTTGCATAAATTGAAGAGACCTGAATTTTTGATATGTTGTAAGGGCATGTCTGACTATTAAAAATCCAAGTTTGCTACCGAAAAAACGGATGGGCAAACTTTTATTGGCCAAAAAACCTCGAAATTTTTGGAGTTATTTCAGTTTTTGGCCTGTATCTCATAATCGGTGCATTTTTGAAAAAAAAAAACCTATGGATAACCATTTTAAAGTAAATTTAATTTTCTACAATTTGAATCCAACTGCAGTTCTAAGGTCTAATAGGTCTAATAGATTCTTCGTTACGCCCCTTTGAATATTGGTATTTTTTTTCCAAAAAGTGCAAATTTTAAGTTTTGGCCAATATTCTTGAGGATCACTGGCCAAAGGAGTGATTCTAAGATAAAAGTCGAGGTAGTAAATATAATTAGCTTTAATTTAAGCACAGACCAAGCCATACTGTCTCATTCAAATAAGAAACATGGAACTTTGCTAAAACCACCTTGCTGAACAAGGAGCATGCATGCTATTTTTAAATCACCACATATCATCCAACCATGAACAGAAGAGCCTATTCGATTTAACACTGTTTCTAGGTTTTCATAGTTCATAGTCGTTAAGCTCAATTTAAGTAAACAGTTTAGGCTCTACATTTTGTGTAAAATATTGGAATTCTTCATCATCTTCTTCAAATAAGTAAATGTGTTTCAGCAGTGCTACCAACTTCATCCACACCAATAGACCTAGTTTTTCAGTTATTTATTTTAAATATTAAAGCTGTTCAATTCTTTAAAAATAGCTTAATTTAATAAATTTAACTATAAAATGTGAAGAAATTGTGGGTGATAAAGCTTTTTTTTTCATTTTTCAATTTATGAACCATATGTATAAATGTCTTGTTTTTTCAAATTTTATAGATTTGAGTTTCTACCTTCAAGCTATTATTAGTCCAGGATCCCTGGTACATTTTTGCACTTGATTACTATCAAGCTGAATCTTCGTGAATAGCTTCGTTTTGATGAGACGCCCAACAATTTCCTTTGCAAAAATTCTCAATTGTGGTAGCTAACAGAGGTAGCAAGGATAAAATATGTCGATTTGATGATTCTCCAAAATTTAAGGATAACGTACCACACAATTTGTAGGACAATATGACTGTTAAATTATATAAATATTAACTAAGTAAAAAAAAAAAATCTGCTGGTTAGTAATCATTTTTGATGACCTCGTTATCAATCAACATGCAAAAATGTACCAGGGATCCTGGACTATATGGTAAATAATTTCAATTGATAATTAGAAAACAATCATTTTTTCTTTACAGGCTTCTGTTGAAAAAAGTATTAAATACAAACATGATTTAGATGTTGAAGTTTGTTCTTACTCTAAGAATATTAGTGATGCTGTTGGAAAATCAAGCAGTCCTTTAGATCATGGGCAGGTATGATATTAAATCTATTTATCTTCTGAGTATAATTTAAACATCCTTTACTATTTTTTGGTATTTTCACTTTAATGAAAGTTAAAAAAAAAAAACAACAACAACACAGAAATGAAATTTAGGACTGAAAAGACGGCAGAAAGACATATTTGGATCATTTAGTTATGACTTTAAAGGTGCCTCAGAAAGGAAATATAGGGAATTTCAATGCATTTTCATTTCTGCTGGGTTTGTCTGAATCTCCCATTTTATTTTTCTTGTGCATTAATCATCTTTTTCTTTTAGATACAAAAAGAAAAAAAAACTGAAGGAATATGGGCATATGCAATGAGTTCATGAAGAACCTTAAGAACAGATAACTGTTGATGCTTTTGCAATTGCTCCAACAAATTTGTTTAAGAATGAGCATTGGTATACAAATGCCATCATGAAATGTAGAAATGTTGTAAAAAATCTGTATAAGATTATGTTTTGGAAGTAGTCGCTCCATTTTACTGTTGTATTTTTAATATGATTAATTGAAACTGAATTTGTATTACAGTAAAACCTCGAATTAACGGACAGCCCTGGTGCAAACATTTTTGTCCGTTATTTAAAGGTGTCCTTTAAAGGGAGGTTTTATTTTTTTATAAATATGTATTTGTACAAATTAATTCTCTCTTATTCAATTTCCCATTTGTTTAAAAGGTAAGTAGAATAAAAAAAAAACATCGCACGGTTTTTGAGTGTTCCCGAAACTTGAGTCCTACCGACATTGAGTCTTTCCGCTAGCGCACTTACACTTAGCTTTTCACGGTCATAAAAGTCGATTACATTTATTTTTTGTTCTAAAGTGAGTCTCTTACGTGAGGGAGACATTTTCAGCCGCCTGCCACGAGGTTAGAACAGAACTAAATTTTAATAAAGCAAGTTCGAGAATAAAAAAAAAAGTATTTATGTGGAAAACCTTTACTCAAAAGTAAACACAGCTGTCCCTGTTTTCTTAGACCGGAAACAACTAATTGTTTCCGAGAAATGGGAAAGGGATAAAGTCACACTGTCCGTCTTTTAGAGGTTTTTTTAATCGATTTATAACCAACACAGCCTGTCCGTGCCCGTTAATGAGAGGTTTCGTTAAATAGAGGTTCAAATGCCATCATACGGTAATGGGGAGTGACCGCTATTTAGGGGTGTCCGTTAGTAGAGGTTTTACTGTACTATTTTATTTAAAGTGATTTTGTGTTTGCGTTAATAGGCCTGTTCTTAGCTGGTGTATGGAACATTTCTTTGAATGTTCAGACATTACGTTATGGAGCAGAAATTCGTTATAGCTATTTTATCTTGGATTTAAGGAAGAAATAGTTGGGGGTGCAGTCAATGAAAACACCAAAATAAGCATAACTTATTTATTATGTGCCGACGTTTCGGCCTACAATGTAGGCCATCTTCAGGGCTAAGCGAGAGAAACAAACAGAAATATATAAAAACGCAGCAGTAACAAGAATATATAAAGTGGTACAGGAGTGGAAATAAAAATAGTGACTAGATATGATGAAATAGTGAATAGATATATGATAAATAAGAAAGAATATAAGACTGGTTACAGAATATAATAAACTTAAAATAGTGATAGATAAAAATAAAATTGTAGATGATGAACAGAAATTCTAATAGCGACAGATAAAATAATACAAGAATAAGAATATAAAATAGAAAAAATACATGTCAAGAAAGGATAAAATGTAAACAATAATAAAAAGGGAAAGATAACTGAGGAGGTAAACGGAAAGATACAAAAAAAAGAAGATTAAAATATAGAAAAAGGGGGGTTGAGTATGAAGGATTTAGAAAAAAAAATTAGTTTAATTATAGATGTGGATAAGATACCAGACATGAGGGGTTACATAGGTAAAGTGTAATAATACAAGCATAAATAGAAAGAAAAGCTTGATAAATTTCAAAAAATTAAACATTGAAAATAGTGGTATTATATCTATGAACTATGAAGAATGAAAAGAAAAAGAAAATATAAGTAAGGGAAGTTAATATGTAACTGTATACAGTTAGAAAGAAGTGGCATAAATGCAAAATAAGATGAGAATATAACATAAACAAATAGAAAATAGGTAAAGAAATACAGTAGATGAAAAATATGAGGCTAAATAAGAATGAACTCTATACTATTAACATATGATGGATGCCAAAAGTAGGTGTGAGAACAGGTGCGAAGAAAGGTGAATGTGAAAAGGATGGAGATAAGATAAATACTAAGATATGTACTAACCGAATAAAACACGTTACAGGTTGGGGAGCTCAGACACAAGTAAGAAATACGTTACGCCGGGCAGGCGGAAGCGATAAAGGCGATCTCTGACGGCCAAAAAAATAATGACAAAGAAGGGGGAAGGAGAAATGTAGATGCGGTGGATATGAGACCGTAAATAATGTAAATTGCGTGAAAAATTAAAAATTAAATTAAATTAAAAAGGAGAATTGCAGATGCAGTGGATATAAGTGACCTCCGTATCATTAGAAATCCCGATCACACCTTATCCACTGATTGGTATACGAAACCCACCTATTCTGGCAGACTCTTCAATTATTACTCCCAACATCCGCACCACCAAATAATCAATGTCGCCAAAAATATCATCCACCGTGGCCTATCCCTCTCCGACGCTTGCTTCCATAACACCAACACCCAACGCATCAAAGTAATCCTATTAAAAAACAATTTTCCTCCCCATGTTATCAATAAACTCATCCATCACCATTATAACCCACCCACCCGCACCCGTTCTCCACATCCGCCTTATATTATTATGTATTTATTATGTATTATTACACTTTACCTATGTAACCCCTCATGTCTGGTATCTTATCCATATCTATAATTAAACTAATTTTTTTTTCTATTATATTTCTATACTAATTTCTGTTCATCATCTACAATTTTATTTTTATCTATCACTATTTTAAGTTTATTATATTCTGTAACCAGTCTTATATTCTTTCTTATTTATCATATATCTATTCACTATTTCATCATATCTAGTCACTATTTTTATTTCCACTCCTGTACCACTTTATATATTCTTGTTACTGCTACGTTTTTATATATTTCTGTTTGTTTCTCTCTCTTAGCCCTGAAGATGGCCTACATTGTAGGCCGAAACGTCAGCACATAATAAATAAGTTATGTTTATTTTGGTGTTTTCATTGACTGCACCCCCAACTATTTCTTCCTTAAATTAGAAGATACAGTCGACCAACTCTTCTCTAACATTTATCTTGGATTGTTCACCTTTGTAATTTCTTAAACTCCTAAAGCTCTCTCTCTCTCACTCTTTTCCTCTTCTGCCAATCTATTCAAAATAGTTACTGTGCAGTGTTAACTTGTTCCTCACAAATCTTGAGAAACATGATTCTGAGACTCTTGGGTGGTGTGTCTGATATCTTACCTATTGCCTGAATTCATTCCTCGTTTTATCTTGTGTTGATAGTGCTGTTACTATCTGAATAATTTATGAATTACTTCGGTGGCACCAAGATGACTATTGTTAGTAAAAAAAGTTGTGACAATTTGGGTTTTGGCTCTGAATTTTTCAACGATAGAATAAAGAGAAACTGGGTTTATACAAATTATTTTTTCAAAAACTTCAAAACAACTTTCTGGGGCTTTAAGGTTAAATACTTTTTTTTTTTTATCATTAAGCTTGATGGATTCGTTGACCAACAACAATGTAGGTTTGAACATTTTACTCACATATTATTTACTCACATTTAGTTAAAATTATACCACTGATAGTCATGGATATTTTTAAGTTTTAACTCCTACTTTCTCGAATCAAAATATTAGGGGAAAAATAAATTTTGGCTGTTTTTAATATAAAATTACGAATATATTGTAAAAAAAACAAAAAAACTTAGAGTTATACTTATAACTCTGTTTAAAAAAAATTGTATTTTATTCAAAATATTTTACATCACTTGCTACTACTTATTCCTATCTTTCTGGTTGCTGAGCGTGTTTAGTTGATTTACCATTAAACTGCTGTAACACAATTTTAAAATGATTAGTTAACATAGCAACCTAATGTGGAACTTAACCTCCTTGTATGTATGTATATGTATTAATTTAAAATCCAGAATAAATAAAGAATGTTTATTTAAAACATTTTGACCAGTTATTTTTAGTACCTTATTCCAGTCTCAATTATAACCTCTATGTGATTCTATCGATATTAAGGATTTTCATATACTCTCAAGTTAAAAAGTAAATAATTTTAATTGATAAATTAGTAAACAATTTTTTTTTTCAGATTTTAAAAGAAAGACCAATCATAAACGGATATGAAATTAGTTCTCAGTCTACTTTAGATATTGATGCTGTTGGGAAACAGAATAGTTCATCATTTCATGATCAGGTATATTATTCCTGCTGTAATATAGTGGCATTCATCTGATTTTGTTGCAATTTTCATTTATTGGATGTTAGATATCAATTAATTGCTGAATACATAAACCTAATAATTTATTTTTTTTAAAGTATGCTTGGATATGAAAATTAAGTGGTCCAAGGTCTCAGTTTAAAAAAACATATCTTTATCAGATATCATAAACAATAACAATAACAACATTACAGGCTCTATATTCTAGTACGGGTCTTAGCCCCATCAAGGCGTCACCTCCATTCTTGTCTGTCTTTTGCCAAGGTCTGAATACAACAAAGCTACATGCCTCCTGTTCAACTTCCATCCTAGTCGTGGCCGCCCATGTTTCATTTTTTCCTTCCACATATCCTAACTGCTAACTGAAGCCTTTTCTGAGTAGCGTCGTCCTACATTCTGGTCACATGTCCAGTCCATCTTAGTCTAGCTATTCTTATATGCCACACCACATATGGTTCCTTATACATCTGATACAGTTCTGCATTTTGCTTGAGTCTGTATTATTATTATTGGTTTTTCCACGCATTTGGGGGTTAACATCTGAGATGTGGGAGCCAACCACCTGCAGTTGCTAGCATCTTCAAGAATTTTGAAATTTCCTCTGGCTGTGTCTAAGAGAATTGTGCTAGTGAGCCTCCTTTAAAACATCAAGCATAAGTTTCAGACTCAGCACCCTCCACTATGGATTTAGGGATCAATCCATTTGTGGATATTATAATGGTTAATTATTATAATGGTGGTTTTCAATACAGTTGAGTTCTTCTAGCTCAAATGCTAGTTATTTTCGAGTTTCTCTCCAACAGTTGAGTTATATTATTATCATCAGGGATTGCAATATCAATAAAATTTGGTTTATTCTCTTTCAAGTTTATTAGGAGGATATCTGGTCTATTATAATGTGCAGTATGGTCCGTTTTAATCAATTCATCCCAATAGAGCTTCTGTCCCAGGTGACTTTTTTGAAGAAGTCTATTTGAGTGGTAACTATAATATGGGGCCTTATCATCTAATAGGTTGTGTTTTACCACCAGGGCCTGATGCAAAATTTTTGGCACATTGTTGTCTCTAGAAATATTCGGTACTCCACTTCTACCAGTTATGTGTTGTGTCATTTAGAGCTTGTCTTCTAAATGATCTGGTTTTAATAACCTGTCTTGAATAGTGATCAAAAACCCTCCTGTCTTGGAGAATGATAACTTTCTAGTTTTTAACCATTCGACTGATATTTCCTTGTCAGTAATAATAATGATTATTATTTTTATTTTTCTCTCTCTTTTTTCCTATCCCCTCTTGAGAATGTATCTACCTGGATCTAGTTCGTGGGTGAATCTAAAAAAATCAATAGGTAATATTCATGAATTTTCTTACAATGCTTGCAGTCCCAAACAACACAGCTCCCTGCATCTATTCCAGAATATCAAAAGAGAGGCGTTTTATTTGGGATACCATTACCTCTGGGATTAAACCATTTTTGTGATGACTAACAGACAATTCTTTGCTTTGTTAAGTTTATAAAGTTTCTTCAGTTTCTCTCCGAGATCCAGATATTTTTTAATTCTTTTGGCATCCGCTTTGTGAAGATTGCCATCTGTCATCACCATTTCAATAATATTAGTAAATTTTTCTTTGTTTAAGATAAACCAAATATCAGGCTTGTAATGAGGAATTGTGTGATCAACAGTTACAATGACCTGGTCCCAATACAGCTTGACATTCCGGTCATCATTTATTGGTTGTGGAATGTACTTATAATTAGGGTAGGTGTCTTTGTCATCATCAACAGTGGCTCAACAAAACAGTTATTGAGTTCTGCACGCCAAGCCGATTGCTAGAATCCTTCACGACTCCATCTCTCCATCGCAGTTTCAGTCTTCCAGCAGTGAGCCGAGATAGAAAAATTCTTTGTCATTTTCAAAACTCTACGCTCCTATGGATATATTTTTCCTGTGGTTGACACTCTGACCCGGTATGACTTTGGTCTTTTCTTCATTGATTTTCAGGCCTAAATCTCCTTGCTTCCAGAACCATGAATGCATTTTTAACCGCCAGACAGGATCTTCCCACAATGTTGATATCATCGACATAGGTCAGGATCTCGACAGTCCAGTTGAAAATATTGTCAGTTAGTCAGCCGGTATACCGTATTCCCTTTCCACCCTTTCCAGTGTAATATTAAATAGCAGACAAGCCAAAGCATCACCCTACCTCACCCCTCTTCTGGAAACAAACGGTTTTGAGAGTCTTCCTGGGATACCCACCATGTATTCAACACCATTCATCATAAGTTGTGTAAGACTGATGAGCTTTCTTGGAATGTTAAAATCTTCCATGGCCTTTTATTGTGACATATTTTTGAGATCATAAGCCACTTTTAAATTTATAACTGGTATGTTTGTATTTGATACTATCTGCCTTTCTCAAGAATCTGCCATAGAGAGAATATTTGATCACATGTAGATTTCCTTCCCTGGAAGCCACTTTGGTATGTACTGAGCTCTCGTTCTGCATAGGGGATTAGCCTTTGAAAGAGAATGTTAGACAATATTTTGTATGCACAAGGGAGAAGGGAGATACCCCTTCAGCTGACTTCCCTCCAACTTGCGAGTACTTTTCATTATGGAGCATTCCAGTTTCATCAGTGCAGGCACTTGGACTTACTTGACTTTGACTAAAAGTTTTTTGTACTCTCATTAATCTTTTGGTAGAACTTCTGGCTGTCCTCTGTGCTTCTTAATCTCTCAAACTCTTTCAGCTTTTCATTTCCCAATTGCCGATTTCTTTTGTGATGTAGGTGCTTTTCATCTCGGAGCTTCTGGCGGTTACTCCTCTATGGCTCCATGCATACGCCTCTGCAGCATAGCTCTGTAGGCTTCATTTTTTCTTTGTGTTCCAGCCCCATTGTTTCTTCAGCTGCTTTATGAATTGACGTTTAGTACTGAATCCATCTTTCATTATTGGAAATATCTTCCAGTATTTCTAATCTGTATATTCTTTGTTCCAGGTCACCCACATATGAAGAATGAATTCCTTCGTCTTTTTGCTTCAGGATGTTGTAGCTCTTTGTTTTTCGTCTTTTTATATTTCTCACCAATGAGATCCTGTCCCTTAAACATGCAATGTCTAGATAGTGGTCTGGTTCCACGCTAGCTCCCATATTGGATCTGAAGTTCAGTAGATTAGATCTGTTCCTGGAGATGATAAGAATATGGGCGATCTGATTTCCGTTACTCCCTCTGGCGACCTCCACTTACCCTTGTGAATGTTTTTATGAGGGTACATAGTGCTTCCAGTGATTCTGTTGGCAAAGTCTATGTCTTGTCATTGTCTACTATGTTCGTGCAAGCTATGCATGACCTTGAACCTAGGGCTCTGAAATGACCTCTTTCTCTAGACCTGAACCCCATTGAGAACTTTTGGAAATGTCTCTTGGATGATATTAATCCAAAATGAACCCATAATTCTGATGCAGATCTGAGGGAAGGTGCCCTGAAGGCAGTGAGAATTGTAACTTAGAAAAAGCAACACATTTTGAAAAATCTGTGTCTTTCCATGAATAAAATACTAAAAATGAAAGTTGAGACAATAGACTATTAAATATAATTAATAAAATTGTTTACCCATTGTTAAAAAAATAAAAAAGTGTACACTTTTATTTGTCTCGGTTTTATGATTGTCAATCCTTTTTTATGCAACTTCTCCCACTTTTTTTTTTTTTTTTTAAGTGGGCCTAGCAATGCACTACGACCATTCATTGATCTATTGTGCGCATTCATTGATTTATTGTGGATCTATTCTTGACTGCGATTGTTATAATCTTAGTTTAGCTAGTCCAACAAATTTGCGTACATTTTCTGGATTGATTAATTCGCTCTGCCTAGGGTTAGTGACTCTGCTCTGACCAAAGGTAGTAAATCTTAGGTCAGCAAACCTTTTTTTTAGAGCTGCATAGCAATCCCAGACAATCCGTGAGTTGGTACTGTGCCCGCTTAGTGCACCTATGGTAGCATGACTGTAATTGAAGAATGTTATCTTCCTACTTGACAGCTACTCTTCCAGTAGTGACCGTGCACAGTAATTTATAGCAAGTACTTCAGATTGAAATACAGAGGTTTTATGACCCCTCCATCCAACATCCTCTCCAAAATTTGTGTGGGGTTATCTTCTTCGAAGGGCAGATATGCATCAATGATGGTGAAATCTGCCCTCATGCCTTCCTTTGCTGCTGCAAAATCTCTGGAACAAAATTTCCAATGGGGCAGCATATTTAGTTTAGTTTTGTGTAGGATGCAGGCCCTTTGATGGTCCGACACAGCTATCAATCTGTAGCCAGCCCACTTCAGCCCCGCAATCCTACCGTTAAGAAGATAAGGTTCTTGTATTACCTTTGACATACTGCTGTTGCAACTGACATGCTGCTATGCAGTGGTGTAAGTTAATTTGCTGCAGCTTCAGGCGTTTTAATTGTCCTTCGAGTCCGAGGAGCTCACCTTGCTGGCTCCAACTCATCCGGAGCAGCCCAAGCTCTCTCCGTGACAGCGCTCTGACCAATTGAGCCACTAGGATCGCCTGCCGGCAAGGGACAAATCTTTTCTCTTATCCGATCCGATGTCCCGGTGTTCTAGCAACTTTTTGCGATGTAAACACGAGAACAAATGTTATTTGAACATTAATTTTGATTTTTGGATCTTGTCGACTTGCCGGCAGCCGACCCTAGTGGCTCAATTGGTCGGAGCTCTATCATGGAGAGACAGGTTCCGGGTTCGAATCCCGGCCGGGGGCATATCTTTTCTCTTTAAAATAAAAATATTTAAAATTCAGTACAGCTGACCAATAATTATAAACAATTATAAATAGTAATATGACGTAAGTCAACAAGATCCAAAAATTAAAATTAATGTTCAAAGAACATTCGTTCTCGTGTTCACATCGCAAAAAGTTGCTAGAACACGGGGACATGGGTTTGGATAAGAGAAAAGATTTGTCCCTTGCCGGCAGGCGACCCTGTTGGCTCAATTGGTCGGAGCGCATCACGGGAGACAGAGGTTCCGGATTCGAATCCCGGCCGGGGGCATATCTTTTCTCATTAAAATAAAAATATTTTATTTTTATATATGAAATTTGTTACATCACTAATACATGCCTTAACTTTATGATTTTGTTCTGTTAAAGGTTTCAAAAGATGTTTATGACAATCCTACTCCAGGTTGTTCACATCATTATGTGGATACTCAAGATGTACGTATATTTCTACCTACAACATCCTAATATTAATAATGACCATTTTATATGCTTTGCTATGGTTTTCAGCCCTTTTTTGTTAAACTAATTAGCTTAACATTTGTACTCTAAAAATTGTAGGTGTTTGATTTAATTTGTGTGACATAAATAATGTGAACATTACTTGACCTTTGTGCCTTATTGTGATCTTTTATCATTTATTAAAAAAACTGTACTGTTTCTAAAATAATGATTTCGCAAGGAGGTGATTTGTCTGAGATCACGCTCAACCACCATATTTTTCCCCAATTAAGAGTATTCACTTTCTAGAGGCTGAGTTAGCCCCAGGATGGTCTACAGACTCCACAGGGTCCATTTGTGACTGTTAGCAGATTCAATAATTTATCTGCCGCAGATGGATTTGAACCCAGGACATCAAGTACTACACACTGAGCTACCCCCTCCCTCCTTCCTGATCATTTATTGTGTTACTTAATTTATTTATTGCATTATTTTTGTAGAACGTGTTGTCTCCTTTGTTAAACATATAGTCCTGGTAAAGTAGAGATAATATATTAGTTTTTGAAATTGAACAACTTTTTTCAACATCTTAATGGTATTAATAAAATTGGTATGTAGCAACCTTGGTGAAAAAATCCATAAATGTGCACCAGATCAAAGTATATGGTATTAATAAAATTGGTATGTAGCCACCTTGGTGAAAAAATCCATAAATGTGCACCAGATCAAGGTATATGGTATTAATAGCAATTCATAAAGGTACCAATTTTTTTTTTTTAAATTTAAAATGCAAAAAAATTGTTTACAAAAATAAAAAATATTAGGTAATATTGTCTTAAAAGGTGGAAAAAATTAGTTTTGAACAATTTTTTTGACCTAGTATTATAAGAAGTTTAATTAGACTGAATTAGAGCCCCATAGGAGCAGATTAAATATAGGGGCCAAGAAACTGTTACATAGCCTTGTTCAGAAGTCAGCATGACATGATGGAAATGTTATCATAGAGAGAGGAAAAATGGATTGTTAACTAGATTAGCCTTACATCAGAACACCAGTCTAGCTCTTGGACGATTACATTGGATGTGCTGCTAGTTCCTGTGTGTGCAGGAGCTGCCATTGCTTGCCAAAGTAATTAGCTAAATCTATTATTTAAACTAAAACAGAACACATTGGAAAATTGCCCTATGACCAATGGGCCTTTTTCAAGAACACCTTTTTTTCAATTTCCATGACAAGTTATTTTTCTAGAAACAATCTTTAGTGTTGATAAGGAATTACCTATAATTAGTTTGAATATATATATATGTGTGTGTGTGTGTGTGTGTGTGTGTGTGTGTGTGTGTGTGTGTGTGTGTGTGTGTGTGTGTGTGTGTGTGTGTGTTTGTTGAAAAATTAAGCTTTGATGACCAAGCTTATTAATGGATCAAATTGTGTAAAAAAGACTCATAAAACTAATCTTTAAAACCTAATTCTATTAATTTTTTTTTAGTTTAATGGGATATTCCAGATCAATGTGAATTTTCTGTGCACATGCTTTTCTCTCTGCCCAGCATCTCTTCATCCTCATTGAAGATCTTAATCTCTCGCTTAGTTTGCGCCTAACCTTATCCTCTTGTCTGGGGTTATAGTTTTGGCAGTTCCAACCCTATGCATATCCTCCATAATCCCGAGTTCTCTCATGTCCCTCGCTGATTCTTTAAACCAGTTTGGTTTAGTTTTTTATTTCTAATGGATAAAAAAAAATTTGTTTCAGCCTACTTGCATTTATTTGCAGGACATGCTCATAGAAATTAAACCTTATTTTCCTCATTGTGTCTGTGACTCTTTTTGTCCATTTTTAAATAGTCTTATTTTGTGTGTGAACTACTTTGTTATTGGAGAATTTTAAGCCTAAAATTTTCCTTATTATCTTCCGTTCTTTAATGTCCAACTTTTCAATTAGGCCCTTATTGGTGATGGATAGTGTTTTTGCTGCATAGAGGGTTTCTTGTTTAATCACTGTATCATAATGTCTTGTTTTTAAATTCCAAGAGAGAAATGCTTTATTATAGATGTTTTTGGTAAGTTGGAAGGCTAAGTCTTCTTTTTCTGACCTCTATTGCTTTTTTTCTCATGGACATTGCAGCCATTCTCAAAGATACTTAAACTCCTTGACTATATCTATTTTTGGTGTCCCCTCTTAAAAGAATTCCGGTTGTCTTTTAATGTTTGATATTAATTTGGTCTTTCCATAAGAAATCCTGAGATCTATCTTTGCTTCATGTTTTTGAAGTTCTAGGATCTGTTCTTCGGCTACCTTCCAGGTTTCAGCCAGTAAGGCCATATCATCTGCAAAATCTAGGCAGTTGATTTTAATTCCTTTATCCTTTGTTCCTAGTCAGATTCCACCATGGGTATTTTTGTTCCACTGTCTGACCCCTTTTTTCTAGGTACAATTAAATAGCAGTAGAGATAGTCCATCTCCCTGAAGTACACATGTTTTTATCTGAAAGGGGGTTTGAAAGTTCCCCCATGAATTTAAATTTGGAATGTGTATTACTAAGTGTTTCTACGGTCACCTGTGGTCTAGTGGTTAGCGTAAAAACTACTAAACCCAAGATCGCGGGTTCGTAGCCCGGCAGGTGGCCTTAGGATTTTTTTAAGGGAGTAAAAAATCCTTAGTTACGCCGTCCTTCGGAAGGGACGTTAAACGGGGGTCCCGAGCCTGTACGATGTCATGTACTCGTTAAAAATCCCTATCCTAATTAAACCTGGATAGGCAAAATTTAGAGCTCCCACTGTAGCATCGTCCGATTAGCCATAGCAGCATAAAGTGACGTTAAATGAACAAACAAACAATCAAAATAAATTAATATAAAATGAGAAAATGAGTTTAATTTTTTTGTGAGGTTCGGTACCACCCCCCCCCTCCCAAAAAAAAAACATATCCTTTTACATATTATAGGAAAATAAAACTCACAACGACTTTTAATAAAACTTACAATAACTTTTATTTTTATTTTGATACTTTATGATATCACTTTCACTGGAGGATGGATTTTTGGGTGATAAAGCCAAGTCAACCAACCTCCGACCACGTGAGGACATCGTGAAATGTTATCAACTCGAACGTTCGAAACTATACTGAAGACTGAAGAGAAAAAAGGAGGGTGGATAAGCAAACAAATAAAGGGCCGTCGCAACGAAAAGGGAAAGGGAGCGAATGACTCGTCATTTCCGAGAAAAGTAGCACGAGGGGAAAGCACAAAAAAGGGCCGTCTCAAAAGTAGAGGGAATTGAGTGACTCGTCATTTTTCGAAAAAAGTAGCACGGGGTATTTTGGCCCCGTGCCGCACTAGAGGTCTAATTTTAAACCTCAGTGCGGCCCGGGGTCATTTAACCCCGTTCTATTTTTTATCGAATTTTGAGAGATTATTGAAGTTTATAACATATAGCCATATTAGTTTCAACCCTTTGAAAAAATCAAAAGCTTAAACAGGTTCGAGCATTTTTGAAAGTTTACCTCTTACAGGCTCAGCACTAGTGGAAAGTTCCACACGGGGTCAATTGACCCCGCAACGCACGGAACGTGTTAAAGGATACAGTAGGGCAGGAATTTGTAGGTTTACGACGAAGGGTGAAGGTAATTTGATGGGATTTGTTAGGATTTATTTTAATTCTCCAATTTTGACACCATCCTTGAAGGTTTGTGATATGGTATTGAAGAGATTGGGATGCAACAAATGGAACCTTATTTTCTGATAAATCACATGTGTCATCAGTGTACGTAGTGAAGACAGTGCTTGGATGGGTTGGGATGTCAGCTGTATATATCGTGTATAGGATGGGACCCATGATACTACCTTGATCCCCCAGTTAAGGAGATTTTTGAAGAATTCTGCCAAATTATAGATATTTTGCAATTATCTTTATTGCTATGAGCAATATATCCCCCCTAGAGTATTAAGTGAATGGATTTGTCTGGCCTGGTTATGAGCCTGGTAGCTTAGTTGATAGAGTACCGTGCTAGAGATGCGGAAGACCAAGGTTCGAATCGCTGTCAGGACAAATCATTTCTCTTCAAAATAAAAATATTTTAATAATCACAATAAAATAAAAATAACTACTAAGCCCAAGATCGCGGGTTCGTGGCCCGGCAGGTGACCCTAGGATTTTTTAAAGGGAGAAAAAAATCCTTAGTTACGCCGTCCTTCGAAGGGACGTTAAACGGGGGTCCCGAGCCGGTACGATGTCAGTTACTCGTTAAAAATCCCTATCCTAATTAAACCTGGAAAGACACAATTTAGAGCTCCCACTGTAGCATCGTCCGATTAGCCATAGCAGCAAAAAGTGACGTTAAATGAACAAACAAACAATAAAAATAAATTAATATAAAATTTAAAGTTGCCGTACGTTAACAAGGTCCTAATCAATGTTCTATGAACATTCCTTCTATATATCGCAAAGATTGTGAGAACTGGGGGTGCAGGATCGGTGAAGAGAATGGATTTGTCTGGTTACGAGCCTGGTAGCTTCATTAGTAGAGATGTGGAAGACCCGGGTTCAAATCCCGGCTAGGACAAATCTTTTCTGTTCAAAATAAAAATAAAACTTTGTCTGTTCAAAATTGGTATTCTTAAGGTACCTAATTCCAGAATAAGTTTTTTTTTTTCATTCATTTTTTCATGTCTAGCTAGCTACCTATCTGTAATATCTGTAATATTTAATATGTATACCAAAAATTCCTAAACATACATAAATGGCTCTAAATCCCATGTGAGGATAAGGCCTCCTGCAATATCAATCACCAGTCCCTGTTGATTGCTGCTGCTCTCCAGTTACGGATGTTTAGGATGGTCTGGGCGTTTTCAGCCACACCATCTGCCCTCGGTTTTCCTACCCTTCTGATTCCATGCACTTTTTCTTCAAGGAATTTTTTAGGGACATCATTTGTTTGCATGCGTGGAATGTGTCCTGCCCATCGTAGCCTGTTTACTTTTATAACCCTAATAATGTCTGCTTCTTTAAATAGTCTTATTATTTCCATATTCGACCGTTGCCTCCACGCGGTATTGTGAAATACTGCCCCAAATATTATCTGTAATATTTTTTGCTCAAATCTCATGATAGCGAGCTCTTGTGCTTTTGCGAGAGTCCAACATTCTGAAGCCTACATTGGAACGGGGCTTATCAGGATTTTATATTTTCTTATCTTTGTGGTCTGGGATAGGGCATTACTTCTGAGGGGCTTTTACAGCCTAAATTTCTTGCCCAAAGTAGCATCTATTTGCCGCCACTAATCTTCTTTGGATTTCTGGTTGCATACCATTGTCGGCATTTATCTGGGTACCAAGATATACAGTTTCATTCACTTTCTGGAAGTTGCAGTTTCCTACTTTTATGGTTGTTTCCCTGTGCTCTTACTCATTCCTTTGCCTCGTACACATGGATTTTTTTTAGATTCGTTGACGTGTCTTATTTTAGCAGCTGCATTAGTTAGAGCCAGGAACCCATCCCTCACAGCATTGAAACTACTCCCTATGATGTCTGTATCATTAGAAAATCCAAGAATTTGCACTGTCTTGTTAAATATAGTGCCTCCGATTTGTATTCCAGACTTTCTTACTGCACCCTCCAAGGATAAATTAAACAAAAGACAAGCCAGGCTTTCACATTGTCTGAGGCCTTTATGTGTCTCCAAGGGCAGATCCAGGATTTTTTTCTGGGGGGCACAATGGGCAGACAGGCAAAAAATCAACAATAACTTAGAAATAAACTTGTAGTATTTATAGAAAGGTTTCAAAGGGTTATTAAAAATATCAAAACAATAGTTTCACTCATCTTCTTTCTGTTATTTTATTCATATATTTTAACAACTATGATCATGTGATTTGCCTATAAGTATATGCTGTAATAGATCCTCCACAGTACAAGAAAAACCATTTGGGGGGGAGGCGTGCCCCCTTGCCCCCCCTTGAATCCGTCCTTGTGTGTCTCAAAACCTTCTGATAGGCTGCCTTGTTCTCTGACATTGCAATGCACTTGTTTCATTGTCACCTTGATCAGTCGCACCAATTAAAAATTCTTATACTAATAAATGTTCTATATAGCTCTTAACATTGTCTTGCGTTGAAGCACTGATCGTAGAATAGTATGCTTAGGTAGGACTGGTTGTTATTAAAACTGAAACCATCTCTCCTAACTCATGTAATGAAGAAATCAATAAGGCATGTGAGGAATTTACTTTTTTTGTTCAGTTATATTTTATATAGGATTTTTGTATAAAGCTATTATTAATCTTATTTTTTGTAATAGATTTTCTTTTGCTCAATGACCTGTCACTGGTGATACAAACTGCAGTGTTTAGGACTTTGTGTTTTTAATCTTATGTTATACATATATATTTTTAATTTTATTGTTGGGACCAGAGTGTACAAAAAATAAAAATAATAAAGTGAAATCCTCGATGGCCCCATAAAAATTTGAATTTAATGCCCTTTACAGTTCATTCCATTGGCTGAATTCAATATTGAAAAACATTTAGAAATTATAGATGGAAAAAAAAATGATTATAGAAATGAATCCATCTGACATTTGGCCTGCCAACCCTTCATTGTCTATACATCCTTCCGGACCGCATCCTCCTGGGTATCGACCAAATCATCCATACGTGCGACGTGCCCGGCCCATCAAAGTCGTCCTATCTTGATGAACTCGACCGAGTCTATATCCTTATAAAGGGCAGCTAGTTCAGCATTTGTCCTTCTTCTCCAAATTCCACCCTCTCTAACAGGGCCAAAAACCCTTCTCAAGATTAGTCTCTCATAGATCAGAAGCCTATTTTCATCTTGCTTCTTAAAGGCCCACACCTCCGATCCATAAGTTAAAACAGGGCGGACCAAGGTTTTGTAGAGAGTGATCTTGGTCCTGTTCGAGAGGAATCTGTTTCCAATATGCTTCACAAGGCGGAAGTAGCACTGTCTCGCCTCTGCTATCCTCCTGTTGACTTCTCGAGAGATGTTTTTTCTGGAGTTGATCTCAGACCTGAGGTAGACAAACCTGCTTACCTTTTCGAAATTATATGGTCCCGCTTAAAAAATACTGGTCCCCAGTGCATCTCCTCCGACTCTCATATACTTGGTCTTAGCTTCATTAATGTGCAACCCAAGTTTCTTTTCAGCATCTTCTATGGCGAAAAACGCTTCTTGTAATGCATGTTCCGATCTGGTGGCAATATCAAAATCGTCAGTGTATCCCAGAAGCTGAACTGTACTGTTAAGGAGGGTTGCGTTGAGTTGGATTCCGGACATACATACTGCTTTCTCTGCAGCAAAGTTAAAAAGAAGCTAGTATTGAAGTCCTCTGAGAGATCACTCCCCACTCTTACTGCACACTTCGACCCCGACATCGTCATTTTCATGAGGCGTATCAGTTTAGGTGGGACGTTCATTTCCAACAGGGCCTCATAGAGCTCCGGCTGAGTTACACTATCGTAGGCGGCTTTAAAATCAACAAAGAGGTGGTGGGTAACTGTTCTATACTCTTTGCATTTCTCCACCACCAGCCTCAGTGAGAAAAGTTGGCCCAATGTAGACCTCCCTTGTCTAAATCCTGCTGGATATTTGCCTGTCTCCCTCTTGGCATGAGGAATTAGTCTCTCGAACAGGATGTTAGAGAGAACTTTAAAAGCATATGAGAGGAGTACTATGCCTCGATAGTTGTTTCAGTCCAACTGGTCCCCCTTTTTGTGCAGTGGGTAGATAATTCCCCTTTTCCAATCCTCAGGCATCTTCTCTTCTTCCTATATCTTCAAAATAAGGTTATGGAGTCCCCTTCTCAGTTGCATTCCTCCATAGCGTATCAGCTCTGCCTGGATTCCATCCAAACCCAGAGCCTTATTGTTTTTCAGCTTCACCATGGCCTCTTCTTTGTCTTCATCATCCGGCGGCTCGGCATCGTTAGAGAAGTCGTCCTCTTCTCTGGCTATTTCTCCTTCAAAGTTCTCTCTTTGAAAACTTTCCCTTTCCCACCTCTTCAGAATTCCCTCTCTCTCCATCAACACAGGCTCCCGTCCTCATTCCTGCACATATTTATTTTTGGTTTGAAGGCATTGCGGCCCTCATTCATCTTCTGAAAGAAGAGGGAAAACGTCAGTTATCTGTAGACTTTGTGGAAAAGCTGATAAGTAGTTCTTAAGTGGAAATTGTCTTTCTAGTCAAGACAGAGAAGAACAAAATTGTGAATTTATAGATCTAGCCAGATCCACCATGCCCGAACGCAAATTCGAACTTTATGAGTGGTGGCCAAAGTATTTTTATGTTAGATGCACCAGACCAGCTACTAAAAACTAATGTTTTAGGCCTCCTTTGGAATAAATGTCCTGCGATGTCCTGTGACGAGATGTCCTGCAGTTTTCTACATCCTTCATCCTGCAGTTCTCCCATGCTCTCTTCTTTCTCCTGCTGTGCAGTCTCTTTTCCTCTCTTCTTTTATTTCGGTAGGTCTCCTGTGTTAGACGTGTATGGCGCTGAATGGCCTTCTTATACGCTTCATTTTTCCTATTTGTAGCTTCGATGCATTCATCATTAAACCAAGGAGCCTCTTGCTTCTTGTCTGTAATCCAAGAACCTTCTCTGCAGCAGTTTCCATTGCTCTTGAAATTCCGGACAACTGGTCATTCCTAACCCTCAGTTCCTCCTTCAGCTTAGTTTCAAGGTGTTGATAGGTTTCACACACTTCATGATTCTTCAGTTTATGAGTATTGAATTTCTTCACACCCCCTCCAGCATCCAAGTTCCGTTTTGTGGTGATCCAGGCACGACTCTTCCAATGGATTTTGGAATGACCATTGGCTCAAGCATTAACATTTGATGATCACTTCACTGAGTCTATGGCACATAATAATAACAACAACACTGTCCCCCTTTCTCTCTCCCTCACTTGGTGCTTATTGTTTCTCTCTCAGCAATATCAACAGTATAACACAAACTGTATTGGAAATCAATAAAATCCAATTTCCAGAAAGAAATTCTAATGATGTGTTTATCAAGTCTCCAAAGAAAGCTAGAAGTAGAAATAGTAGTACACCAATGATTAAATGAGACAATATATGTGTACTATACATTAGATTCCATAAATTTTTAACCATAAGTAGAAATGGTAGAACACCAACGATTAAATGAGGCAATATATGTGTACTATCCAATTGTTGCTATAAACTTGCTATAATGGTGAAATCCTATCATCTAAATTATACAATTCCAAAAATAATATACAAAATTTTCCTACCTAAATTAACTCATTGAAAAGGCATTAATTTACAAAAGAAAACAAAAATATTTACAACACATGAGTTTACAAATCATAAGTTCAATTTCTTTGGCGTCTTTACAAGTCTTCCAGAATGACTGGCCTTCCACAAATGATCTTGTAGCGCTTCTTATCACTATCCCTAAAACACTAAATCCAGAAGGATATGGGACAAACTATTATATTGTCAAGTTTTTCTTTCTTTCTTTGTTTCCTTTTCATGTAACAATTCTTTGTAACAGTGGTTTCTTTAGTCAATCTGGACCCACCATCATGATTCCAATGAGTCAAGAATATCTAAATTTATCTTCAGTGCATCATTTCATTTATTCCAAGGGATGCCTAAAACATTAGTTTTTAGTAGCTGGTCTGGTGCATCTAACACAAAAATACTTTGGCCACCACTCATAAAGTTCGAATTTGCATTCGGGTATGGTGGATCTGGCTAGATCTATAAATTCACAATTTTGTTCTTCTCTATCTTGGCTAGAAAGACAATATCCACTTAAAAACTACTTATCAGCTTTTCCACGAAGTCTACAGATAACTGATGTTTTCCCTCTTTGCAAAACTATAAAACATTTTTAGGTGAAACTTGATACATGTTTCTGATAAAAATGGGCTTGAGGACGCTGCAAATACAACCTGACAGTGATACATCTTATGTTCACCATCTCTATTAAAAAAAAAAAACCTGTACCACTACAACCCGTGAACGGGTCCCCTAATCACCTCTAACCGTCTCTATTAGTCTATAAAAATCTGAGATAATCCCTGTCTAGTTGTTAGACTTATTTGTAAAAAGACATTGTCAAATCTGTCTGCAATCACTCCTATTTTTTTTAAACAAAATCGTGCTAATATGGCGGTTATTTTCTCTTAGAGATTTGGGCCTTTTTATAAACACTGGTTGAGGTTAAGATTTTTATTTTCCCTCACAGAGACTTCATGTTGAGGCAGATTATTATGGCATGGAACTATTGTGTTGTCAGAAAAATTGTGCAGGATTTTATGTTTTATTTAAAATATCCCTCCAAATCGTAAACTGTTGTTGTTGGACTGTTGACTTTTATAAATGGAAACTCTTATTAATCCTCTTAGTAAAATGAGTGTACTATTCAAATGAAATTCCAGAGATTTCGAGTAGGAGACTTGAGCCTTGAAGACAAAGAAGGCTGAGGAAGAAGTTCTGCCCTTGATGGTGATGTTCTTTGAGATTTGATGGAAGAAGAATGTTCAAGGTGAAAAAGCTTGGAAGTTGGGCCTTTAAAAAACTTCTTTGTCTTCTAGGCTCAAGTTTCCCTCTCAAATCTCTTGAACCACCGTTGATATCTCAGACTTTGTTGATATTTCTGGCCGCTTAGGCTCTGTTTTGGTTGAATTTGAACTTGTAAAACATAAATATTTCTAAGAACACATAAAATCTTGCATTATTTTTTGGACAACTCAATACAATGCCATGTAACTTCTTTGATTATCGCCTCTTTGAGCCAATCATCTAATACTTCTTCCTAAACATAATAATAACCTTACTATTTCAATTTTCTAGTAGAATTATTTTATCTTTTTAATGCTTATTGATAAGCATAAGATACAAACCAAGGAACATGTACTTCAAAATGACCTTATTTCACCAAAACTGTCTCTATAAAATTTTGATGTGTTGCAGCCTCTATTTCCAATTTGTTTGATTTCGGTCTTTTTTCTTAGAAATAAGACCTTTAACTTTAAAATATTCTATGCAACAATCATTCACCTTTTTCAATTTGTTTTCTAAATATTCTCCTGTAACTGTGTCATCACTCAGCATTAAATCATAAATTCTTGAGTCTAGATCATGTAATGTCTGATACTTCTTATTTAATTTTCCTCAAAGAGCTTTAATTTGATCAATGCCTTCTAGTTCATTCTTAACAATTCATTCAAATTCTTTATTAATTTGGTTACATTTGCTCTCAGAACTTTTCTAAACTTTTTTGTGATTTATAATGTACTCATGATGAAAATGTCAATTAAAAAAATAAAACAAAATCACCAAAAAAGTACTTCTGTAATGTTAACACAATAGATAAAATACTTATAAACACATTCTATAAAGCGATCCTATGGTCACCAAATTTCTTGGAAATTAATAAAAATCAATTTCTAGGGAGAAATTCTTATGATGTGTTTATTAAACTAACAAAAAAAAAAAAAAAAATATATATATATAAGTAGAAATATTATTAATGATAATATACCAACGATTGATGATACCAACCAAATGGGACAAAATAAGTTTACTATCCAATTTTAACATTCCATTAACTTTTAACATCTATTTTAACAAAAATAATTATATATGAGGAAATACTGCCACCTAAATTATACAATTTCAAAATAAAATACTATACAAAGTCCATTTATTCATATTCTATTTACATCATATCTAAACACCTGAATATAATTTAAAATTATTCATGATATAATTTAAAATATGTTTAAGTGACAAGCAACTACTAATACTGCTTTATAGCACCACAGAATGGGGGAGGAGGCTTGGCTTCTTCCTTTACTGTTTTTGGCACTAAATCTTAAGTTCCTCTTCACCATCTTGCATCTACCATCTGCATAGTCAATCAACTTTTCTTTTGTCAATAATAGACTACGCATGATCGTATTTTTTTATAAGACATTCTAGGCCAGCGGCCAGGTACCAAAAAAGGGCTTTAGGTTGCATAAATTGAAGAGACCTGAGTTTTTGATATGTTGTAAGGGCACGTCTGACTATTAAAAATCCAAGTTTGCTACCGAAAAAACGGATGGGCAAACTGTTGGTGGCCAAAAAACATCGTCATTTTCGGAGTTATTTCAGTTTTTGGCCTATATCTCCTAATCGGTGCGTTTATGATAAAAAAACATCAGTACCCATTTTTAAAGTAGATTAAATTTGATATAATTTGTGCCCACCGTAGCTCTGTAGGTTTAATAGATTCTGAGTTACGTCCCTTTGAAAATTGGTCATTTTTTCCAAAAAATCCAAATTTAAGTTTTGATCGACTTTTGTGAGGAATACCAGCCGAAGGAATGTTCCTACATTGATGTAGAAGATGTAGTTTATTAAATTAGCTTTAATTTCAGCACTGTCCGAGGCCTGTAGGCCTAATAGATTCTGAGTTATGCCCCCTTGGTCATTTTTTCCAAATAGTCCAAACATAGGCCTGCAGCCAGGTGTTTGAGGGGCGCAAAAAATCGAAGAGAGTTGCATTTTTTATATGTTATAAGGGCATGTTTGAGTAGTGTAAATCCAATTTTGCAACCGAAAAAACGGATAGGAAACTTTTATTGGCCAAAAAACCTCTAAATTTTTGGAGTTATTTCAGTTTTTGCCCTGTATCTCATAATCGGTAATAAAAAAAACCTATGGATAACCATTTTAAAGTAAATTAATTTTCTACAATTTGAATCCAACCGCAGTTCTGTAGTTCTAACAGATTCTGAGTTACGCCCTTTTGAAAATTGGTATTTTTTTTCCAAAAAGTCATAATTTTAAGTTTTGGCCGACTTTCGTGAGGATCACCAGCTGAAGAAGTGATCCTACGATGAAAATCAAGTGAAATGAAGCTGTAGCTGTAGTTGATCCCTAGCTATACTGTCTCATTCAAACAAGAAACATGGAACTTTGCTAAAACCACCTTGCTGAACAAGGAGCATGCATGTTATTTTTAAATCACCACATATCATCCAACCATGAACAGAATAGCCTATTCGATTTAACACTGTTTCTAGGTTTTCATAGTTCATAGTCGTTAAGCTCAATTTGAGCGAACAGTTTAGGCTCTACATTTTGTGTAAAACATTGGAATTCTTCATCATCTTGTTCAAATAAGTAAATGAATTTCAGCAGTGCTACCAACTTCATCCACACCAATAGACCTAGTTTTTCAGTTATTTATTTTAAATATTAAACCTGTTCAATTCTTTAATTATAGCTTAATTTAATAAATTTAACTATAAAATGTGAAGAAATTGTGGGTGATAAAGCTTTTTTAATATCATATTTGGATTCAGCACCCTAAAAACTATAGGTATAAGATATTTTCACTACAAAAGTTTTTTCATTGTTGGCCTGTGTTATATTTACTAGGTTCATTCCTTGCAATTCCACATTGTGTAATCTCCTGAATTCTCTTGTACTCATTTTTTTTCAGACTTAAAATTTCATGCAGTTATTCAGGCATATGCATTGTAGGTATTGGGAGAAAAAATTGAAGTTCGATAGAAAAACAAATTTATATATACCAATCCTGATATTTTAAAAATTATTATTACACCTTTCAAGACTTTTTAATTAATCATGTTTCAATTTATGAACCATATGTATAAATGTCTTGTTTTTTCAACTTTTATAGATTTGATTTTCTACCTTCAAGCTATTATGGTAAATAATTTCAATTGATAATTAGAAAACAATAATGTTTTATTTACAGGCTTCTGTTGAAAAATGTATTAAATACGAACATGATTTAGATGTTGAAGTTTGTTCTTACTCTAAGAATATTAGTGATGCTGTTGGAAAATCAAGCAGTCCTTTAGATCATGGGCAGGTATGATATTACATCTATTTATCTTCTGAGTATAATTTAAACATCCTTTACTATTTTCGCTTTAATGAAAGTTAAAAAAAAAAAAACACAGAAATGAAATTTAGGACTGAAAAGACGGCAGAAAGACATATTTGGATCATTTAGTTATGACTTTAAAGGTGCCTCAGAAAGGAAATATAGGGATTTTCAATGCATTTTCATTTCTGCTGGGTTTGTCTGAATCTCCCATTTTATTTTTCTTGTGCATACTTTCTCGAATCAAAATATTAGGGGGAAAATAAATTTCGGCTGTTTTTAATATAAAATTACGAATTTACTGTAAAGAAAACAAAAAAGCTTAAATTTATACTTATAACTCATTTTAAAAAAATTATATTTTATTCAAAATATTTTACATCACTTGCTACTACTTATTCCTATCTTTCTGGCAGCTTTCGGATACCATGTCGGAAGAACTCTTTATCTTTTGAGGCTACCGGGAAATCGATCCTATTTTCCATATCTTAATACGATGTGCAACACTGCTCAGACAATCCATGTGCTATCAACCTGAATAAGTAATAATCACTAGGCGTGATGTCTGAGGAATACGGTGGATGTGGTAGGACCTCTCATTTCATCGTTTCTAAATCAGGTTTGACCTGCACCACAACATGCGGATGAGCATTATCATGTAGGGTAATATTGTTGTAATGTCTGGAGTTGTACTGAGCGAGTTTTTTGCTTGAGGATAAACCTGAGAGGATCTTATAATCATTCCCTAACTTCACCCAAATGGTTCTCTAAACAAAGTATGGATAAGTATTTTTCTTTTCTGAAGATAGAATATTAAATAATATTTCTAAGTTTTTATCATTTCCATTGTGGGGTCCACAAAAGGGAACTATTGGTTTCTTGTCTTGGGAGATGTTAATTCCCACACCAGAATGCTTGGATTCGACCAAGCTTAGACAATTCTGTCATACGTGACTTGCTTGCTCCCTCACTACACATGGCTTTTATGTTCCATTTTGAAAACTTTCTATTTTTTTATTTTTAAATATTTTGTTTTATTTTATTTTAAAATATGTACAAATTTAAAAACATTGGTGGGATAATCCCTTACAATGAAAATGAGTTCACATTACAACGGTTATTGATTAATATGTTTTTGTTGTTGGTAAAATTTAAAAAAACCAACAGAAAAGAGAGTACATAGGATTTACTTAAGAAAAAATTTATGTATAATATAATACAAAATGCATATTATTTATAATAGTATGTGTTTTGTTCGTTTGTGTCTGTATTTTTGTGTTGTTGTTTTTGTATAATTTCCTATTTCTTGTATGAGTGTGTTGTCTGAAAGTTGGCATGAGGTGAAGAATCTGAGGGTTTGTTGGTGTATGAATTTTTGTATTGTTGGGATGTCCAGTTCTTTGTGCATTTTGGTGATTTTAGTATATATTGGATAGTTTTTTATGATTCTTAGACATTTGTTTTGAAAGATCTGTATTTTGTTAATGTGAAAACTTTCTATTGGTTCAAGCCTGTCTTAGTAATGCTTTACTTAAAACTTTTGTTTACTGATTTAAAAAAACAAAAACATAATCCACTCATTTAACCCATATGTAGTTTAAGAATATGATTTTGTGGCTAGACCTTAAGTTATGGAGTAACAAGAAGAGACTGCTTCTCGTAAAAAAAATTATGGGGTGGACCAAAAAGGCATACCAAATTTTTTACTGTCATGGAAATCTGGGATGTAATGTCTATCCACCTTGTAGTGAATATAAACCTCTACAAGGAGTAATTAAAATCTCACAAAATACAGATATTACAACTATGTCAAAAGGATAAAGCAAAAGATAAGAATGTTCGGCTCAATCTCATTGATAGTAGTGTGATAGTAGAGTTCCAGCAACAAAAATTAGTAAACTAATCTTTCTCCCCTTAAGAAAATATTTTAAAACCAACTGTGATAGAAAAATATTTTTTTGCCATTACGAATAAGGTGAACCTTGATTAGAAGATAAGTCTGAAACATCACTTACCTAACGAAACATGAAAACTTAACAGGAATAATCCAATATTGAATGTACAAACTGTGACACTTAATCCTTACCAATATAAGAGAATTTTTCTAGTTAAATTTCTTTGTATGAGTATTTATTCCAATACTCCCTTCCAATAAACCCTACAGGGTTTCACTTTATCTCTCATTCTGGTTATATTTTCAATTTGGATTTATTATCTGCCCTCTCTAAACATTACTTTCGGATATCACCTGTTTCTTTTCTACCATCTGATAAATTACTTGCCAGAAACAAAAAAAAAAAAAACTCTACCGAGTATACCATTAAACTGCTGTAACACAATTTTAAAATGATTAGTTAACATAGCAACCTAATGTTGAACTTAACCTCCTTGTATGTATGTATTAAAATCCAGAATAAATAATGTTTATTTAAAACATTTTGACCCAGTTATTTTTAGTACTTTATTCCAGTCTCAATTATAACCTCTATGTGATTCTATCGATATTAAGGATTTTCATATACTCTACAAATTAAAAAGTAAATAATTTTAATTGATAAATTAGTAAACAAATTTTTTTTCAGATTTTAAAAGAAAGACCAATCATAAACGGATATAAAATTAGTTCTCAGTCTACTTTAGATATTGATGCTGTTGGGAAACAGAATAGTTCATCATTTCATGATCAGGTATATTATTCCTGCTGTAATATATTGGCATTCATCTGATTTTGTTGCAATTTTCATTTATTGGATGTTAGATATCTTAATTGCTGAATACATAAACCTAATAATTTATTTTTTTTTAAAGTATGCTTGGATATGAAAATTAAGTGGTCCAAGGTCTCAGTTTAAGAAAACATATCTTTATCAGATATCATAAACAATAACAATAACAACATTACAGGCTCTATATTCCAGTACGGGTCTTAGCCCCATCAAGGCGTCACCTCCATTCTTGTCTGTCTTTTGCCAAGGTTCTCCAAGCTCTGAATACAACAAAGCTACATGCCTCCTGTTCAACTTCTTATGTCCATCCTAGTCGTGGCCACCCATGTTTCATTTTTTCCTTCCACATATCCTAACTGCTAACTGAAGCCTTTTCTGAGTAGCGTCGTCCTACATTCTGGTCACATGTCCAGTCCATCTTAGTCTAGCTATTCTTATATGCCACACCACATATGGTTCCTTATACATCTGATACAGTTCTGCATTTTGCTTGAGTCTGTATTATTATTATATAAGGAAGAAATAGTTGGGGGTGCAGTCAATAAAAACACCTTAATAAGTGTAACTTATTAAGGTGTTTTTATTGACTGCACCCCCAACTATGTCTTCCTTATATCAGAAGTTACAGTCAACCAATTCTTCTCTAACCTGTATTATTATTATTGGTTTTTCACGCATTTGGGGGTTAATATCTGAGATGTGGGAGAAGTCCAACCACCTGCAGTTGCTAGCATCTTCAAGAATTTTGAAATTTCCTCTGGCTGTGTCTAAGAGAACTGTGCTAGTGAGCCTCCTTTAAAACATCAAGCATAAGTTTCAGACTCAGCACCCTCCACTATGGATTTAGGGACCAATCCATTTGTGGATATTATAATTGGTGTCGTGAATGGTGGTTTTCAATACCGTTGAGTTCTTCTAGCTCAAATGCTAATTATTTTCGAGTTTCTCTCCAACAGTTGAGTTATATTATTATCATCAGGGATTGCAATATCAATAAAATTTGGTTTATTCTCTTTCAAGTTTATTAGGAGGATATCTGGTCTATTATAATGTGCAGTATGGTCCGTTTTAATCAATTCATCCCAATAGAGCTTCTGTCCCAGGTGACTTTTTTGAAGAAGTCTATTTGAGTGGTAACTATAATATGGGGCCTTATCATCTAATAGGTTGCGTTTTACCACCAGGGCCTGATGCAAAATTTTTGGCACATTGTTGTCTCTAGAAATATTCGGTACAAGCTAACACTCCACTTCTACCAGTTATGTGTTGTGTCATTTAGAGCTTGTCTTCTAAATGATCTGGTTTTAATAACCTGTCTTGAATAGTGATCAAAAACCCTCCTGTCTTGGAGAATGATAACTTTCTAGTTTTTAACCATTCGACTGATATTTCCTTGTCAGTAATAGTAATGATTATTATTTTTATTTGTCTCTCTCTTTTTTTCTATCCCCTCTTGAGAATGTATCTACCTGGATCTAGTTCGTGGGTGAGTCTAAAAAAATTAATAGGTAATATTCATGAATTTTCTTACAATGCTTGCAGTCCCAAACAACACAGCTCCCTGCATCTATTCCAGAATATCAAAAGAGAGGCGTTTTATTTGGGATACCATTACCTCTGGGATTAAACCATTTTTGAGATGACTAACAGCAAATTCTTTGCTTTGTTAAGTTTATAAAGTTTCTTCAGTTTCTCTCCGAGATCTAGATATTTTTTAATTCTTTTGGCATCCGCTTTGTGAAGATTGCCATCTGCCATCACCATTTCAATAATATTAGTAAATTTTTCTTCGTTTAAGATAAACCAAATATCAGGCTTGTAATGAGGAATTGTGTGATCATCAGTTACAATGACCTGGTCCCAATACAGCTTGACATTCTGGTCATCATTTATTGGTTGTGGAATGTACTTATAATTAGGGTAGATGTCTTTGTCATCATCAACAGTGGCTCAACAAAACAGTTATTGAGTTCTGCACGCCAAGCCGATTGCTAGAATCCTTCAGGACTCCATCTCTCCATCGCAGTTTCAGTCTTCCAGCAGTGAGCTGAGATAGAAAAATTCTTTGTCCTTTTCAAAACTCTACGTCCTATGGATGGATATATTTTCCCTGTGGTTGACACTCTGACCCGGTATGACTTTGGTATTTTCTTCATGGCCTAAATCTCCTTGCTTCCAAAGCCATGAATGCATTTTTAACCGCCAGAAAGGATCTTCCCACAATGTTGATATCATCGACATAGGTCAGGATCTGGACAGTCCTGTTGAAAATATTGTCAGTTAGTCAGCCAGTATACCGTATTCCCTTTCCACCCTTTCCAGTGTAATATTAAATAGCAGACAAGCCAAAGCATCACCCTACCTCACCCCTCTTCTGGAAACAAACGGTTCTGAGAGTCTTCCTGGGATACCCACCATGTATTCAACACCAGTCATCATAAGTTGTGTAAGACTGATGAGCTTTCTTGGAATGTTGAAATCTTCCATGGCCTTTTATGCTATATTTTTGAGATCATGAGCCACTTTTAAATTTACTAACAGATGGTATGTTTGTATTTGATACTATCTGCCTTTCTCAAGAATCCGCCTTAGAGAGAATATTTGATCAGAGGTAGAATTCCTTTCTCGGAAGCCGGTTTGGTATGTACTGAGCTCTCGTTCTGCATAGGGTATTAGCCTTTGAAAGAGAATGTTAGACAATATTTTGTATGCACATGGGAGAAGGGAGATACCCCTATAAGTATGACACTTCAGCTGGCTTCCCTCCAACTTGCGAGTAGTCCAGGCAACGAAGACCAAAAAATCCCAAATGGCGGAAATAATTCATGTAGAAGCCAATTTTGGCACACTTATAGGGAAAGTTGTCCTGAACAACATACTAAAAGTACTGAGGGGTGGGGGTGGAGCTAAGGGTGGTGGGGCCCTCTAAAGGTCCCTTTTTTAATTTTTTTGTTAATAATTCGAAAAATACTGCCTCTAGCGAAAGAATAGTTACATAATAAATTAATCTACATAAAATTTTCTTTAAAAAAGGTTCTATACACTTTTTTTCTAGGATCAATGGTTAAGGAGATATGGAGGGGGGAAGATTGAAAATTAAAAAAAAAAAGTTTTTATTGTTAAAAATGAAATTTTTGTAGTTAAAAATAATATGTTTATTGTTGAGAATTAAGTAATTAATGTTTAGTGCTGTATTTTGAACATTAAATTTCGTCGAAATCTAAACTTTTTTGCTAGAGGACAGTCCTAAATCTAGAAATAATCTTGAAATGATCGCAGATATAAATTCGTATGATAACATTACATTTAAACAATCCTTTAATGAATTTTTGTCTCTAAATGATACAATAAACAGAGTAGAACCAGATGAAAATATTGCACTGAAGGTTTATAAGCATAGGGAATCTTTAAACACAGATTTTTTAAAGTTTAAGTCACCACCAGCAGCTAAGAATCAAGAAAAAATCAAAGAAGAAAGGTAAAAGTGCAAGATTTGTGTCGATTATATCTCATTTTGTGGTTTATACCACAACTAAAACAATTAGCTGCAAATAGTTTACACTGCACTTTTTATCAGAAAAAAATGGAACTCCAATAATCATGGTATAAAAAACATACAGAAAATAAATATAAACATTTTAAAAATGAGTGAGTTAAATATTAAGAACGATATGGTTGCACACAATGTTTTATTTGGGACAGCTGACGTCTGAAATTATCTTAGGGGTAAGGTAAAGAAAAAGCAATATTACCGCCGGATGGAATATTGCTTAACGAAAAGGAATGTTTCTGGACATTAAATTATTTAAATTATTATTAGTAAATTGTCTATAATTAAGAATAGTCAACTGTTTCTGAGAGACACTTTTTCAGATCAACCTTCAACATCACGTGATGTCTCAACTTTGCGTTCAGGACAAGTGAAATTTGATTTTAAAACAAAGTATTTTTTCTGCACAGAAACGTATGACAAAGAGAAGGAGATAAAAAAACCTTATGCTAAGCGTCAAACAGTTTTTCATGTTCGTACCAGTGCTTTTCACAATCCCATTATTGATTTTAGAAAAGAAAAGATGAATGGGGAAACGACATAGTAAGACATAAGTATCTGCACTGTTTTTGATCTACACGCAGCAGATGCAATATATCATGACGATTGTTACAAAAGATTCTTGTTGACCTCCGTACCTTCAAAAAGAAAATCTGGACGGCCTCAAGATGTAGGGATTTCAAATGCAATGGAAGAAATCTTCGATTATATTGAAGGTACTGATAATTGCCAATATTCTATGGAAGAGTTGTTGGAACAGGTTATTACAGGAGAACCACCACATGTGAAGACCATTAAGGAAAGATTGATGGAAAAATACGGGGACCAAATTTTTTTTAGCACCAGACAAACTGTCTTCCCCTTTCCTAGTTTTAGTGGTAACATCTTGAGCGACTCGTGGTACACCTCAAGGTGTAAAGATGAACAAGGGAACATAAGAGAACTGTACAAAAAGCTGCCGAAATTATCTTGGAAGAAATAGAATCCATGACTTATGACAGCAGTACCTATCCTCCTTCAGTTAGCTTCTGCAGTGAGGCTGAACAATTAATACCTAAGTCTCTCAGAGTCTTCATGGACTGCATTGCAATGACCCTGTGGCACCCAACTCCGTTTTGAAAATGATCTTTTGCCGATACACGACTAGGTGTGGGGTGGGCTGCGGTTGTCGCCGAGCAGGGATTGCCTGCTCCGGTGCCTGTCACTGCCTCAGCTCATGTACGAACGCAGCCTCCGTCAAAGACAACTTCGATGAAGATGAAAGTTTAGATTTCGACGAAATTTAATGTTCAAAATACATCATGAAACATTAATTACTTAATTTTCAACAATAAACATATTATTTTTAACTACAAAGATTTCATTTTTAACAATAAGCATTTCATTTTTAACAATAAAAACTTTTGTTTTTTTTAATTTTCCATCTTCTTCCCTCCATATCTCCTTAAGCATTGATCCTAGCAAAAAAGTGTATAGAACCTTTTTTGTAGAAAATTGTATGTACATTAGTTTATTACAGGTATAAACATTTGAGAGGCAGTATTTTTTGAGTTATTAACAAAAAACTGAAAAAAGGGACCTTCAGAGGCCCCCCACCCTTAGCTTCACATTCACCAGGTTCCACGCTAGCTCCCATATTGGATCTGAAGTTCAGTAGATTAGATCTGTTCCTGGAGATGATAAGAATGTGGTCGATCTGATTTCCGTTACTCCCTCTGGCGATCTCCACTTATCCTTGTGAACGTTTTTATGACGGTATATAGTGCTTCCAGTGATTCTGTTGGCAAAGTCTATGTCTTGTCATTGTCTACTATGTTCGTGCAAGCTATGCATGACCTTGAACCTAGGGCTCTGAAATGACCTCTTTCTCTAGACCTGAACCCCATTGAGAACTTTTGGAAATGTCTCTTGGATGATATTAATCCAAAATGAACCCATAATTCTGATGCAGATCTGAGGGAAGGTGCCCAGAAGGCAGTGAGAATTGTAACTTAGAAAAAGCAACACATTTTGAAAAATCTGTGTCTTTCCATGAATAAAATACTAAAAATGAAAGTTGAGACAATAGACTATTAAATATAATTAATAAAATTGTTTACCCATTGTTAAAAAAATAAAAAAGTGTACACTTTTATTTGTCTCGGTTTTATGATTGTCAATCCTTTTTTATGCAATTTCTCCCACTTGTGTTCTTTTTTTTTTTTTAAGTGGGCCTAGCAATGCACTGCGACCATTCATTGATCTATTGTGCGCATTCATTGATTTATTGTGGATCTATTCTTGACTGCGATTGTTATAATCTTAGTTTAGCTAGTCCAACAAATTTGCGTACATTTTCTGGATTGATTAATTCGCTCTGCCTAGGGTTAGTGACTCTGCTCTGACCAAAGGTAGTAAATCTTAGGCCAGCAAATCTATCATATAAGCAGATAACGTAATAGGGTGTTTCGTTCTCTGTTTGACAAAAACGGCATACGGGAACATCCACCAGTCCCAGCCTAAACATATGGGTATTGAGTCTGCAGTGCCCCATGTATGCCGCTATGATTGTTTTTAGTGCCTCCCTGTCCAGATCCAAAAGAGCTTTATCTGTCTTCTCATTGTAGCTGTCAAGGAATAGTTTAGAATGTTTTAATTTTCTTTGTTTGCACCAATTCTGGTTCGCTTTCCTACAGTAGATATCCTCAATCCTACATTTAGCGTAGGTGAGACTATTGCTACATACAGGTTCAGGTGTGCAGGGAATGTTTTACAATCCTACTCTGACCAGTTTATTAGCTTCTTCGTTGCCAGGAATACCAGAGTGCCCAGGAACCCACTCAATACTAACCCTGTTGTTCGCAGCCAGTTTTTTTAGAGTTGCATAGCAATCTCAGACAATCCGTGAGTTGGTACTGTGCTCGGTTAGTGCACCTATGGTAGCATGACTATCAGTGAAGAATGTAATCTTTCTACTTGACAGCTACTCTTCCAGTAGTGACCGTGCACAGTAATTTATAGCAAGTATTTCAGATTGAAATACAGAGGTTTTATGACCCCTCCATCCAACATCCTCTCCAAAATTTGTGTGGGGTTATCTTCTTCGAAGGGCAGATATGCATCAATGATGGTGAAATCTGCCCTCATGCCTTCCTTTGCTGCTGCAAAATCTCTGGAACAAAATTGCCAATGGGGCAGCATATTTAGTTTAGTTTTGTGTAGGATGCAGGCCCTTTGATGGTCCGACACAGCTATCAATCTGTAACCAGCCCACCTCAGCCCCGCAATCCTACCGTTAAGATGATAAGGTTCTTGTATTGAAATAATATCAATGACGTACTGCTGTAGCACCTGACATGCCGCTATGCAGTGATTTGCAGCAGAAGGTTGTAGGTCCTCCTCCCCCTTTCTAGGAGCTGCTTCAGAGTAGTGAGGAGTTCTAGCGCCTGTCTGTTCTGTGGTCTCATTCACTGCCGGCTTCTCCCTGAGCATCTTTAGGGTTACTCTATGCATGCCAAAATGGACCTGCATATCGCACTTCAAAGGCTACAGCATCTTGACATGGTGAATTTACCAACATGTTACGTCGATAATATCCAACATGTTCTGCACACTCAACCTCTTGAGGATCACCTCGTTAGAGATCTCCTTGTCAGTAGAGAAGAAGGCTCCCACCTTAACCTGCTGGGTCAGGATGCTTGTGTCGCCAATACGAAGGGATAAACCCCTCTCAAGACGAAACCAGAAATAACGCCAACAAGCCACTGCAGTGTTAGATCATTGACGCAGGCAATGGTCGTATTCCTTCGGAGACAGCCTGACCTCTGGGTAGTTGCTATGAACAACTGCAACTTACTTATCCCTGGCTGTGCGACTTGGGAATAGTCCCAGTATCCTTTTGCTTTTTTGCTGCAGGAGCCGAATTACCCGGGGATGTTCTGGTTCTCTTCTCTGCCATGGTGGTCCTCTCCCGTGTCTGTGTATGGGTTGCTCCTGTACTAGTGGACGGTTTTGTTGAGAAATCCGACTCGCCAGCAGTGAGTGCTCCTTGGCACAGGCGCAGACAAAGGGCCCGCTCCAAAGTGCTTCGTGTTCCTCCAGCACATGCTCCTAGCTTATCCGCTAGTTTCCTAGGAAAGCCTGCTCCTGTCAGACAGGTGCCGCCCTCTGGGGTGCTTCCGCCGCGAAATGCCTTCCCGACCTTGCAACTCCATTCCGACCTGATTTGGCTGCCGGCTCCAATGGGAACCTTGCAGTTTCATCATCAACCTTATGAAATGGTTCCTCCGTCAAGGCGCTGGCTATGCTGCTGTCGATGAGGTCCTTAGCCCTTTTAGTGTGTCTGCGCCTATTTCTCCTCTGTGTGACATTGAGGAGAGGATCAGGCGTGTGTTCTGCACCTGCAAGTCACCAGTCACCAGGGGCTTGAAGGTTAGTCATATCAGTGTTAAGCAGACCCACCACCGGAAGACCGTGGTTTGTGTTTATTTACATCGAACAAAGCATGTTTACATTTTATTTCATTATAAATTGTTAAAAATCATAATAAAAAAATAAAGTGTTTAATCATTGGGAAAAAATCAACTGCACTGTTTTATTTGTCCCAGAGTGTAAACATACAGTAGATATACACCAGTTATCTTAACTCATATCCTCAGTTATGGTTTTGATCATCAAATTCAGTTTAAAAAATGAAAATGTCAATGTCAACTGTGTACATACATAGCAAGATTTATTAATTTTATGACACTAAGAAAGTTTTAATATTAGTTTGCTTTAATCTTCACGTCCTCTTTATGGCAGCTAAATCTCTAATTCTTTTAAGATAGGTATTAAATAATTGTTCTAGGAAATTAGATTTTGGAGAAAATTCACTTTAAACTTATTTTATAGGCATGGCAAAGTCAATGTATATTTCCACAAAGCCAGTTCAGATTATTGAACACTTGGAAAATCGATGTTCAGATAATCAGCACTCTACTGTATATAAAAATGTATAATTTACTTGTTAGACATAGTAGATTTTCTTCTGTATTCATATATTTTCAAGTTGAGTACTAAATTATTTTAATTGATGAATTAGTTAAGATTTTGTTTTCCTATTTTCAGATTTTAAATGATAGACACCTCAAAAATGGACCTGATTTAAACATGGAAATATTTTCGGTCCCTACTTTAGACAGTGATACTGTTGGGAATCCAAGCAGTTCTTCAGATCTTGAACAGGTATTATATTACACATTTCTGCTATAATATATTGGTATTCTCCGGATTTTGCTAAAATTATCATTTTCATGGATATTCGAATCTTATAGTTATTGAAACATAAGCCTACTGTATGCTATTTTTAAAGTAGACATGGATATGAATATGAAGTGGCCCAAAGTCTCATTTTAAAAAACATTAGCAAAACATTCAGTGTAAGTTGTTCAGTAATTATAGTACAGAAATTTGATATAGGATGCAGTAACAAGTTCTTGATCTTTAAACTCCAAGTTCTGAAGATAAACAAAAATATTATCAGAAGAAACATAAAGAAGAAATAGGCAAAGTTGTGCATATATGTGTGTGTGTGTGTGTGTGTGTGTGTGTGTGTGTGTGTGTGTGTGTGTGTGTGTGTGTATATATATATATATATATTTATTATAAATAAATAATAAAAATTATATAAATAATATTTATATATGCATATTTATGTATAATAAATTATATATTTATGCTAGAGCAGGGGTATAAATCTATTTGTTGTAGAAATTGAATTTATTAATTTTATAATTACAGTGATATTCATATATATATACTAGCTGTCCCTGCTTGCTGTGGCTGTTGTAATAGTTTTAAAAATATATTACGTTAAAATTTGAATTTTAAGGAAACGATGATTGAATAGAAAAAATGAATTAAATAGATTTTTATAATGCAATTGGGAAAAACCACAATGCAAAGCCTTATGTTTCAAAAAATACACCTACTTACCAGTCAACGTTTCGCCTATTCAGGCATTATCAAGACACCAAAATCAAAAAGGGGGTATGTGAATCGCATCTCGAAGAAAAAGGTGCAATACATCCCAACGATCAACAGCCCAAACAGGCTCCAAACATGAGACAGCACCCCACCACCAAGACGTTCAACATACAACTGAACTCAGTTGATCGTTGGGATGTATTGCACCTTTTTCTTCGAGATGCGATTCACATACCCCCTTTTTGATTTTGGTGTCTTGATAATGCCTGAATAGGCAAAACGTTGACTGGTAAGTAGGTGTATTTTTTGAAACATAAGGCTTTGCATTGTGGGTTTTCCCAATTGCATTATAATAAATAATAGTGTTTCTTTTTGAGTTTTTGGCTCTATTTTAGTAAATAGATTTTTGATTTTACATTTTATTCATCTTATATCTAAGTACAGTATATAATAAATAAATAATATACAAAATTCCTAACTGACAAAATATAAACATTAGATTAATGAATGAGGCACATCATGGTTGATTTTTAATTATGGCTAATAATATTTTTTTAAATTATAACTATTTATTTCAATTTAATTGAACACTAATCGATGCACAATATTTTTTTTTTAATCTGTCCTTTGCTAATACAAATAGATTAGATGGTTTACTAACACGTGAGCATGGAACCTATAATTGTCCATGGGAGAAACATGGATGTTTTAAGTCCAAACCGCAAATGGACATTGTCTGGCCTTGAGACTTGTTAATGGTCATAACAAAAGCCAAGCTTATATCAAATTGAAGTCTTTTGAACGGTATTATGGGTTCTGATGGTATCATTGGAATACGTGGCTACAGGACATCTTCACCTTTAAAGATTCCAGTCAACATTGCTGCTTCAATAACATTCCTGGTGATATTTTTGATGACCAAACGTGTAAGATTCCATAATTGGTGGATTCAAATTACACATAATCAATAATAATGGTCGACACATATCACTTAGATGTATGAAAAATAGTTTCCATCCTATTCTCAGACCTACAGAATATGAACACGAAATTTCATAAGAATCGGTCTAGTCGTTTCGAAGGAGTTTTGTTACAAACACTGTGACACGACAATTTTATATATTAGATAGAGCTAAGATTCTGGTTAATTATTATATGATTGGAACTTAACTCAGTTAGACCTGTATGATTAGATCTGTTAGAACTACAGAGCTGCATTTGGGCTCAAATTGTAGCAAATTTTATTCTCTTTAAAAATGGTTATTTAGGCGTTTTCCCTAAAACGCACCGATTAGGAGATACAGGCCAAAAAGTGAAATAAATCCGAAAATTTTGAAGTTTTTCGGCCACCAAAAATATTCCCGTCCGTTTTTTCGGTTGTGAACTTGGATTTATACTATTCAGACATGCCCTTACAGCATATCAAAAATGCAGCATCATCAAGCGTCACTGCTACGATCGAAGCATAATCAATAATAATGGCCGACACTTACCACTTAAGGGTATGAAAAATATTTCACATCCTATTCTCAGACCTACTGAATATAGACACAAAATTTCATAAGAATCGGTCAAGTCATTTCGGAGGAGTTTTGTTACAAACACTGTGACCCGACATTTTTATATATTAGATAGAGCTAAGATTCTGGTTAATTATTATATGATTGGAACTTAACTCAGTTAGACCTGTTAGACCTGTATGATTAGATCTGTTAGAACTACAGAGTTTCAGGGTTAAGTGGCCAAACTGAAAATTTGAACTAAGGACCTCAAAACAAGAAAAAAATTTCCCATGAAGGTTTGTCCGCTTTGTTTAGGAGATTCACATCTAATTATAATCGGAGATATTCACATCTAAATATTTTATTGTTACCTATTATTTAGGCATAGTAAATAAATAAAACCTATTTTATTTGTTCCAACTACTTTATTTATTAAATGTAAACCATTAACATTCTTATTAAATGTTCAAAGTGATTTCATACAGTGAATTGAACACGAGTTTTTAAGTAGATTGTTGTACTGTGCATTACCGAAGAGTTATACGACAATGGTTAAATGCTAATTATCCTAATCAATGGATTGGCCGTGCAGGACCATTGGCTTGGCCTACTTGCTCTCCAGACCTGACACCACTGGATTTTTTTGTTTGGGGTGACATGAAACAAAAAGCCAGTGAATGATCTTAATTCTGTATGAAGAAGGATAATTGAGTCTTCTGAAACAATAACACATATCCAGTGCCGTTCTGCTACTGTTGCTGTTGAAGAAAGATGCCGAGCCTGTCTAAATGCTCAAGGAAATAACTTTGAACATTTAATATGAATGTTAATGGTTTACATTTAATAAATAAAGTAGTTGGAACAAATAAAAATAAGTTTTATTTATTTGCTATGTCTAAATAATTCGTAACAATGAAATCTTTAGATATGAATATCTCCATAAACAAAACGTTTGCGGACATACCTTCATAGGAAATTTTTTTCTTGTTTTAAGGTCCTTAGTTCAAATTTTCAGTTTGGAAACACCCTATATATATATATATATATATATATATTAATATAAATAAATGCGAGTATACTAGCTGACCCTACAGACGTCCTTTGCAAGGATTTAAATCCAAAGATTCTAAATTTTTTAAAAATAGATTGATCATTTGGACCGTTACAATGAAAACATATGTAAAAAAAAATCCATCATTAAAATATCCGACCTGATAGTGTTAGTTACCACAACTTGACCTAGTAATTGCATATATTGTCACTAGTGTACTGAAGAAACAAATATAAATAATGAATACAGCTATAAAAAAAAAAGGAACTCTCATTTTACTTTTATATAGCTAAATTAAAATAGTGCTATTTTTCATGCCCGACAATGAATTTGTGAACTCATTGTGTTATTAATATTATTTGTATGTGACTCTTCAACTACCACGTACTTCGGCCCAAAGAGGCCCATTGTGCTTGAGTCCAAAAAACCTCTATCGTAGGTCTAGGCTTCTGAGATATTTTAGATAATCCTACTTTCGTCCACCATCTCACCACCATTCTTAATGCCATTGTCATCAACTCTGAGATAGTCTGCTGATCATATCCTTTGATGATAATTGCTATGTCATCTGCATAGCCTATCGCTTGGAAGCCCACCTCATTCTAGAGGTGTAGCAGTTAATCAACTACCAGGTTCCAAAGTAGTGGGGAAAGAACCACTCCTTGGGGGCAGCCTGCAGCTGTCTTAACCTTTTGTTGATAGTTGCCCATATTAGCTTGAATAAACATTCAAAAGAACATTCTTTGGCATGGCAATGACCCATTAGGTAATGTTTGGTTTGATGCCATGCTTTTGTAGGGCATTAGTTAATACATGAGTAGGGTATTTTCAAATGCCCCTTCTATATCTAAAAATGTTCTGAGTGCAATCTGTTTCCAATGCAGAGCATCTTCCACTTTTTCCACCACTGCGTGTAGCACAGTGTTGCAGGATTTGCCCTCTCTGTATGTGTGTTGATCCAACAGTGCTGATCCATCTTTGGGATGTTTGTCCCTGATAAATCTATCAAGAATCTTCTCAATTGTCTTCAGCAGAAATGAGGAAAGACAAATGAGGTGATATGATTTGGGTTCAACATGTGTTTCCTTCCCTGGTTTGGGAATAAATGTGACCTGAACTTTTCTCCAGGCTGTTGGAATATAACTATAGGCTAGATAGCTAAGGAATGGAGTAGAAAGTCTGTCTATGATAATTTCGAGTCCCTCTTTTAACATGGCAGGATAAATTCCGTCAAAATGTGGTGCTTTTTACGGCTTGAGGTTTTTGACTGTCCATGATATTGACGTCATAGCAAGATCACAAAGGGACTTGGTACAGATCTTCTTGGCTATAGAGGCAGCAGGACGGAAAATGGGTCTTCAAGTCAACCAAGCAAAGACCGAATACATGGTTTCTAACCCTCTAAGGCCACCACCACCTACTCTTAGGTTGGAAGGATACACCTTTGAAAGTGTGAATAGCTTTGTGTATCTAGGTTCCCTAGTGTGTGCAGACAATATGCCCTTTCAGGAGGTTCAGAGACGAATTACGACAGCAAACAGGTGTTATTTTGGCTTAGCCAAAATACTAAGAAGTCATTTCCTCGCAAGAAAATCTAAAATCGCTTTGTATAAATCTTTAATTAGACCTGTACTGACATATGCTTCAGAGACCCTCATCCCCTACAGATGCCATCAGCTTGCAGGTTTTTGAGCAAAAAATTCTGAGAAGAATGTTTGGACCTGTAAGGGATGGCGCCCAGTACAGGCAGAGACACAATGTAGAGTTGTACCAGATTTACTGGGAGCCAGATATGGTACAATTTATTAGGATCTCGAGGCTATGATGGGCGGGGCATGTTGCAAGAATGGACGGGGACACGACTATCAAGAGGCTGCTCATTGGGTATGTGGATGGGAGGAGTAGGAAAGGACGGCCAAGACTGAGATGGGCGGATGAGGTCAAAGCCGACACAAAGAAGCTCCTCAACACCAGAGCTTGGCAGACCCTGGCGCAAGACTGAGATGGGTCGAGGCGTCGTCTTGCTGTGGCGAAGACCCGTATCGGGTTGTAGTGCCAGTAATGATGATGATGCGTGATTTTTGCCTTTAAAGGGGGCGCTTCTCGTGGTCTTCTCCATTCCATGGACTCTCTTTTGCTGAGTGGGTCATAATATAGAACCATTGTCTCATCCCCAGTTACAACTGAGTCCAAAAAATTCTTTGGGTCGGCATTATACTCGAGTAAACATTCATTGCAGCAATGAGCTCGTTCCTGTTTTTGAGCAGCTGAAAGAATTTTTGGAACCCATCTTGCATTAACCTTGTTCATATGCATATGTTCTTTGATGATCCTCAAAATACTTGTTTTTGAAAGCCCCTACCTCGCTGCTATTTCCTTGGTTTTCAGTCGCCGGTCAGACAGCAATTCAGATTTCACAAGTTGGATTGTTTCAGAAGTGACAGCTTCCAATGGGCGACTGGGGAGGGGGGGACGTGGGTCTTCTTCTAGACGTTCTCTCCCTAACTTAAATAATTTTGCCCATTCTTTCACTGTGTAATATGAGGGGGAGGACTGCCCGTATTCACAATCCAAGGGCTCTTTAATTTGCACTGGAGTAAGACCCTCTTTACAAAAGAATTCAATAACCGCACGTTACTCGAGTTTGAATATGGTAAAAATGGGGAGTTTCCTTCAAGGCTGGACACTGACTGACTGGACTGAGGAAGTGCGGGCGATGGGAATGGGTATGGAGTGAGCAGGCATGGGCCAGCATAGGCGTGCAGGTCCCGGCACGTTTGAAGGAGGGGAAGCAGGACAGGCCGGAAACTTATGGACCTTACTAAGTATATACATAGAATAGAATTGAATATAAAAAAAACTTTATTCTGGGACCAAGTCTCTTTAGAATAACATATATGAATAGAAAAATAAACATAATATATACCTGGCCAGAAGACTACATAATAAGAGTGTAGAAAGAAAAAAGAAGGGTGTATAAACAAAAAATTACCGTTTTATCAAATTTCAGAGTTCAAAAGTCTGTAAATATTTTAATGCTATTTATTATTTACCAACACTTAATAATCCCTTTAGAGCATTCTCTAAGCTTGTTTACTAACACTGGACTTCTTAAAAAAAAACTCGGTTTAGTTATTTATTTCAAAGAAGAAACATGACAGTGTCCTGCGAAATTCTCTTAATTTTAAGACATTACTGAAAAAAAAATTTGCTGCTGAAGCAACTCGTGAAATTATTAAATATGAATTGGGAAGGTGTCCTTGACCAGCACTCTGTGCGGCGTTGGTTTGAAAAATTTAGCAGTGGAGATACGACTTTGGAAAGGAAGAAGGGCTCTGGGCGACCATTAATGGATATTGATGAGGTCCTGAAGGAAGCTGTTGAGTCAAATCCGTCCACAAGTACTCCCGAACTTGCCAGGGAGTGTGGTGTGTCGAAAGATACTGTATTTTATATTAAAGAAATAATAATACATACATTTGGTTAAAAAACAGTCATTTTTTTTTATACACCCTATTAATACAAATCATGAAGTATTTAAAGTGACGAAAACATAAGAAAAATAAAAAAAAGGAAATGAAATAACTAAAAAGTACGAAACTTGACAGGATTTTTACCAATTGTCAACAACAAATATATTAATAACAACAGTTACTAAATTAAAAAAGTGATTAGAATAGCATGCAATAAAGTCTTTATATAATCCATATCTTCTTTGGAAAAAATAAACAAAATATACATATGCAACGAAATTGATTATTCAATACTGATTTATTTAAGCCGATGATTGACTTGCTTAGGTAGCATCTTTTTGGGATGTCAAGAGATATTAGAAAAGCTAGGATTTAAATTAAGTCAGTGAAGAAGCATTGCGGATGAAAGGATGGATTGAGTTCCACACTGTGGTGGAGCGGGCGAGAAAGGAACGCTTGAATGCTTTGGTTCTGTGGGAACGAGTATAGAGATCGGAAAGGCGGGATCTTGTTTTGTGGTGCTGGACTGAGGAGACTGTAGATATATGAAGGGTGTTGAGAGTTAATAGATTGTTATAAGAATGAACTGAGGAAATATTGTTTGCAGATGGGAGGAAAAAGCCACTTTAACTCATCATAAAGGTGGGATACGCGAGACCGCCTAGGGATACCAAAAGAGGTACGCAATCGGATTTGGCATGAGCCAACGGCGCTGGATACCAAGCTCTATGGGACCCTAGATGAACTCAGGAGGACCACTGATTTCCTGGCTTTATCACCGGGCATAGCCATATGATGGGAAGAACAAAGAAGAAGAAGTGCCTGGGCAAAGCTAAACAAACTGGAATTGAACGCAATGAAAACCCAGGACATTGTTCTAGGTTCCAATTCCCTTCGTTCTGCTATCCCCACCATCCCAACATTAATCCTAAATGACCACCCCATTGCTTATTACTTTTGACCAAAAAGTTTCTTGGAAACCCCACATCACCCAAAAATCCCGACAGTCAATAAGTTCCCTGAAGTTATTTCATCGTTCCCGACATCTCCTTGCACGACCCACCTGTAAAACTCCTCATATCATTTCTTATCTTCCCCCACTTTGACTTCTACAGTGTGGTATACAGGGCCTTTCAAATGTGTTTGAGGACAGGCTGAAGTGTATGATGAACTGTTCTTTAAGGTTTAAGGTAAGGTAAGGTCTTTAAGGTATCCCACCTTTATGATGAGTTAAAGTGGCTTTTTCCTCCCATCTGCAGACAATATTTCCTCGGTTCATTCTTATATCAATCTATTAACTCTCAACACCCTTCATATATCTAGTCTCATCCAATTCAAATCCTCAGTCCAGAACCACGAATCAAGGATCTTGTCTTTCTGATCTCTATGCTCGTGCCCACAGAACCAAAACATTCGAGCGTTCCTTTCTCACCTGCTACCACAGTGTGGAACTCGTTCCCTTCTGTAATTCGACATGCTTCTTCACTATCCTTATTTAAATCCTTGCTTTTCCAACATCTCTCGCAAAAAGATGCTCTGTATGCAGGTTAATCATTTGCTTAAATGAATCAGTATTGTTTAGTTTTTTTTTTTTGCGAAGAAGATATACATTATTTAAAGAGATTATTGCATGCTAACTAATATATTTAACTGTTGCCATTAGTTTATTTATTCTGTTAAAATTATCTAGCCTTCTGGCCAGATACATGTTATATTTCATTTTTGTTATTCTAAAGGGACTTAGTTCCAGAATAAAGTTACTTTTCTGTTCTATTCTATTCTGTTATAAATATATATATATATATATATATATATATATATATATATATATATATATATATATATATATATACAGTAAAACCTCGAATTAACGGACAGCCCTGGTGCAAATATTTTTGTCCGTTATTTAGAGGTGTCCCTTAAAGGGAGGTTTTATTTTTTTATAAATATGTATTTGTACAAATTAATTCTCTCTTATTCAATATCCCATGTGTTTAAAAGGTAAGTAGAATAAAAAAAAAACATCGCACGGTTTTTGAGTGTTCCCGAAACTTGTGTCCTACCGATATTGAGTCTTTCCGCTAGCGCACGTACCCTTAACTTTTCAAGGTCATAAAAGTCGATTACATTTATTTTTTGTTCTAAAGTGAGTCTCTTACGTGAGGGAGACATTTTCAGCCGCCTGCTACGAGGGTTAGAACAGAACTAAATTTTAATAAAGCAAGTCCGAGAATAAAAAAAAAGTATTTATGTGGAAAACCTTTACTAAAAAGTAAACACAACTGTCCCTGTTTCCTTAGACCGGAAACAACTAATTGTTTCCGAGAAACGGGAAAGGGATAAAGTCATACTGTCCGTCTTTTAGAGGTTTTTTTAATCGATTTCTAACCAACACAGCCTGTCCGTGACCGTTAATGAGAGGTTTTGTTAAATAGAGGTTAAAATGCCTTAAAAATTGTATTAAAACGTTGGTGCAAAAAAAATCGTCCGGTAATGGGGAGTGACCGCTATTTAGAGGTGTCCGTTAGTAGAGGTTTTACTGTATATATATATATATATATATATATATATATATATATATATATATATATATATATATATACATATACATATACATATATATAAGGCAGTTAAAATTGTAGCACTAAATTCTAAAACGACAAAAACCAACGTTGGCTTTAAACCGCCCGAAGAAACCCTGACATTAATCAATAAACGAGAAAGTCTCAAACAGAAAAGAAATAAGTCAAAAGAAGAAAAAATAGAATACAATCTTATATGCAAACTTGTGAAATATAAACTTCGTTCTGACCTCGAAAGACATAACCAGGCCATTGTCGAAAACTTGATTGAAAAAAATACATCCCTTAAAAAAGGTAGGAAGTTGATAACTCCCGGAAAAAACTGGCTTTTAAAACTTAATAACGAAAAAGGAGAAATTCAAACTAGTAGAACTGCAATAATCCATACTGCTACAAAATTCCATAAACATATTCTGAAAAGTATCCAAACAAAATTAGACCAACCAGCGGAAATGAAGATAATAACAAGGTGTTTGAAGATTTTCTGGAGGAGGAAATAACAAAAATAATAAAGGAGCTCAAAAGAGACAAAATGCCTGGGCGCGATATCATAACTGCAGAATTAATTATCACAGCTTCAGAACTAATTGCTCCTATATTAACCAAACTGTTCAATGTAATTATGAAAACTAGGGAAATACCCGACCAGTGGTAAAAATCAGACATTTTTTTGATTTTTAAGAAAGGTAGCCCATCAAAATTAGATAATTACCGTCCCATAAGTCTGATCCCTATCTTCGCCAAGATTTTCTCAATAGCTCTCAAAACCCGCTTAAAAAGATTCTTCGACGAGAACCAACCAATAGAACAAGCTGGCTTTCGAAAGGGCCTTTCTACAATAGATAATCTCCATGCCGTTAACCAAATCATTGAGAAATCGAATGAATACCAAATCTCAATATATTTTGCATTTATTGACTTCAGTAAAGCTTTTGATACAGTCAAGCACTCATTTCTTATCAACATTCTAAAACGCCAAGGCATTAATAAACAGATTTTGGATATTCTTCAATGTTGGTATACCAACAGCCAAGCGAGAGTAGTTCTGGACTTAAATGGAGAGGATTTTCCAATCGAAAGAGGGATTCGTCAGGGCGATCCTTTATCACCTGATCTATTCAACGCGGTCTTGGAAGATGTGTTCAGAAACCTTCCCTGGGAGAATTTTGGGATAGACATTAATGGTAACAAACTGTCAAATCTGAGATTCGCTGATGATGTACTTCTCATTTCACACTCACCATCTGAACTGAAGAAAATGCTAGAAGAGCTAGTCCTAGTAGGAAATGAGGCTGGGCTGGAGATAAATTTTAACAAATCAGTCTTGATGACAAATGCCGAAGAAGAAGAAATATTTCTCGGTACCAGCAAACTCCAATGGGTCAAAGAAACAATCTATCTAGGGCAACTCATATCATTTGCAGATAAATCCAAGAAAGAGGTGAATAGAAGGATTAAAATAGGATGGTCCAAATTTTGGTCACACAAAAATATTTTTAAAAGCAACATGGCCATACATTACAAGAGAAAAGTTTTTGATGCTTGCATCATTCCCTCTTTAACTTATGGATGCCAAACTTGGAGCCTAAATAATGATATATCTAAATCCCTAGCAATCACTCAGCGTGCAATGGAGCGAAGTATGTTAAGGAAAAGTAGAAGGGAGAAGATAAAGAAGACAGGACTACGGAAGCTGACTGGTACGCGCGATATTCTCAAGACAGTATCTGATCTTAAATGGCAGTGGACTTGACACATTGCAAGAATGGCATCAACACATTGGGCCAAGGCAACAACGGATTGGTATCCAATACACCGCACTCGGAGAAGAGGGAGACCAGCTACGAGATGGCGGGACGACATACAAAACTTCATAGGAGTATTATGGCACCGTTCTGCTTGGAACAGACGTAGCTGGGGTAAATTGGGAGAGGCTTATGCCCAAAGAAGGGCCTTTTTTTCTTTTTAAAAAACCTTGTAAATATAAAAACTATGTAAAAATTGTACATAGAAGAAAGAGGAAAAAAATAAAGCTTATTATTATTATTATTATATATATATATATTTGTAAATACAAATATTAATTATATTCATAAACATAGTTTTTGCTCACTAAATGTGACAAGATTCAAATGTGACACTATTTTTAAATGTCACCATAGATAAAACTGAACAAGCCATTGAAATTTTAGTCTGGGACCAAATTGATAAATGGCGACTCTTTCTTTCTACGAATTTCATCGGCTACAAAGTCAATAGCAGAAGCTATTCAAAGCTTGCAAGGGGGAAAAGACACTTACTATGGTTGTCTGTTACCTGAGCTAATAAGAATTCAACATATCATCAAATCTCTTAGGATGGAAAATCTAAAATACTACAGCTCTCTGCTAGATGTCATTGAGACTAGAAAATCTAAATAGGTGTTTTAAAAAGTTTTTGCTGTTAAAGCCTGCAGCAAATAATGCAATATTAGCCTCAGTGTCACATCCGTTCTTTAAAATGAAATGGGTTCCAAAAGATTCTGATTCCTCTCTACAAGTTGCGAAAACACAGGATCTACTGGCAGCACCACTGACTTAGAAACACTGCAATACCTAAATAATAATGATACCAGCTTAAATGCTTAACCTACAATAAAAAAAATAGTTTTCAAATATTACACCTGTTTACCAAGTTCTGCCCCTGTGGAGCGACTCTTCTCTTTTATAAGGACTCATCAAAGAAAAATGATTGATAAAATGTTTGAAGAACTGGTTTTACTTATGTCTCAATTAAAACTTTAAAAATATAATATTTTGTCTTGTCACATTTGTACGATCAGCGTGATCTATTCGTAAATAATTCATGTAAAAAAAAAAAACAACTTAAATTTAATAAAACATTGTTTTCTTACTAAAGTATTTTATGTGGAAGAAAATGGTCCAGGTGGAGGTCAATAAATTTCTCTTAGATCTGTAGAAATGTTTATTAAATAGCCAACGTTTCGGCCTACATTACAGGTCTTCTTCAGGGCTGTCGAGAGAGGGTGTGGGGGGGGCCCGGTGTTAATCGGTAAAAATTATTTAAAAGGTACATTTTGAGTACTACCAGTGGGTAGTTTCTCTACTTGTCATTCTCATGTCATTATGTAACACGCATTCTATTTACTTGTTGTGTAATTGTAATACAGTTGTAAATTTCAATCAATAAATTTTAAAAAAAAGGTACATATTTTGTATCTGGTATCTGAAATACTTAATTTAAAAGTATCTTGCATTTTGTATTCCAGATATCTTGTACAGGGCATCTTGTACATGTCTGTTAGTGCCTATATCTTTACAGGTATGGATATGAAATGGAAATTGGTGTGGTATAATAAACTGAAGAAAATCAAATTCTTTTGTCTAATGAGTACATCAACATAAAAATGGTCTTAGCTGTTATGGTCAGAAAGCCAATTTGTCAAAAACAAATAGGGAATACCATATAAAAATGTGCTGTTGAGAATATCTAATCTAAGAGAATAAATAACTCATGTAACAAAAGTTGTAGAATATTCTGTCTGTTGATCATATTTTTTATTTATAATGGTTATTTATATCTTCTGATGCCTAGCAATTGGCATTGCATTAGAAATATCATTTTGGTTTGAATAAGGGACTAATTATAATTTTCAGTTGTTTTATGGATGGAGAATTTTATGAAAATAGATTTTTTTAAATAACATAATTATAAAACATTGTTGTTGTTCTATTTCTGTTTTAGTTTGGAGACTAAGAGCTTTTTGTTGGAATTTTTCCACGGTCTTAAAATAATTATTTTAAGTCTTAATTTTCTCTTGTTAAAAATTAGCATCAATTAAAATTTTCAATATAAATTATCAATAAATATTTTATTAAAATTAATACAAATATATTTAATGTTATTTCAGATGCAACCATCGATTAAACTATCAGTAATGCAAAGAAATGATGTTAATGACAACACTTTAAACAATTCTGTGCCTAAAAATGAGATAGAATCGTCTGTTTATAAAGAGTCTCTTCAGTCTCTCTCCCTACTTTACCAGCAGATAAATGGTTTTCATAACACTGGAATTGATTTAGATCAAGAATGTTACTTTAAATTTTGTTCCAAAATTGCTAAAATCAAATCAAATCATAAATTACTTCTAAGTGAAGTTGAATGTGGTAATCTAATTAAATTTGAACAATTAGTGATTTGGGGAAGAAATTTAAAAAGGAATGCAGAAGATCTTATTAAAGAGGCTAAACCTCAGGGTAGTTACTTAGAGGAAGCCCAGAAATTTGTATTAAAAATGATGCGAACTGAAATCAGATATCGACAAAGGATTGCCGATAACAATAAAAGATATATGTTTGGCGATACTGAGCATTACAAATTTAATTGTATCGCTTGTGATAGAAGGTAATATAATTTCATTTCATTTCATCTTACTAATATAACATCTTTCAAGTCCGAATGAATTGCCCAACAATTTATCTAATAAATTTTGTTTCTGCTTTTAGGGATAATAATTTAACATGGTTGGTTGCTCATCTTTGTAGGGATACTGCGGAAATTATCTATATGTGTTCCTTTTGTGGATTTCTTTTTTTTAACAATACATGCTCGCTGCTGTACCATGTTGTTTTGGACTTAATCAAAGAACCTAAGAAGGAATATTGTATCGAGTGTGAGAAATTCTTTCCATCTGTGGCTAATCATTTGATGGATATGGAAGGTTCTTGGAAAGTTTGCTGTGATACCTGTGACTTTATTTCATTGTCTCAATGCTCTCTATCGATTCACCAAAGATTCCATAAGTTGGAAAAATATCATGCTTGTCCTGAATGTGGTGCTTATTTTGTATTTTTCCATTCTTTGGAAGAACACTTGAAAAATGTTTGTTATTTTAATTTTAAGAAAATTAGACATATTTGCCCTGTATGTGCCATTATATTTAAGGACAAAGATACTTTGTATCGGCATTTACTTGGCTATCATCATCAACGATGGATAAAGTGTATACAGTGTCCTACATTGTTAAGCAACAGATTCCAGTACATTAAGCATAGGGCACAAAATCACCCCGAATCACCTTGTACTTACCAGATGTGTCACACTTGTTCTTTGTGTCCTGGACAACATTTTAAAATTACTGCTGCCCAATTACACATGAAACATCATGCTGATGATGCAAAAAATATAATTGTTTTATATGTTTGTGATTGTAATTACTTTACCATTCATAAACATAATTTCATCGAGCATAAAGCTCAAAATTGTGAGGCTTCACCTACTTTTGGAAAATGGGTCAACAATCATGCAATGCGTGTTTGTGGTACTTGCAATGATGTCAAATTTGCCAACCTCTCTAAGCCATTTGTTTGTGAGAACTGTGAAGTATTAAATACTTCAGAATCAAGAATAAGTTCTCTAATACAGACCTATGAGTGTAAAGTTTGTGGGTTGTTTCTCATTTATAATTGGGAAGCAGTCATTGAACATTTTTTCACAAACCATCCTAGTATTTCTGTATCTAAATACCATAGCTACCTTAGAAGTACCTATATTTCTAAATCTTGTGATAAAACTCTGTCCACTCAACAGTCAAGCAATGTCAGAATACAGACCGACTCTGTTCAATTGTGTGGATTACCTATTAAAATGCAGAAAATCGACAGCAATTCTAGTGCTATTGTAAATTCTAATATTGCAAATACTCAGCCTATTAGGAGAAAGAAAATTCCTAAGAAGAAGGGTTTAGCTAATGATGCTTCATATTATGATAGTCTGTCTCATTTTATGGCACCAAATTTACCATCAATGAGTAACCAAGTAAAAATGAAGATCCAGAAAAATAATGTCAACATCCATACAAATCCATCACCATCACCATGTGGTAATGATGTCTCAATAACAAGGCTGGAACAGTCTGTTTCAATTTTAGACAGAACTGTTCCTGTAGATAATTATTTACAAGCTAATAGTAAAAATGCCATACAAGACAGTTTATCTGTTGACTCAAAGAATAGTTCTATGCTATGTGCTTTTTCTGTTGAAGTTGAAAAAAATGAACCTATTAATTCATCTGGTAATTTTTTGTCTGGCAAGAAGAGTATTATAGAGAAGATAATAAAACCAAATCGATCTAGTATTAAATCTTCAGTATCTTCTATTTGTACTCAAATCAAATCATTGGAGTCCTCTGACAAAGCTGCTTTTAAGGGTAATGTTATTTATATTGAGAAGAAAATTAATCCTAACCATTCTGATAAAACAAAGAATCAAATTGAATCAAAATCAACTATTTCCTCAACTGATGATTTTATAAAAATGGAACCTGAAATGGATATAACAACCAAAAAAAGCTCATTGGAATGTAAAAAATGCCAATTCAAGTGCAATGAAACAATAGAATTAGTGAAACATTTCAGTGATGCTCATTTCATACAAAATACTTATCAGTGTATGGAATGTGGAGAATGTTTTGCTAATTTAAAAAATAAATTGAATCATTTAAGATCTACTCACAAAATAGATACAAAGTGTTATTTAGAACCAGATGTTAACAGGCTTGATTCTTGCAAGTCAGAATTTAGGTGTCCTGTTTGCTTAAGGGGATTTTTATGTAATCAAGAAAAAAACCTTCATATGAGGTGCCACGGTATGGCATACCTTCAGTCCATAAAAATGTCAGCAAAAGAAATGTAAAGTTTTATATTCATAACATATATTATATAAAAGTTTACATAGTTTACAACTACAAGTTTTACAACTTTATGCAAGTGATAAAATTAAAGCATATATATTTTTTAATGCAAAAAAAAAAATAGAAATTGTGTATAAAAATACTAGAATACGTTTATAGAAGTGTATATAAATGTACATTAAAAATGTTCATAAATGAATGTATAAAGATATATATATATATATATATATATATATATATATATATATATATATATATATATATATATTATGTAAATTTATATATATGTATATACACATATACATAAATATATATTAAATTATATTTGTATTTTAAACAAAATGATTGTGATATAAAGAGGTATTGTTTTTATTATATTTCCTTCTTAATTTTTTTAACAGTTTACCTCTAAAGTTTTTAAAAATGAGCTCTAATAATTAGTTCATTATGTTCCTATTTCTAATTTTGTATTTTTTTAGGTCAGTAAATAGGATATACATTTTAATTTAGTCTGTGTTGAATTTAAATGTTTACAATTTTATAATTATATGTTTTAATGTATTCATACATTTATTTTTTTTTAAATGTTTAAGAACATTGAGAGATGAAGAAGTGTAAGAATGTCTTAAAAGTTCTATGATGCCATTTTTTTTTTTTTTAATAAATAAGTAGGCACAGTTAATTATGTGTTTGTGTATAAATACTCATGCATTCTGACATGTTCTTTCTTGTATTTTTTTCTACAGAAATTGTTTACAAAGATTTATCTTTGCTTCCTTATCCAGCATACTAATCTTCCTGTCGTGAATTATTTATTTTTTATTTACTGCATCTAGTTCCATGGTATCTTGTTTGTATTACATACACGTTTGGTTTCTTATCTCTAAAATGCAGTACTCTCACTAGCCAATGCAGCATTTTTAAGTAACTTAATTCATACATATAAACAGTAAAGAATACATAATGGCACTAATTTATATGACGGCCAAATAATATTAATTTACTTTTACAGTTATACTAACTAATAACTAATAAGTTTTTCTAATGGAAAAAAATAGGATTAATATAGCCGATAAAAGCAACTTTGGCTTATGTATATATATAAAATTCTTTTAGTGAATTTTTCGGTTACCTGATAATGTGGAAACTTGGAAAAACAACACATTTTTTTTTTTCATTTTTATGAATGGGATAGGAATGCATGGGAGTAGTTACTGAATTGTTTTTTTCTTTTAGGAAAGGGAGATAGGCCATCTGAATTCAAAGTGATATTAATTTAAATATATATTTCATGCATTTTTGTCATAATTGCTATGAATGTTACACAGTTTTTTAACTGCAGTTTTTCTCAACCTGTCTTCCCTTGAGATTTGAGTCAATTTATATTGCTCGCGTGACACACACACTTAAAAAAATATACACTTATTGTATAAAAATATACAATTAAGTTTAGTGTGAACTTTTATTTTTATAATATCTAATGCTGCAATGGTGTTAAGTTAACTTCTTAATTTAATATTTTTCATAACAAATTAAGAAAAACTGTGCTAAGAGGTCAAATTCAAAATTGAATTACAAACAGCAAGGAATATTCCTGTGTGTGGTATTTATGTGACCAAGCATAAAGGTATTGTTATTGTTTTTCTTTTTCTTTTTTTTCTCTTTTCTTGGAGACCTAGAACTAGGAATTTACTTTGCTATTTGATTTCCCTAAACAATATAACAATCCCACAGATTATTTATTTTTTTTTTATAATTTAGTTTAAAAAAAATTTGGTAAGTGTAAATAATTTTAATAGTTCATTTATGCTAAAGAAATCTTTGCATTGAATATAATGCATCTTTATTTATTCTAAATAAATGGTTCCAAAAAAAAAAAAAAAAAAGGAAAAAGTTTATACTTATTATTATGTAGTAGGTAATTTAGGTATCAATACATTATAATCTTTCCATTGGTATAATAAATTAATACAAATTGTGTACCTGTTGTGTAAATAAATATTTGTAAGTTTTATAGAGTTTATAAAACAAATAAATTATTTTATCTCAAAATATAAGGTTTTTCAGTTAAACTCATTGCACTTAAAAGCAACTTTTAGTATAACTTCAAACTATTATGAAAATATGTGTATATACATCTATCTCTATAAGTGTGTATATATATATATTTATATTTCTCACATTACGTCCCATTTGTTAACCTTTTGTCTGAATCTCTTTTTATTTTCATATTCTGTAATGTTTACCAGTGCTTCTTCCAGATCTATTCTTACTTGGACTATCCATGGAGTTGTCTTGACTCCCTGTCTGTATGTGAGGACTCGCTTGACATATACTAATATATATATATATATATATATATATATATATATATATATATATATATATATATATATATATAAACACACTAATTTAATTTTAGAAATACCTAAGACTTGAAAGTAAATTTCCTCTTCGTTAGTACGTTTATATATTACTACCAACAATATATAGAATATTATTGATTTTTTACCATCACTAAATTATTAATTTTAAAATTTTGATCTAGTTACGAAATTTGGAGTCATACTCTTGTAGTTACCTTTTTTGTAATGACTATTTATATTACTTTAGTTTTTCTGGAATTCCATGGGGATCTATTTTTACTCTCTGTTAAAAGTAAAGAATGAACATTTATTTAAGTACAACAATTAATAGTACATATCTTTTATATGTCAATACATTTTGAATATATAGTAAAACTACTTTGTTTTATAATCGGTGTTGTCTTGTTTGATAGCATGTACTGAAGGATTTATTTGGTATGTTACAGCCAATGGATGTTGATATTTAACATTTTTGTTTTGTTTTGAACTCAAATGCTTTTGTTACTTAATTACTTTCATTAATTTATATTAGTGAATAATATGTATATGGAAGTTACAGTACAGAAATACAGTAGTTATAGTTTTTTTTTTTGAACCTTAGTGTGCTTATAAAATTGATGGATTTTATAGTTTATTTGAAATGTGAGGCCTCTTAAGGCCTCAGTAAATTTTTATTTCAAGGATGAAATTCGAAAATTTGCTGATGTAATGGGTAATTCATGCAATTTTGATTGTCGTAGCACAACTGTTTGTCAATGAAGCTTGACAGTTCTTGAGAGAAAGGTTTTGAGGATGAGCAGATACATATAGTGCTGATGCATTGATGCACAGCAGATACATATATACATATTGATGATGCATTGATGTGTCCTATTTCAAATCAATCGAACGTTAATAAATTCGTGTAGGGGAGGGGAGAAAGGCTCTCACTGATTTAGAATAATAAAACTCTAAAATTAAATGTGAATTCTGCTCCTTTCCATGGATATTCAGGTATTCCTCAAATAGAAATATATTCCTCTGAAGCAAACGTAGAGTCTAAAACTCCAGCCCATATATAGGATGAATGTATTGGGTCGTAACGGGTGAAATGTCAGTTTCGTTTATTTACAATTTTATTTTCATTAGGGATTAGATTAATTGTAAACAAATAATTATGCTGTGTATCAAGGGCGGATCCAGGATTTCTTTCTGGGAGGGGCAGACGGGAAAAAAAATCAGCAATAACTTACAAATAAACTTGTAGTATCTATATAAAGAATTCAAGTGTTTATTAAAATATCAAAACAATAGTTTCAATCATGTTCTTTCTGTTATTTTAACAACTGTGATCAAGTGATTTGCCTATAATTATGTACTATAATGGATTCTCCACAGTACACAAAAAACCGTCTGGGGGGGCACGTGCCCCCCTGGATCCGCCTATGCTGTGTATACCGTTTGAAAAGATCATTTAATCCTTTTTCATAATCATTCTTACTTTTCCTTTTGAAAGTGAAGGAACGTTTCAAAAATAAATAAGAATAAAATTATGTCTTCCGCGGAAATTCGTATGATTTTTCTCTACGAATTTAAACTTGGCCATAGCGTCTCGGAGGCGTTTCGAAACATTAATATTGTTTACGGTGAAGATACAGTGATTGCAAAAACAATCTTCCGTTGGTTTGAAAATATGGTCTGGGGATTGTACCAAAAAAAAAGTTAAAAGAGTTGGTCGAAGCGGGTACTTTCCAAACCACTCGAGAATTAGGTTCACAATTTGGAGCAAGTGTCATGACTGTTTCCAGGTATCTTAAGGAGCTTGGTAAGACAAAAAAGCTGGAAATATGGGTACCACATGAATTAACCGAGGCCCAGCACCTCCCCCGATTTTTTTTCAGGAGCTGAATATAGAGGTCCGTCCTCACCCACCATATTCTCTGGACCTTTCTCCAACTGATTTTTACTTTATCTGTTGTAAAAAACCATTTTCCAGTCAGTTTTTTATTTTCTACAAAAACGTTTCGACTTTCTTAGTCATTTTCAATTTCTTAATTCCTTACCGGGATTTTCTGGGGGTCTGTAATTCAACAATATAAAAATAATCAAAAACAATAACAATAAAAACATAATTACACCAATTATCCTAAAAAAACTGAAATATTTTTTAATTTATATCTGTTGTTTGGATAAAGTTTTAAGAAATAAAAAAATTGACAACGAAAATGCCCTGAAATCGGCCTTCCAAGACTTCGCTTCTTCCTGGACACCTAATTTCTACAGAGCGGGGATAGAAATGCTTGTTTTACGTTAGGAGAAGTGTATTGAAAGTTAAGGATCCTATTTTGATTAATAAAAGTATTGTTTAATAATTTTTTTGCTAATAATTTAAATTTATACCTTCACATTTCATATGTTACAACCTAATAAAACTAATAAGAACAGAAATTAAGTTACAGATAGAGAAATATAACATTTATGTAAAATACATTCCTTAATTACAAAATCAAGAAAATTCAACTCTTCCTGAATTGAATTTTTTAAAATAATTTACTTGATTAATTCTATATTAAAATAAATATATTAATACGGTACTTGTATGGTATCACCACTTTAGAATTTAATATAATTGATTTAATTTAAAATAAATAATGATCATATTTTTTTATTAAACGAATTTTAATTGTTTACATCAATCCAAAAATCTCAAATATCTAATAAAATTTGGGCGAATGGGTCTTTACCCTTGCGCTGTGTACGCCACATTAACTCAGCAAGATAGTCAAAAAAGTGCGGTTTGTTCCTCGTCTTCGTTTGTTACCCCACTTGCCAGATCCCCATAATCGTTCAATCTTCCGTGTATTTGCCAACAATATTGTAAATGTGGTTCACAGTTTTATGTACATAACCCAGCTTTTACAAATTCATGTATCCCTTCCAGCTGTCGGACATTATAATACTTTCAGGTTGGATCCTTCTTACTATTACTGCTAATAGTGAGGCTTAATATACTTTTTTACCATAACATATAGCCATATCATGACTTTGAGGGCATACCTTTGTGTTATGTAACAGTATATTACCTTGGAGGAATGTTATGGCCGTCTTTTTGTCTTGAACTTCTTAAAATATGCTTTTTTAAGTGCACATTTTCCCACAAATAAAACTCACTGTGTAAAAACCATTTAATCACCTATTTACACATGTTTACTTCACATGTGTTTTATCACCATGAAATTCAATAAATCCTATTAAATTATAGTGGTGATACCATAACATACAAGTACCATTAACACATAGTAATATAAAATGTAAATGCTCTTTTAGAAAAAGGCTTAACTCTTTTAATAAAAATTGGTTTAAATATTCAAAATCGGTTTGATTTTTCATGAGGATTTAAAAATTAATGTATTTGCCCATCTCGAAGTAATACTTGGCTCGATGTGACTGGCGTACAAATAAAATGGAAGTAGGATAACATATCATGTTAGTTAGGGTGATTTGTGTAAAGTGAGTCAGTTTAATATCATTAATAACTATTTCCTTACACCATTATTATATTTGACCTTTGGTTTATCACCGATGGAAGAGAATCAAAACTATCTACCTAAACATTATATTTTATAACGAAAACATACTTTATTTGTTTGTAACAATTTTATTGACTAATAAATAACTTCGATAAAATTACTGTTACATCAAATGTTTTTTAATTAATAGTAAGAAAATTGTTAAATATTAACAATTAAAAGTAAAGTGGTTTTACAGGAGTTGTTTATTAACAAGAAAAAGTTCTCACTTTGGCTGCATCAAAATAATTTAAGTTTGAAAGATCTAGGCCCAATTATAGTTTTCCTCACTTCAAACTTTGCTTGAATATTTTGGAAACTCGTGTTTTTTTACTGCCTTAATGCAACTGATGTCCACAAATACAGATTCACAGACCAATTTTGTCTAATTCTGGGAGCTGCTTGTTTAAAACTTCTTCAACATTGACTTCACTGAGCATATGCTGTACGGCAAACTTAAGGGGTAGTTCTATAGCGTCGACTACAGTATGCCTGATGAGATCCGGAAGAGTGTTGACAAACGCTTCAACGAGGATGTCGAACGGGCCTGTCCCTTTCATTTGTACTCTAACTTTACCAACATTTATGTCAATATCTTCTAATGTCGGATGTTGGCTTACATTTAATGATTGGTTTATGATGCCTCTCCCTTGTACATAGTCCACAGTGAAATTTGTATGCCCTACTCTTTTAAAAGACTTTCCGATGATGACGCTCCACATGCACCTTCCCTTTAATTTCGATGTTGCCAAATGTAGACCTATCTGAATCGTTCCAGAATCCATCGACAATGATACTTCGCCGACTCTTCGGAAATCAGATAACCCACTAAGAACAAGATTAGTTAGATTGACTTGAAAAATGCTATTATTGGTTGCCATGTACTTTATTCCGTAGTTTTCGATCTGGTAAGGATCGTAACCATTTTCTTTGACGTATTTCCTTGCTTCTTGTATAGCAAGTTCTAATGGAGGTGTGGTACCAGTTTCAGCAAATCTCGTGCCTATAGTTTTTATTTTTTTATTTATATCCTCTCGCACTCTTTCGTTTATTTCTTTTAGAATCACTGGCTTGACAGCTTCGAATAAGACAGGACCAGCCGAGGCCATAACCCCCTGCAATAATGAGCCCATGACACCCATGTTTCCAAAGTTTACTCTAGAATCCATGAAAGTCATATCCATTTCCGAATCGGAAGCTTGGAGGTTCCCTTGGGCGTCCCTTACGAGAGCAGCAGCCCCACTCGCCTCGACGTACTGCAGTGTGACATTGAACAGCCCCGCCACCTTCTTGAACCATGTTTTGGCTGAGTAGTTTCCGAGTATTATTAATTTATTCATGTAAACAGCAACATATACCTGCATCAAACCAATCATATGTTAGCAATAAATTGTTTTAGACTAAACAATATACAAAATAAGTTTAATGGTAATAACGTAGTTGCATTTTTCTTAGGTATTATTTATTCATCAAATGCTGTAAACTGGGCGATGTCCGATAGTATAACGATAACATTTGATACTTGAGATCATAATGACAGGATAAACAAGCTAAATAATTGTGCAAGTTCTTGTCAATAGTTGGGACCATTCTACTGTTGATTATATCTTATTTTATTGTGCTATAAGTTTTTTTTTCCCACAATCATGTTCAATTTTTGAAAAGAAAACGAACTTCTCGATTATGTTGTGGTTCAAGTATGTGAATAGAGCATACAGAGTTTATTTTAATAATGGTAATGTAGGTAAGTATACAATTGAAGGAAGAAACTTTTAACTTACGTTTGCTATTGAAGTGAAAATCTGGTTAAAAATAAATTTACACGATGGAAAGAATGGTAGCAAGATTGGCATTGAAAAAGAAAAAAAATGTTAAGGTATAGATAGGTATTTGACGAGGCAGTTGTCTGAAGTTATGTATAGGAAAAATGCTTACAGTTTTTTGAGGTTAACCTATAGGATATGTTCCATTCATAAGATTCTTTCTTCGATTGTTTGCCTATACTATCGTCTTTTAAAAAAAAATTTACTTTGGGAAATATGATGGGAATGTAATAAACTTTTTTGTAACATAATTGGAAAAAATAAAAATGATGTTTCATGCAAAGATCGGGAATTAAACTAAATAGGAAACGTTTAATTTTCGGACCACTCAAGAAGTATTTTTAATAATGACCGTATTTTTTTAGTTTTTAGTTTTTCACATACGAGGCGATAAAGTATTATTTGACGATAAGAATGATTATTGAAAAAACAACAGATCATCTTAGTACGAGAAAGCTTGTCTACCTTGCCAAGGTGTTGTCTTATCGGACTAATAGAGGTCGTAAAGTGACCAAGTGGAAGCACCCCGTTTTGACTTCATGCTCCGTCAAAGATCTTCCTGTTTGTTTAAAAATTCTCTCTTATCGTCAAATATTACTTTGTCGGATAGTAAGTGTGTAACACAACCATAAGCATGCATGCACACATACACACAAACACACACACACACATATTTCTTCGTTCGAATTAAATAACTTTTTTACGTACTTGCATTTTATCTAAGTCGGTATTGACATGCTCGATAGTGTAGTTTGAGAGGCCGTATACTTTCTGGTTGGTGAAGGTCATGTCAAATCCACTGAAGGACTTCTTCATGTTTGGCAGAGGCATCGGGTCAGGGACAGAAGCGTCCGGTACTGTAACCGTACCATGCTTTTTGTAATGGTTTATCACGGCCCTTATCTGGTCACTAAGCTTTTCCATTCGCACGGTTTTATTGTTTGGGGCATCCACAGGGGCTTCGGTCGTCGTGCCGGCTGTTGTAGTCGAAGACGTGGAAACTTCGTCCTCATCGAATTGCCCAATGACGTCGATAAACACAGTTTCTGTCGTCGTTTCAAAATTTACAGTCGTTACTAAACTTTCAGTTCCATTTGCCGGACTAGTACTTTCAGTGGCATTCTCTATGTTTTCAGCCGTTGATGTAACCGTAATGCCTTGGGGTTGTGTGGTTTGCTCAGTTGTAACTGACATTGTCGTAGGGTTACTCGTGTTGCTAGTTGCAGTAGTCGCATCATTGGTTGTTGTTTTGTACGATTCTGTGACATCAGTATTTTGTTTCGCTGTTACAACGTTACTAACACTAACGGATTTTATTGTGGTCTTCAAAGATTCAGTGGTCGATATTTCATTACCTAGAAAAAAATGTATTCATCGGTTATTAGATATAATTAAGATAAGTATTAGATATTACTATTTACTCAATTCTTATTTGAGTAAATAAAAATAAATGATAAAAAAATCAAGCTTATGATTATTAATGCCAAGGAAAATAAATTATTCTCTCATTATTTCTCTATTATTTAAAAAGTGTTTAGTAATTAATTAAATTAATTCTTGGTAATTAATTAAATTAATTACCAATTAAAAACCTTATATTTTCGATTAAAATTTGTATTAAACATTTCAGGAATGCTGCGTCCCCTATTCAGATATTAGAATACAAATTTATGAAAAGGAAACAGTGTCAATGTATTTAGACTAATTAAAATCTAACAAATGTTAAGTAATTTTCTTCTACTTACGCAATACCCCAGGGTCGTATATAGAAAGAAAAGTTTTGTTCCTAACTAGGAAAAAGCTCCTACCAATACACAAATTAAATTATGTAATATAAAAGTTATTGTGGAATAAAGAAACTCACATACAATAAATACCTATACAATAAGTAGGCTTAACGGGCTTGCTTTACTTTCTATCCACAGGGACATTATTGTTAGTGACGAGGATGTTTTGGATAAGTTTGCAAGTGCACCGCAAAACCCGGACCGTTTTATAAACCATGTTAGTCGATATAGCAAATTAAGCTTATTTTTATGTACGTATTCCCGTATTGTATATTCTTTAATATATATTTTTTTGCGTTTTAAACATTTTTACATCACCTGCCCCCCCAAAAAAATACTTTCTTTATACGCAACTGCAATACCCAATAATTTTGTCTTTATTTCCCTGTGAGATTAATGAATGGATCAGAGCCTAATAGAGAGTTGAGACGTACGCATTGTATTATTTTCTTATATCATTATTATAAGTCTCTAGAATAAACATGATGTCTGTTATAAGATCTTTTTTGTTAGTAAATTTAGTTTGAGGTTACGTCTCGTAGAAGATCTCGGCTACCGCGGGCTATTTAGCCTTGTAGACCGAACCAAAATTTTACGTCCCATCCGAAGGACAGCATGTTTCACTTCCTTTGAAAAATCCTAATGCTACCCGCCGGGCTGCCAATCCGTTGTCTTGGGCGTACTAAGTTGTTATGCAACTACAGCACAGGCGAACCCAAATGATTTATTAATCACTTTTTTTATGTATGTGTAAGCCTATGTGTCGTATATGAAGAATACTTTTTTAATAGATGTTCCTCAGGTTGTGAGACCGACCCAAAGTAATCTTACACAAGGTGGTTGAAAAAATTATTTATTAAAATGTTTCATTCTAAACCATTAAACATAAACGGGTTATTTACGTTTTATAAGCGGAAAGCAGTACCCAAAAAATGGGAAAAGGTCGCATTTATGTTGCGAACGTGTCATTTCATGCTTTCATGGCTTATAAAAAAGGTTTTAAATCCAAGTTGATTAAAAAAGAACAAAGATATTGATTTATAAGACCCTTATTAGACTTGCCACTTTGACACACTATATATATGTATGCATATACATATATACTCGCACATCTATACATATGTATATATATATAAATTTATTTCTTATGTTTTGCTACAATTCACAACGTTACGTACTGTACTAAATAGATCAGTCTCGAACTAATAACAATTGTACAAATTTAAATGTATCTGTGCAGAATCAAACTATACAATGAAAGAAAAAATGTATAAAAAAACTTTCAACAGAGAATGAATATATGTGTGTGTGCGTGTGTGGGTTTAGGTATTTCAGGGTTAAGTAGCCTAACTGAAAATATGAACTAAGGACCCTAAAACAAGACAATGATTTCCTATGGTGGTATGCTATGGATTTTTAAGTAAAGTAAAAATGTAGAACTTATTTCATTTGTTCCAACTATTTTATTTATTAAATGTAGACATTAACATTTATATTAAATGTTGTTGAAAGTTGTTATACTTGAGCATTAAGGCAGGCTCGGCTTAGCTAAGACAATTATTGGATTTATTGAAAATAAAATATTTTTCCCTTGGTAGAGCTTTGAAAATGTCTACTTCTTAGGGTTGAATTGTATCCAGCTCATATTTACAATCCACTCTACAAATTCGGTTTTACACTGCGTTAAGCATTGAAGTATTTAGAGCCAAAATTTATATTATTCTAAATACTGCAATGGGAAAAATAAGTAAAATTATCAACAAATATTATTTATTCACTCTATCCAAGATTAATTTTAATTTATATATTATATGTGTATATGTATATATATATATATATATATATATATATATATATATATATATATATATATATATACACATAAAGAGATTCGGCCTGAGTTGACTGTAACAAAGCACCTTATCCTAATTTGGAGGGCGAAACGTGACGCAAGGAGAACCCTCTGTATCTGTCCCTGTTTCTCCCTGTTTAAATTGAATAGTAATAATTTAATTGCGGATCAATTAAACATCGAAGATATGAACGACGTAGGACTGGTTAAGGTCATAATTTTAATTGCGTCAGAGGAAGTTGATACGTCATTCAAAAACCTGGTTCTGTTGATACCAGACAAAGAAACACATTCCAGAAGAGATGTGAAGATATCGAAGAATGAATCTTTTAGCTATTATTACTTCCTTCAAAGCTAATCAGCAAGCATCCCAAATTTAATTCTTTGCGCATCTGTTGGTTCAGTCGAATCGAGAAGGAGATACAAGAGAGAAGTCTGGAAGGAGGTCGAAATTACCTCCCTACAAGGACTTTACTTTTAATCTTTGAAGAACGTTTGTTCAAAAAGAAAATTATGGGGTCTAAAGATATCAGGCCGTTTTATCTAATTTTACGGCTTAAATTACTCGCTACGATTCCTACAACTATTGTCCTTATTCATACGGGCATGTCTTACTATCGAAGTTTTGGTCGTACTAAATTCAATCCAAAAGGATCAGGAAATGTAAATGAAGTTTATTTATTTATTTGAAAATAAAAAAATATATATTTTTATAGACTTATCGTTGTTGAAAAGAGGGGATATGACTGGCCGTGAAGCGAGCCGGGATGAGCGAGCTGGTTGAGTAAAAAAAATTAATAAGTGCTAAGCTGACTGGCAGTAGTGTGCGAGTAGAACAAGGCTTAAGTGGAAGGAAGCCGTTAAGAGTGATCTGACGGATTTCGGTTCGGTTAGTTGTCCGAGGACAGAAATGTGCAAGCAGTGATTGGTGATATCGAGCCTTCGGATTAGCTAAGACAATATTATTATTAGTCTAGACACTCCCAACCAGGGACTTATTTCGCATGTAAAGCAGGAATCTAGGAGATCTGAGCTTTCCATCCCGACTGCATCATTGATATGGAAATCTGGAAGAGACTTAACAGAGAGCGCTTAAGCCGTTAACTTAAAAAGTGGATAAGCTAGCCACAATACTTGCAATAAAAGAAAAATCTCAAAGACGTTTAAGTTTTCGAAGAGTATTATAATTATAAATGGTACTGAATCGTGCAAAGGAATCTAGGTTGTTGAAAAAAAAATCACACATAGTATAGATAAGTACTTCGGTATATGGATAAGTACTTGGATGTTGTGGAACGCTTGAACACTTCATATTCCTGTGTTTTTCTTTACCACCAAACTCATGACCGATTTATTGCATGCTGGTCTATTATATGAGGATTGGTTATCTTCTGAAAGTTCAGGGGACTTATTTAAGTTAGTAGACAGTTGGCTAAATTGTTAGGAGAAACCCCAGATACAACATTTCTTTAGACAATAGGTAGTGAGACACCATAGAAAAATAAAAGTGGTTCTGTGATGAAGTTTAAAATTGATGTGTTTAGATTTAAATTCATTGACTTTGATTGGCTGTTAAAAGGTGGAGACAAGGTTTCATAAAGTAATCTCCTTTAAATGTAAATGGATTTTGAGTTTCAAATGCTACCAAAACCTATCACACCTTAAACCGGTTGAATTCTCGCGGTACATCCAGAGATACAACAGAATAACATTTTTGTTATCAAGTGTAGGGGGGTAAATAAGATCAATAGCAACAAGTAAGACATAAATAAAAGATCATAAAACTATATATTTGTTTATAATTTATTTTATTGTTATATGATATAATTTTTTAAATATTTTATTTGAAAAGAAAAGATATGGCCAGGACTGGGACTCGAACCCGGGACTTTCACCTCTCCGTGATGATAATACGCTGATGCTGACGAATTACGGAGGCTGTCAGGCGTTGCTGACGGAACAACGTAATTGACCAATCAAACCTCTCCGTGGTGACGCCTCAACCATCTCGGCCATTCTGGCTCGCTTCATGGCCAGCCATATCCCCTCTTTTCACTTGATCCTACATCTCCGTGTTCTCGCAATTTGCGATGTATACACGGGGAGAATGTTAATTGAACATACTTAATTTTGGATCTAGTTGACTTTAAGTCATTAAGATTATTATAATTTATTTTATTGTTATATGATATCATTTTTTAAATATTTTATTTGAAAAGAAAAGATATGGCTAGGACCGGGACTCGAACCCGGGACTTTCACCTCTCCGTGATGATAATACGCTGATGCTGACGAATTACGGAGGCTGTCAGGCGTTGCTGACGGAACAACGTAATTGACCAATCAAACCTCTCCGTGGTGACGCCTCAACCATCTCGGCCATTCTGGCTCGCTTCATGGCCAGCCATATCCCCTCTTTTCACTTGATCCTACATCTCCGTGTTCTCGCAATTTGCGATGTATACACGGGGAGAATGTTAATTGAACATACTTAATTTTGGATCTAGTTGACTTTAAGTCATTAAGATTATTATAATTTATTTTATTGTTATATGATATCATTTTTTAAATATTTTATTTGAAAAGAAAAGATATGGCTAGGACCGGGACTCGAACCCGGGACTTTCACCTCTCCGTGATACTACGCTGATGCTGACCAATTACGGAGGCTGTCAGGCGTTGCTGACGGAACAACGTAATTGACCAATCAAATCTTTTAATTTTATTAGACTAAATCTTAAATTTTATTCATAAAGAATAATTTAGATTAATTACCTTGCTACGCCTAACTACTAGGCTAAATGGCAAATCTCAACCGATTAAGGGAGACGTCCTGCCGGAGCACATAATTGAAATAAATTAGAAACAATCTTGCATTTTTTTCGGCTGTAGATATAGGACCTAAGCTTCGGTCATTGTCCCCTCTCATTCAGAATTAATAATGTTTGCATGTGTGTATTTGTCTGGCTTACTACCACGAAGGAAACGAGTTCCTTTTCTTCTGCAAACTTTGTATTGTTCCTTTCAGAGGGACATTAGAATAGGTTGGAGTGACAAGGCTTGAACATTTTTTCGAGATCACTATTTTTCCACCACGTAACGACAACTACATTTTTTTCGTCGCTTTTTCAAAAACATTTTCGAAAGTTTATGCTTTCTCTTACACGAAAAGTCCCTTCATTGGTGGAAACTATCGATTTGCATCTAGCTCTAGATATAAATTGTACTGATTTCTGTTTTGGACATGATATAGGGTACATATTATATGGGTTTAGAATTTGAAGAAAATGTACTTTCCTCTTATACGGACACCACTGATAACATTGCTCAACCTTGAATTCCAATGCCTGCGGCTCTGTTTAGGTGTTTTGACATAAAAAAATATATCATCAAGGTATTTAAATTTAAACAATAATAATATTTAATTAATAATAATAACATTTATATGTTATTTACAGGACAATTTATGATTGATATTTCCTTAAATAGGTCGAAACATTCAATTAATATTTTCAATTGGTTCCTCTTTCTTTCTTGTTTCGCCTCTTTGTAGTTCTCCACATTCTTTTGGTAGTTTGATTAACAAAGTTGAGCAAATAAATTAAATAACCGCGATTACCTACGAATCATATGTTGTTGGTAATTTTGTAAATGTGTTGTTGTATGGAAGTACTGCTTTTAAAAAATTCGAAATATTGCTGGATACTTTCATGCATTAAAATTTTGTAACAAAAAGAATTAAAATTGTAAATTTTATAAAAGTGCTTTAGTTGAAATAATTTAAATTAAAAAAAAAAAGATTACAAGGTTGCTATATTCTCTCCTTTAAGTAGTGATGGCGCTCGTATAGGAAGAAAGTACCGAATAATTGTGACTCTACAGCCTATGTAGGGTCATGGGTTCAGTACATGACATAGAGGAGATATCATGCTCAACTGTCAGTTTTTTGACAGGGTTCATCTGTGGCTGTTTACAAAATGTATAATTTATTTTCCACAACCCGGACCTTATGCACAGCAACTCTGCATTCTACACACTGATGAAGAAGACTGTAATGTTTCAAAATTTCGATATGAATTTCAACTATTTCAGCAAACATGACCAAATGCTAGTTTGGGAGGTCATTGTTCGTAAATGACCTAATGAATTTCTTTACTCGAACTTTTCTTTTTTTTTTGCATTGCAAATACATGAATAAATGAGACTCACTGGTATGCTTTATTTTAATTATTATTGGGGAGAAACGTAAAGTTATTTGATCTATAGGCTTTGTAAACTCCTCGGAGATATCACAAGATATCAGTTCATTGAAGATCCTCGTCCGAGATTAAAATCATTTGGGATGAGGAGAAGGAAGGTGCTGTGGACCAACGTGGTCGACCCCTTTTGTTGTTAATCTCTTCAATTGGTTACTGCTCCATTACATTCCGGACGGCCCTGATCTGGAAAAGATCGTCTGAAGAAATCCTTAGATTAAGCAATCAGAGGATGACTACACCATCTGAAGGTTCCATTGACTGGTCATCGAGCCGTACAGATCAGGAATCGCCTCAAATCTCGAAAGAACATCAATCACAACAAAAATTCATATGAACTATTAGAAGGAGTTACCAGTAGAAAGCTGAAAATTGCATCGAAACTATTCTGAGCAATTACCTTCCATTTGCACCGTCGTAAAGTAGACTACATTTTCGTATTAACATATAGTTAGTTTATGCTATATCCATTGGCAGGGTCTTAGCAATTAATTTATTTTATTTTAAATCACTGCTTACTCGTGTTTTTTTCAGCGACCTTTTCAGCAGCAGATACTTCACTAAGTATGAGTTAAACCATGAGTTAAACCTCATACTCTTAATAAGCCTTAATGTTGTGTACGTTAAAGTGAGATTACTTTTGGGGCTATTAGAGATTTTTTCCGAAGCCCCTGATTTGTCAAAAAGTGTTAGAAGCTTCTTCTAGATCTGGGCTATTCCTGAAAAATTTATCTTTTCATCATAGAATAATTTAAAAGTATTTATGCTTTTAAGAAGATTGGAACTATTGGAAGCATCGGTCTGCGTTCCAATAGGTAAGTGAATATATTAACATTATCAAGTTTAATTTTACAATGACAAATGTATCTTTGTCGTCTTGAACGTGTCTCTAACCCTAATTGGATCGTTTCAGAATTGTAGTTTAGTTGAGTAGTAAGGGTTTAAATATTAACAATAAAAGCATTAACACACTTTGGATTAATCTTGTGATGATCTTTTATTGCTAGTATATCAGAGGCCTGAAAACTACTAGTTAGTAGTAGGTGTGGACTTTTTTAGGGTATCACTAAATTCCAAGTGCTGGCCTTCCCGATGTGGATTTATTGGAGAGAACTTATAATTCCTTGGACAATTAATTTTACATATAAAGAAGAACTTCACAGAATGCCTCAACTTTTATCGACATTAAATGCAGGAAAGTAGAATATCTAGGCCACATTATGAGAAGTCTTAATGAATATCGTCTTCTGTAAAATATTATTATGGAAAAAGAGGGCAAGGAAGTTGTATATTTTGGTTGTCCAACCTGCGTAAAATGTGCAGTGTCACTAACGTTTAACTGTTAGAGCTATGAATAAAGTCCGCATGGTTATGATGAACGGTAATGTCCGGAAGGTATGAAGCAATCGAAGAAGATAAAATCCAAAAAGTGATACAAATTGTGATAGCGACAGTAATTAATGCAGTTCCAATTTCAATTTTTGTTAGAATATGAAAGCGCATAATTTTATGGTGTGCATAAAAAAAAAAATAATAAAAATGTGGAAGCAGTCAGTATTGTTGGACGTTAATGCCCATGTAATTCTGAAAAGAATGACACTCTTTGAGCTTTCTAGGTCGACATATTTTCAATTTTTTTAATTCAAAATATAACATATAACAGTCTTTTTTTTTAAATAAAAAAAAGTGAATTGGGAAATTGTAAAAAAGTGAACTGTCAACTATATCTATGTATGTTTTACGAATATTTTGAAAACACCTTTAATCTAGAATCCTTTTTTATGGGTCAATTCAGCGTGGAATGGGCAGAAAATATTTATATGAAAATACTGTTTGTTATGAGGTCTGAGTAAAAGGCAGTCCTGTTATGGATTGGTATGGCATCCGCTTTGAGATCAGAAGACCCTCTTCAGACGGGTCGCTATGAAGTGGTAACCTCATCTTTCATGGGCTTAGGAGGAATCCGGTCATAGGTGCACAATGCTCACCACATCATTTAGCTGAAGTAACTCAAAGAATAAACCTGGGTTAGTCATTATCTGAGCGTAGGCTTTGAGTCACAGGAGCTTTCGTTATTATTGTTTTATTTAGTCGACATATTTGTATAACATCGCACCCTGCACAAACCCGACTTTGATTGTATTTAATTAAGCAACCCTGTTTACAACAAACTGTAACATTGATGAGAAACAGTTGGGAAGATAATTCACGTCAGTGTGGCTATTACAAGAGATAGTGTAATCTTATCCATCCTCAATGGCGCAATATTTCGTAATGGACGTGTTTACCCTTCCGTTTATTGTCGTTTCCTTCGATAGTTCCTAATCATCTAACATTTATTTAGTGTATGTTGATCGGTGGCTTTGAATAAATTTGATAATTTACTTACATAGGAGGGAATTTATGCTTGTTAAAAAAAAACAAAAACAAAAAAAAACAAAAAAAAAAAACGTTTACCACTACAACCCTTGAAGTGTCTAGGGTTCAGTACATAGTAGAGACTGTACTGTTTCTTTGACAATGGTTGTGCAGAGAGGTAATTTGTCCTAGATCACGCTCAACCGTCAGATTCTTCCCCCGTATTTTTGGTACTTACTTTATAGAGACTAGGTGAGCTCCAGGAGGGTCCTAGATCTCATAGGATCCATCTCCGGCCGCTAACAGATTAAATAAAAGTCTGCAAGCGAGTAGGATTTGAATCCAGGACCTTCGGCATGACAGGTCAGCGCTCTACCACTGAGCCACTCCACTCCCAAATACTAAATAAATAAATTATTAGTAAAAATGCATAGCTACTACAAGAAAGAGCCGAAAAAGTTGGATTAAAAATTTCTTTTGAGAAAACATTTTTCTAAAAAAGTTTATCACAAACATTAACACAGCTCCATAGAAACTAAAAACATTACATTGCAAACCTATAAAATTCAAATATTTAGGTGAAATAATAAAAAGAATATATCAGAAAAGAAAGCCATTAAAAAAGTGTGAACAAGATGAAGACAGTCTTTCATCCCAAAGAACAATATCCATTAATGTTAATCTTAGACATTACTCAACAGTAACTCACCCAGAAGAACTGTATGCAGCGTAATGTTTAATCCTGAACAATAAAAGGTTAATCTAGAAACTCTAAATAAATAAAAATAACAACACAAATTTTTGGAGACAAACGGTGACCAATATGGACGACGCCATAACCGGGAACTCTACACACACACAGAAAAATTTGGAGACACACTAAAAAAACATAGAATTCAGTTCTACCTACAAAGCATGAACCCGTGCAGAAAAATGGCCAAAACATCGATTAAGGGGACTGATAATAAATTGTTCTCTTATGTTCCTTCCGGATGAAATTGAAGGACGTTCTTCACTTAGACTGGAAATTTTACTAAAAAGTGTTGAATTATTATTCAAATTCTTAAATTTTTAATAGGGGTTTGAATAAAAGTGGCGGGAAAACTTATCGTTTAATTATATTAACTGTTATTAGGATGGGTCACGTTTTGAAGATTTTGACACAGGCGTATATATCAACATGAAATAATAACAATATTACTTGAAAATTAATTAAAAAATAAATGAGTTTAAAGGGTGTAAAAAAACCCATAAGTAACTTCGTGTGAACTTAAGTGTAAAAATATAACTTCATGAAATAAACAAATACTAAAACAGAAAAAGGATAAAACAAGGATAGGAACAAATCCTTATTTTATTTTTCGACAAAATCGCCATGTACGATGATTTTTTGCAAAATCGATGTTTCACTTTTTCTATTTTTATTCTTTGAGGATTTTTATATGGGATTTTTTAAAACTAAAGACAACTAGCAAAATAAATATAAATAGATATCACTTCCCTTTACTGTGCATAAGTGTTATAATTTATTTTCTTATTTATTTGTACTGAATCCTTTTCCTGGTAGGTGCTACTATTTTACAATTTTATTAAGTATATTTTTATGCATTACGGTTTATAGAACATATTAAATTCGATGTTTCGACTAGATTACGATTTATACAATATATTAAATTCGATGTTTCGACTAGATTACGATTTATAGAACATATTAAATTCGATGTTTCGACTAGATGAGTAATTAATAAACAATAAATAATTAAATCAAATAAATAAACTAGGTAGATAAATAATTAATATTTATGAAATTAAATAATTTATAAAGCTTTAAAAATTGGTATATGCTACATTGCAAAATTTCGGCTTTTATAAAAACAAAAAAAAGAGACAACTGTTTCTTGGAAAACGTTATTGAAGGGAAGTCATTTGTCCGAGATCAAGCTCAACCGCCAGGTTTTCTCTTTATAGAGGCTCGGTGAGCCCCAGTATGGTCTCCAGATCCCAAAGGATCCATCTCTAGCTGTTATCAGATTAAATGAATTACCTGCCATGGCTGGATTTGTAATCGGGACCTTCGATACAGCAATTCAGTGCTCTACCACTTAGCCACTTACCTGCTCCTCCAATGGATTTAGTTCAACAAAGCTATATTTCTCAATTACTGCTTCGTTCCTATGGGTCATAGAGTGATGATATAAAATGTAAAACCTTTGCCGATGAAAAACAAATCTAACGCCGCAAAAAAGGAATTTTTAAAGTCGGACTGGACCGTTAGCACAGGTATTTTGTGCTGATTACGGAAAAAACAGTGACAAAATTCCATCACCTCTAGATAAGTCATAAATTTTATCTGAAAATTTCTTATTTGATTCATCAAAAAGGAGTTTGAAAGCTGTACTTCTTCATAATGGTAACCGACATACTTCTGTGCCTGTTGGACACTCAGTCCATTTGAAAGGATGCTACGAAAATCTTGAGTTTGTTCTTAATAAGCTCGGCTACTCTGACCATAAATAGTCAGTTTTTTTTTAATTTGTGGGAATTTGAAAGTTATTTCCATTTTACTAGGTCAACAAAGTGGTTACACAAATTTTCCATGTTTCCTCTGTGAATGGGATAGCCGTGACAGGAAAAAACACATTCCTTGAGTTAAAAATGTTGAAAGAAAAATTTTATTGGATCTTAAAAAGATCTTACTTCTACCACTTCATATTAAATTGAGGCTAATGAAACAGTTTGTTAAAGCATTACTCAAAGAAGGAGAGTGTTTCAAGTATCTTTGTGAACAGTTTCCTGGTATATCCAGGTGCTAAGCTGAAAGAAGGATTCTTTGTTGGGCCTGACATCAGAAACATTTAAAACATGAAAGCTTTGTCACTAAAATGGAAATGGAAGAAAAAAATGCCTGGAATTCATTTAAACTTGTTGTAACAGGCTTTCTTGGAAACAAAAACTACAAAATTTTGGTTGCTGAATTGTTACCTGACCTGTAACCACTACGACCCGTGAACGAGTTTGGGGTTCAGTACATGGTAGAGATTGTACTGTTTCATGGACAACGGTTCTGCAAGGAGGTGACTTGTCCTCCTAGGGGACGCTGAACCGCCAGGTTTTCCCCCTTAATTTGGGTACCCTATAATATTTTATAGAGGCTGGGTGAGCCCCAGGAGGGTCCTAGATCCCATATGATCCATCTCCCGCCGCAAACAGACTAAATAAAAGTAACTGCCTGCAGCGGGATTTGAACCAGAATTTCCGGCATGGCTACTCAGTGCTCTACCACTGAGCCACCCCGCTCCCTGCTAAATTGTTACAAAACTACAAAATGTTGGGCTGCAACATGAGTGTCAAAGTTCATTTCCTTCACTCACATCTGGACTAGTTTCCAGCAAATCTTGTGGCTGTAAGTTAGGAACAAGGAGAACGTTTCCATCACGATATAAAATAAATGGAGCGCAGATACCAAGATCGATGGAATGTCAACATGATGGCAGACTACTTTTGGATGTTAAAAAGGAAAAATTCACAAGAACATAGCCGAAAAAGTACCAAAAGAAGCTTTGATGGAAAAATAAAACGATTTTACAAAGACTTATAATAACTTTACAACACATGTGCATCACTTTTATGCTCATTTTAGCTAGGTATCGTTGTTTTTTTTGCTTTTACTTCATGTTAAAAAAAAAAAAAAAAATCCAAAACTTTCCGTTTTTTTTACTTTTTCCAAAAACTTCAACTTTGTTTTCTAGGCAATCCTTACGTGATTAAAAAAAAAACGTCAATGCCATTTTTGAGATCAGCGCAAAAACTTCATAAAGATCATTTAACTAAATCAAAACAATTTAAAAAAAAAATTTTTTTGCAGACCTGTGTACTTTCTAATATTAGTGCTTAAATATACAAAATCTATAGCTTTGTCTAATGGTGTAGCTATAGATATAGAGAGGTGCGTAGATTTAGAGACGCGTATCATTAATAGGTTGTTTAGCAATGTTTTATATACATTCTGATTATTTCGATAAATAATAGCATTGAAGTTTTATTCATAGCAATTAACTGCGAATATTTATGTGAATATTATAGTTTGATAAAGATTAATTGGCGTCATTGATGAATTCTCAGAGAAGTTACAACACAACTACTATCAAGATAAACTACATGATGACCTTCACAGTGTGTGTATTCGTTTTAAGTTAAACTACAATTTAAAAAAATGAATAACTATTATTTTATTTACTGTTCTTGACACAAATTAGTGCAAATATGGAAAAGAAAATGGTCCGGATGGAGGTAAAAAAATAATTCCTTAAATAATTGATCATGGATTTATTAAAAAACAATGTTTCGAATCACTTTGCAGGTATACCTACATTGAATAACTTCGAACACAAAAATTATAAAACTAAAACAATTGGAGAGTGAGCAAAAAAATAATATATAAAAATGAAATAATTGAAATAAACAAGATTCGAAAGGAAATCTATTTTTTAAAAATAAATACAATCAAAAAATAGAAACTAGTAGGATATAAGTAAATGATAAAAACAATATGTATGTACAATAATTCGAACAATTTAATGATTATTTAGTTAAAGTAAAAGAATTAACTTATATTCTACTAGTTAAAAAAAACAATCTAACTTTTTTTAATTATATTTTCTTTTGTATTTTCTTTATTCCTATATTTCTGTTTATTGTTGTATCTTGTCTATTCATTTAGATTAAGTGGTTTATTATTTTATCACTGTTTAAGGAATTATTTTTTGACCTCCAACCGAATTCCTACCATTTCATCCTAAAATGAGACTTTTAAAAATGTCTCTCATAATTTCAATTGTAAATTACTTCATTGTTAAAAATGTATGACTATAGTTATAATTGATGATTATTAGTACGTAACTTAATTTTAATTATAATTTATAAATATTCTAATAGGGCACTTTAATTGAGGGAAAAACCTGGTTTTTGAGCGTGATCTCCGTCAAATCACCTCCCTACATAAAGTTTATATCAAACGCAGAACCCTTCATAGGTTGTTGTGGCACAGTTTTTTAAATTTTTTTTTTTTTAGTAAATAGTATAAGAAATTTTTGCGATCGTGAATAATTGGGAAACAGAACTGAAAATCGACGAATATTTGTCTTTTATTTTAGTTTTTTACTTTTTTAAGTACCTTCTCCATAAAACCTCTAATGTTGATTAAATTAATTATAACAATTAATATAAACCAGATACTTATTGAAATAGTCTTGCTGGGCTAAAGTGTCGACTTCTCCAAAATAAGTTTAATTTACGAGTTTATTTTGAACATTCAACCATCGCACGAAAAAAAAAATGGATAAATATAATTTATGAAAGAATTTAATAATTAACTAAAGGAGAAAATATGAGAAACAATTTTCCTTATTGCGATGAAATTCTCAGAGATAATAGAAATTATATAGAAGAAGAATATGCCATTGGCAAGAAACTATATTTTGAATAGGGACATTATTTTGAAAGCAATTATATTTTATAAAATATTGTCTATCAAGGTATGAATTTGTAGAAAATGATGGGGAGTGACGAAAAACGTTTACATTTAAATGATTCAGCAATCACTATGATTTCTGTTATATTATTGATATAAGTAGAAATGTTAATATTGAAAATAAATATAATAAATAACATAATAAAACATATTTCTTTTGAGTAGCATGGTCTATGAAAGTTGTCAAGTATACCCACAATACTGAGTCTGGGCGATCCTTAGGAGAATCTGCAGACCCTGCAGGGTCCATTCTTGACTATTAACAGATTAAATAATTTATCTATTTTCATTTTGAAGAGAAAAGATATGTCCAGGGCCGGGATTCGAACCTGGGTCTCACATGTTTCCGTCATGGTGCTCTACCACCTGAGCTATCCTGGTTCGTACCTCGGCCAGACAAATCCATTCTTTTCATTTCTCTTCTTCCACATCCATTCTTCCGGATTTTCGCTTCAAAATAAAAATATTTAAAATTAATAAAAAAATAATAAAGTAACCCGGGTTCGAATTCCGGCCCTGGGAATATCTTTTCTCTTCGAAATAAAAATATTTAAAATTATTAAAAAAATAAAATAAATTATAATAATATATAATGACGTAAGTCAACAAGATGCTAATTAAAGTAATGTCAATGACCATTCTTCTCCTTCTATACATCGCAAATTGCGAGAACATGGGGATATAGGATCAGTGAAAAGAATGGATTTTTCTGACCGAGGTACGAACTAGGCTAGCTCATTTGGTAGAGTGCCATGACGGAAGCATGGGAGACCCGGGTTCGAATCCCGGCCTTGGAAATATCTTCTCTTCAAAATAAAAATATTTAAAATTATAAGAATTAATAAAAAAATAAAATAAAATAAATTATGCTAATATATAATGACGTAAGTCAACAAGATGCTAATTAAAGTAATGTCAATGAACATTCTCCCCCTTGTATACATCGCAGATTGGGAGAACACGGGGATATGGGATCCGTGAAGAGAATGGATTTGTCTGGCCGAGGTACGAACTAGGCTAGCTCATTTGGTAGAGCACCATGACGAAAACATGGGAGACCCGGGTTCGAATCCCGGCCTTGGAAATATCTTCTCTTCAAAATAAAAATATTTAAAATTATAAGAATTAATAAAAAAATAAAATAAAATAAATTATGCTAATATATAATGACGTAAGTCAACAAGATGCTAATTAAAGTGATGTCAATAAACATTCTTTCCCTTGTATACATCGCAAATTGCGAGAACACGGGGATATGGGATCCGTGAAGAGAATGGATTTGTATGACTGAGGTACGAACTAGGATAGCTCATTTGGTAGAGCACCATGAAGGAAACATGGGAGACCCATTTATTGAATGAATAAAAACCGTTTGTATCATAGAGAGATGTTATGAACATTTTTCAAATATTGCAAATGTTAATAATTTCTTCACATTCATCTTTACATCATTTGCGATTTAGGTAAGAATATACAAATTTTGATTTTTTCTTAAAGAGTGAGCCGAGATTTTTTTGTTTTTTTTAGTCCAACTTTGTTATTCTTAATGACCATTGTCCCTGAATGAAGGTTTCTAATTATCCTATTATAAATAAGCATTTTAGTTGTAATATATACATTTTTTGGTACGGGATATTTCAGTAGCGTGTGAGAACGCAAAAAAATTATGTTTGTCATCCCCACCATCATAAGATTTGTATTTTAAATAATATTCCTCCAATAAAACAAATAACAAATAATTTGAATCGTAATAACAAACCATCGAAACGTATTTATAATTTATATACACGTGATCACAGATGATAACATTCCCTTTACTTATATACCCCCCCCCCCCAAAATGAGAAAAAAAATCTACGCACGTTACTAAAATAATCACTATTTCTTATAAGAAAAATAATTTCCGCAGAGGCTGTCTTAGGAAATACTATTTTAAAACATTTGTCATAGCATTCTTCAAATGTTTTCAAACATTTCTAAACTGTTAGTTATAGATTTAAACTAAAAAAAAAAATTGTTAACTGCAATTTTGACAAGAATTGATTTTTTTTTTTTAAGATAACTTATTGTGCAACAATAATAACTGTTGTAGCGTGTAATCCTTAAATGATTAATACGACCAATATTAGCAAAAAGAAGAAATAATTGTGTAATTATTTAGAAAATTCACAAAAAAATTCAATTGATAATTTCATCAAAATAGCGGGGCGGGAGGCTTCCGTGTTAGATGCTGAGTCTTCTTTAGGAAAGATCAGGGTTCAAATCTGGCTGTGGCAGATAATTTATTTAATCTGTTAAGAGCCGGGGGTGGGCCCTGTGGGATCTGGATACCTTTCTGGAGCTCATCCAGCCTCTAAAAAATGAGTACCCTTAATTGAGGAAAACTTGTCACCAGGTAACTTACACTTACTAGACAACCGCTCTAAGCTCCCAATTAATTACAAAAGACTCATCTACATGACCATCATACGACCTATTTGGACTTACGGAGTAGAGCTTTGGGGCTCCAATAATCCAATCCCTACAATCCAAAATCCTTCGTAAAGGATGCTGCTTATTTTGTTAAGAATAATGTCATCTTAATCTTAATTTCCCATTTGATGCTGATTTGGCCCAAACCCGGTATCTATCTTTTCATAACAAACTTCATTCCCACTCAAACCCTCTAGTTTCAAACCTAGCTTCCTCTTCAATTCCCGACAATCCTCCGATGGCCACGTGACCTTAGTTGAACTTGTGATTTGAGTGCTACCAGTGGGTAGTTTCTCTACTTGTCATTATATCTCATGTCAGAATACAGTTGTGAATATCAATAAATAAATAATAATAATAATAAAAATATTTTTGTTTTGAAGAGAAAAGATTTGTCCTGGGCGGGATTCGAACCCGGGTCGTCTGCATCCCTATATCCTCTATCCCCGTGTTTTCGCACTTTTTTCGATGTATACACGGGGAAGAATGATATAGGATCGGTGAAGAGAACTTTGTTTGGATTTGTCTGACTTGGAAACGACCCCTGGTAGCTCAGTGGAATAGAGCACTGCACCGGAGATGCAGACGACCCGGGTTCGAATCCCGTCCAGAACGATTATTTTCTCTTCAAAACAAAAATATTTAAAAATAATCACCATCAAAACAACAATTAATAAAAATGATTTATTTGTTTAACGATTATTTATTGATTCTCAGTCAAGGAAACAGAATCCTATCAATATTACCTAGTGCCGGTAAGTGGATGATTAAGAAGAAGTATTTGCAAATACGACATTAATAAAAACTGAATAATGCCTGGGAAAATTGTTTCTAGATCTCTCCTATATACCTTCAATATTATTATAAAATAGAAAAAATCTTTATTCTGGAACAACGCCCATTACGAATAACAATGTTGAAGTACAAAAAAAAAGAACGTTTCTAGTAGCCATAAAGATAAATATTAAAATAAGCAAATAAAATATGAAGAAAGACCAAAAAAAAAAAAAAAGGAAAACAATTCCTCTAAATCATCACAACAGATTTACTATTAAAAATAAAAAACGAGAGATAAAATAAATTAAACAAAAGCTTAGTAATTTAAATAAATATCGGAGCCTCATTAAATCTCCTTAAAGCCTCTTTAAAGAAAGAAAATAAAATCAATATCTTAAAACAATATATTATAATGCAATTGGGAAAAACCACAATGCAAAGCCGTATGTTTCAAAAAATACACCTACTTACCAGTCGACGTTTCGCCTATTCAGGCATTATCAAGACACCAAAATCAAAAAGGGGTTATGTGAATCGCATCTTGAAGAAAAAGGTGCAAAACATCCCAACGATCAACAGCCCAAACAGGCTCCAAAGTGCATTGTGGTTTTTCCCAATTGCATTATAATAAATAATAGTGTTTCTTTTTGATTTTTTGGCTCTATTTTAGTTAAAACAATATAATTAATTTTATAACTTGGAACCTTGATAGGGAAAAATTAAGGAGAATATTTGACTTTCCTATCAATGGATATGTGAGTGGTTTAGTTGACAAATACTGAAAGAATAATAAAAATAAGAAAATAAAATTTGCAATAAAATATATTTTTAATCTGATTGGCATGTAATCAGGAAGTGTATTGGCTGTTACATCATTTGCCACAAAGATCGTTGTTTCTTCCACTAAAGATATATTTTAATGGATTTCACTAAAATTAGTAATCAAAACGGATAAAGATGAGGCAATATAAGTGATCAGCCTTAAAAACGATGATCAATTATCAAACAAACATATCACCGGCAACTTTCAATTAATAATTAAAAGAAACAGAGAGAAATATGTCTATTAATTTTAATATGCATCATTCTGATTTTACACTGCCCTTTAAAAATGATCTACCAGAACATGTTTACATTTTACAAATGCTCCTTACAATGGAAATAATTCATTATGGCTAATATAATATAAGTATTTATTTACACATTTTATAACGAACAACGGAGGAATAAAGTAATTACTAGTTAATTCATGTCTGTACAAAAAAATATTAAATGTCTAGAATTAATAAAGAAATAGCAAAAATAGAAATAAATACGTATAAAAAAACGTATTCATTAAAATAAATAAATACTCTTACATTGGAATTGAATGAAATATATGATTTTATGTTATTGTTTGATTTTTTAGTTAAATATGTAATCCTTGTGACTTAAAAGACAAAATAATAATAAAATTTGGAATAAAATATATTTACCATGTATCTTTAATCAGAATATGATTGGTACATGATCAGAAATCGGAATAAGAATGTTTTAAATATTATTGAAGTATCGAATTTCGTTAAAATATTGACTGTAATAGGGGTAATGGTAATATTGACATGTGTGATGTATATATTTATATATATTGAGTACTTAAAGGGGGGAAGTAGAGGTCTTTAATCTATAATAAAAAGAGAGCATGGACTGTTATTCATGAACTATTATATGAAATAGTATATGAAAGTACATGAACTAGTATAAAAGAACTAATATGAACTGTTTTACATGAACTAATTAGTGATAGAGCAAAGACTGACCATTAGCGGCGAAGATGACAGCCAGGAAGATGAACGTCCTGAGCAACATGGCTGGATCAATTAGCGACTTTGAGTGACTGTACTCGACTGCGGCAGCTTCTACTCGCTTATCTAATTGACCTTTCTAATCGTTGGGTCGCTGATAGCAGGCTAGAACCGAGCCGACGAGGAGACCTTGTCGTGCCCAACCAATCACTCCAATAAACGCTTTGAGCCTCCCGATCTTCGACCTTTCCGCCTCTTGGCCGACTGGAATTTTTCTTCCGATGACGCGTCCGTTCCATTGTTCCAGTTCTTGTACGTCATTTAAAGCGACCTACGTTAAAAAAAAAAATATATATACATATATTAGAATAGTACTATATCTCTGATAAGGGAAAATAGGAAGTAATACAATGTGGATGTAGATAAAACTATGTCCGAAATGATAATAGTGATAACAACTGTTTTGTTTAATTAGTATAATTTTTTAATAATAGAATTTTCATGAATAACCTTTATTTGTGCATAAAATGATATACATAATTTATGATAAATTGTAATTGTAATATATATATATAAACCTGTACGACTACAACACATGAAGGTCCTGGGTTCATGGCTTTGTAGAGGTTTTAGTGTTTCTTGGACTACGGTTTTGCAAGAAGGTGATTTGTTCTAGATCAAGCGTTCAACAGGATTTCCCCCAATTAAGGGTATCCACTTCAGAGGCTGATTGATTCCCGGAAGGTCTCCAGATCCCCAGCCGATAACAGAATAAATAAATTATCTGTCGTTGCCAGATTTTTGAACCCGGGACCTTCGGCACGGCAAATAAGCGCTCTACCACTGAGCAACCCCGCTCCGTCATACATACATACATACATACATACATATATATATATATATATATATATATATATATATATATATATATATATATATATATATATGAGATCAAAGCACAAAATCAGCAACAGCTGAGGTTCAGCCAGTTTAAAAAAAAGTTTATTTTCCTATTTTTTTCTCACACGTAAGACACAATTCTCACAAGTTAGTGAACCTCACACATCAGGAAAAATTCTTACAAGAAAGTGAACCTCAAACATTCTCTTCCACTCTTCTCCAGGTGGCTCCTCCTTAAGATAACCTCATTTCATTATAACACTGGGTAGGTGGTTGGCCCCTTCCTCTTTTCGACTCACGTGTGTACTATTCCATGAGTTACGTTGTCCATGAGTCTGTTTCCTCTCTCTTCTGGTGTCCGGTCCAGGACCATTTCCTCATGTCTAGGGAGAGGACTTGTCTGAAAAAGTGTTTTTCTCACGAGTCCACTTCTTGAATTTTTCATATCATTATTCTTTTTTTTTATTTAGTTAATGCAATTAATAACTGTTTTATAACAATACAACAAGTAAATTTAATGAATGATACATAATGGCATGGATAGGAAGTAGGGAAACTACCAAGTGGTAGTACTTAAATAACACATTCAACTTGGAAGGTAAGGGGCCATCTTGTTTTCAGACTCGGAGGATTATCTGGAATTGAAGAGGTTCCTAGATTTGACATTGTTGGTTTTGAGGGGAAGTAAAGTAAGTCATGAAAGGATTGATATCGGGTTCGGGCCAAATATGCAACAAATAGGACATTAAGGTCATTATGGGTCATTTTCCTTACAAATTGAGGGTCGTTGAGGGTTTCACGAAGGTGTTTGGATTGTAAGGATCGGATACAAGGGGAATTCTATGACTTAGTGGAGCCCCAAAACATTAATCAATAAATCCAAATAGGTCTTAATAATAGTCATGTATATGGATCTTATAAGACCTATCATCTTATAAGGTATCCACTTCTTATTAGTGATTAATTGGGAGCTTAGAGCGTTTGTCTAGTAATTGTTGAAGTAGCCTAAAATGGCGATTTTTATTTAATGGAGGCTTGTTAAATTGCATTTCATTGTCAAAACTTTTTTTTAATGGGGTTTTAAAAGGAAATAGTGTTAAATTGCATCAAATTTTGAGAATTTTTTTATGTATTTAATTTATAGATATTTACAACTATATATAGATATAGATATTAAAACTATACAATATTACAATAAGTAAATTTGCTAATATGTACAATATGACATGAAAAACACTTGTGGAGAAACTACCCATCGGTCGCATTGAGAATTTAATTTTATAAATTGTCAAAAATCATACTCTGTAACTTTTTAAAGTTGAACTTTCAAAATGGATTGGATATAATATATAGTTCGCCATTTTATGTCTCATTTTAGGCCATTTCGATTGCTAGGTCCAATATTTACATTTGTTTGTGGGAACTATAAAAAGAGTTCATCAGAGCCAACATTTTACACATTATGTTGTTTCATATAATTTCTTTCGTAACTGATAACTGATTTTCGAAACTGTTTTCTTATTTATACCAAAATCCATAAACTTAAAAATCCCGAGGTGAAGAATATGGATGCTATACCAGAGGCAAACTACCTGTTGGTGTTTTCAAAATCATATTATAAAATAATTGTATTTCCATCGTGAAAAATTTTCAAAAATCGATATACACCTTTCAAGACCCTCAAAAGAGTCCAAATAATCATGTGTATGCGTTTGAGTAGGTAGACTATTCAGAAACAAAATAGAAGTTGTGCGAAACTGAAATTATGTATTTAAGGTTGGAGTGTCTAGGATCGTTGGTTTTACAACTTAGCCACCATCTTATCGAAGCGGCTCTGACGATTTTCATTAAATCCATTGGAACAATTAACATAAGATAGATCTTATCCTCATTGTAATATTCTGAAAGGGATTTCAAATGTATTGAATTAAGTTGTTTGTTTAAAATAATTAACCGTCCATCATTTTTAATCTCTCTATTACATAAAAAGTTTTTAGTGAAGTAATATTTTATTGGCACTGGCTTGACACACGACATTCCACAAAGTCCTGACATATTGACAGCAACATATGCTGACGATATTGCCATAATCACCAATCACCAAGACGCGACACAGGTCTCACAAAACTTACAACTTAACTTACAAAAGTTGGAATGAATGATGCCAACTATGAAAAATTCGACTGAACATAATACATCTCTTTTACTCTTAGACGTAAAACCCACCCTCCCATTTATCTTAATAACTCACCCATCCCACAGACAGATAAAGCACAATACCTTGGACTAACATTTGATAGGAGAATGACATGGGCTCCTCATATTAAGAGAAAACGCCAGTCACTAAATCTCAAATTGAACCTAATGTTCAGAAAAAATACAAATTAGAAACAAGACAAAAATTAAATGTAAACTTTCTACCAGTTTGGACATATGCATTACAAATTTATGGCATCGCTAAACAGACTCACAGAAAACGACTACAAACTTTCCAACCAAAAGTACTCAGACTTGTCACAAAAGCACCAGGGTATGTCAATAACAAAACTGCGTACTGATTTAAAAATACCAACGGCTGACGAACACATACGAATATACTACAAACCGGTCAGAAAAACTGCACGGGCACCCAAACCCATTAATAGAACAAACGGCCAAGACTCACATGCCTGAGAACACTAGGAGGAGACTAAAAATAACGTGGATGAAGGATTGAAGGATTTGTTATCGTAGGAAATTGAATCAAGCCAAGGGAGAGGTACCGCTGGCTACTGTTCTTCTTCGTGCCTCTCATGCCATTGTATTTTATTTTAGTGTCAGCCAATCTGCTTATTGTCATTGTTTTTATTTGACAGGTGTGGATAAAAATACAAAGAGAAACAAAATTGAAAAAATGGAATGCACCGATTTAAAACATAATACGAGTTACATCTTATTCAAATATTTCGATTTTAGGGAAGATATTTCAATACAGGAGTTGCTGTGAAACAAGATTATGACACACTTCTTTTAAACTGCAAATTATAATTTTTATCTTAAAACAAACCTAAAATAACAACACATTTCATTATTTAATGAAAAATATCTCAAAAAAGTAGAAAGCTGTTACTAATATTTTAATAGGCTCACTAGGGGGTACGCCAATAGGTACTAAACTGAACTTCAATTTCTAGAATACTATCGGGCTGCCACTACTGAAACGTTAAGTTCCTACTGTAATACAATTAAATGAAAAGATGTATAACTTATAAAATAGGGGTTGTTCCATTTTGTTGTTGGTACTCACCTAGTCGTAATAAAAAAACGATAAATATGAATTGTGAAGAAAACAGAAAAATATTTTAATTGAAACAAATGTACATTAATTAATATTCACATACATGTATGATATAACTATTTACAAGGTTAATAGCTTAAAAAAAATAGATTATCCAAGAATTTAGGAGATAATGAAAAAGGACGAAGAAAGCATAAACAACAGCGATTTTCACAGTAAATAATTTTCGCTCTTATATATTCTCTTATATTGTTTCTGCGAAGGTGTTCTCCACATTTAATTTTTTTTCTAAGCAACAATCTTTCTTAATACTTCGAGGTATAGACGCGATTTTCTGAACTATGTAAGTGCAAAGGAGAATACTGTTCTTCCGAAGAAAACCTTGAAATTGCAATAAAAAAACAAATGCTCTAGTTGCGTAACGGACTAAATTTTGCGTAATCTGGTTTTTATCTTCAGTATTGCTTATAGAAACACACTGCAAAATCGATTCTCTACTGTTTTGACGACATTTTTGTTTCAAACATTAAAACATGCCATTAGTGGATAACTGGATATATATTTTCTGTAACGCAGGAAGAAAGTAGAATTTAAAGGAGTTCATTTTTGTAATGTTATTGAACTATCAGTCAATATACATTTATTAGTTGCTGTGTAATTCAGCCGAAATGCTGTGCCGAAGGTCCCGGGTTGAAACCCGGCTGTGGCAAATTAATCTCTTATAAACCGTGAATGTACCTGTTCGATCTGGAGAAACTTTTGGGGCTCACTCAGCCTCTATGAAGCGGGTACCCTTAATAGGGAGAAAAATCTGGCGTGTTCTCTGAAAAAAAACACCTCCCTACGCTAATTAGTCTAATGCCCTTGTAGATTTGGCATTCTTTTAAAGATAAACCACAGAGTGTTGCTTCACTATAGTAAAGAGAATATAGAAAAAAAAAGCAACAAAATTTAACGCATTCATGGAAATATGGTCAAAAACTTTTTTTTTTTTAGTTTTTTAGACTACTATTAATTTTTTAGATTTTTAGTTCGGCTGGCTATAAATGCGTGTATTTTAGTTTTTCAAACTATTTTTTTTAAATATTTTTGTTTTGAAGAGAAAAGATCTGTCCTGGCCGGGATTCGAACCCGGGTTTTCAATCTTTTCTCTTCAAAACAGAAATATTTAAGAATAATTACCATAAAAATAACTATCAATAAAAATTAAAATATATATATACTTTGTAAAATATTCGAAACTCCCCAGTTGATCCTGTCAGTATTAATTTACTTGCTTCGATTACCGTAATCGAAAGCCGTCTATGCCTCAGTACACGCCGTAGCTCTCTGCAAAAGGCATTACCCTGTCCTCGGATACAAAAAATTGTTAATTCTGAAGATTCCCTAGAGACCAACTTATTATTGTATTATTATGAGCATTTGAGAAGTGTAAGTTTGAATTTAATTAGGTGTTTTGAAGTGGCCGAAAATCGATTTCAAATAGAGATACGTACATAATAAAAGCGTGTTAAAAAAGAGAAAAAAGTTGTATTTTTATTATCGGCCACCTATTAGGTGTGGGGATGTGACCAATGCCCGGAGAAACCGGATTAGCCGTGCCCTGTGAGGATGAAAAGGCAGACACCTTTCGCAGAAAACATCAATTCAGGGGAGAGGGATCTTCAAAGAAGTTGCTGGTCAAAGCCGAAGTGGAGGAAGACATTATGTCCTCTTCCCGCTCGCACTCCGCCTCATCAGCTTGTGTCCTCTGAAAGGCCTCCATTGTTCGACTCCTCACGGCTCTCTCCGCCCGTTCCTACATCTCACATTGGGCAAGTGAGAAAGATTTCTTGTTTCTAAGACTAATTAATTACGACTACGGGTGATGTATCAACCGATACTAACTATAACAGTGCATCAAGCTGTAAATTAACGTAAAAATAGGGGCAACGCACATTGAACAAAACAAGCACGGCCTCTTTATTTAATATGTCAAGATTCGAAGTGAATAATTTTATAATTAATAGAAAAAAAAAACTTATAAATGCTTCTTAGACTTCGAAGACCAGTTAGAATAAAAATAGGAAAAAAATGGAAGGAGAAAAGTGCGTTCCAAAAAAAAATTAATTTAATAGAATAGAAAAGTAACTTTATTCTGGTACTAAGTCCCACAGACAGAAAAAGAAACAATAAACATTTCGCCAGAAGGCTACATGATACAAATCATGAAGCATTTATAAAAGCGTCAGAAGAGTAAATACTGGACCTGTGGTTTCGAGTTTATCATAACAACAAACTAAGCCCAAGATCGCAGGTTCGTAGCCCGGCAGGTGGCTCTAGGATTTTATGTTAGAAGTACAAATCTTTGTTATGCCGTCTTTTGGAAAAGAGGTTGTTAAACGGGGGTCCTAAGCCTGTACTCGTATAAAATCCTAATCCTAATTAAACCAATAAGCAAAATTTAGAGCTCCCACTGTAGCATCGTCCGATAAGACATAAAGTGCCGTTAAATAAAAAAAACAAAAGAGAAAATAAGATTACAATTCGTGACATTGTACTAAGCAACTAAGGAGATTAAATAAATAAATAAAAACATGAGTTACGACGTAATAACTTCTTTACATAATGAATTTATTCTTTACTAAAAAAATAAAAAAAGGGTAAATAACAAAATCCATTATTTAATACTGGCTCGTTTAAGCAAATGACTAGCCTGCATCTGTTTGGGAAATAAGAAGATGTTTCACCCTCTCCCTAAGGTACCCCTTAACCTTACAACTGCGTTCAATATTTGGTTTTCGAGATTTGGCTATTAGAGAAATAGAAGAGTTGGGGCTAAGTTCAAAAACTTAGCCCCAACTCTTCTATTTGGGGCATGTGGCAAAAATCATATGACATGTATGATGAAAGAATATCATATTCTTGCAGTGACTTTTTTGAGAAAACAGAACATTTTTTTAAATATAAATAACTGAAACTATAAGATATTAATATTTAAGTGGAAAGTAGTTGACTGCCTAATTAAATAATGGATTGAATTGGTCTGGGGGTGCAGTCAAAGATTAGACAAAATTATTTTGATTAACTTATTTGGTTGTGCCAATGATGTAAGCCATTTTCAGGGCTGCCAGGAGGGAGGGGGGCTGAAGATGGCTTGCATCTTAGGCCGAAACGTTGGTACAGTAAAATAAGTGGTTCTTAAAACAAGTTCCGTTTAACAAGAACTAGTCGATCATTTATAACACATCATACCGATTCTTTAAAGAACAGACTATAGCTTAAGGATTCCTTATTCTCCCGAATGAATACACTCCTCAGGATTAGAATCCGTGGTATTCAGAATATCAAATCACCACTCTACACACTTAGCTACTTCCCTCCCAATAAGGTAATGAGTTAATAGATTATGCTGTAGAATAGTGTAGTTTGAATGTAAATCTGAGGATAATAACACTTCTATTACAGGACTTAAGGAAGACAAAAGCCGAATATTTCTCGAGGGATATTGGCTACCTAGCTGGAGGCGGCGGGGAATAGATGAGTGGGGGTGGGAGATGGGCTATAAGTGCCCCACCGCCAATTGACGCCATCCTCTTGGATTAGGAAGGGCTAAGGCGCCGTGTTATTGCGGGCGATGGAAGAGATAGTGTCTTAGCTCAGGTCATTAGGTCTCACCTTCTCGCTCATTGTCATTCGAGCTCCGTTGTTCTTCGAGCGGTCGATTGCGAAGGCCCCAAATCAAACTACCTCCTCGACTTTCCTATACCAGCTGAAGGAAAGTCGAGAAGAAAGTGGGGTAAGTCTCCACTACATGGTGTGCAAAGTTCTGGAAGCCACGCTGTCTTTAGGGGTATTTTTGACTTTGCTTGGGGAGAGAAGTGTAATCATTCCGAAGGATATGATGCATTCCCAATGGTTTTAGCAACATAATCAATATGTAACTGCAAGAATATGATCATTTTTCGTATATTTTTTCATGATACCTATCATATGGCTTTTTGCAGGAAGAAAGTGTTTTAGAAAAATTGATGAACACTTCAATTAAAGATCAATTCGCGCTAGAGGTCAAGAATAAATTTGAAGCTTTAGATAGGGAATTAGATAATATGTAAGATAATATAAAAGCAAGCCTTGGTTCGGTAGTGAATATGTAAAATTGTGCGAAAGAAGAAAAATGGAAAATTAAACATCGTCACTTACCGAATTTTGAAAAACCTTTACCACTTTAACTTGTGAAGAGTCTTGGGTTCAGTCTGTGGTAGAAGCTATACTATATGTATAAGGCGATTTTTCCGAGAGAATACGCTCAACCGCCAAGTTTCCCCCCTATTATAGGTACCCATTTTATAGAAACTGGGTGAGCTCCAGGAGGACTCCAGATCTCAAAGGATCCATCCCCGTCTGTTTACAGATTAAATAAAATCTGTCACAGTCGAATTCTAACTCGGGACATCAACTCAGCACTCTATCACTGAGCCACCCCGCTCCTGATAATTTCGCAAACAATACTGCAATACTTACTGGAATTAAATTTAAAAAATGTAATGTCCATACTCAATTTTAAAACAAGATTGTAAAATATTATATAGCGATAGCACATATTTTAACATAAGCATTTAAAAAATAATTGAAAAACTTTAAATTATTTTTAGTATGTAAATTAATTAATTCCCTGTCGTAACTAACTTCAAATATAGTGTCAAATGAATTATGCAGATTGAATTGATTGCTACGAGTAACAAATACTCAATATAGATACTAATATAACAGATATGATTTGTTCGTGAATAGTACTTGTTTCTGTAAATGATGGGTTCGATTCCCACCTGGGTCCGTTAGTATTTATTTTTTACTCAGATAGTACACGGCGGTGACCTAAAGGCGGCCGCCAGGTGATGGCAAACATTATCTTAAGGCCAACTTGCCCTACCATTTCCCCAAGATTACCAGTACAGAAAAGTTATATATTGATGTTAATTGGTCGAATGTAATATTTAACACAGTCTAACAAGCAGTTAATTGCATTCTACTTATTCATGTAAATGCATCCACAGTAAAAAGAAACTATGATAATAATGTTATTCACAAATAAGATTTGTACTCATCATTGGCAAACATTTATTATCGTTGCGATTCCATTTCTGGTATCTTTGTCAATAGATTACCAGTACAACAGAAAAGACTAAAGATCACTTACTCAAGGAGACTGACGTGTTGCACTTGATAAATATGGCGCATCCTGCACGTGCAAGAACTAACAATGTTTTATGTGTCAAGGTTGTTTTGTATTTGCTGCATTGTAACCTTTGTTCAGGCTCCGAATGAAGTTGAACAACTTCAGTACGCATGTTGAGAAACTTCTAAAATGAGTATTCTGTTGTATGAAAATAATATAATATATTATTCAATTTGACCTTTATTATAATAATTCCTTTGCTTTAATAAATTATTAATACTAATGTTTTACGTTACTGTTTACAGATTTACTAATATCATCCAAAACTTTCCCGTATTTTGTGAACGAATTAATTAATTAGTACGAATGTTTTCAAATGCTTTAAACATTTACATTTTTATTGAATGATAATTGTTGACCTTTATAATATATGTTGAAGAAATTGGTCCGGGTAGAGGTCACTGAATGAATTTCTCTTGTAATTTGAGAAAAACTTTATTGGTAGCCAACGTTTCGACCTACGTTGTAGGTCTTCTTCAGGGCTATATGCAAAATACAGACAATACAAGAAAATGGTACAAATATATTGAAACATTTATTAGCTGTATTTATTTAACGGTTCCTGCTGTCCTTTGACCTTCCTTATGATTCAGTAGTTGCATTCGGGTCCCGGTGTAGTTGAGACGGTTTTTCTGGTTGGTTTCTTACTGGATTTTAAGGTTGGGATGTGTTTTATTTATTTATTTTTACGGGGAAGAAAATGTTCGGGGATGAGGTCAAAGAAAGAATTTTTTAAATAGAGATGAAAAATTTATTGGAAACCGATGTTTCAGATCGTATTGCAGATCTTTTTCAGGGTTGGATGGACCACATAAAAAAAATTAAGATGAAAAAAAATATAAAGAATAAAATAGATAAAATAATATTTAAAAATAAAACGATTGAAATAAATCAGATTCAAAAATAGGGGCGATTTAAATTATGAAATAAAATAAAGGTATGGTATAAAATATTTGAACTAGAACAATGGGAGATGAGTTACTAACATTAATGATGTTAATGCATACAAATAAATTTAAAATAAAAGAATACTGAAAAGGTTTATCACCATTATTGCTCGTGATTCATATCTACCTGCTTTTTCCTGTATTTTTTATAGACTTAAGACTTTTTGTATACATAAAATTTCGGTATTGCGGGCCGAACATATTAAGAGACACTGTAGTACGGTGCAGATGCGTGGGATCCCCACCTCGTGAGAATCTTCAAAAGCATTGCACATCTGAAAGGGATCCCAGATCTCAATCGTTACCACAACCCCCATTCCTTGAGGTGCCTTTGAATATTTCCCACACCTACCGTCTTATTCTGCATCAAAGCCTGTGGTTCGCGATTTTTTTTCTGTGCCCTCAGAAAAGAAAACAACGATTAATGTCATACGTGTTTGTGTGTGTTTATATAGCTCATTCATTACGTTGGATCGCCCTTTATTTAACAAGGGCTGCAATCTACTTTGCCAAAATGTGTTAAAAAGGTAATCCGGTAGAGTGGTTATCCATATGTTATTGTGTTTTTGCGAATAAATACACACATTTTTTTTTCTAAACCAAAAATGTAAGACTGTTACAAGATGTCAAGTGTAAAGATGTACATACATGATTAATATACATGTGATATTGTACCATTGATCACAAATAAATAAATATATATGGCTGATCCCAATTATTGACGAAAGACATATATATGATTCTTATAAGACCTAGTAGGACTTATAAGAGTCATATATATTTGAAGGATATAACTACAATCCAAATTCCTTCGAAAAATCCTCAATACTCCCTACTTTGTTAAGAATAAAATCATCAATAAAGGACCTTAATGTCTCATTTTTTGCTGTTTAGCCCGAACCCGACATCAATCCTTTCATGGCAAACTTTATTCCCATTCCAACACCAAATATTCGTACCTACCTGCCATCTATTTTATATTTATTATTCTTATGATTGTAATAATTTTTAAATATTTTTATTTGGATATAAAAGATTTGTCCAGGCCGGGATTCGAATCCAGGTCTCCCGCGTCACTAGCGCGGTGCTCTAACCAACTGAGCTACCTACCATCTCGGTTGATTTTTTTTTAGCACTACGAGTGCTTAGTTTCTCTGCTTCTTTTATGTCAATAAACGTATGATTCATTCTATTCACTGCCTCATCCACCACTGCCTGCCAATCACTCCGGTCCATAGCAGTCTTCGCCAATGGCTTCCCAAACAACAGTCTTCTGGGTATTCTTGTTTCCGGCATCTCAATCGAGCTCTTTTTACGAAATACACTAAGTCTGGTTCTCCGTAAAGTTGTCGGAGTTCTGCGTTATTACGGATCCTTCATGCTCCCTGGTGGTTCATAGATGGGTCCATAAATCCACCGCAGTATTTTTCTCTCCATGTCATGACATTCACCATTCTTTCTGCTCTTTTATTAAGAACCCAACTTTCACAACCATATGGCTATTGACCTGACAATGGTTTCATATAATATGATCTTGGCCCTTTTTGACATTTGCCCAGTTTAAGAGCCTTTTGTATTGCATAGTAACAACAGTTACCAGCGGCAAGTTTTGCTTTTATATCCTCCTCTATCTGGTTGTTGTTTATTACTATTGCGCCCAGATAAATAAAATTTTGTGTTAGCTTAAAGGTGAACTCCATAAACGGGACTTGTTCTTCTACCAGTACGTTCCTTAATAACCAAAATTAATGATTTATAATGGTATTACGAGTATTATCAAAACTATCAAACAGTAGGATTTAAAAATTAAACAAAACCATCTTCATACGTCTTATTTTATTTATGTTCTACGCTCTAATAAGAAGAGGAGATAGGACGATCGATTATAGAACGATGTTATATGTTGAAGGTGGATATGTTTTCATAAAACATGTGGCTCTTTGAGATATGTTCTTCTACAATAACTATGTAGTTAGAAGAAATATTTTTGTTTCATATTATTCTTTTTCCCTATGTGTTGACTGTAGGATTCTGTTTTGGATTTTTATTCTAAAGATTTTTTTCGTTTCATTTTCCCCCCTATATTTGTATCGTGAGTATTGTTCACAAAATATATATATTTTACATAATTATAAATATATATACTTTTATATGTTATATACATATTGCATTTATTTCATCAGGAATGGCCTTCTATGTCGTATTATAATGATTAAGAAAACTGAATTATTTACTTTAAATATTTATACTATAGATATCGTAAAATAATTAGTATACAGAGAGAAATAATCTGTGTACTACAGAATTTAGTATATTACACAACCCGGAATTGCTGAGCGTGCTCATGGTTAATATGAATGAAGTGACGGTATCGCGAAGAGTGGGATAGGCATTTATAGTTTTTGGGATTATTAAGGAACAAATTTCTAAAAATTTGATAAGCACTGAAAAAATTAATAAGCGTTCGAGGGTCAACCGAAGCTTAGGTAGGAGGATTACATTAACATTGCACGACAGGTGATCTTGTGGATCTGAGTTTGGCAGGTAATCCATGGAGAAGATCGACATACAGCCTTCGGGCTCACTATGCCTTTTACTTTTTCATGTATGTAGCATATATATATATATATATATATATATATATATATATATATATATATATATATATATATATACTATTACCTGTGTTACCTGCGACACTTCTCTTGGACCCTATGGATACTTAAAAAGGGCTGGGTGAGGACAGGGTATAGTCGAGGACACATAGGGAAACTTGGTTCTACCAGTTCTAAACTCGGACTTTAGGGGGAAACGGTGGGGTATTTAACGGCTTATTCGAGCTAGCGTAAACATTTTTACCCCTGGATCCGGGAGGTGCTGCTACTGGTGGGCAAAATTAGCAAAACAATTCTAGAATTAAAATCTAATTTTATTAAATATTCGATTAGCGTCGTGATAGAAGTGTATAGCCCTGAGTCATATCCGGCCTCGTTTCCAGAATTGGAGCTGTGAATTGCAAATTCAGCGCGTCTTGGCCACAGATGAGAACCTTAACAATGATTAACATTTAATACACCTATTTTAACATAACTCAGTTTGTGCAAAATAGGTGTAATAAAAATATATACGCACACACATTTTTTCTCCCTTTTTTCGGTTCTATTTAAATTAAAAAAATATTAACAAAATATTTTCATCAGAATTGCTATGTTTCTACTCTTAAATATATCTGGAATATATATATTGATATTTGGGATGCCAGAGTCTCATTTAGGATGAGTACTCAAATTATTATTTATATTCCTTAATCTTAATTGGGTTCCTTTCCAAAGGTCTATTCTTGTGTTCACCAATTTACTTATCTATTATACCTTCAATATATTATGTATAAATAAATAGTGTATCTGGGGTATGTAAGCACCAAAAGAATTATAATAAGGATCGTTTATTTATTTAATTTCAACAAGGTTAATGATTCAGATTTTAATATATATAAAAAGGATTGCCATAAAATATATTACAGGAAATAAATTAAACTTATCTGCGGACAGGGGTAGATTGGGTTACAGGTCGGTCTTCTTCCTTGGCATCTCCGCCCGCTTCGTTCGTCCGTCTCTCTCGGGTTACCCGTCCTTCTTCTCTCTCGGGTTACCCGTCCTTCTTCTCTCTCGGGGTTCCCGTCCTTCTCTCCGGCCTCGTCTCCCGAGCACCTTCCTCCTCCGCGTCTCTCCCCAGAGTGTCTCTTTCAGCCTCGTTTTTCAAGAGTTTTCTTCTCTCCCCCTCTCCTTCCATCTCCACCATCTTGGACCATAAAACCATAAGGGGACCAAGGGTCTGTTCTTTGTCCAAAACACATTCCCTTTCATGTATCCCGACATGACACATTTTCCCCGCTCTGCATCGCTTTCATGGTGCCAACAATACCTAGCAGAATGTTATATATTTTTTAATTTATATCGTAGTATTAATCTGTATATATATATCAATGCTAATTACGTCCTATGTTAGTTAATAATCTGCCTGCCTAAATTAACAGAATAAAAGAGAAAAACAATATTATAGATTAATACAACCATTATTACTATGTTTTTCTAAATATACTTTTCATAAAAAAAGGTTTACGTTAATTAAAGAGTGAAATTAAGTAACGGAATCGGCCAATTGATATAATTGGTCATAGATAAACCTGCCGAGGCATGCTTGTCCCCTTAAGTGGATACTTATTAATTCATTTAACGTCACTTTATGCTGCTATGGCTATCCGTACGATGCTACTGTGGGAGTCCTACATTTTGACTACCCAGGTCTCACTATATGGGTCTTTAACGTGTACCTGACACCATACAGGCTCGGGACCCCCATTTTACGTCCCTTCCGATGGATGACATAACCAAGGATTTTTACTCCATTTTAAAATATCCTAGCTGGGTTGCAAACCAGTCTTGGGCACCACCTTAACATTGGGCAAAGAAGGTTGTTAAGTTAACCTAAGTGGATATTTTATCCTTCATGGCTGGTTTGTAGGTTATTTTATATTTCAAAGAAAAAATAATTGTAAGGATCAATTAATTGACGAAAAATTAATTTATGTAGAATTTTTTCAACTAAAATAAAAAAAAAAATCGTATGAAATTAATACAGCTGAATGAGAGCAATCCTTATTTGACTTGTGCTCTTTCTTCCCACAGTCTCGCATGCAACTTATTAAGTGCTCTAGCGCATCATGTGATATTGTAAAGCGTACAGTCCCACACAAAAATGTTTTTATCTTTAACAAGCTCTAAGATATTATAGTAGTATAAAAAAAGAATTAAAAAAAAGAAAAAATGGATAATCATGTTTAATTAGATTGGCTTGACCGATATTAAATGGATTTTAATTAAGGAAAAGGTTTGTTTGGGGTGGCCTGTCATGTAGTTAGCTCAAAAAAAAACTACAATTAAAATGAATTAAAAACGTTATTTAATAATTTTTACCGCTGAAAGGAACGTTATATTTTTGTTATATAATCAATTAATAATTATTCTTAATCTAATGAGCGGTTAGGTTTGAATTGTAAGATCTATATTTAGAAGGCCTGGGAAGTGACTGATGAATGAATAGGCAGAGTGGCCAAGCGCTTACCCCCTCCCCTACTCACCAATTATTTAAACTGTATTAAAGCAGGAAAAGGTTGTTATATATTTAATATAATGTTATTTACATTTATATTAGGATTTATTTATGTAATAAAAAATTTCATAATTGTAATCTTCCTATTTTCATTCATCAGTTTCCTGGTATCTACTTAATTGGCATAATCGGTATCATAACAAGAAGTTTTAATCTCAAATATAATTTAACGCTACATTTTACAATTTGGGACTTTAGCCTATTAGCCTTAAAATAGCACGATTATTTTTTATGAAATATACATATATATATATATATATATATATATATATATGAACTTCCAAAGATGAATCACTCCTATATTTTCTGGCCATTTTTTATATTACTATCCTTATAAAGTGATTACATTAAAAACGGATAAAAAAATCTCAACAATTATTACATCAGATAAAAAAAAATTGTATTACTTTTCAGACAATCTTTTAAATACCCTCAAAACAGCCTAAAAAACCTTGTGAGAAAAAATCCAAAATTCTGTGTGAGGATTACTTAAGTACCATGGAAACTGTTAGTGAACTGGTCTCATAATACATTTTATGAGAATTAGTGAAAAAATTGTAAAAAATAATGTTTTATTTGGTCATAATATTTTTTTTTGAATGTGTAGTAATATAGTATAAATCATTTGGTACTAAAAAAAAATACATTAGTAATAAGAATCATACTTATTTTGTTAGTGATTTAAATTTTTTTATTTAATTTAAATCGTTTGAATTCAAATAAAAGATTTTTCATTTAAAATGAGGGTGACGAAAATGTTTAAAATATATTATGTTGGAAATCAAAATATAACTAATAAATCATTTGAAACCTGAATCAGAATGATTCAATTGATCATTTTTTTTATCTTACTAACAAATAAATAAGTAAATAAAAAAATATGTTTTTATTTATACCTTCTTTCACCTATGTATGAACAATCTTATAGTTTTAACAAACAAAATCATCACTAAGCATCATTGGTGAAGTAAAAGAGAACCAAATTTGTACGCCGTCCAAAAAACAGCTAGCATGTTACAAAAGTCTTAGTGCATGGCTGAAGGATGATTAAAAAATTTGTATCAGATTAAAAAAATTAATTAAAAAATTTCATTATGTCTATAATGAAGTGTTCGTATTTTGATGTGCAATCAGAAAAATAATACTGAATCTTCAGGGTGAGATGCTTTCATGAACTTTCAAGGTACTATAGATCAAAAAACAAGGAAAAAACATTTATTAATAAATAAATAAATATCGCTTGTATTTTTTAAAAATATATCATGTATGATGGATTTATTTGTAGATTAGTCAATTAAATATTTACTGATGTTTTTACTTTACTTTTCAAATTAATTATTTTAATGGATTTAAATAATTTACATTGTTAACATTTTAAAAAGTGGAGAATGTATGAAATTTTAAACCATCTGAGGGATTTAAAAAAACAACTACAAATAAAAAATGGTTCCAAGATTTATTATAAAATTGTCAAGTTGCTACTAAAGGGTAGTAGTGTGTCAACAAAGTTTTGTAAATTTTCATAAATATTATTTAAAAAAAATTAAATTTAATATTTTACCTGATTCTAATGTGTCCTAAAGAGTAAGCTGAAAGAACTATCTGGGCTGGGAACAGAAGGCCTATTGGTAGTTGGATATATGACTACAGTTAGAAGCCCTCTTGTGGCAATATGATAAACTAAGGGCAGTTTAGTAATACTCCTGTTTGTAAGCTATATAATATCTGAAGTGTGAACAAATAAACACAAATTGTGTGGTAAGAGAAAATTTTTCTATTCTGTATTAATAATGTCATGGACAATAAGTGGCCCAAATAGGAAGATTGAGCAGTTCCACACCAATAAAAAAAAAAATCAAATGACTACCATATTTAGAATTTCTACTTAAACATAAATTTAACGCAATTATGATCCATGACTTAAACAATTAAAAATCTGTATACAATTATCTAGCCTTAAATAAAATCTGCTACGTTAAAAGTTCTTTTTTAATAGTACAAGGCCATCAATTTTGTTAACTAATAGTTTTTAGTAAAAATAATACTTTTCTAACAAATATTTTATTAAAAAGATTAACCATGAATGTTTAAACTAACTTTTCATGTATTTGTACATATGCGTGAAATAAAAAAAAATTATCTGATCTTTAATATTTATAAATACTAATTACTTTATTAAAAATAATTGAAACATTACTCGTGATAAGTTCCAATACACTCCAAGCCAATAATAAACATTTAGAGTATATTGTTTCCTCCAGATTTCTTATTAGTATGAACAGTTCAGTTCTATTTTTTTTAATACTGTATAAGCTTATCTATTTAATTGAATTTGTTTATAAAAGAAATACTAATTTGTTCACAATACTGTATGATATTTTTTATTTTATTCATTTATCATTTAAATTTAAATGACACATTTAAATTACAATAAAAATGTAACTTTATTGGTACCAAATAGTTATTATTATATACTAAAGAAAATATTCCTAAAAAAATTAAAAACTATTACAAGTAAGTATTTATTTGATATTAGTAGTTCAATTCCCACAAAAACCTCCATTTAATTAATATGATATAGTAAACTCGTTAAAGACAGAAAATGTTTAACTCAAGGTTAATTTTAAAGGTTATTATTTTATAATCGTACAAAGTTAATTGCATAATAACAATATATTTATAATTAAATATATAAATTTATTAATAAATTGATCTATTTAAACATAAAACCTTCTAAAAATATATAATTATTGAATTAATATTTAAATTGATTTCATAATTTAATTATTCATAAAGTTCTATAAAAGATTGTTCTGTAATGGTTTATGATATTAATCATTCTCACTATCATTTCAATGCTAATGTATTCTATGAACTAAATTTTAGTTTCTTGATTAGCAACTGTTACTTATTTATTGTAAATATATTAAATAATTTAATGAAAATTAGATCCAATCCAGGTCCCTTGTTTCAAGCAGGGCTAGTGATTGCCATTTTACCCTTAACTTAGGGAGACTGATAAGTGAAACTTATGCTTGTAAAATGGAATAAAACAATTGAGTATAAGTTGACAGATAAAACAATGCATTTTAAAATAATAAACATTGTGATTACAAGTATTGTATTTTAAATAAAACATTAAATTAAAATTATTAATAATGTAAACATGCTATAAAAAAATTAATATTCATCTTATTAACATCATTGAAAATCCAATAGTTATTTTTTAAGTCCGTTTTCTGATTTATAGGAGAATACAGTGCCATTGAAATAGAAAAAAAAAAAACAGTATTTTTACTTACTACAAATGTTGTTGTTCAATTTTGTTGTAGTATCTATATATTGAAATATATCTTTGTTAAATATATTTTGCATCTGTCTAAAAAAAAAATTAATTACTAAAAAAGAGCAAAAACTACAAAAAAGACAAATTAAAGAAAGCCTCGGCTTTCTGAAATATCAGTTTTGCTATTTCAGGTATTGGGTGGGGTGAGGGAGATGTACATCAACACAACAAATATGATTCATGATCTAGAAATAGTTCATCATATCAAGACATCTAAATACATATTGATGGAAAAGAGAGGCAGCCAGCATTTCCAATGTTAATTCTCTACTGTTCGGCCAGATTATAACACTTTTTTTCCCATAAAAAGGTAAAACCCTTTATTGTTCCCTCTTATATAAAAATATACAAAAACATAGGTAAATTAATTATTACATAAATTATATCTGTTTGTTTATTAAATTTACATACATTAATAGTTGATTTAACTCACTAATTTTTTTTGTATATTAGCATTACCTCTTTAATAAATCCCTATTAGGCTGAATTAAAGAAATTAAGCAAGAAAAAATATCAATATAGCATCCAGATGGGCTTTCTAAAGATAAGACTGAAATTCCTGATTTCTGAAAGCTTGAATGTAATTTATGAGGGACAAGAATCTGATAATAAATAAAAAAGATTTATGTCATTTTATGTAAACCAAAAAAATAGGAACTGACAGGAGAATTTTTAGACTTGAAAAAATATAAATTAAAATGGTAAAAACAACAGGTAATTATAAACAACTACTGGGTGGTAATAAATTATTAATACATAAAATACCAATTATTATTAGTCAGTGAGGAGTCCTGGTAGTACCTCAGGATTTTTGTATTCTGTATATCTTAAAAAATATTAAATATATATATATGTCTCAATTTGCAAAGATACAATATTGATAATAGAAATTTTACTAGAAGAACTAGGTAAACCCTAGGATGATTAACAACGACCTAGAGCAAATAAGTTTTGAATAAAAAATAAGCTTTTAAAAAACTTAGCTTAATATTGATATTAAAATTGTCTTCTTGTTTCAAGGTTCTGCCTCGCCATCAGGACGACATCGTTACGGGTTTAATTTTGAAATCCTCTTATTAGATGGAACAGCCAGGTTTAATTTATTTTTAAACGAAATATTTTCATCTTTTTTTCTTTTCTTTTTTGTAGTACGAGCATTCTGAGTCTTTATAAATTGTTTTCCAAGAAAAATGACTGTAAGGAAATGTTGATAGGATTAGTAGTAATAAAGGAGGTAATAGAGAAAGACGGTTTAAAAGAGAGGAGTATCGAGGGTGGAGGTAAGAGAGGGGTGAGTAGGAAAGGAAACAGAGGGGTAGTAGAGGTGTGAGGGAGGGGGTAGAACGAGAAAGAGGGGTAGCTGAACCCAAGAGATTGCTATGACGAAACCATGAATAATGAAGTGATGTAGACGGACTTGTTTGCTCAGTTGCAAGTAAATAGCCAGTACCATAGCGGTACTAATCCCTTTCCCTTCAAAAGGTCCCTCATGAATCTGAAATATTTTTTCCGCTTTGATTTCGAAACCTTTGAGCTTCGGGCTTTCCGTTCCTGAACAATTTAAATATATTTAAAGAGTCTAAACTAGCTTTTACTTTTACTTGATTGTAAAATCAAATGAGAGTGTATATATATCTTAAATGATAATAGTTAGAGAAGAATTGGTTGACTGTAACTTCTAATATAAGGAAGAAATAGTTGGGGGTGCAGTCAATAAAAACACCTTAATAAGTGTAACTTATTAAGGTGTTTTTATTGACTGCATCCCCATCTATTTCTTCCTTATATTAAATGATAATAGTTGGCCTGACTTGATAATGTATGTGGAAGACCGGACTTGGACAATTTTCTTTTTTCTTAAATTAAATTCATGAAAAGCATCGATGTATAATATTTAATATCATTTTAATTTAGTAATAATGTCTGTACATCACTTATTTCATCAATCATTTAAATACCTAATAAAAAATTGTATATTTTTGACGCACTGCTCCCACAAATATACCCCTAACTCTTCTATTTCTCTTACAGCCAAATCCCGAAAACAGAATATTGAAAATTGATGTTTTTATGTAGCTTTGGGAAGTGGGATAGCTCATTTTGTAGAGAGATGAAGGTTCCAAGACAAAAACCGGCTATTGCAGATAAGTTATTCGACCTGCTAAGAGCCATGGATGGACACGGTGGGATCTGGATACCGTCCTGAAGTTATTCAGCCTCTACAAAGTGGGTACTCTTAATTGGGAAAAGGCCAGGCAGTTGAGCGTGATCTCGGTGACAGACCGCCGACCTGTAGTAATGCTTTCCTAGAAACAGTACGGTCTCCACCATGCACTGAACCCAAGACCCTTGGGAAAGAAGGCTAAAACTGGAAGATGCCATCTTGAAAGAAAAATAATTATAAATAAATACGGGAATGAAGATAAATACCAAACCAGCCAAGTACGATGAGCCTGTAACAGTAAATGATAGACCTTCGTAGCAGATGGCTTATCTCTTATTTTACAAATCGTTTTAAGTAATAACAAAGGAGTTAAATCAAGAATTTTTGACCTATATTCGCGAAATTCGAAAAACAAAATGCAGGAAGTAATAATTTTATTTATAATTTTTGCATTTTTACATATTATTAACGTTTAATGATATTATACGATGGCTTTTTTTTTTGGTTTATTTTGACATTTTAAAACCCCTTCCCACCTATTTTTATGCCATCAATTCTTTTTGCGATTTAACTCGTTTATATTTACATAGGGAGCGGAGTGGCTCAGTGGTAGAGAAATAGAAACTATGTAAATATAAAACCTGACCTATAACCACTACGACTTGTGAAAGAGTTTGGGGTTCAGTACATGGTAGAGATTGTATTGTTTCATGGACAACGGTTCTGCAATTGTAAAATCAGAGATTAGCCATCTGCTACGAAGGTCTGTCATTTACTGTCACATGCTTATCGTACTTGGCTGGTTTGGTATTTATTTTCATTCCCTTATTTATCTATAATTATTTTTCTTTCAAGATGGAATCTTCAAGTTTTAGCCTTTTTAAATTGTTTTAATTCAAATATGAAAGAGAAATGACGGTAATTAACTACTGCCACGTTAAATATAGAAGTTCGTATAAAGTCTAATACGCTTTCTTCAAAAGGATACTTGTAATTGTTATATATATTTTTTCAAACACTTTAAAATGTTTAATTAGCTTACTTTCTTCGAGTTAATCTTCTTAAGAAGACTGTTTAAAAGATCCTTAGCGAGCGGATGTGTTGAAAGTAAAAGTCTTAAAAATAATTTTATTGAAGCGGATCGGTCATCAAACAGGACCTATCTGTTACTCGCGAACAACAGTCAACCTTACAAGCTGTGCCACAACAATGAAGGGCCTTGGGTTCAGTATATGGTGAAGACTGGAAAGCATTATTACAGGTCGGTGGTCTGTCACCAAGATCACGCTCAACTGCCTGGCTTTTCCCCAATTAAGAGTACCCACTTTGTAGAGGCTGAATAACCTTAGGAAGGTATCCAGATCCCAACGTGTCCATCCATGGCTCTTAGCAGGTTGAATAATTTATCTGCAATAGCCGGTTTTGATCCCGGAACCTTCATTTCTCTACAAAATCAGCTATCCCACTTCCCAAAGCTACAGACAAACATCGGTTTTCAATATTTTGTTTTCGGGATTTGGCTGTAAGAGAAATAGAAGAGTTAGGGGTATATTTGTGGGAGCAGTGCATCAAAAATATAATTTTTTTTTTATTAGATATATAAATTAATGATGAAATGAGTGATGTACAGACATTAATACTAAATTAAAATGATATTAAATATTATAATTCGATGTTATTCATGAATTCAATGTGAGTCTCCATCTACACTGTAGAACCGATCATAATTAACGGAAACAAAACACCGAATATTTAGTCCAGTGGTCCCCTTCCAGGAGGCGCCCAGGGCGTAGGGGATACAAGTCAGGATGAAGGCCGAGACCAGTTGAAAATGAAAAATTCTGACTTAATTTTAGTTATTTTTCTCTGACCAGTACTTCTTTACTTTAAATATAAACTTATAATGTTGTATCTTGTGGCAGTAAAACTTAATGTTGTGCTTTCTAAGAAATACTTATTATTTTCTTTCATATGCCCATATAATGCATGCCCATCCATTGCATATATTATGCAAGGAGGGGTAGGAGGAATTTCATTTGAACAGGATGGTGGCGTGGTACAAAAATGGGAATCACTGCCTTAGACTAACACATTTTTCTCCTGATTTTATAAACTCCATTTCCTCTTAAGAGATAGTCATAGATAGTGAGTTAGAGATATAATGCACAAAAATTAATTTTTGTGTTATCATTGACTGCACCCCCTGACCAATTCAATTCATCATTCAAGATGTAATCACTTAGGTTGATAGTACTCAAGTCATATATGAACTTTTTTTCATTGAAACCACTTTTAATAAATAAACTTTTTTTTTCTTAGTTGATACAAGTGGATTAAATACAAGTAATTTAAATAAAGATAACTTTTATTAATTGTGCATCGTAGTTATTGATATTATAATTGATAAATTTTACAAGAGTTAGGAAAAAAGTGATCCCTCATGGAGTTAGTTGAGAATATTTAATCCATGATTTTATATTGCTTGTTCGCCTACCATCAGGAAAGTTCTTGTATGGATTTTTTCATAAAATCAAGTAGAACTGAGGAGATAAAATAATAATCCATCTTAAATTTCTTGTTAGTTTTTAAAATATATTTCTCTTCATCAATAGTTAACATTGGTTATCTCTATGTAATAGTAAGAAAAATTAAAAATATTAATTTTTTTTAATTATTAAAAAACAATTAGATTATTTACTTTGATTTACAATTTTTTGTGCTTCTGGGTTTTATGATTATAAAATGTTGATTTTCATTAATATTTATTTTTACTCATGATAGAGTATGGTTTAAATATCATGTAAGATGAACAATTTAGCCTATTATAATGTATTAATGCCTTTAAATATTTGATAGAGAATGTTAAGCTTCAAGAAAAAATAATTCATTAAATATTTACACAAAGTTTTATCATGATTCTTACACCGAATATTTTCTGTTGCTTATAATTCTTCATTCTTCTAAACATGTAGTCCTTTATGCCTATATTTAAATACATTAAGTATGATTTATGCTTTAATAATACAATTAATTATTCATTTAAATTTTTAATCATAATTATTAATATTATAAATCACACGATTATAACAGATCAATTGCTGGGTATTGTTATATAATTTTTTCCGTTTGGTACATTTATTATATATAAGCTAATTAATATTCCACAAATTTAAAGGTAAATTAAAATTGAAGAAAAATTATAAGTTTCTTGTATACATTCTATTACATGTTTTGATTTTTAATTGTGTATATATTTGTCCTTGATTACTTTCATTTTATGATAAAAGCTATAACATATTATCATATCAAGTATAATAAGTATTATAACTATGCACATAATAATAAGTATAATTATAATAAGTATTAAGCAACTTATTATTGTTTGTTTACAGAATATTTAATATGAAAATTAAGATAATTTTAAAGACAACATTAGGATCCATAGGAAGAAACATTTTGTTATTATTATATAATCTTTTTCCATATAATACTTATATTATAGGTATGCTAATAAATATTCAAAATATTTAAACAAATGAAGTAAATTAAAATTGAAATAATATTTAACTTTTTTATGTTCATACTACATATGTTGATTTTTAATTGTGTAAATATTAGTCATATGAATATTATAATTATATTTAATGGTAATAACTATAAAAAACTTGTTATTTCTTGTTAACAGAATATTCTATGTGAAAATTAGGATATTTCCTAAGGCAAAATAGTGCCTCCAATTCAAGAAATATTTTGGCACCATGTTTTTCTTTATGACTGTAAATTAATGATTATAATTAAGTATAGAAATTAAAAATATATAAAAAAAAGGTTTATGAGGGAAATAAAAACCACATCCTTGAACAATGCTGTTACAGTATATTTTAATGAGTACCAGTTAAATGACAATAACACATCCTTATGTGTACTAACAATTATATTCAAACATCAATGCAATATTATTTGGAAAAATGTTATATTTTTTAAGTCATAAAAATACCATAAATTTCTATTTGAATACACACAATTATATATGGTTATTGGTTTTATTAAATAACAACTACCAAGTTCATTGTTTTGATTCATGTAGACAGCGAAACATATACATACTGACCATTTGTTCATCGCCTTCCATGTATGTTTATGAGCAAGATCTCCAAAGAATCTATAATCATTTTAAACATTCAGTTTATAACTGACTGATTATTTCCTAAATGTTAACCAGTGCACTTTTCGAAATTCCAACAATGAATAATTGTCTTTATTTAAAGAACTAAAAACCTATTTTCAAAATTTTTTTTGTTTATCAATAAAAACTTTATGCCTGTATTTACACTCCTCTGTTTCATTATGCTTATATATATATATATATATATATATATATATACTAACCAACATGAAAATATATAGGTAAATATACTCATATATAGGTTTGCTAGACTTTGAATTTCTAATCATGATAACATTCTTTATGTTATCTTTTCTGATTTTAAAATAGCGAATTTCAAATTAAACCTGTATCATGTACACATATTTTTTTTGGAATGTCACGGAAATTTGCAAATAGGAACTCATGTTAGCTTATTGCACAATAGTGATCAGTATTATAACTTCCTTTCTTCATAAAGTTCATAGACCATACAAAACAATGAACTTAATCTAATCATATAACAACTACAACCTATTTCTAAATCTTACCAATAAGAAAATTGTTTGAAGAAATATACATTTGAAGCCAACCTAACCGACCTTTTTCTAAACCGTGGTTTAATAGAATCAATGGGTTCAGGTGGCAATGTTGGTTGGTATACCAGGAGCTAAATGCCTATATGTGCCTAATATATACAGTGTTCTTAAGACAAAAATAGCTTCTAACGTTAACCATTCTATTACATTCTCCATCTTACAGCCACACATTCACACGCATTAACATTTTTTTCATCAGTCGTTTTATTAGTCGTTAGTAATGAGGATATAATATCGTTTAAATCAAATCGAATATATTTTTTTTTAGGGGGGGGGGATAATCAGGAAACTTAAACGCTTGTCATCGTAAATTCAAGATCCGTTTCCGAAACCATATGTATTGATATTATTTATTTGGGTGTTAACGCATGTAAAATAATGAAATTAAGGATGCATTAGAAAAAATCCCCAAAACAAAGCCTTGAGTCTCTACAATACTGGGGGGAAAAGCAAGCAGTCAATATTTAGCCAATTCAGACATCGTCAGGAGACACATCAAAATCAGAGACACATCAGAGAAGACCAGCACATCTCACACCAACAGTCTAAACTGACTCATCAAATAGAAACAGTAACCTTGCTCCAAGACGCTTCCCAAACAACTCTGGAGTAAAACGTCGAATGATTGTTTTTTCCAGTATTTTATAGAATTAAGACTTTGTTTTCTATGATTTATGTCTCTTTTAGAATTTTAGCTCAATTATGTTGATAATAAAATTGAGGTAAATGGATAAAATAAAAGTAAATCGCAAAGTATCTATTCTCAGGTTTTCCAAAATTTTAATAGAAAAAAAAAATTTAATCGTCATTTACTATGTCCATAAAGAAGAATTTTCCTTTAAACTTCTGGCTGGACATTAATTTTTCCAACTAAAAACACACATTTTTTGTATTTTTTGTTTGTTAATTAACATATTTCGCGAATGTGTATACAATTACAACAGATTTCATATCAGCTTCAATTTGTATCTGATTATTTTTCAAACCACTTGATTTTAATGAAATGATTGGAAGAACATCAAGTTTTTTTCCCATGGAACTTTAGAGATATTTGTTTCAATAAAAAAAAAAAAAATAAGGCATTTTACAAATAAAAATCGCATCGTTCAACCTTCGAACATAGTTCTGCAAGTAGAGCGATTCTCTCTAAATTATATATATATATATATATATATATATATATATATATATATATATATATATATATATATATATATATATATATATATATTTTCACTTGAGGACAATTGTTGGAAAGGAAATGGGAAACTGCGAAATGGGATAATTAAAGATGGAGACATGAGGAGAATATCATTCGTACATGGAAGAATTAATATCAAGCTTAATGAAACTTATACTTCCACTGAAATACAAGAAGGGTTCCTTTACAGGAACGATTGTATTCATTAAGACTAAATTTAATATTATATATTACGTCTTTTATCAGGTCCCCCCAACAAAAAAAATCGTCCACAGATATAAGTAAATTTTCCGTTGATGAGATTTAGGCTATTTACAGCCATCAATGCTTTAGGATCATCGCGGGCCTGATCTATGGACAGGGTCGTGGGCACCTAAGGATTTTATTTCATAGATTACAATATATTTGCGATTTCGTTTCAATTCATCGACAATAATGAATTATTTTAGATGTAAATTAGTAAGAATAACTTTGCAATGCTCTAAATTAAATAGATTTTTGTTGGCATCAACAATCAAGTGATGTTACGCGGGTACCCTTTGGGTTAGTCAGGGGTTTGAACAAAGGACTAAAAGAGGAAATGGTATGTGAAACCTCTCCAGACTAATATCAATACCGTTGAAGTATTAAGAACAAATAATACAAAATAAATAATATTCTGAAAAAAATAGGTCACATTTTTTTTTATCTATCACTTATATCATCTTTCTTTTTTCCCTTGAAGTCGGTGGAATATTAAAAATAAATAACCGTCTCTAGATGGAATAACCAAAGAAGGAATGATTCGTTCTGGCCGAATTGCATAAATTATTCTTCATATTCGGTTTACACAGCTTCTAGTGTACATACAACTAATCTCCAGATAATATATCTAATTTTAAATAAGTGGGGATTGTTATGCTGTGTGTCTGAAAACTGTCCCTTGAATCTATTACTCTGTACCTTAACTACCACTTTTCTCTCTCATTCATGGCACTGGCACATCGAAATCAAAATTAACACAACCAGAATACAAGTGGCCGATGTATCCGAGTACTTGGAAGCCGCCTTGTTAAAAACACCGAGAAATCGATAAGGGTACACCAATGAGATATATTTTTTTGAACAAGAAAAGCATGAGCAATGATGTCATGTCTATAACATTTAAGCTACATATTGTAAAACATATATTTATATAATTAACACCGAACACCGAGGAAAAATTATGAATTAATGTGTGCGTTCGCGGCAAGGTTATCAACCATTCTTCTATAGCTAACTTACAGTTAACAGTATTACACTTATAACACATTTATCTGATAAAACTGACGATAATGAACATATGACATATAGATAGAGCATATATGTTTTTTTTTTATAACTTGACAGACACTGTAAATTACTCTAAAACACACATATTATGTTTGTTACAACGGCAACAATCGGAAAAACTGGCCAATTTCACGTTTTCGACAAGGGACGAAAGGTCAATGACGTCAGGAAACGATTCACGACTTCGAGGCCGATGGTTGCGCACCCTATCGCGGAACTCTGAGAACCGAAATAGAAAAATCCTTGCAAGTATTATCGAATAGCAGTATCGTCGCACCGAGATATATCAACATACAAATAGACTTTCTAAGTGTGAACTACATGCGTCTCTACCAGCTTCTGCTGGGAGAGCCTTCAAGCGACTAACATAGATTATACATTGATTTGTTATAAATTAATAATTCAACAGCTTACAACATGAAATATAATTGCTTCTCAAGCACCATAAAGTCAACATTCAACAAATAAAACAAGAATCTTCATAAATTACATCTTAAATAGCAATAAAACTATACACAACAATCGAAAGTGAACAATAAAAATCTGACTTTGATCGAACAATACGAAACTGTAACTCTACTAATATACTTACTTCCACACGACACCGTTCTCACCACAACAGTTACACTAAGAAAATAAACTTTTATCTTTCCCGATTCACCCTCTTCGCTAATATTTATAAAACTTTACAACTACCAGAATTTAAAAACTATTTAACAAGCCAAAATAAAATAGTTGACTTTATATTCATAAATAGGTTTTTATATATATATATATATATTTATATTTATATATTTATTAAATGTAATAAAAATATTTCGGATATAAATCTAATATCGTTATGTACATGCCTGGCTCCGGTCTTGAACACACGCAACGGAACCTCCACAAGCGACTCGAAAGACCTTAGTCCGAATTTCTCATACCTCTTTAAAACCGGAACCCGATTCGAAAACTTCGCGAAGCCCCAGGAGGGACTTGACTTTCCAAAAGAAAGAAAAGAAGCCCTTCTCCGGGCTGTGAATGATAGACAGTGCAAGGCAAGAAGCTCAACGAAATGAAGTCTCAAAATATAAACTATTTCCATTTAAACTCAATAGGCCAACGAACTTTAACTAAATCCCATCCCGATCCGATCCGCGCTTGTCCTGGCCTTGTATTGTCTTTTCACAGGTAACTCATATTTTGGATAACAATTTCTAATCTAATAAAATAATCTGACAAGTTTCGCATCTACTGTCATTGATTAGACGTGAGAACCGAAGACGAACGAAAATGATCGAAACTTATTTCCTCAACTGAAATCTTATCTAATTTCAACCAAGCAAAAAACGAACAATTTTATTAAAAATATATATTTTTAAAATAACGACTTTCTAAAATATCTCATTTGTATTTTTTGTAATTTCTATTTTTTTTTTTATATTATAAACTTATCCAATAATTTAAAATTTTTCAGTCTGTAACATTAATAAAGAGGTGAAGGTTAAATTCTATAATGACATTAATACGATCTGGATATTTGAAATAAATCTAAGTTAACATAAAAATACAACTATAACAGATAAGATTGATTTTTAAAAAATAATCCAAGTCTTACAGTATCGCATAAGGAAAGCTCTAAGGGGTTTATCATTTGATCATGATTTCATGGTGATAAATTATTTCACTTACATCTTAAAAGGAAAAAGAATCGTTCATAAAAATAAAATAAAAACGTTCTTATATCATAGACAATATTGATAAAACAACATAATTAATCCTGATATACATATAGTGTATAGAATAACATATATAATAATATAATAAACATATAATACACTAGTTATATAAAACAGAAAACAATAATAATAATAATAATAATTTTCGGTTATAACATGGAAAATATAAGCTCATAATAGGTGGGATAAAATGAAAACACATGTGACTTGTTTCAGACGTTGGGCAATCGTGAACACCATGGACCTATTCTTTTGTCATCATTTCCAACAAAAGTCGGCCGTTTCGACAAAAATTTCAAGTCAATTCAACGTCGAAGTGGATGTTGATGAGGCAACTGGCAAGGACGACTATTATCCAGGTTGTAAAGATCAATTCATTTGAGCGACGTCCGCCATCTGCAAAAAAGAACGTATCGCTAGTTTGTTAATTTGAAATCCTAATACTAATAACAAAACATCTATTTATATGCTTATAAATGTATTTATAGGCTTATAAATATATTTATCGGCTTTTATATGTGTATATAAGCTCCTCTAACTGATGGAGTCATGACTTCCACTCTAGACACTATAATTTCAATTTTATTTAGTCTTCAGTTTCTTACGACTAAAATCGTCCATAATGTCCCATTTGTTTCTGATTTGCCCCGAATCCGATATCAACCGATTTATGATCAACTTTATTCCCACTTAAACCTACTAGTTTCCTCTTCAATTCCTCGTAATCCTGACAGGCGTCGGAAAAGAAGATGGGCTCGTAACCTTCCAACTTATATCTGTTATTAGAGTTATACCAGTGGGTATTTTTCTACTTGCCATAATACCATGCCATTAAACACCATTGATATTATTTACATGTATTATTATGGTACTGTTGTAAATCTCAATAAAGAAATTTAAAAAATATATTATTATATTATATTAGAGAAGAATTGGTCGACTGTATCTTCTAATTTAAGGAAGAAATAGTTGGGGGTGCAGTCAAAGAAAACACCAAAATAAGAAAAACTTATTTATTATGTGCCGACGTTTCGGCCTACAATGTAGGCCATCTTCAGGGCTAAGAGAGAGAAACAAACAAAAATATATAAAAACGTAGCAGTAACAAGAATATATAAAAAGTGGTACAGGAGTGAAAAAATAAAAGTAGTGACTAGATATGATGAAATAGTGAAAAGATAAAATAGTGAATAGATAAAAATAGTGACTAGATATGATGAAATGGTGAATATATATATGATAAATAAGAAACAATATAAGACTGGTTACAGAATATAAGAAAGAATAAAGAATAAAAAAGAAAGAATATAAGACTGGTTACAGAATATAATAAACTTAAAAAGTGATAGATAAAAATAAAATTGTAGATGATGAAAAGAAATAATAATGGTGACAGATATAAAAAACAAGAATACGAATATAAAATATAAAAAATACAAGTCAAGAAAGGATAAAATGTAAACAATAATATAAAGGGAAAGAAAAATGAGGAGGTAAACGGAAAGATACAAGAAGAGAAGATTAAAATTATAGAAAAAGGGGGGGGTTACATAGGTATGAGGGGTTACATAGGTAAAGTGTAATAATATAAGCATATATAGAAATAAAAGCTTGATAAATTTCAAAAATGAAACATTGAACATAGTGGTATTTATAACTATGCACTATGAGGAATGAAAAGAAAAAGAAAATATAAGTAAGGGAAGTTAATATGTAACTGTATACAGTAGGAAGCAGTGGCATTAATGCAAAATAAGATGTGAATATAACATAAACATGTAGAAAATAGGTAAAGAAATACAGAGGATGAAAAATATGAGGCTAAATAATAATGAACTCTATACATTAACAAATGATGGATGCCAAAAGAAGGTGTGAGAACAGGTGAGAAGAAAGGTGAATGTGAAAAGGATGGAGATAAGATAAATACCAAGGTATGTACTAACCGAATAAAACACGAGGCAGCGAGGAGAGCTCAGAATGCAGTGAGAGCAATAATACGTTATAAAAATACGTTAGGTCCGCTGGAGGAAGCGATCCAGGCGAATTCTGACGGCCAAACAAATAATATTCCATCTCCTCCCACAACCCAACCGCTTCTAAACTCTCCGAACACGCCCTATCCTTTAACCACATTTTTGACTTCGAAAATACGTCGATCCTGGCCTCCGTTCCTAATTATAATAAACGCATCCTCTCAGAAACCATTCACATCAATTTAGATTCCTCTACCGTTAATGCCAAGACCGACTCCCATCACCTATCCCTAACCTACTCCCAAATTTTTAATTTACTAAAATAACCTTACATTCTTAATTTTTTATACCATTCTTTTATTAATTACATGTTGAGCATTGACTTTTAATTTTTCACGCATTTTACATTATTTACGGTCACTTATATCCAGGCATCTGCATTTCTCCTTTTTAATTTTATTTATTTTTAATTTTAATTTATATAAAATATAATATATAATATATATTTTTAATTTTAATTAATTCCATATAATTTTTCACGCTATTTACATTATTTACGGTCTCTTATTGCCTCCACATCTGCTTATCTCCTTCCCCCTTCTTTGTCATTATTTGTTTGGCCGTCAGAATTCGCCTGGATCGCTTCCTCCAGCGGACCTAACGTATTTTTATAACGTATTATTGCTCTCACTGCATTCTGAGCTCTCCTCGCTGCCTCGTGTTTTATTCGGTTAGTACATACCTTGGTATTTATCTTATCTCCATCCTTTTCACATTCACCTTTCTTCTCACCTGTTCTCACACCTTCTTTTGGCATCCATCATTTGTTAATGTATAGAGTTCATTATTATTTAGCCTCATATTTTTCATCCTCTGTATTTCTTTACCTATTTTCTACATGTTTATGTTATATTCACATCTTATTTTGCATTAATGCCACTGCTTCCTACTGTATACAGTTACATATTAACTTCCCTTACTTATATTTTCTTTTTCTTTTCATTCCTCATAGTGCATAGTTATAAATACCACTATGTTCAATGTTTCATTTTTGAAATTTATCAAGCTTTTATTTCTATATATGCTTATATTATTACACTTTACCTATGTAACCCCTCATACCTATGTAACCCCCCCCTTTTTCTATAATTTTAATCTTCTCTTCTTGTATCTTTCCGTTTACCTCCTCATTTTTCTTTCCCTTTATATTATTGTTTACATTTTATCCTTTCTTGACTTGTATTTTTTATATTTTATATTCGTATTCTTGTTTTTTATATCTGTCACCATTATTATTTCTTTTCATCATCTACAATTTTATTTTTATCTATCACTTTTTAAGTTTATTATATTCTGTAACCAGTCTTATATTCTTTCTTTTTTATTCTTTATTCTTTCTTATATTCTGTAACCAGTCTTATATTGTTTCTTATTTATCATATATATATTCACCATTTCATCATATCTAGTCACTATTTTTATCTATTCACTATTTTATCTTTTCACTATTTCATCATATCTAGTCACTACTTTTATTTTTTCACTCCTGTACCACTTTTTATATATTCTTGTTACTGCTACGTTTTTATATATTTTTGTTTGTTTCTCTCTCTTAGCCCTGAAGATGGCCTACATTGTAGGCCGAAACGTCGGCACATAATAAATAAGTTTTTCTTATTTTGGTGTTTTCTTTGACTGCACCCCCAACTATTTCTTCCTTATATTATATTATATAATAATGCCAAACCTACGGACAAGTATACAAAGTTATCACCCCAACTATTTCGCAATAATTTATTCGCTTGGCGAGAGAATGAAAAAAAACCCGAGCGAGGTGTGAGATAAGAGATGGAAAAGGTTGAGTGATGTGCCTATGACAGCCTCCTGCCCAAACACCACCGCCTCCGACAACAACTCCACCCTTTGCCTCCCCCAAAACTACCTCCTGATTAACCACTCTCTTCTCCACCACCAAGAAGAAAACAGCCGGCTTTTGTCCATCCTCTCCTACATATCGATGCTTCTCTTCAATCGCGGCTCATTTCATCGGCAAGTACTTACCTAGTTTATGATATTACCCAACATAAGTTCCAAACAAAAGAAGGAACAAAGAATTATTATCGTTTGTTTAATATAAATAACCTAAATGGAACATGCAATTACGCCAACAGGTGTATATTAAACTCAGGCATTGGCGTTGTCATTCAATCAGGATCTTTAGACGTATAAGAGAACTTTTTAAAATTTTTGTAACTGCCGTTTCAAAAAATGATTAAATTGGCACGTGTATTTGGATTCTCATACGTGGGTGGCTAAAGGCAGAAGTCAGTAATAAACCTCAGGTTAATAAAACATGGGAGATCGAGAAAGCCAATGTAAATATTTTTTATACACGACTATCACATAGAAATGGAATTACGGAATAGAGCTTTGAGATTCCTCTAAGGCATTTCTCTCGTATCCAATCCTTTCAATCTGAAATCCTCAATGCTCCTTACTTTGTAACGAATAAAATCATCCATTACTAATAAAGTCAGCAATAAAAATTACGTCCCATAAAACATGGGAAATAGAGAAAGCCAATGTAAATATTTTTTTTTTTATTCATGACTATCACAAAGATGTGTACTTACAGAATAGAGTTTTGAGGCTCCACTAAGCCATCGGATTTCTCTCGTATCCAATCCTTACAATCTAAAATCCTTCGTAAAATCCTCAATGCTTGCTACGAATAAAATCTTCCATAATTATAACTATCTGCTCGCATCAACTGTTCTCGCAGGACCTAGGCCACGCTGACGAGCTTCCTCCTGATCTTGCTCTTCGTCATCGATCCACCTTAGAAGTGGTCACACTCATTTCCGCTTTCCTCCTGATCTTCCATCTCAGCCCTCCCTATTTTATTATATTGACAATGAGGATTCTGATAGAAGTTTTGGAGTTCTATATTTTTCCATATCCTGGCGTAAAAAAACATACAGTTAAACGCCTTATGGAATTCCTAACCCTTTTTCCATATCCGGCATTGTACATTCTCCTGTATTGGACCAAATATCTTTCGTAATTAATCCATAATTAACAGATTCAGCAATAAACATTGAGTCATTGATAAAACACATGCATGTTCATAATGTGTTCGAGAAAACCAATTCATATATTATGTTTTGTATACGTTAGTATTATGAGAACTATTTGGACGGTAAAATTGTTTGACCACACCCCCCGACCGTTTCAAACATTTCTACAAAAAAAATGTAATGGAAGAAGAGAGACCCCATGGAACGAATAATGTTTTGATCTGGCTCTGTAAATGTTGTTAACGACCCTGGAAGATGTGAACACGGGACAGATGTAGCCGAAATGAAGCGTGTGGTTGGGATAAACAGCGGGAACAGGGAACATTGATATGACTTGCAAATGGCGGCAACTCACTCTCTGCCCTTCTGTCCGACGGAGGGGACTTGGCTTCCTGCTTCTTGTTCTCCAGCTTGTCCACGTTGTTAGCACTCGCCTTCATTCCTTTAACACCTGCTAAACAAAAAGTAGCATTCATATTTTTATAGGACAACAATAACTGTCAACAATAAAATAGTTACAAAATCAATGGTGGATAATCAGGATGTCGTCATAATTTATATATTACCTTATATGTCTCGTTTGCACACTTCTCAATTTTTTTTCTTTTAATTTATGGCATTGGAAACTTCCATCCATGCAGCCAGCTATGTATTTACTTGGTTAACTGATAGGTTAGATGCCAACAGCACGCGGTTTTTCCCTGATGGTTACCGCCCGAACACTTCTCAATGACCAATGGCAATATAATAATATATAATAAGTCTGTCTCATTATCCTGAACAGCATCTTCAAGATTAGGGAATTTTCATATACGAAGGCACTATAGGGTCTTGTGTCAAGTATTGAGTCATCCATGGCTTAATCTTTGAGATAAGCATATGACTACTGGCAGGATCAACTGAGCCGAACAATTATGTAGCTAGCCGAACTAAAAACTAATAAATAAATAATAGTCAATGTAAATAAAAAACGACACTGTAATGGCCGCTTAAACATGTGTCATGTCCGGAACTACTCGTCCGCTAACAGAACAGATGTGCCATGCTACCGCCGATTTTTTTTGGGTTGTACCGCAATGCCTGGGCGATGATTTATGAACAGAATCATGATTTGATATTAGATAATAATTGTTTTTAATTAAAAAAATTTCTTAATTAATATTATTCGGTCGGTGACAGTACAGGTGGGATACGGAAAAAAATGAGGAAAATACAATGGACATAAAACGGACAAATAAACTTTCTTCTTATTTAATAATTTCTGCTATAATTAACTCTTTCCGTGACATGAATATCTGATTTCGATCGTATTTGGAAATAAAAATGGATATACGAAGGATATCATGTTTGTTATTATTATCATGTTTCTTATACGAATGAAATTAGGAAACCAACATTTTATGTGTAAGATTTGACAAATACCGTTACGAATAGGTAAATATGTTATTTAAATTGTTTATTTTCGCATAAAGAATTATTTAATGAATTTACATAGTTTTTTAAAGTTAATTCTTCTAAAACATAGCCGTGCCGACATTTGACTGCATAGTAAGTGTTAATAATAAAAAAAACAAAAAAAAGTAGAAAATAATTTTCAATCAGCTTTAGAATAGAATAGAATAGAAAAGTAACTTTATTCTGGAACTAAGTCCCTTTCGAATAACAAATATGAATACCTAGAAAAAGAAACGTAATGTTTATCTGGCCAGAAGGCTCAATGTTACAAATCAGAAAGCGTGTAAAAAGTGACAGAAAACAATTTAAAAAGAAATATTACAACAAAAAATAATAATAAGTAAATAAACAGTACGAATCATGGCAAGATGTTAAGCAAATAAAGAGAATAGATAAATCCATAACTTTTGTTAAATGCATGAGCTATCATGCAATAATTTCTTTACATGATGTACATCTTCTTAAAAAACAAATTTAAAACAACTAAATAACACTATGAATTATTCTATACCTTACATCCTAATCAAATGACTAACCTTTGGAAAAGCAAGGATTTACATGAGGATAGTGAGGGACTATGACGGATGTTTGACGGAGGGATTGAGTTCCACACTGTGGTGGAGCGGGCGAGAAAGGAACGTTCTGTGGGGACGTATATAGAGATCGGAAAGGCGGGATCTTGTTTTATAGTATTGAGCTGAGGATTTGAATAAAAGGAGACTGTAGATATAGAAGGGTGTTAAGAGTGAATGGATTACTTAACTACGCAGTAAGTTTTACGTAAGAATAGAGTTGTTAACAAACAAATTCATTTTATCGTAAAAAAGCGTGGGGTGCTTTTAAATATATACTCTTAAAGACTCTACTTTTACTTATATCATTCAATAAAATATTTACAACAATTAACATCAAGCACTCTTTTTTTACTATAAAAGGAATTTTCATTCATCAGTCTGTTTTATTTTAAACTTACTGAAAATTATTTTCTACTTGTTATTTTTGTTTCCTATTAAAGCTTGTTTTTTAAAACTATTAATTATAAAGAAGTAGCTCATTGTGTGGAGCGCTTAGTTGCTCTGTATATCCCCGAGTATCGTATCACGCTGCGGCAGATAAATTATTTATGCTTTTAACTAGATAAGATCGACCCTTGGGATCTACAGGCTTTTTTGAAAATCACCCAGTCTCTATAAATTGGGTACCCAAAATCACTAACGCATTATTTTTTCTTCATCACCATCATAATCAATCCTCTTTACCGCCTAAGCAGTGTGAGGAGGAATTCTGCACAGCCTTCTCCAGCTCTGTCGGTCTTCCACCAACTGTGCTCTTCTGCTTCAATGGAGTCCCCTCTTCTCAAAGTCCTTCCTCACATCTTCTTCCCTTCTCCTCCTAGGTCGTCCTCTTCCTCGTATTCCCTCCACTTTGGCTCGGTAGGTTTCGCTAACAATTCTGCTAGGATCCATCCGCAGGAGGTTTCCAAGCCATCTCAGTCTGTTTTCCTCTATTAGCTCGTTGGCTGGACTCTGTCTCTTTTTGTTTTGCCCTCTATCTTCCTGAGAAATCTCATTTCTGCTGCTTGTATTCTGGATTGGTGTTTCTTTGTCAGCGTACATGATTCTGAAGAGTACGTGAGGACAGGGAGGAATGTTGACTTAAATTTAGCTACTTTCGTTTCCTTTTCTACTTCTCTTCGGTTAAGAAAACCTCTCTTAACCACTTCAAACATTCTGCCCGCGGCACCGATTCTCTCGGTCACTTCCAAATCGATGTTTCCGTTTTCGTTTAGATGCGCTCCCAGGTATTTGAAGTTCTCCATTTGTTCCTAGACTTTATCTGCAACTCTAATGACCCTCATTATTCTCCTAGGCTTGTTTCCTACCCTCATCACTTTTGTTTTATTAGGGTTTATATGATTTTGATATTTGAGGGTTGATATTTATAGCCAGCAATTTTTCTTTTTATCTGCTAACATTGTGCTGGACGTTTCTGTCATTCTCTGAGAAAACCGCAATGTCATCCGCAAATGCGAGCGGTGAGAGGCTTATTGGGCTCAGATTAGCACATCCCAGGTGGAACTTCCTCATTTTTGTCTTGGCCTTTCGAAGAGCTGAATCCATGACCAAAATGAACAGTAGGGGACTCAGACTACTCCCTGCCGGATTCCAATGGTGGTCTCAATTTCCTGAGAAGTGTAATTGGCAAATTTTACTACACTCCTCATTTTCTGATATAAACTTTCAACCGCAAGTATATGACCTTAATCCATTCCGTTTTCTCTTAAGGCTTGCAAGATATCAGTTTTCTTACACGGTCAAACGCTTTTGTGAGCTCGACAAAGCACAGAGACAATTCCTTCTCCTTTTCTAGGACTTTTTCAAAAACCTGTCTCATTGCAAAAATCAGGTCTTGGGTGCTCCGATTTTCACGAAAGCCGTATTGTTCCTCTTGGAGCTATCCTTCAACTCGTCTTCGTATTCTCTTTTCCAAGATTTTGGAATGTATCTTGCTTGGCACACTTAAGAGGGATATACCTCGGTGGTTATTATAGTCCCTGTTGTCTCCTTTCTTAAAGTTGGGACTATAACAGCCATTTCCCAATCCTTCAGGATTTTCTTCTGTTTCCAAACTAAATTTAGTAGATGGAGCATAATCTCCTTTCCTAAAATCCTATATATTTTAACATTTCGGGACTTTTTCGTCAATACCTGCGGATTTTCCTAGCTTCATGGTTAGCAGGGCTTCTTCTAATTCGTCCACATCAATATAATCCTCTTCCTCCAAGAGATCTCCATCTTTCTGTTCTTCACTTATGTGTGGAATCTGTGCATTTCCCTCTAATAGCTCTTGAAAATATTCTTTCCACCTTTCCATTATTCGTTCGTTATCCATGAGAATATTTCCTTCTTTGTCATTTACAAACTTCAAAGCCGGTACTCTTTCTTTCCTCATTTCTCTTAGTACACGGTAGAATACTTTTTGATTCTGATTATTTTTTCTTAATATTTAAAACGTAATTTTCCACCGTATTGTTGATTCCTGAAAACAAGGTAGTTTTTCTAAACTTTAGAAAAAGTAGCCTTTCCAATAATAATTCCGCTCAATATTTAGCAAACGCTTAATAGAGTAGCTCAGTGAGTAGAGTGCTGAGTTGCTATGCTCTTCTAATCTCTATAAATTGGGTACCCTAAACTGCTTGCAAAGGCAAATGCAAAAGACAAATCACCTGCTTGCACAACCTGGTCTTATAAATACTACTGTATCATGAATTCTTCATGAGTTGTCGTGGTACAGGTTTAGATAAAGTGAATATTCTTATAAGAAATATTTGCATCTTTATGCTAAAGTATATTAATCACTGTTTTTCATGAGGTTTTACATTGTAGTTATTAACTTTTATTCAGAGAATTAAGGATATGCTTTCCACTAAGACCCCAACTTAGTTAAAGGAAAATTTCCCTTCACATTTTTTACTTTCATTACATTAATTCAGTCAGTCTTCAGTGAACGAAGGAAAACTGATAGTTGTTTCTTCTTCTTAAATCATTCTTTTTAGATCTCAGAAAATAATATTTTTTTTTTATAATTAAACATTTAATACTCGATTCATATAGTTATAGAAAGTAGCTTTTCCCGCGAGACTTCAGCTTAATAAGTGCACATTCTTGTAAGATTGTATGGAGTAACCTATGTAATGAGTTGAAGTATATCGACTACTATCTTCAGGTCATTTCCACTACATAAACTAATGTCTAAAATACGAAATCACTTTCCTGTACAACCGTGGACCAGTACAGTCTCTACCATGTACTGAACCCCAGACCCGTTCACAGGTAGTAGGTACAGGTTTTTTTTTTAGAGCGCTGAATTGTTGAGCTGTGAGTACTAGATTCGAATAAGGCTGTGGTAAATAGATTATATAATATTTTAACAGGTATAGATCGACCCTGTGAGATCTGCAGACCCTCCTGGGGCTCAAGCAGTTCCCCTAGCAAGAGGGTACTCATAGCTAGACGTAAAACCTGGCGGTTGAATTTGATATCACTACATAATTGTCTTAGAAACGGTATTAGACATACCATTTACTGAGCCCAATAACTTTAAATTATTGATATAGATTCAGTATTGTGATAAATTAATAAACTGTAAATTAGCAACACATAAAATTATTATATATAAAACTAAATGTTTGTTGATTTCTGGAGTTTATGATATTTACCTTTCTCCTTTTTCTCTTTCGGCTTTTCGACGGGTTTCTCTTCATTCTCGAACTCGATTGGTGTATCTGTAATAAAATATTTTATTTTCTGACCAAACAAAAAAAAAAAAATAGATGAAAAATCAAAACAATTATATAAGTGGTATATTTACTATATTGTAATTGTAGTGCTAAAGAACTAATATTTGGGCAGACCAATGGCCATTACAGATCATGAAAGTTTAAGAGAACTATTGGGGATTCTTCAAATCGGCCACTGAAATTCCAAGCATTTTTCGATGTGTGTCCCGCAGATTTTCAGTGAGAGCTGATTGTTAAGAAGAATAGGGAATTAAATGTCAGAGCTTTAAACTCTAATGTTTAATGGAATGCTGGTTTAGGAAATGGATTAATGAAGATCTAAATAGATAGCATCAGGTCAGTGAAAATACATTCAAAATATTCCAATAGAATTTTTATTTTTTTATTTTTTTTTTGTTTGGCCTTGGAGCTCAATTGGCAATTAAGTGCCTTGGATAGCTCAATTGGCAGAGCGATGTCACGGTGAGACAAAGGTTCCGGGTTCAAATCCCGGTCGAGGGCCTATCTTTTCTCTTTAAAAAATAAAAATATTTATAACTCATAAAAAATGACCAATAATTATAAAAAATTATTCCAATAGAAGTGTGAAAGTAAATTTATGTGAAGTTCTACTTGTTCGAAGGGGATGATACTGTACTTATTTTAGGTAATAATATCACATTAACGGAACAATAAGTTGAAATGTGTCTCAAAATCAGCCCTGTAGCTTTAACTGGTACCCATCTTATTTTTTAAATTATATAAACAATTTTATTTAAAGAAACCTGTGTACGATAATGCAAATTACAATTAAAAACCCGGAGAAAAAATGTTGCGTAACCTAATGTAATGCGTCCCAGTTGACTTTTAAACTTAAAACAATTGTGACGGTTTGTGTTATGGCTCAGTTTTTTCAACAATTTTTAGAAAAGATATATTTTATTTTATTATTACCATTCGTAGATTTTAGTGCTGTTTTCATATGCAAAATTTTACGATACTCTTATTTTATTCGTTATGATAGGAAATGCTACCAATGTTTTCATAGGTCGAGTCCTGAACTTTTCTCTCCCCAAGTTTTTTCATCTCTTTTGGAAACAAAAATTGAGAAAAATGTATAAAATGGTGTCACAAATTGTAATCATTCTTAACCAAGAAGTTTGTATGTGTTTTTGTTTAATAAAATAATCCAAAATAAAATAGTTTAAAATATGTATAACCTATATAGATTTCATTTTTATTGTTAAATCGTAAAGATGCATGCAAAAAGGTCATTATGCCTTTTTGGCATTTTGTTTTTATGTTTTGAAATATTTAACTATTTTAAATGTAATTTTATTACTAATTAGCTTCTTTGTATTTTCAGGCTTCAATTAATTTGCTTTATTTAATGCTCCTGATATTAAATAAATTGTAAATTATTAACTTGAATGAGGACGAACTTTAAGGAAATATATTTAGTTTTGTCCAAAAATAAAACTAACATTCATAGGTATAGAACAGAAATGCTTTAGCCACTTGTTTGGTTGATACCGCGACCTGTGTGACGAAAATATGTCCGAGATGTTTGGTTACAAACTTACGGGTGACCAAGAATCTGTGGTCCTCACCGGATTTGCGGACGACCAGGCTGTTTCGGCACGTAACAAGGGTGCTGCAGAAAGAATCATTAACGGCGTTCAAAGGATGCTTGCAGAGATTGGTTTGGCTGTCAACCCAAGCAAGAGTGTGGGTATCTTGATTGAAAAAGGAGAGCTGCGGACCACTACGCTCTCTTTAGAGAATGGAGATGTCATCCATACATGTAAGGCTGAAGTGCGAATAAAATATTTAGGATGCACATTCTCGGGAGAGCTAGTATTTGATGAGGAGGCGGTGACTAAATTAAGTGATAATTTAGACAAATTAGTGAGCTCTTCTCTACTCAAGCCGGAACAAAAGGTCAACGTTGTCAATCAGTACCTGTTTCCGGGACTGACCTATCCTCTCCAAACCGCGCCCCTAACAAAGATACGTCCTGCGGTGTTAGAAGGCATTGATGTAAATATCCGCAGAAGTATCAAGGCCATTATCGGGCTACCTGCGAACACCTCTACGGCCATGATGTACGCACCAAGGAGGTATCGAGGCCTGGGACTGATCCACTGTCAATGGGAGGCTCCACTTCAGCATTGGCCAATTGCCCAGCGACTGTCTAATGTCCCAGATGCCCTGTTCCAGTCTACATTTAATTATGAAACGGAAGCAGCTCAATGTCTAGAAAGGCTGGGAGTTGATCAGGCCTTCCGAAGCGTGAGAGCTCTACGACAGTCGCTGCGTGAGAATTCTTTCGAAGAATGGGCTAATTGTAAATGGCAGGGCGTTGGAGTCCGTCATTTCAAGGAGACACCGAAAGCCAATAGGTATATATGCGAGAAACAGGTACTTTCGGGGTCTGAATGGACCAACGCCCTAAAACTGAACATCAATTATGCGCCTCTGCGTGGAGTCCCAGGAGCCGGCGGACAGGTGAGAGCAGTTGGGTCCCCCTGTCGCAAATGCGGCAGAGAGTCAGAAACACCAGCCCATGTGCTGGGAAAATGCCCCAACAACTCCCTCCTCATAACACGCCGACACCACAGGGTCAAACACGAAATAATGAGGCTCCTAAAGAAAAAAGACTTCGCCTGCTTTGATGAGGTCTATTGTATCGACACGGAGGGATCCACAAGATATGCAGATATTGTCGCATTTCCGAAGACCGGAAAGGTAGCCTGGGTGTTGGATCCGACGGTGAGATTTGAAAATAATGACCTTGACCAGGCGGGTGGAGTGGAAAGGGAAAAGAAGGTAATATATGACAAATGCATCCCTTTCCTAAAGGAGAAATTCCGCGAGACCTTCGGAGAGAGAGAGTTCACCGTGAGAGGCCTCTGGTTTGGGTCTCGCGGAACGATTCCAAAAAGAACATGGAGCTTCCTCGATGACCTGGGTGTCAATGGCAGGGATGTGGCGGTGCTCGCCGAGAATATTATTCTTGACTCCCTGGGGATAATGCACCATACCATCATGTATATAGTAGCTGATACCCCACACGCTGATTTTTTTTTTTTTAATTTATTTATCTTCATAAATTGTATGGTAGTGTATGTGTGCTTGGTTTATCTGGTTTGTATTTTCTTTATTTTCTTGTATATGAAAAAAAAGAAAAAGAAAAGAGGGAAAAGAAAGTAGAAACAAAATTAAGAATTGTACTGTAGTTTTTAAGTATGCATTTTAAACTAACAAATTTTAATGTACATTATGTCCGATTGGATTGAACAGTATGCTGTGTATAAAGGCAATCCAATATAATTGGACAGCACTGCTGAAAATAAAGCATTTCTCTCTCTCTATAATTAGTTTTTTTTGTTTTAAAAACATAATTTTTAATTTTTTAAATTCATATGATTTAGGAGTAACATGACGATTATTTATTATTTTTTTAATTAGGAGTCGGATTATTCATAGTTGATTCTATGACTTTCAGCAAACGAGATAACTGTGTTTTCTTCATAATATAATATATTCAATCCAAAGAACACGAAATGAACGTTGTTAAAAATCAAAACATCCAAGTAAATATATATATATATATATATATATATATATATATATATATATATATATATATAGTTCTTAGACCAAATTTCTGGAATAAGGACAAACTAGAATAACTTGAGAGGATTTATTTAAGACTTAAGATATGGATAAAAGATTAACTCCAATAAAACAAGAATAAGTCGGTTTTAAAACAATTTCAGTGTGTCAGATACAATGTTTTTTGAACTAATGGAAACTTTAATGGAGGTTAATTAAATATTTAAGGAAGGTGTAATAGGTGTTGTAGGTTCCGACTTTCAGACCGACAGTTGCATATACATTATTTTTTTTTTTTTAACGACCGTGAATCGTGGATCGTTGTGAATCCTGTGTTAAACGGAGACCCTCCTTTGGCTCACTCGAACTCTATAAAGTGATAGATGTTAGAGTTATCTATCGGTTTAGTGTTATCTCAGCCAAATCATCTTCTACACAAGGTTTGGGTGGCCCATACGATGTACTGAACTCAATACTCTTCATGAGCATTGGTGTTGAGGTTGATAATTAGGTTAGATGTAAATGTATTGTTGGAAACAATTTTGGGATTTTATAGGTCACTGTAGCCGTGGGGAATGGGTTATAGTTTAAGACGGGTTGGATGTCACTGGAAAGTTACTTAGAAATATGGTTTATATCTGCTTTGATGTACGAAAGAATTAGGAAGGTATCAGCAAAAGGTTCGAACACTTCATTGCCAATCCGAGTTAATTCGACACTAAAAAGATCAAATTGATGCTTATGCGATGTTTGTATCGATCGGTAATTTCATGATCCATAATCCAGAGGGTCGCCTCTACTCCTGCTACAATACAAGTGCCACTGTTACCTTTCTTAACGGTTTCTTCGGTGACTGGTTGCGTGGTGGTGGTCATCAAAGCAGAAGCTTAGAAGAAAAAAAAATTAAAATTAAAAGTTAGTCAGAAACGAAAAAAGAGCATGCAGTAATGTGCTTGTAGCGTGGGGCATATAGGAATGGGTTGTGCATGTAGTGCGCTCTACAACTACTGGGGTAAACTACTGACTGCGTGGCTTCTTCAAGTCTGCCTATCAGTTGATAAAGGTCGAAATGATTGATTGTATATGCTTGGTCATAATAAACAATGAAACGCATAAAGAAACGGCATAATGACTGAGACTGTTGAATTCTCATCAAAATGCTTGAGGTAATAAAATCTTGAATAATTTACGAAGCTACATTAGATATATGATATTATAAGTAATCTTAACTATGGGGAATGAACAACAAATTTAAAATTATGAAAAACAAATATAATAATTTTAAAATAAGAGTTACGAAATTCGAAGATGGTGGAATAGCTGACATAATAAGGAAACTGCAACAGCATCCAATCTACCGACACAAATTGATAATTAAAAGACGGTGCTTTGGGGAATTTGGTGGCGGCTAGTCGATTGTGATTTGTTACGTAACGTGGAACACAGAAAGGAGTTGAAGAACTATTGCCTAATGGAAATAGTATAAAATTAGAAATTAAATTAGATTTATTATGCAGAAATATAACTATAAAAACGACTAGGAATATGAAAATGTAGCTTAAAAGCAACCGAAAGCCTGAATTATATCATCTAGGATTATAGACAAGTCTTCTGCTTACCTTGCACCTACTGATACTGAATTCCACCAAATGGATGTCTTATTCCATCGTACTCTTGTTTTTCGCCTTGCTCAAGTTGATAACATACATTGTTCAGATTCATTCTTCACCTGTCTGCCTCATTGATTCGGTTGACACGACTTTACACCTCAATCCCGCTAATTTAAATTGCCTTTAAAAGGCGAATATCGTTATAAATAGTGTTAAAATCGTATCCACCTAACCATCTCCCGATATCCCAAAAGACTAGGAAACAAATATATGAAGACTTTATTTTTGAATGGTGAGACACCGTTGTAATCAAACCGGGAGGAAATGCAGTCCTCTTAATGAACTGTCGAAGATATAGAAATATAAAAATATCCAAGTATGGATTATCAGAAGTTTCAGGATGATGATAAACTTCTTGATGATATGAGAATCTTAAATAATAGATGTTTTTATGTAAAATATAATCACATTTTTCTTTTTTTTAAAGAGAGTTGTTAAATTTTTGATAAAGTCAATGGGGTAAGAAATGGTGAAGGGAGTTGGTGGCCCCATCTCCCAGTCTTCTGACTGCACTCAATCACTGGTCCTCCAAGTAGGGGGAAACCCAGTACTGGGGGGGGGGTGTTTAGTCCGGGCTTTCTTCCTCCAGAGGGGATCAAAGTATCTAGGAAGCCAGTTGTCCCGAGATTACGGGGCCGATTTTCTGGTCTAATCCCCGGGAAAATAGATTCACTGATTCATACTTTATCAATTGGCCACGCTGAGAGGCACAAACGGAGGAAGGAAAAAGAGAAGAAGAAGAATGGGATAAGAATAGGAAAATCCTGGTTTTCCCTGCATTGGGCCACAATGAATAACTATCAGCTATCCTAAGGAGGTCTTAAGATGCATCGTTGGATGCTTAGGATGATGGTAACATTATATCATACTTATTTTATATCATCTAGATTTTATTATTCTGTTCAATTCAGTGTTATGGAGCTGGAAGTAGAAATATCCACCCCCAAAATAACTACTTCCTAGTGGGAGCTTACTAGTACGCCAGATCCCAAACCCTTCCCGAGAATTGTGTAATTACTTCAGCAAACTATTCCAATATTAAACGATAGAACTATTCATAATCTTTATCTCTACGCTATCCACAATTATCCCAATGGATATTGTTTTTCAATTATATATAAATATATATTTGTGCAAAGAGCAATAAATTCTAAAAATTTTATAAATTATCCGATACAATATGGTAGTATCTTCTGATTCTAAGGTTGAAAAAGTTACTATATTGAAGTAAACATCCTGATTTTAACGTACTTAAACTTCATCTGGTGATTAAGCTAGCTATGTTTATGTATGTGATGATAACATTTTATTATAATGCAATTGGGAAAAAACACAATGCAAAGCCTTATGTTTCAAATCCAGTAACACACCCAATTATCAGTTGACGTTTCGCCTATTCAGGCATTATCAAGACACAAAAAAAAGGGTTGTATGTTGAACGTCTTGGTGGTGGGGTGCTGTCTCATGTTTGGAGCCTGTTTGGGCTGTTGTTCCTTGGGATGTATTGCACCTTTTTCTTCGAGATGTGATTCACATAACCCTTTTTTTTTTTTTTGTGTCTTAATAATGCCTGAATAGGCGAAACGTCGACTGGTAAGTGGGTGTATTACTGGATTAACATAAGGCTTTGCATTGTAGTTTTTCCCAATTGCATTATAATAAATAATAGTGTTTATTTTTGAGTTTTTGGCTCTATTTTATTGATAACATTTTATTATTTTGTCCAATTCAATGTTATGGAGCTGGAAGTGGAAATATCCATCCCTAAAATAACTGCATCCTACAGTTAAAAAAAATTAAAACGATATTGACGGATCTTATTTACGGACATTGAAGAGCTTGTGGTTTCTCCGGATGGGATTGAAGGGCGTTCTTCACATACATATGCACATGCACGAACATGCTCAGGCCTTTAAAGATAGACCGGAAAGAAAAACAGAAGCAATTTGGACACAGAAAAGAAAGCAAAAATATGTGAAACGAATGAAAGGCAATGGAAGAGAAAAGGAGAACAATTGATATAAACATAGTCTATAGTTGCTCAATCGTAAAAAATATATACTAGAACATAAAATACTACTAATTTATATTGGACATTCTAATACCAATAATAATGGTGATTTCACTGTGACGATTACATAATTTACATATTTAAATATAAATGTAAAGAAAACTGCGTCCCTAATATACGAAAGTTTTCTCAATTTTGTATTTACTGCGATAGTGTCACAGCCTTCCTGACCCAACACCTGTTATAAATAAAATATACGAGAGGGAATAGTTTTAATGCAGGGTTACAGTATTTTGAGTTATTTAATTGAATTTTATAAGAAATACGAAGTAAAGGCATTGAATTCTGTTTCTTTGTTTTTTTCAGGTGAGAGAATGCTTAGTTGAGAATGATTTTAATTATTTAAGACATGTAAATATGAATGTATTATAAATAAATCTTGTTTTTTTTTCAGAGAAACAATTCCGTCTTTATTGCTAAATCCAAAGGCATACAACCATTATAAATTTATAAAATATCATTATAAAACAGCATTTGTTTGCAATTACACTACAAAAAATGGAAAAATTAAGATTTGACTTTATTATGAAATTGTCGGCAGATGGAAAATCTAACCTAGTATGCATAACATCTATAGCTACACCTCTTGGAAAGATTTCCGAAATTCCACCCGAATCACAAGCTGTAAACTTACATCAAGAAATTATTAAAACATCAAACTTTGCTAAGGTAAGAAAATCGTTAATTAAAAGGCACCAAAGTAGGAAAGTATGGATAACCTAAACGGAGTAGATTTCAAAAATATATTTAGATGAAGAAAAAAACATACAATTTATTGACATTTACTCAGAGGAAATAATTGAAACAACAGACACTTTTTCAGTTTCAAGATTCAGATTTCAAGGAATTCCTCTAACAGTCTTTCTAACGTTTGACAGACAAGTCAAACGTTAGAAAGACTGTTAGAGGAATTCCTTGAAATCTGAAACTCAAAATTTAGCGATTATAGCAAATGATTTTATTTTAGAGAATTTCAATGGCAGACATATTCATATATTTACATATGAATGTATTATAAATGAATCTTTGTTTTTTCAGAGAAACAATTCCGTCTTTATTTCTAAATCCAAAGGCATACAACCATTATAAAATTATAAAATATCATTATATAAATTTAATTATGTATTACTGAGCTGTTGATTGAGGTTGATAGATACAGACCCTGTGAAATCTGTAACATCCTGGGACTAGTCATTCTTTATAAATTGACTACGCTTAACTGGAGCGAAAACACGACCGTCGATTGTAATCTCGGACAATTTATAAACAGTACAATCATGGTTTGTAGTTGTTAAGGTTTTGTTTTTTACTACTACTCTGCTGTGAACAAAAGAATTATATCTGATTCAATTTAATTTCCTAAAATTGTCAATTGAACATCTCAATTTTATATTTCCAAGATTTTTAAAAATGTTTTTCCATTTGTTTTCTAGTAAACGATTCAATACTAATTCTTTAAAATATAATCATAATTCATATTTTGATTACAATCATTATGTGTTCTATTACTAATTGTTATGGTGATACAAGTTCGAATGAATGATTATGAGAACAATAGAGGCTCGAAACGTTGCGAAAATGAATTTTAACGAATAGACTGAATTTCAAGAACGAAAGTCAAAATTAATTATAAATAGTCAAGAAAAGTTGATAAGAAGATGCCGATATATATATATATATATAATCTTTTCTCTTCAAAATAAAAGAAATAACAACAAAATTAAATAATCAAAAAGATCAATAAATAAATATGTATATATCGTGTGCCACTGAAGAATTATTTAGTTTATTAAATGTTGCCAATTGGAAAGCGTTAAGTCATTACGTGCTGGAGGCCATGTCGCGGTTAATTAGCCAATAGATAGATGGATAGATGTTGATATAATCATAGATTGAGGGGATAAAATACAAAAATAGGGTGACGTACGTAATAAAAAAAAAATGAAGGCATATTAATTGAAATATGAAATATGTTTATATTGATTTCTTAATTATTAAAGATTTAATTGAATTCAAGCATTATGTTTGTTATTATTATTAGATGCTTTTATATAATTTATATATTAAATTTCAAATTGTTTATGTATATTCATTTATACTTAATTGTTGTCTAACACAGACCTTGATAGACGGATCACCCTTTGTTTCTATATATATTAACGTTTTCCTACGAAGTGTCACAAGAAGTAATCATATAAAATTCTGGATTTTTTTTTTACCTTTGTGCTCAAAGCGCAGATCTGGAAGGGATCGACCTTGGTATACCAGGAATACAGAAACAAGGCCTCCTAGCCATTGGCTATCTGAAGTAGAGAGACGGCACGCCGGGATCTGCCGGTATCTGTCAGAAGCGGGGGGGGGGAGGGGATAAAAGATATTGCTTTGCAGCAACCGATTCGGGAGATAGGCGTTTTGTTTAGGGACAGTGGAACTTTATGTAGGAAGTCCTCCAATGTCAAACATTCCTGACACTCGGTCGGGTTTAGCATTCATCAACAAATATTGTTGCGAGATAATTCCAATGGCACTTCATATATTTGCGTGCCATTGTTGACTCAGTCAACTTCCCTGTTTACATATCTCAATTTCGATATCGATATCATTCGATATGGATGTATAAGTCATTAATTTTCCTATATAAATATAATCTGGTTTGAGTTATATTGAATTAAGTAACTGAATTAGATATAAAAATAACAAATTTCCCTTAATTATAAAAACTCAGGTCTCTAATAAAATAATTATAAATTTGATGGTAATGTGAAAAATATCTAATTCTTCCCTTAATTGTTTAATTACACCTCACACATCTGAAACTACTTTTCAGAGTTTTGCCCCAACAACAACCGTTATCAATGATCTATAGAGAACCTTCGATGTAAATAAATTTGATATTAATTTCAAAATTAAAATGGACTCTATTATATATCATCAGTTTGGACTTTAGTTTAAGGAGCTTACTTCTCAGGAGCTTTGAGATCCCAAAACATGCTTTATTAGCTGATACTATCCTGGCTCTGATTGCCTCCTCCTCATCCAAATTCTCGTCTATACGGCTTCATTACAATATTGAATAGTAGAGGTGCCAGCGAGTCTCCTTGACTAATCTTAATTTTTTCTGTGGTTGAGCCATTTATTTTCTGTGGTTGAGCCATTTGCCCTTACGCTGCACACTGTGTTTTCCATCGTTCTCTTTACGAAGCGCACAAATTTGGATGGAATTTTCATTTCGCTCATACCTCTGAAGAGCTCACTCCTGGATATTGTATCATAGGCCGTCCTGAAATCTATGAACAGAATCCACAATGTATTATTGAACTCCTTCATTTTTTCGCATATCTGCTTCAGGGAAAAATCTGATCTATAGTAGATCTGTTAGGTCTAAAGCCTCCTTGGTATTCTCCAAGATTTCTCTCAACGTAGGGCAGTAGGTGTTTATACAGAATTATCGAGAATATCTTATAAGCAGTATTCAGTGGGCTTACCCCTCTGTAATTTTTAAATTCTGTAGAGTCTCCTTTCTTTTTGTAGATAGGCACTATAAGAGACTCTTTCCACTTTCTCGGGATCTGTTCCTCTTCCCATATTTAAGCAAATAGTTCCTGCAGCTCTTTAGTTAGAGCATTACCAGCTGCCTCGTTGAACTCAGTAAGGATACCATCTGATCCTGGTGACTTGTTATTTCTCAGCTTCATAACAATGTCGTCTAAATCCTCTCCATCCGATGGTACTGCTTCATCTTTGCTGTCATACGAGTCACATTACAATTCACTTATTTATTCCTCTGTCTGGCTTAGTAGGCCTTAGAAATAATTCCTCCATCTCATTTGGATGTCCGTCTCCAGCACCAGTGGCCGCCCCTCCTCATTTTTCACCTCTCTCCTTCTAGAGCAGTAACTGGTTTTACACGACTCCACTTCTTTAAAGAATTTTTTGCTATCGTTGTTTCTTCTTGAGCTTTCGACATCTTTAACCTTATTGTAAAAAGCTTTACTTTTCATCCCTTTCAAGATCTTCTTTGCTTCTCTGCTTGCTTCCTGGTACTCTTTCTTGTTATTTCTTGTGCTCATACTCAGGTATTTTAATCTTTTCTCATTTCGTTTTCGAATCGTCTCTTTACATTCTTCATCAAACCATATATTATGTGATGGTTTCTTGTCCATCTTGCAGTATTTGCTCGCGGTTTCCGTTATAATTTCCTTAATATGATTCCAATGGGCATTCACTTAACATCCATCTTCTACTACCGGTGTATTTTTGACTCCTTCCTCTACTCTAAGGGAAAAACATTTATGTATTTATACAAAAGACTTCAGTGGGATCTTCTGGTTTAGAACGTGTCGCTAAACTTTTCGCCAATGTTTCGCCAGACATGCTGCTGACTTCTTCAGGGCAGAAAAGAGAATCCATTCTTTCTGATGATCATTCTTTCCCCGTTGTCATTTGATTTGTTATGGAGACTATTCGTTCCAATTGATGGTATGAACTCTGTTCTTTACCTACTTGGGCATTAAAATCTACCATAAAAATCTTCACATCACCAGAGGGACAACCTCTCACGATTCTATCCAGATCTTCATAGAAAACATCTATTTATTCGTCGTTCTTTTCCTCTGTTAGGGCGTGTATATTTATCACTGAAATATGCCTGGCCCTTCCTCTCAATTTCAGGGTGCATATTCTTCCACTAATTGGTTGAAAATCAACTACGGCTGATTGTAATCTCTTACCAACAAGAAATGCTATCCCGAACTCATGTTTTTATTTACTTCCACTATAGTTGATACTTGCTTCTTTTCTTTTGAGAGTACCGGTACCATTCCATCGTACATCTTGAATTGTAGCGAGTTCAACTTTCATTCGGCTCAATTGTTCTATAGGCTCTTGCATAGCTCGGAGTCTAGTTAACTAAACCCACAGGCGCAGTCATATATATATATATATATATATATGTGTATATATTATATATGTATATATATTATATATTATATTATAGATATATATTTATATTTATTTCCGCTGGCATTATAGACCATGACAGATCTTTGGCAGCACTTTGTTGTTAGATAACACATATACTCGCATACTGCTTATAGAGAGAGCGTCACCAAGCCATACGTTGCTACGAACCATGGCTTCTATGGTGCTACGGTAGGTTTCACTTAGCACTGTAACAAGTATCTTTGGGACTGATTCACCAATGTCAACAAGTGAACAATCACTGTCATGGACATGAAAATTGTCTCAGCAACCTTTTTTGGTCGCGGATCAAAATCAATCAAAATTTGAGTACTTGAGTATTTGAGTAAAAATTCGTTTGGTTCAGAGATATTTTTTTAATATAATGGCCTAGTTAGCTAATAGTAATAAATATTTTACTAAGCAAATAATTACAAACAAAGTTGAATGAAATTCATCTTTAAACGTTCTCTCCGATATCGATGGTTATGCTTTATATTACATTTTATAAACTATAATTTGTTTTCAAAATTAGAGAGGGTAACTTGAAATTATTAAACGGGTCACCGGCGGGTCATATGTTGCCGACCACTGGTCTATCTTATACGAGAGCTTAAAGAGAGATGAGATCTTATACGAGATATTATCTTATACTCGTAAATAACTATGATTGCATATATTACTGAGTAGGAAAAATATCGTTATTTTAGGTCTATATTTCATTGATCTCGCAACCAATTTAATTAATTTTAGCTGCTGAGTTGCTCATAAACAAAGCACCTGGCAACAATCAGACTTTGGGACTTTGTACTACATGAGTGAATGCAATGGGGTCGCTATTAGTAGTAACACAGGGCTTGGGTGTTAATTGCAGCTTTGTAATACAGTTAATTAGGTGTTTCTCATTACTACTGGGTTAGCCCACGTTGTCCCTATCACGGAGTATCGGGCTACTCACAGCGGCTACCGTGGTCATCTTTCTCTACTTCGGAACAGGGAAGAGTTTCGTCGTATATTACCGAAACCTCATAGTAAGAATGTAACAAGGCTGAATAATTGTGGGGGGGGGGGGAGGGGAGAACGGTCTAGGAAATAATAGTGAGGCATGTATTACCACGTTAACACGCCTTCAAGTTGGGACGTAAGGTTCAAGGTATGGTTGAATTCAGTATTTCTTTACTATTGATGGGATTAATAAATTATGTTATTATGAAAAATAGGGAGGTTGTTCAGTGTGTAGAGTTCTGAGTCGCTATTCCGAAGATTCCGGGTTCAGATATGGTTGTGGCAGACAAATTATTCAATTCCTTAACACCCGTAGAGAGAACCTGTGGGATGTTCAGACCCTTCTGTGGTACTCACTAAACCCTTCAATAACTAAAATAACCTCAGACTGCATTAGCAGTAGAGAGGATGGACTAATATCCTTACAAACAAAAACAAAATAAACAAACCCTACAATCTTAATCAAAAACTCAAATGACGTAGTAGCTTCTTGTGTTTTTTTTTCCGGTGTGTATTTTTACCAATACATAAAATGTATTTAGTACCTAATAAAGATATCAAAGAAATAAAGCGTGAGGGTTTATCCCGAATCAATTATAAAGCTGACTTTAAAACTGTTTATAGAAATTCATTCCTCATTCTGATATAAGCTGGTCAGGAGATTTTTCCTATGGTTGCAGTCTTTGTCATGCATTACTATATCAATAATAATTATAATTGCGAAATCACACTGGTTGATTGTATTGTAAATTAATGAATAAAAGATAAAAGAAAATAAAGGGTTTAAAATACTGGAGCAAGAAATCTGAAAGAAGTCACAAGAGTGATTCCAACATATGGTTCCATTGTGTTCCCTGACAAGGTATTAATGTTTTGTGGAAGAAAATGGTGGAAGTCAATGAATTGATTGCTTAAATAGTTATAAACCGACATTTTGATCCAAATTGCAGGTATTCAGGTCTTGTGGATGCATTCTTGTGACCTAAATTACAAACCCTGAAACAGACCTGCAATTTGGATAAAAATATTGGTTTCTAATAAATAGTGTATCACAATTAAAGGAATTGATTCTTTGACTTCAACCAGGACCATTTTCTCGTCCAAATGTACCAACTACTAATTATTCAAGTAATAATGCTTTGTTTTTTGTTTCAAGGTAAGGGTGTTGTAAGGAATAGACTAATAAAAAGTAATAAAATCAATTAGGTTAACAAAGGCTGAGGCAGACTCGGATAAAATTGAAGCCACGCAAGTGTGTACATCCGCCATAGCAGAGCTACTGAAAGGTTACCGTAAAGTCGTATGGTGCCGTCCGTCTCGCCGCGGGAGTTCTTGGCCACGCACTTGTAAGTGCCGAAATCCTGGAGCCTGAGCTTGACAATGGTGAGCATCATCTGGACTTTGTACGGTACTTCCTGGGGTACCTCGATGGTCTGGTACTTCTTGGAGCTGTGGATCATCTGCCCGTCCTCCCTGGTCCAGTAGGTAAGGGCGTTGGGGTGAGCCTCGGTGAAACATTCCAGAGTAACGTTTCTTCCCAGTGGTGATCCAACTAGCTGGTGCGGAATCCAGAGCATCGGTGGAACTGAAACAGAATTATATAATTAGTCAATCAATACTATAAAACAAAACAAATTTTACTATGGTAACATTAGGATTACAGAATTAATTTGTATGTAATGATTAAATAAATGAGGCGTCCAGAATCAAAAGCAGACAGCTCCAAGTTTCAAAAATTAAGTTTTTCATATTTTTCGCTAGTTTAGTCAAACAATGCTTTAAGCTCCCATAACTTCACGTTCAGAACCGGATTAAAACCATGGAGAAATAAAGCGTCACAGTGTAGATATTTAAATATAAATATTTTCAAAATAATATCGAAAAAAATCTTTGAAGAATTATTAACTCAGAATTGAAGACATGTCAAATATTTTCTATCTAACTATTAGATTTTAATATGAAGGGTTGAAAGGAAGAAAAAGGCATACCTTAACGTTTATAATAATAAAAGAGGAATAGAGTAAAAATTAGAAAACATTAAAGTTTGGTACAGTTGTTTGTTATGTAGAGTTCACTAAGATGAAGATAAGCGATATATTGTAAGAGGTCTAAGCGACACGCACAGACAGTTTCATGAAATGTAAAGGGAGATGATAAAAAAAGGCTCATACACAACGATTGCTCAACATATCGATAGAGACAAATATCTCGAATACCACTTTTCGGTTCCTCAGCGATTTTTATCATCCGATATTTCGAGCTGTGGATATGAGGGGAAGAGGAAAATATAATTCGGTAATTACTTTCATTAATCTAGTGAGAGCTCATGAGTGCATCTGGAACTATTCCATTGCCACGTACCGAAAATAAATTATTTTCTTTTTCTTGATATATCTAGTGTTTTCTTTTTATTCCCAACTTGTGGAAATAAACCACACTTTTCTTCACGTGACCTCATATTTGTAAATGAAGTGATGAAAATTGTATAACCACTAACATTTTCTCGTCCTGGTCTTGCCGATTTATTGAACATTCCTAGCAATAAATTTCACAATATGTTCCTTGTCGTATTTCGCTTCATTGTGAACGCGACCTTATTGCCCTCTGCAACATACTGAAGTCCCTAGAGGAAAAAGGTGGGTTATTTTTTATGTTTTTTTAGGTAAATTTTGTAAGCATACAATTAGAAAGACATGCGTCCTACTTGTGAGACCATTATATAAAAAATTAAATCCTATACTACAAAAAATCTATTTATTCGCATACGACATATGAATTGACTGCTCACGTTTACCGAAACGGTAATGATATCGATCGTAGAATAGATAACCATTACAAACTGGGCTAAATAATATAATATATGTTTACACTCTGGCAGTGGTGAATAAACTAGGCTATTCCTATCCAGCTCTTCTGGAAAGTTTGGCTAAATGTTCCAAAATCCTCCTCGTAAATTACATAACGCTTTGCAAGTTGGTAACATGACTTGTTGTTAGACTAAATCTGAATGAATTCCTTAAGATAATTTCTAGGCGTTTTATTATCATAGGTTCCTGATTGATAGTTCGAACTATCAGTCTAACGAAATAATTCATGAATAATTGATGCTTTCATGGAAGAGGGTTCGAACTTTATAGACAAGTTCGTCATAATAATAATCCATCCGAGGGTTGCGATACATGCACCAGGTTAATTTCATGTTAATGGGAGTCCGCTCTGCATAGGATTATAGTTCGGCTTGTACAAGGAGAGGGGGAGGGAATCTGCTTACAACTAATCGATTGTATTAGAAAATCATTGGGGGGAAATCGAAGAAAAACTACATTCATGAATAATCAGTTATTGGAAATGTGTCAATTATTATTGTAAATATGAACCCTATAAGCTGATTTAAAAAAAAAAAGTTGAAAAATTAAAACCTGTATCACAACCCATGAACTGTTTTGGATTCAGTATGAGGTTGAGAGTGTACTGTTTCTGAGACAACGATTGTGCAGTATGATAATTTGCTCGAGATCACACTCAACCGCCAGGATATTCCCCTAATTAAGAGTTTAGGGGCTGGATAAGCCCTAGGAGGGTATATTGATCACACAGGGTTCATCCGTGGATGTTAACATATTAAAAAATTTATCTTCCACATTTTTATGTGAACCATCAGCACTCTACACACTGAGCTACTCCGCTTTAAAAAATTTAAGACACTATAATTACAAATGAATTAAAAAATAATAAATGAAAAATTACTGAGTTTGGATTATTAACCTATTGTACAAAGGTAGGCGGCATATGCCAGTTAATATTTTTGTAAATATCCAAGGCCTGACAAACCCCAAGGATCGACGATGGTACCTCCAATCACTGCTTACAAACAATCACGGAATGCTACTTAACGCATAAACAAACCCTCCCATCCATGCCTCGCTTTGCTCTGCGGATGTCTACCAGTCGGCTAAGCGCTTATTAAATGTATAAGCGATACTATCAATTCAGTTATATTAACTTATTAACAGCAATTTACCGTTGATTAACCACCTATATTATCTAGTGGACACACCTTATTACGGATCGAATATTCTACGGAATGCCTTATTATCGAATACCTAAAGATGTCGTTTATAAAACGCAATCCTCTTGGGTACATACTCTGCGATTTCGCATTGTGTAATCTCCTAAATTCGCCAGCAGTCTTAACCTATTTTGGATCGAATATTTTAAGAAATACTTTATTTTCCACTACCTTAGGACGTTGTATGACTCAACCCTCCCTCAATCAATAGTCAGTCAAAATTACTGAAAATACTTCCAAACGCTATCGCTTCAAGTATATTAACCGTGTGCATGCTCTGTGATTCCCCGTTGCTTGACCGAACATTCTAAGTTACGCCTTATTTTTTATTAAATGAATCGTTGGGTGAGAACGAAAACTAACAAGAATTTCTTAACCACGCTTTTATTTCTTCTTGAACTCCAATTTCCTAGTTGTCACATATAATAATAATAACTACAATAACTAAATAATCGACCAAGCTGATCCTCCATAGTCCTTCATTCTCACGGAATGTTGCATTCTTCTCTCCTCCATCCATCCTCCACCCATACCATCTCCCTTCCACAAGAACAATGATGTTTTTGAAATGGCTCCTAAATGCAATCCTCATCAGTAATTCAGAGTATCTTAGGTTCTTCTTTCATCTCTTATCATAAGCTCTGGCTTTTCAAGTTATAATTTATTGTTGTTTATAATAATAAATTAAAACATATACAACAGTCCTGGCAAAAATAACCACAGACATAGTTTTATCTCTTAAATCATTTAATTTTTATTTTGAAGAGAAAAGATTTGCACCGGCCGGGATTCGAACCCGGGTCGTCCGTCTCTCTTAAATTAAAACAGCACATCTCTCTTCAACATTACAAATATTCTCAGCAACCTTGCACCAAGGCGTTCTACAAACAAATAAGGCAAAAGAAGGTAATATTTCATTTCGTGAATGGTCATGATGACGCCTGAATTTGCGATATCTAGGTTAGTTTTTCCAGTATTTTATGGACTTTTCCTATAGATTTCTGAGATTTTTCTATTTATGATTTATGTCTCTTTTTTTAGTTTTTCCTCATTTTTGTTGTTTTGTTAATATTAATTCTTTAAACCTCGTATGTATCTACATCTTACTCTCTTATTACTCTTATTAAATAAAGTTAATCTACATTGTTTTGAGATTAATAAAATGTCTATATTGTATGTATAATATATTGTATGTATAATTTTTTTGATTGGTTGTTTTTGTGTTTTCTTGCTAGATGTTTTTATAGCATCCCCAGTCGTTCTAGCATTACCTTCCTTTTTCGTAGTTGATTGTTAAACCTCTTGGAGTGATGCTCCTGTTTCTATTTGATAAGTCTGTCCGGACTGTTGATGTGAGATGTGCTTTACTTAATATTCTTTGATTTGTTTTTCATTTTGTATAATGTATGTATTTTAGAGAATTAAGGCTTTGCTATTCTGAGATTTTTCCTGTTTTATTATAATTCATATTTTACGTCCCTTTTGGAGCTGCTGCTCATTTTTATTTTAAAAACTAAAACACTGCTATATAATAGTAACTAGATAGTAAGACTAAAAATATATATGACTGTCTGTTTAGGAGGTGCCAGGCAATGCCTGACACACCTTCAGCACACGCCTATACTCGAAGTCCAATGTCCCATATACGATCTGAAATAAATTTATGCGCATACTTCTGAGTATTTAGCTAAAGGCGGTTAGTATATTTTTTTAAGTTGTTTGGATGAGCCATTTAGAATCGAACCTCTTTGTGTTCATTTCTAAATAATACATCTTGACAAAAAACTTCAAAATATCTGTTTTTGTACCGAACAGCAAACTAAATCCTGAAAGAGCTTTTGGATCGGCAATAGTGAATCGTAAGGCCTTTGAATATTAGCCTAAAAAAAAAAAAACGCGCAATAAAGAAGGGTTCAGATAAAGGCCGGGTCTCTAGAGAACTATGGATGAAAAGATTCAATCAAAGGTTCCGATTAAAATCCTTAACTTTATATTCAATTTTTTTTTCGGGAAGGGGGAGCATCCAATGGTTTTTTTCTATTTATATCCGTTAATCTTGTATAGAAGCTTTTAAACTTCACGTTTTTCAAATAAAATTATTGTATTTGTTTGTAAACGATTCGAGTATTCCCATTGAATAGTATTAATTAGAAAATAAATATCTAACTCGCTTCAACGGGTATGAAGTATGAACATTTGACTTTTCAATATCTAGTACTTCCATCCCTAATCAAACAAAGTTATTATACTCTTACACAGAAATATGTTGTATACAAATAATATAAACAAAAATATTTACTCCTTAGTACAACCCGATTCAAATTAATGAATTAATTAAAACTGAATAATGTTGGAATAAGAACCTTTCCAATTACCCCCATCTTCACCACAGCAAGTTAATTTTGATTGTGAACTTACCAGTTCCTTCAAAACCAACTCAATTTTCATTTAGAAAGTTAGAAATAAAAACAAGTAAACTTTCAGCATTTGAATTTAGCGAATGGTTAAATTTACACGCTTATTTATCGCAGACTGAGATGAGTTGTTCTGTAGAGGGTTCCGGGTTCAAATCCCCCTGTGACATAAACTTTATTTAATGTTTAAGACATGAATGGACCCTGTTGGATCTACAGTCCCTCTAGGTGCTCACCCATCCTCTATAAAGTGGGTACAAATAATTGGGATATCCTGGCGGTTGAGCGTGATCTCGGACAAGTTACCTCCCTGCACAACGTTTGGAAAGCGAGAAGCACCTTTGGTAATAACACAAAATAGAATCGCTTATCTCGTCCGTCTGGTGCTGCTACCTATCGGGGTAGACCTAAGGGATTTGAAGCCCATCATTACTTCATTCATTTACTGGCAAACTATCGTTATGAATGGATGGGTACATTTCCTCAGCTTATTTTATATTTTGCCAAGAATTATCCTTATTTAACTTTTTTTTTTGGGACCCATTATCTTATTATGTACTCATTATATGTATGTATGTATCTTTAATTTTAATTTTAGATGGTACTGGGCTATGTTATGTTATGTTGATCTGACATAAAAAGATCGATTTGTCACGTAGATAAAGTAGTACAGCTTGGTTTCTATGGGTTTTTTTCATTAGGAATTTGGACCTAAATCTTACATACCTGGTCAAACTATCAATAATATTTATATATTTGATATATAAATATAAACGTATTTATTACAGTTATCTTCCATAATTGCTCAGCGACACCCCGGTATGTATTAGTATTATTGTCGCTCAAAAGACATGAGAAATAGCTAATAGTACGTTATATGATAGAGTAGGTTGAGAATGGAAGTATTTTATGCCACCTAAATTAGAAAATTAGACCACTCTTTGAAAGGTAGTTGGAGCAAAACGTTAAACGAGTCCTGGAAAAGAAAAAGCTCGCTGGATGATGACAAGACCTTCTTTGTCCATTTGGATCTCCTCGTTACGTTCCACTATCCTTCAATGAGAGGAAAGGATGAAGAGGTATTCTTCCGCTAGTTAAGAAGACGCACTAAGATGTTAAATTAGAGAGGACACGATTGAGGAAGGGCAGGTTGGGAATGCCAAGCAGCAGCTGGTGAAAAATATCGTCGAATATAGCTCGCTCCCCTGGTGGTTGTAAACCGAACCTTAGGACATTACCTTTACCGCCCTACACCTCAGAAATACGTCTTTGTATATTAAAAAAATAAGTAAACATTGGATGCGAAAATAATCTGTATTAGTTTTATACCTTATGATGGGCATGAAAAAATCATATTGAATAATTATTAATAGACCATATATGTATTTATATGGAAGAGAATGGTCCGAGTGGACTCCTGTTTGTGTGGGAAGTTTCCTAAACAATAAAAATGTATATTCTTGTCCGAGTGGAGGTGAAACAAAGAATTAATTACGTGAATAGTGAAAAACTATTTATTAAAAACCAACGATTCGAGCCACATTGCAGATCTCCTTCAGGGTTTTGGCAGGGATTTCGAAAGTCTACTTAGTGAGTTATCACAAGTCCCCACTTTATTTTGGCTGGGTGATCCCCAGGAGGGACCTAGATCCCATAGGAACCATCTCCGGCTGCTAACAGATTAAATAAAAGTCTGGCCAGCAACTCTGTCCTCTGCTAGATACAAAAGTATAAATAATTCAAATTATAAAATATAGTAAAAGTATTATTTTAAATTTTGAACTATAACAATGGGGTATGAGTTAATGGCAGTAACGATGAAATGGCATCTAATTAAAAATATGCCAAATGAATAATAAGTAAGTAAAAGAATGAGAACAATCTAACAAGTAGTAAATGAGATGAAATAATGACTGTAATGTACAACGAAATTTAAAATATAACTAATGTACATGTAAAACACAGAAAACTTTGTAATGTATGTCACAAGTATGAAGCAAAACCTAAAAAGTAACTTACATAACTAGGATATTAGAAGATAGAATAAATCGATTTAATGAAACTAAAGTAAATGAAATAATATAAATAATTATGTATTATGTAAACAGCCCTGAAGAAGGCCTGCAATGTGGTTCCAAAAGTCGGTTTCTAATTGATAGTTAACCGGACCGTTTACTTCTTCGAAAAAGATATATTTTATATAAATTTCGAGAGGGGGACATATACTCTACAGTCCCCTGTCTACGTCATCTCCTCAGTTGTAGATATTTTTTTTCGAAGGTACGTGATACAATTTTTTCGCATCGCCAGATTTGTCCTAATGTGAACATTTGTAAGTGACAATAGAAGGCTACAGAAGGGAGGAAGTTGATGGATGCCGTGGATTGTTGGCTTGCGGCGGAGGTGGTTTGGAAAAGTAAACAAAAGAGGGCATTAATAACCATTAAGAACAATAAAAGATGGTGTACACCACCAACCGCCCCCAGATTAATCTAACTTAGCCGCCTCTATTGTCGCCACCCCCCATTGTCATATCTAATCACGGCTTCCTTAGTGTTCTTTTAAATCCTCCGCTTCGGCCAGTTCCTCTCTTGATGGCCCGATGGCTCTTCGGGGTCGCTGATTTTCCAATCGATAATTATTAACCGACTAATGGAAAAAAACCTTGTACTAAATCCAGAATTTCTTATTTAAAAAAATCAATATATTTAGTTATCATACATACATAAAACTTTTTTTAATAGAAATGAAAAAAAATCTCAAAAAGAGACATTAACTATTTATTATAGTGCAATTGGAAAATTAAAAAAAAAATCCTTAAAGAGTATTGTGAATCATTAACTTTGAAAACACAAAGAATAATAATTTTGATGAATGTTTTTTTTAATTTTTTTATTGATATTTACAACTGGAGCCCCAAAGCTCTACTCCGTAAGTCCAAATAGGTCGCATGAAGATCATGTAGATGAGTCTTTTCTAATTAAGAGCGTTTGTCTAGTAAGTGTTGAAGTAGCCTGAAACGTCGAGCGGTTTCTTGTATTTTGAGTCTTGTATGCGGATTTCAGGTTAATCGCTTGTCGAGATGCTAACTATCGGATCTCTTCTACAGGCACAAGTGGGATATTATCAAAGGATACTGGAGGGCAGGAAGTCATTGGTTTACGACGAAAGGTAAAAGTGATTTGATGCGATTTTTGAGAATTTATTTTAATTCTCCAGTTTTGACACCATTTTTCAAGATCAGTGATATGGGATTGGAGGCATTGGGATAAAATAACTGGATTGGTGTTGACTGATAATACACATGTATAATCAACATACGTGGTAAGGATAGTATTAGGATGAATTGGGATGTCAGCTGTATAAACTGTATAAAGCATTGGGCTAAGAATACTACCTTCATGATGATGAATGTTAAAGTCCATCTTAGATCAGTTTTTATTTTTTAAACTTACAAAGTAACTTTGGCATTAGTTAGATCCATGTTTTGTAATGGATCTTAAGCTTCCAGAATTTCGTTAAAAATAAGAATCTATTTTATATTTATTATTTTTTTCGCAAGTACTTATTTTGCTTTTATTATGAGCATGTATATATTTTTATTTTATTTTATTATTTTTTTAAATTTTATTTTAAATTTTTTTTAAAATTTTAAAATGATCATACAGCTATTTAGCGCTATTAGTTATTGCCTAAAAATGGCAGATTGTAATATTTCAATAAAGTGTATATATAATAAAATAAAAAACATTTATCCAGTGAAAATCTGTCGCGATTTCAGCCCATGTTTTAAAACTGATTTTTGCAGGTGGCTTATTATTAACAATACCATGCATGTTTGACAGTTTTTCACGAGACAATAGCACTGAATCAATAAATTGCTACAGTGGGTTACAAAAATAAAGGAGTTCCGTAAAAGGGAACAATAAAACAACTACCAACTTCGGAAACATATCCCTACGAATACGAATTAAAAACAATAAATTATCCTTTATTAGAAAAGATATTCTCGAATACCTAATAGATCTTTAGCCTAAAAACACAAAAAAACCAATTCCTTTATCTTATTTCACTGCATTCTCTTTATTAAAAAAAACGGCCCTAAAATCGAAATATTGAAATAAAATGTAGCTGTCTTATTTTTTAAATTGATGAATTCCAATTAAGCTAAAAAACAGTAATAAATTTTGTATAACGGCTTAAAGCTGTAAGTGAATAGTGTGATTTGCCAATATTTAAAAATATGTATAATTTCATTGATCGAGCATGACAAAAGATTAAACAAAAAATATATTTTATTTTATTTGTTTATTAATAGTTATAATTTTAAAATATTTTTGTTTTTTGAAGAGAAAAGATTTACCTGGGCCCGGATTTGAACCCGGGTCCTTCAATGAACATTCTTCCTCGTGTATATATCGCAAACATTGAGAGGATACGGGGATATAGGATCGGTGAAGAGAACGGATTTGCCTGACTGGGATACGACCCCAGGTAGCTCAGTGATTTCGAGCACTGCGACGGAGACGCAGAAGACCCGTGTTCGATTCTCGGCCAGGGCAAATCTTTTCTCTTCAAAACAAAAATATTTTAACAAAAAATAGTTTCTCGATCTGTTACTAGGCAAATACGATAAGATATTATATCACTAAAAACACTTTTAAAAAATAGCGAGATATGTGTCATAAATTAACAACATGATTTAAACCAAATACTTAATTTTTAACCGATTTATCTTTACATTATCTGAAATCCTGGACGAGTTTTATTTTTATAATCGATAAGTAATTGTTATATTTTGATATTGTAAAAAATTTCATTCTAGAATTCAACTACTAACATTATATAAAATAAATATATTTTCTAGTCTATAATTAATTAAGTTTTCAGTAAATCAGTTCAATGAATATCATTGATTTTTATTGTTTCATGGTATTTTTATGTTATGCTTAGATTATTTCAACATGGTTATACTACTGATGTTTATTATTTCGGGTTATTTCATATAAAATGTTTGTTTTTATTATTTCCAAAATACACATATTATATATATAGATATTATTTACAATCAGTTCAATTGGACGAACAATGTTTAGTATGCCATCGAATATGTTCATAGAAAAACTATTTTTTTTATTAGTGTAATCTTGGACAATCAGCAGCCAAAGCTGCAAGAAACAATTTTACCCAGGGGTGAATCCACACATCCACATCGTACTGCTAGGATATTGACATAATACAACAAAAACATATCAAAAAACAACCGGCATTTACATGGTTTATTGGAAGGGAATATTCTTACTCGACAAAGCCAGACCTCATGTTCCATGACAGACAGTGAAGAAACTGAACAATGTCTCCCACACCCACCTTGTTCGCCACTCTTATCTTAATCAAATTTCCATCTGTGTGTAAATATTACCCATGACAATTTCCTTATGGGTAATATTTTTGAAAATGATACTCAAGTCATAGAGGCATTTTCAGACTTTATTTCCTCACTAAACTTCGAATTATGCAGTTCTGGGATTGAAAATTTGATAATTGGATAGAAAATAAGGGTAAACATTTGGAATAAAAATGCTTTGATGTAATGAAGTTGGTTTAAAAAATAACCTCTCCTTGAAACGACTCAATATTAATGATTGCAACATTGATAATTAGATTCATGTCTTGATCTTTTATAATTAATAAATTGGTGAACACCCAACCGCCTTTGGAAAGAACCCAAGTTAGAATTTTGTGGACCTAGAAATAAATTCATAATTATTTGATATTTAAATTATTACCTAGAAACTCGTAAAGACAATCCAGCTCTTTTCATTCCGTTCTTTGTAATAATTTGGTTTAAGTGAATGGGGTATCGGCCCACTCACCCAAGTCAGGTGAAGAGATTGCCTCCTCTTAGCTTCCCGACAAGCTTCCCCATTCGGGGTGGCTACCTAGCGGAGGTGGCCCAAGAGTGTGACTGTTATTGACCTTGATCTGTAGTGTGGGGGTGAGTTTAGTGTGCTGTAATCTGTGTGAATGTATGAGCGTCATTGTACGGTTCCCCCAACCTGAAGGACCAGTGACTATATGCGGTACTATGACCGGGTGATGAGACCACCACTTCCCTACGCCCTTAGGATGGACCAGGAAAGAACTGCCAGGAAGACGTACGAAACTCGCGTGAAGGGAAGAAGGCCAAGAGGAAGACCGCGCATTTCTTGGAATGATAGTGTTAAATAGGCCTTCAGGAGGCGGGATATGGACTGGAGTAAGAGAAGAGAGTTGGCCCAGGAACGATACAACTGGTCCAGACTCTACAAATTGTAAACCCACACTGTTTCAGCGGTAAACGGGGATAAAATGATGATGATGATGATGACTTAGAAACTCGTTTTTCTTTTTTTTCATCGCTTATCTCGTCCGTCCGGTGCTGCTACCTACCGGGGTAGACGTAAAGGATTTGAAGCCCACCATCTTAACTTCATTTTCTGGTGAAGTATCGTCACCTATGGATGGAGTCTTGGATTTAAAATTTTATAATACATTGGGAATATTGTATGGAAAATGAGGATAAATATATTTAATAAAAATTTTTTGGTTTCATAAAGTGTTTTACTAAAGTAATATGAGACGACCCATTAAATGGAATAATATTTATATAACTTTAACAAAGATCTTCTGGTGTCTATTTACTAAGGATTACCATTATTTTGAAAACTGGCATTTCACATAAAATAATCCAATATAATGTATTTAAGTATACATTATATTGGATCATACATTATGCTCACTATATATTATTGAATTGAAGATGTCTCTCAGAACACAGCAACATTAGTAAAATATATGTTATAATTTAAATAAGACAATACCATTGGGAATTAGGTAGAAAGTGGACGGAAGGGGGATAAAGTATACTTAATTGAGTATATATTATAAAATTCTAATCGGAGTGGATGGCTTTTTTCTGTTCTGCCTAAGCAGGCTAATGGTGAGTTAATTTTTAAGTACAGACCGTCCACGCTTCCAGACCTAGCCCCTGTTCTCACTTGTCCCCTTTTTTTCTGCGTAACCGTTCAAATTTATTCATAAAGTCAATTCCGATCAATCGGGTGAGGGATTAGGATTGAAAATACTAATAAATAACTGATGGTAGCGATGCAAAGCAGTTCTATTTTTGAAGAGGCCCGGGCAAACTCATTTTATCCGTTTCAGAATTAGTTAAAGTTTACAGATCAAACTGAATTGTACTAATCTTACATCCCAAAGTTGAACATGTAACCTGCCCTACAAATCGTGGTTGGTCAAAGAACGATTTTATTGAGAAATAAGATTCAATTAGCTGAAGAAAAAACGTTTATTTTTATTATATAAAGTTTCGCACTAGCATTTTTGTAAAGATTTAATTTTAGAAATAATTAGTTATAAAGAATGCTCAAGGAGTAGAGTGGTTCAGCGGTAGAGCTCAGAGTTGCCGTGCCGAACAACTGGATTCAAATCCCGCGCGCTAGCAGACTCTTATTTAATCTGAGATAGATCCTATGTGATCTTGAAACCACCTTGGGCTCACCAAGCCTTTATGAAGTGGGTACCAAATCATCTCCTTGCACAACCGTTGTCCAGGAAACAGTATAATCCCTACCACTTACTGAACCCAAAACCCTTCATGGGTTATAGTGGTACAGAACAAAAAAATAAACAAATATTTACATATATCCCTCCTTCAAAAGAACAACGACCTAACTAAAAAAATGGCATTTTTGAGTCAAGCCTTCAGTAGCAATTTTATTTGTTGAAGCTTTTCAATTCAGAAACAACTTATCTGGTATTTAATTTCTATGATATGGCTTTTTATTTTTATTTAAGTCGTATTTTGAGTTGTGTCATTTTTGAATCTGAAGTTTTATGGGAATAATGTGAAAGTTAAACTGAAAAAAGTTTCTAGCTTTTAAATGTTTTTAATAAAATAATTTCAATACCATCATTCCAATAAAAATGTTCTGCTTTACCCATTTTTTTTTTAAACTCATCTGATTTAATTTTGACCAGACGTGGATCATTCGTTACCTCTATTGAAAAATTAGGTTAATTGAGTCATGAAAATGTTCTTTTGAAGGATTGATATGGGTGCACCATATTAGAAATGAAAGTATACTCTGAATACAGAAGTACTTCGATATATTAGACAGCATAGAAAGAAATAAATTGGCATACTTTGGTAATGTGAAGCGAAATAAAAAGTACTATCAGATTATAGAAAAGAGAGGTACAGGCCGCCGGCGTCACACATGGTTGAAAAACCTCAGGCTGTGGACAGGATTAAAATCGGTAGACTTAAATACTCACTTAAATTGCACGGTCAATATTCTGAATCCATTCTTCAAAAGTTTCTTCGGGTTTCGACCGTGTCGTCACATTATTTTCTTACGTTTCACAAGAGAAGCTGCTGCAAGCTTCTTCAGGGCTTAATCTGACGGTTGGTAAAGAATTTTACAACACTGACGAAATCCGAAGAAATCTTTGAAGAATGGATTCATCGATGGACTTGTACCGTGCAGCGGTCAGTAATCCACTTTTAGAATTATAATAAAGTAAAATCAATCATTCTTAATTCGCTAGCTTCAATTTTAAAATGGAATGATCATAATTGCTTCTTCCGAGTATAAAATTAATAAGAGGTAGAAAATGGTCCGGATGGAGGTCAGAAAATTTCTCTTTAGTAAGAAGAACTGGTTTTTTTTAAATCAAACGTTTTGACCCACGTTGCAGATCTTCTTCAGGGCTATTTATGAGATCGAGAGTCAACAGTTGACTGTCAGTTTAAAATAAAAAAATCTTCTTACTAAAGAGAATTTTTTTTTACCTCCACCCGGACCATTTTCTTCCTAAGACACATACATAACTAATTATCCAAAAAATAATGGGATTATATTAATATTAATTAAGAATTTAGCCATTTTCGAGTATTTATTTTTAATGTTCTTACAGTGATTTAAGTGTTGATTTGGGGAATCCTTCTAAAAGGTTTTCTTTTCTGGACCTACCAAGATTGACCGAGCAATAAACACTTGAGGTAAATGGCACACCTGTTACCAACTCTTTACCCCCCCCCCCACCCAGTAAATAAGTCTGCTCCAGACCCTAAAGAATTATTTTAAGGATCCTTTTCAAACCATCAGCAATGATTCGAAAATAATATATAACAAGACGACATATTGACATATTGATCCGGTATTTAGGAATCATGACCAAAAAACGTTATTGTAGAAGGAAATAAAATAAAAAATTATGAAATCTCAAAGGATTTGACTTCTCTTAGGAATGAGAATGATATGAAGTTGTGTGATAAGGTTTATATCGAATGATCGACATATATTTTTAATTTTATGGGAGCTTTTGAAATAATAACCAGAATAATAACAATTGAATCGAAAAACAAATATTTTTCTCTCGCGATTATAGGTGATTACGTTCATAGATTAGTCCTTTTATCAAACCCACCAGAAAAGAAACAAATCTAGGAGTTGAGACCATGTAATCACCAACAGTTATAAATAAAAGATCCAATCTTTTATTAAAAAAAACAAACACATTTCTGAATAAAATATCTATATAACATTTTATATTTATTATTTATTCTTCTTCTTGCACAACTCTACAGCCCATCAATGAGCCTTGACCTCCTCAATAAGTTTCCGCCAGTCCTCCCTGTCCAGTGCAGAGGTATTCCAGTTCCGGATGTTGAGTAGGCTCCAGGAGTCCTCACTGACTCCATCCAGCATCACAGCTTCGGTCGCCCTACTCTTCTTCTGCTCTGAATCCTTTCTTCTGTAACTCTTCTGGGCCCTTCAACACTTGCTATTCTGGCCAGCCCAGGGCAACCTACCAAGCCTTATTAGTTTGACCGCGTACGGGTTGTGGAATAGACTTGCCAGCTCCCCATTGGTACGTCTTCTCCATGTTCTCCCCTCTCTAATAGGTCCATAAATTCGCTGTAAAATTCTCCTTTCAAATGCCTGAAACAATTTTTCATCTGATTTTTTGTGACCCAGGTTTCTGACCCATATAGAAGGACAGGCCGAATGAGCGGTTTATATAGAATTATCTTTGTATTCTAGGACAAGAGCTTGCTTTTTAAATTCCGCTTTATCCCACTAAGCCACTCTCTTTTTGACCTCTATTGAGACATTATTGTCGCTCCTTATGGTGGTTCCCAAGTAGGTAAAGGAGGTTACTCTTTTAATTTCAAGGCCTCCTATCTTAATAAAACCAGTCAGCTCCATCGGTCCTCTTGCGGGCATGTATTTAGTTTTGGCCTGATTAATTACTAATCCCACGCCCTCAGCAGCTCTGACCAGATTAAGGAATGCGTTTTCCAGTCCATTAAAGGATCTTCCTATGATGTCGACATCATCAGCGTAGGCCAAAATTTGTGCCGGCTTTGCGGACCACATACTGTAGAATAAGATTAAAGATTTGGCATGATAGGAAATCTTGTCTTAAACCTTTCTTGGTACCAAATTCAGCTGAGATGTTATTTTTCACACGTACTTTACATCGTGCGTCTTCCATAGTCAATTTAATCATGTTTACCAGTTTAAGCAGAGTATTCATTTCAGATAAAGCTTTGTACAACTCTTCTCTACGGATATATCCTGACCTGAAGTGAACAAGTAAATGGTGAGCTTAATGATTGTACTCCCTTGCCTTTTCTAGGATCATCCTAAGGTTGAAGATTTGATCTGCAGTAAATTTGTTTTTTCTAAACCCACACTGGTATTCACCTATTTCTTTCTCAGGATATGGTATCAATCTGGCATACAGGACGTTGGAGAAGACCTTGCATGAGTAGTTGAGTAGAGAGATTCCTCGGTAATTATTGCAGTTAAGCTGATTTCCTTTTTTATTAGATTTTGTTTATACCCAGAAGTTTATGCGCACTTTTAATTTTAATACTAGCAAACTGTTATTTTGCTAATTGTTATGTTACATTCTTCTTAATGGTTATTATGAGTGGAATCATATGAATTTATTTTTTAACACAATGTGACATGCGTATTTAAACATGTTCAAATACTCATAGCTTACTTATTTATTGGGATTTTATAACTTAACTTGGCAGAGCAAGTAGCTTTTATCATTAATTCATCCAAGAATACAACATTAAAGGGGATTCATATGTTCAGACAGGGAACTAGCTGACGCTACACACCCGAATAAATGAAGAAAAATGAAATGAGATAAAAAAATAAAGGAGTTGGTAAAGTAATGTAAAACTCTTTTTATATGAGTGAAAATTGTTTTTGTTTAATCTTACCTGTGTAAATTTGAAAGGGTAATGAGCAAGTTACCTGTTGTCTTTAAATTCCCAGCATATACCCACCCCATTATTTATCTTGCTTTTTCGTTTTTTTATTTTTATAAAGTTTGTTTTCTTCTGTCTTCTTTGTTCTTTATTCGCTGATTAGCTTCATCATTCCGTTTATTTCTAATTAATTCTTTTTTTGGACTCATTAAAATAGGGAATTGCTAATTTACAGTGTTACCATTAATGATTTCTCTCTTGAAGAACTGAGCAAAAAAAATCATCAAAAATATATCAACTCGAGTATTTGGACCTCTCTGTTCAACTGTTTGTGACATAAAAAGTGTTAAAAATAATCATAATAAATAATTATAATTAGTATAAGATAGTTCTTTGTTTAGTTAAAGTTGTGTGATTCTTAATAGGGTACGCAAGAAATAAAAATAATGATGTACCTACATTTCGTTCAAACAGTATCATTTACGGATAAAGAGGGAGGGGATCTGGCGGTTTATAAAAAAATAATATCCATCAACTTAAGGTTAGTATTTTAAACAATACTATTCTTTTTTTTGAAACTCTTTGTTTGCAAATGCAGCTCTGTAGGTCTAACAGATCCTGAGTTAAGTTCCGATCATATAATTATTAACCGGAATCTCAGCTCTATCTAATATATAAAATTGTCGTGTGGGATTATCCCACCAATGTTTTAAAATTTGTACATATTTTAAAATAAAATAAAACAAAATATTTAAAAAAAATTTTTTTTTTAAATTGTCGTGTCACAGGGTTTGTCACAAAACTCCGAAACGACTTGACCGATTCTTATAAAATTTTGTGTCTATATTCAGTAGGTCTGAGAATAGGATGTATACTATTCTTTCATACCCCTAAGCGATATGCGTCGGCCATTATTATTGATTACATGTAATTTGAATCCACCAATTATGGAATTTTACACGTTTGGTCATCAAAAATATCACCGGGAATGTTATTGAAGCAGCAATGTTGACTGAAATCTTTAAAGGAGAAGTCGTCCATCAGAACCCATAATACCGTTCAAAAGACTTCAATTTGATATACTATACGCTTGGCTTTTGCTATGACCATCAACAAGTTTCAAGGCCAGACAATGTCCATTTCCAGTTTGGACCTAGAACATTCATGTTTCTCCCATGGACAGTTATATGTTGCGTGCTCACGTGTTATTAAACCATCTAATCTATTTGTATTAGCAAAGGACAGATTAAAAAAAATATCGTGCATAGATATTTAGCGCTCAATTAAATTGAAATACATAGTTATAATTTAAAAAAATAAATAGCCATAGTTAAAAATCAACCATGATATACCTCATTAATCTAATGTTTATATTTTATCAGTTAAGAATTTTGTATATTATTTATTTATTATATACTGTACTTAGATATAAGATGAATTAAATGTAAAATCGAAAATCTATTTAATTCATTTTTTCCATTCATTCATTGTTTCTTTAAAATTCAAATTCTAACGTAATATTTTTTAATACTATTACAACAGCCACAGCAACGCGTGGCCAGGTCAGCTAGTATATATGTGTATATATATATATATATATATATATATATATATATATATATATATATTCTTCTTGACATATACGTTTCCAGTTTATTAATAAATTAAGAGAAATCCAGTACGTCGGATCGTATATACTAGTATAAAAGTTATGTTTTATTTATTGCGTACCACTCTTAGAAAACATCGAATCCGATCTCAACTCCGATTTTCTCAAAGATGGCGAATAATGGTAAATCCCTTCTCCCATCCTTTGACGATGTTAGTGGATAACTGGAAATAAGGTGGACTGAATAAGTAGCAGACGTATTAAATCTTGAAAACTTAATAAATATTTTATCTTCGTGTATTATGTTTTTTATTATATGCCACCTGAATATAAAAAAAAATTAATATGGTTTAAATCGAATGGCCATAGAGACCCTCAATATTTAATACGTAATAACTAACGCTATATTTATATGTTTATATTTCGTCATAATTCTCCGTACAGATTACGGTGTACTCCGACGCCTGTTCTTCAGTGGGCTGATCTTATACCAATAGATTTATAGTGAATATACTATTTATGATCCTTTAATATATTGAGATTAGATACAATAAATGGACTGTTTCAGAATAACGTATGACTTATAAAATACAATCCTTCTGAAAATTCAAGATATCATTATCATATATATATATAAAAGTAAACAAATTCATTATAAACAGGATATCTATACAAAATATCTTTTGCTTATCCCTTAATTTTTATTTGGGAGTGGGATTTTCCTAAAAGTAGTTATCGATATATAATTAGAATGTTGGGATTATTTCGCTCAATGCAAATAAAAAACAAACAAAAAATGTACCACTACAGCCCATGAAGGGTTTTGGGTTCAGTACACGGTATATTGTACCGTTTCTTGGAAAACGGTTGTACATGGAGGTGATGTGTCCGAGATCACGCCCAAGCGCATGTTTTCCCCCTCCTATTAAGTTACACACTTGACACCATCCGTGGGTATTAATATAATAAATAATTTATCTGCCACTGCTGTATTTGAACCCAGAACCTTCAACATAGCAACTCAGTACACTGAGCTACACCGCTACTCATAGAAAAAAAAAGTTTTATCTTTTTATCGATTTTAGGAAAAGAAAACTATGTGAAATTAAACGAAAAGATTCTATCCAACATAATGTTTATTTCAGCAACCACTACTATTGAACAATATATATATATATATATATATATATATATATATATATATATATATATAAATCCTTATCTCCCCTTGCGTTTCGGCCATCTAAGGACCACGTTATTCCAACCGATTTCTCCGTTGAGCTTTGACATCACCTCAGCACCGTTGCATGAATTCTCCATATTCTCGCCTCCTTTCTTCAGTCAGTTTTAAGATTAGATTTTTCTTGGAAACCCATGTGAGCTGCGAGCTTCATCTTCAGAACTTGGTGCTCCCCAATCCATCGTCCAGTGAAACTCCCACTGCTTGCAAATCTTTGTCTACTTCAGTGAACAATGTGAAATTAAGTAAAGATCTTGTTTGTCAATCTTTTTGAGTTCATTCGTATCACATGACCATAAAATGTAATTCTTCCTTTCCTCATCACGTCAGTTATTTTTATAGTGTGGGTGTATAACTCATGGTTATATCGTCTCCTGTTTTCATCGTTTTATTTTACCGGAACAAGGACTTATCTTAAGCTACGTCCACACTACTAGACCGTTGCTGAGACATGGTCTCAGAGACGCGGATTAGTTGGTCTAGCTAGGCGGTTGCGGAGCCGCTCCTGAGACCAATCCCCGTTGCTTAGTCCGTCTCTGAGACCAAAATCGCTGGTCTAGCGTCTCCCGCTCCGAACGGGAGACCTTAGACCAGCGGGCTGAGACACGTTCAAATCTGAGCAATATTCAACATTATTATTGTCATTATAAATTGTGATTATACATTTTAATAATAATTATTGTAATTATAGATCGTAACTATCATGTGTATACTTAAAATTAAAAATAATAATTTAATTATGTTAATTATAATATAATTGAATGACCGGTCTTAATTTATTTAACATTATTTCCCTCTTCTCATGACCCAACCAAACCACAGTCTTGGCCGAAAATTCCTACAATAAATAGTCAGGTTAAAGTGTTGTGTATCTGAATGAGCGAGTGAGGAATACGTAAATTCAAGTAGTTTTTGTATTTATACCTCATTTTTAATTGTGCAATGTAAAATTTTTAATTCATTGGTAATTTAAACAAACACATTAATTGAATTTTCACTTGATTCAAACTATTACAGACCATTATTTTATTACTATTAGATTTTTTTTTATTTTTCAGGTAAGCGGGATCTTTAACTATTGCTTCAGTCTTTTAATTTTCTATTTCTTGCAAATTTGTATTTTATTTCAGTATGCTATCTTATTTTCTATTATTATAGCCGAAAAATATATTTTTAATTTGAATAATGCTTTAGACAATTATATTGCATTATATTGGAAATAATTGTTAATGTAGCTTGTCGTTTTTAAAATGTAAATTTGTATTTTTTCAGAGTTTCTTGAGAATAAACTTTTATTTCCATCTTCTTTCGACCCAATCCTACCACAGTCATGACCGAAAATTCCTACAATAAATAGTTGGGTTAAAAAAAAAGGTTTTGTATCTCAGGAATACGGGCGTCCATTCAAGTCATTTTTTAAAAATGTTTTATTTTTAATTATTTATTATAACATTAGCAATTCATTGGTAATTTAAACTAGCAAATAAATTGAATTTGCACTTTATTTAAACTATTATGGAAGTTAGATTTGTATATGCCAGATAAGCGCAACCTTTAATCATTGCATCTGAGTTTCTTGAGAATAAACTTTTATTTCCATCTTTTTTTCGACCCAATCCTACCACAGTCTTGACCGAAAATATCTACAATAAATGGTTAGGTAAAAAAAGTGTACTTGAGAAATACGCGCATCCATTCGTCATTTTTTTAAATATTTTATTTTTCATTATTAAATATAAAATTGGTAAGTCATAAGTAATTTAAACTAGCATATAAATTGAACTTGCACTTTATTTAAACCATTACTGAAATTAGATTTTTATATGACAGATAAGCGCGACCTTTAATCATTGCATCAGTTTTTACTTTTCTATTTCTTGCATATATTTATTTTATTTCACTGTGCTATCTTATATTTTGTCATTATAGCCGAAAAAAGCTTTTTTAATGTGAATAATGGTTTGGACGTGAAATCTGTGCTAAATGCAATTATGCGTGATACGGATTATGAGATTGTTCAAAATAAAGCGACATTCCTAAACAATTTTTAAGTATAATTTTATAATTCTAGTCATTTTTAAAATGTAATTTTGTATTCTTTCTGATTTCCTTGAGAAGCTGTATAAAAAAACCGTTCTATATAACGTGTTTATTTTTAAATAAACTTTTATTGTAATTTTTAGGTTTTGAGCAAGTAAATTGAACTTGTAAATTCTTCAAAAATACAAAAGTTCTAAAATAGTTAGTTTTTGATTTTCACTATTTTCTTCATTGATCGCATTTGTTTTGTAATTTTACTGAAATTTGAAAAAATATCATATATTGGTTGATTGTGGGAAATGCAAGAAGGTTAATATAAGTATGTAATAACAGGCAATAAAATGTTTAAATATTTTATTTTGTATTTTTTAAAGCATAAAGCGAGAAATCATTCCTCACAAAACAATGCTCTCCATGGCGTATTGACTAGGATTGGTCTAGAAACTGAAGTAGTAGTGTGGACGCAAGCCGAGACTAATCCAGCTGCTCCTAGACCGTTGCTGAGGCGGTTGCTTAGGCCGTTGCTGAGACGGACTAAGGTTTGTCTCGTCTATTGCCTAGCAAATGTCTCGTAGTGTGGACGTAGCTTTAGAATTTTCCATTCTTTTACATCCAGTTTCTCCATTAGTGCTTTCCTATGCATTGCTAAGCACTCGGCAACATATAAGGCCTCAGGTTTTATGACTATCTGGTATTGTTTTATCTTGGCGTTCAGGGATATTGATCTCTTGTTGTAGACGTCCTAAGCTAAATTATAAGCTATTTGGTAAGTTTATTGTTCATACTTTTATCATTTAAGTATTTTACTTTACTGTGATTATAGATAAATTATTGCTAAACTAGATAATGTATACATTGGCACATTTCTATTAAAGAAAATCTGGCTATATCAGTTCCTAAAATGCTATTCCGCCCCTTAATTTTGCCACGACGAAGGTTACTCATTCAAACAAATACTCGGATGAATAAAATACATGTCCCGAGGAAATAACGTGGTTATAGTAGCCCTAGCGTAGCAACTTTATAAAAAGACAAGAGAGATGGAAGGAGGGAATGCTAAGCTAGGCAGGGCATTCCCTTTGACGGAGGCGAAGTCACGTTCTCCGTTGAGAGGGGAGGGGGTGGATGAGCAGCATAAGGGCGCGTATTCAATCTAACCATAGAGCCGGTATGTTATCCACGTATGGCCAGGGCTCAAAAACATTCACCCTTCGTCTTCGGCAACAATTCGACAGTTGCCAGCATCCATTATTCCGGTATTATCGATACAACTTGGAACCCGGTTTGAAAATCTATCCTCATGTCTTCTTCCTTGTCGTATCTCTTAGACAGTACTGGAGATAACAAACAGAGACTTGACAAGTAAGGAAGAATACTATTTATTGTCAAATGGAACGATATAACATGATTATGTAAAGAGACTTTCTGATACAAACTAAATTGGCTATTAACTACTATATTAATATGGGGAACAAAATAGTCCGGGGAAGAAGATTACTAAATACGGAATGTTATGTTATGGTAAAGCACTGAGTCGCTATGCCGAAAACCCTGGTTCAAATTCTGCTTGATCACCGGGAAGACCGCCGGACCAACCTATGGAGGACTCCGAGGACGAGGGTTAAAAGAGAGGAAGAAGACGAGGAAGGGATAATGTGTAGCCCTAAGGTGTACAACCGTGCACTATAGTTCCGGTTTAATAAAGATTTTTTTAAAAAATATTGGTAAGAAGTAGCCATGAGTGGTGAACCCCCATTCAAGGCAAAAACCTGCATGCCGTTGGCAGGAAATGTTGGAAAAAAAAAGGTTCAAATCCTGCTTTCCCGATTTTTACCTCCAGTGGTGAACCCCCACTGGAGGTGGCCCTGTATGCCTCAAAAAAAAAAAAGGTTCAAATCCTGCTGCAGGCAAGAATTTTATTTAGTATGTAACAACCGAAGATGAACCCTGTGATCTTGAGACCCTCCTGGGGCTATCCCACCTCTAATAAAGTAGATACCCTTAACTTGGGGGTGAACTTTAGCGGTTGATTGTGATTTAGGAGAAATCACCTCCCTACAAAACAGTTGGTCAATAAACAGTACAGTCTGTAACAGGTATTGAACCCAAGACCCTTCATAGGTTGTAGTGTTACAGTTTTTATTATATATAAATAAATATCCTATATCTACAGTCTCCTTCAATTCTAATCTTCACCTTCCCGATCTCTAAACTCCCGCGTTTTGTGATTTGGTTGTTTTGTTTTTGGTTCAAATTCATGCATTCATTTCTCGCCCGTTCTTCCACCATCTGGATAATTGTTTAATTTGACTAAATAATTTTTTTTTATAGTACCTAATTAATAATTACTTGAATAATAATTTTTAAAAAGATGATTTTTTCACTAAAGCCTGTGTTATTATTTTCACAGTCACCTTACTTTGGGAAACTGATTTAAATTCGCAGTTTAAAAAAAAGCATGTTATTTCAATCTATAATAATTAAATTAATTAACATTGATTATTATTTTTAAAAACGGTTTTAAATATTGCATATTGGAGAATCCCCAATATTTATTTATCATCTTACAAAATAATTTCATCAAAAATACTGCAAATTTATGTCATTAGTTGATTAAGCCTTCAATTTGGTTATTAATTAATTAAAAATTTTAATACATTATGAACCCCGCGAATCGACTAAAATAGTTTTACTGATCTAATAACATCCTACTTTTGAGATGTCTGAAGCAAAAATTTGTATAAAATGTTTCAAAAGACGGTTATGAATTTTTAAAACGTTTTTAGGCACTCCTTAAAAATTTTGTGAAATACTATAAATATGAGATACTAAACACCTCATTTTAGAGGTGGGATTTTGAGGTTGATTTTGACATATAAAAGATAAGATGAGGGCAAGGGAATACACAATCTGAAGGAAATATACAATCTACAAAATCCACCTGCTGCTCATCGAACCTTTATAATGTGTGTATATTTAATTAGTAGAAAAAGCTAAGTGCAGCAAATCATATTAAACAGTCCAAGCAGACTCATCAAATCGCTTGTGACAGGTTGTTATTTGTAAAATTTCAGTTAGCAAGATTGCTGTATTTACTTGGTGGGTCGGTTTGAACTATTGATGTGATGGGCTTTGTTTCATTTGATCTCATTTTTCATCTGGTTTATTTCCTGATGATGCCTGAATTGGAGACGTTGAATAGCTTTTCTAGTATTTTAGAGACTTGAGATTTTTTTATGGAATTTTTTCCTATACCTCAATCTTTCTTTTTTCTGCACGGCATTGAGCATTGGCCCTTGATTAAAATTTTATTTGAGAATCTTCGAAAAATTACATCCATGACGTAATGTGGGATAGTTTTTACCACACTAACAACTAAGAAAATATCATCCAACTTTCCGAGACATTATTTTAAGAACTGCGATCTTATTTTTCCTTCTCTAAATTCGAGGAAGTCTTAATCCTCAACATTCCATCTTAATGTATTTTTATGTCCCATGGTGTTACTCTCAATCTTAAGTATTCAAATAATTATTCATAGACAAAGCTTTTTGGGGAAAGATTTGGTTAATAATTTATTACTAACATCAATAAATAAACATAAAATAAATAATATATAGATAAAGAACCTACCATATTAATTTTTTATGATTATGGAAGTTAGAAAACAAAACAAAAAAATTCTAACAGTAAATGATGAAGAAATAATTACCAGTTAATTTAAGGAAGAAATAGTTGGGGGTGCAGTCAATCAAAACACCTAAATAAGCGTAACTTATTTATTATGTGCCGACGTTTCGGCCTACAATGTAGACCATCTTCAGGGCGAATAAAACACGCTGCAGCTAGGCGAGCTCAGACCCAATTCAATTTAGGTGTTTTGATTGACTGCACCCCCAACTATTTGTTCCTTAAATTAGAAGATACAGTCGACCTATTCTTCTCTAAAATAATTATCAGTTATTTTGTCATAAGCTCATGGTTTTAACATACAAACATGGATAACTAATTAATAACGTACAAATCCAAAATGGAAGATATGATCAGAATTAAAAGATAGTTTCAAAAAATAGAAACATAAAAGTAAATCACTATCTTCTACTTCTTCCATAGCTTCTTGTCCAGTTCAAGCCAGTTCCTTGGCTTCCAATTCAGCGGCCTTCCAATTACGAGCATTTACTAAGTTCCTGGAGTCCTCACTAACCCATCCAGCCATCGCAGCTTAGGTCGCCCTCCCCTGTTTTGAAGTGAGTTGTGCTGCAGTCTGTCATCTTTGTTGTGATTTTCTTGTCGAAGCGTTGATTGACTACTTTTATCCAGTATTTTAGAGATTCGAGGCTTTATTGGATTTTCCTATTGCATTCTAATCAATAAGCTATGTATATTTTCGAGTGTTCACTCATTCCAACGTAGTATCTAATATTCGGCCAAAAATAAAAAATAAGTTTAAAACGTGAATTGAATTCAGAAACTGAGATGACATGAAGCTTAAGTACGTGTATGTCACTATATAAATCTAATTGATGTTACGTCGTCGATGAGTGGTGTAACAGACTAAATAATAAACGAATCATTCATAAGGTGATCTACTCTGAAGAAAATTGGTGACACCTCAGGAGCAGACTGAGACATATAATGGAAGATAACATTAAGTCGGATATGCATAATTCAGGTGAGAACGACTTTCTATGAAAAGGGGAAGGTTCTTATGGGCTCCCTGCGGTTACGGGATGTATCAGAATAAACGGTTTTGATAAATTGTCGATATTTTTATGTAATACTATCGTTTCCAAGTTAGAAGTGAATTATCAGTTTTTAAAATTAAGAAGTCTGCGAATTTTACAATATGAATGTCTCAATAGTTAAAATCTATAGTTAATCAAAAACGGGTTTGATTCAGAATACTCCCACCAAATATATCTTTCTTTTGGGATATAATCTTATAATGAAAGTGTTATGGATACAAAAAAATGTTGTTACATTATAATAACAACAAAATTTATTATTATTAATAATTCTTTACTAACCTCTACAAACAAATAATTATTAATAATAAGCTAATACGGCGAGGGAACTCTCTGTGTAGAGTGCAAAGTTACAACTACAATGCTCTAGGTTCTGGGTTCAATTCTGGCTTTAGAAGATACATTATTTAATCTGTTAACAGTCACGGATGGATCCAGAGGGATATACATATCCTCCTGTGGCTTTCCCAGCCTCTATGAAGTACTTTTAATTGGGGCAAAACCTGGCAGTTGAGCATGATCTCGGACCAATCACCTGTCTGAAAACCGTGGTTCTAGAAACAGTTTAGTCCCTACCAGGCGCTGAACCCAAGACCGTCCTTGGGTTGTAGTGGTACAACCCAAGACCGTCCTTGGGTTATAGTGGTACAAATTTTTTTTTAATACACATTTACAGCTAATACCGTTTTTATTATCGCTATCCTCAGGTAAATCAGATTTAAATTTTTTTTCAAACATTCAAAAAAGTCATTTATTATTTACTTATATTGTTTTGTTTATTTCTGTTGATACAAGAAAAAAAACTGTACCCCTACAACCAATGAAGGGTCTTGAGCGTAGTAGGTAGTAGAGACTGTACTGATCCTAGTACTACGGTATAGCAGGGAGGTGATTTCAACCGCCTAGTTTTCCCCTAAATAAGGGCACCCAGTTTATGGAGCCTGGGTGAGCCCCAGGAGGGTCGTCATTTTCACGGAAATTAACAGATTAAGTAATATATTTGCAAAAGCCGGATTTGAACCCGAAACCTTCAGCATAGCAACTCAGCGCTCTGCCCACTTAGCTACTTCGCTACATTCGATTGATAAAAAACACTTAGAATATATTTAGAAGACTCAAGGTACCCATGGAATATAAGAGTCTTTAAAAACTACGATTTCACAGGTTGTCGAAGTATGATTTGCTAATATTTTTTAATTTCTATTTGTTCACCAAAGTTTTTGACTCCATAGGTTCTTTCAGTAATAAGTTTTGATACGAATGGACGAACATACAAGGTAGCTTCACGGACTTTATTGGTTAATAATAACCAATAAGGGAGTGGTTAAAACAGAGAATTTACATATTTTCCTGTTTGTATATGTTCCTCTTGCGTAAAGCTAAAGGGTAGGGGGGGGGGAGGATGAAACAATTTAGTTGTTGATTGTTTCTTTTGACATACTAATTTATTTTGAATTTGAATTTTCAGGGAGTGTTAATTACAACTTTAACCTTATCATCATCATATCCGATTTTGGTTTAGGCTGTTTTCCCTGATCCAGTTTCAAGTGGGTTGGTTCATGTTTTAAACGATTAAAGGTGTTAAACAGGTTTCTTTCTATTTTTATTTTATAACATTTATATATATATATATATATGTGTGTGTGTGTGTGTGTAAATATTTATTATACTTAATTTTTTATGATTTTTTTTTCATCTTACTACCACTGGGTAGTTTTTCTACTTGTCTTTTTTCATTCATAATATTTGCTTGTTGTATCGTTATAATACAATTGTACATTTTTAAAAATAAATTTAAAAAGGAATCTGGTTTAACCAGCCTTGGCAGCAAAACCGTGGGGCGCCCGCAGATCCTACTGGGGCTCACCCAGCCTCTATAAAGTTGGTGCCATTAATTGCGGGGAAACGGTTGAGTGTTATTTCGGACAAATCACGCTTAGCGTCCAGATTTCCCCCACCTTATTTTGGTTAACCACTTTATAGAGGCTGGGTGAGCCCTAAATCCCATAAGTTCCATCTCCGGCCGCTAACACACATTAAATAAAAGTCTGCACAACGAGCGGGAATTTAATTCAAGAGCGGCGGCTCGTCGAATCAGCGCTCTACCATTGAGCCACTCCGCTCCCTTAAAACGAAAATTATTATCAAGTTAATGATAATTTCTTTTAAAGTGGCTACGCTGTTTTGGTGAGTAAAATAATTCCTGTAAATCCGCAAAAGGGATACAGGAGAACAAGTGTAGGGGATGAAGGTCTGTTTTAGGGTTGTTGTGCCACGAGCTTAGGGAGGTAGAAGTGTCTATAAAATAAGGGCGGATGGACAGGATATTTTTCCTGTTTAATCCAAAGGTAGCTGATAGCTTCCATAATGGCTTATGCAAAACAGTAGTTTATACCGACCAAGGTGCCTGCTATTATACAAGAGCTGCATATCCTAACCCAACGCACATTAATCAGACACGGAACTCCTCCCCAACCCCCATATTTTTCCGTCTTACAGTCTTCTGTTATTAATTTTTGAAACATTTTTACGACCGTTACAAAATTATATGACCTTTATTCCATGAAAGAAAAGATTTGATCGAAATTTTGTTGGAAAATTCGTATCGTTATAGTTTTCGAAAGGTATGAACTGTTCCTCTGCAATCAAAGTCAAATTTATCTACGCTAATAGATAAATATTACATTCACACTCCATTATCAAGGCGATAACTATAATAAAAAATTATTTGTATCATCCGTGTTCTGTTAAAGGCGCGTATTTGCGCATGTCTTTAAATTTAAAAATACATATTCAATGTTCATTTTATAGAGAACCAGCGGACCCAACAGACGTTGTCCTGTTCAAATTGAATTTCAGTTATAAGCTATCTTTAATGCTTAGTTACAATTATGTTTGATGCCTATCCAGGTTTAATTAGGATAGAGATCAGAGGGTAACTGACACCGTTGGGGCATAATTAAGGATTTATTACCCCTTTTAAAAAATCTAATGGCCAGGTGCCTAGTTTCGAACCCACTTCATTGGGGATAAAAGGTAGCTAACCATAACCACTACACCACAGATGACCCATAAGTCTTAGTTATTTGGACTCATGGGACAAACATTAAGAACTAATAACTAATAATAAATGTTAATTAGAAATTTCTAAATAACTAAATAAAATAATATATAATATAATATAAGCGTGATATCAGATAACGCTTTAGTTGTTTAATAATTTCAATTCGTTTTTAAATTATATTGAATTCAGTATGTAGATTTGGCAAAGTATGTAAATTGGAAATGAATTGTCAATTGCAAGCCCGCTAATTGTTTAATAAAAACTAAATTACGCTATAATTGGGCATTCCTAGATAGAATAATACTCATATATCTCTCTCTCACTCACTCTCATTTTCTCACATTTTGTTACGAGCCAGGGAAATCGTTTTTTGAACCAGTTATCATTTAATTGTTTTTGAAAAATATTTTCTGAAAATAGAAGGGGTGAAAATGTTTAATGTTCTTATTATCTTTAAATCATGGTTAGTCACTTATTCGGGACGAAATATGGAGCAATAACGCTTCGCCAGAGTAAGGCATTAACACGACTAAAAAATTTGTTTTCTTCGATATATTATATGTGACGCTGTACAATTATATTGTTACGGGCTACTGGGTATTAAAATGAATTAAACAATTCCTTAATTAAAGATACTAATATTTATTAACAAAACTGATAAGAAGGATACAATTAAACTATTAACAATTAAATTATTAAACTAATATAAATTTATAATGACAATATTCTAAATATTATAATCTAGGCCTAACTCCTATTTAATTATTACAATATTATAAGGTATAAATAATTCTAGATAGCTTAACTAGTTACAATAGTTTCTATGAATATTATAAAATTACACTACAATTTATAACTAATAATTAACACTTACAGTTCACTAGTCCACCGACCGTAAGATTCTCCAAGTATCACAAACTGACACACAGTAACAAACAGAAACAGTTTATTACACTCGCGAGACTTTCACAGATCACTGATACACTTATTACACGGGCCGGTTCAACACTGACTAGTTTATCACACTGACACTCACTTATCACAGATCTTGCGTGGTCTACTCTCAGGCTAAGACTGACTGACTCGAGGTGAGGGAAGTCTTTTTATAGGCAAGGCCGAACATTCTAGAACACGGAGGGGCCAGACAATTCCGGAATATTCTTAATCCTTTGCCGACAAAAGGAGACGATCTAGAACCGTCCTAATCCTATTTTAACTTCTCCCGCCGACGGATTTAAGCCGCTAATCCTCTTGCTCCCGCCTTCCTGCCGGCTCCCGTAACAATATGAATACTAGCTTTTGCTCGCGGCTTCGCTCGCGTGGAATTTGGTCTGCCACATAGTTTTGTGAAAGATCATTTTAAATAAATAATTTGTTTTTATTTTTAAATATAAGTTACTCAAACATCCAAAATTTCAGATGTCTAACTTCAAAACTGACTGATTCTATACAATCATTGAACCCCTATTATATGAAAAGGGAAACCCTTGGGGTGGAATTATCCAAATTTCTTTCTAAAATTATAGAAAGAACCTATCTGCAAATTTCAAGATGCTAAGTTCCTGATTTGCCTTTAGTTGTGTACTATAATGGATTCTCCACAGAACACAAAAAACTGCCTGGGGGGCTCGTGCGCCTGTGCCCCCCCTAAATCCGCGCTTGGTATAGAATATGTGTTATTCTGATGTATAACCTATATTACTGTCAAGTTTCATCCAAATCTGTCCAGTAGTTATTGCGTCAAACTTTTGTCGAAGAGAGACAAACATACAAACTTTCACATTTATAATATTAGTAGGATTAGTAGGATATCAAAACAATAGTTTTTCTCATGTTCTTTCTGTTAGTTTAACAACTTTTATTATGTGATTTGCCTTTAATTATGCACTATAATGGATCCTCAATAGTACCTAAAAAACTGTCGTGGGGGGTGCCTCCGTGCCCCCCATAAATCCTCCCTTCCTGTAGCCTATGTGTTATTCTGATGTATATTCTATATTACTACAAAGTTTCATCCAAATCCGTTCTATAGTTTTTGCGTGAAAGAGAGACAAACATACAAACTTTGACATTTATAATATTAGTAAGATTAAGATAAACCTGTGAAGAGTATTACCAAACACATAGAGACAGCCCTCATCGGGTCACGGGTCTCCCTGGGTCTACAGGGCGGCAGAGTTTGAAGATGCAGGGAGATCTTGTGTAGAAATTTTCACAATTTCTCACATTTGCCGGTAAGGGGCATTTTGTTTGTAGACATGTTTTTTATGTAACCATGTTCAGCATACAAAGAAAGTAAAGTTATTTTTTTCCGATGTAAAAGGTATGTATGTGTATGGATTTGCACAGATTTGCAATTATACATACAGGATTGGTTACCGAGGCTTGAAAAATGCCCAAATAAAATATTTTTTAAAAATATAAAAAAAAAAACTAGCACTTCCGATATTAAATTTAACGGTGGAATATCCATAATTTATCTAGGGTTTCGAGAAAAATACTGTTTTCCTTCCAAGAAATCACTATTAAAGTTTTTGAAGAACCTAGAATTTATAAAATATGAAAAAGTTGAAAAAAAATGTTGAAATAACCGAATATTGTTAGTAAAAATAGCAATATTGAGTTAATTCTATAAATATTATCCAAAATATCATATCATACATACACAATTGTCTCACCGAATCTTAAAAATGCCCTAATAATAGTTTTAAAAAATATATATTAAAAAACTAAAACTTCCGAGAATGAATATTTATTTAAAACAAGAGGGGTGGAATATACATATAGCATTGGTTTTCCTAGTCTTAAAAATTACCCTAATAAAATAGTTTTAATAATGTACATTCCAAAAAAAATACTTCCCAGAATAAATATGGAATATCCAAATATGATTTCAGTATCCAATAAAAATAAATTTTTCCTCCCAAAAATATCTCAAAATATCAAAAATATCTATTGAAGAAGTTTTCGAAAAATTTGTAATTTTTAAAATACTAGTATTTGTAAAAGAAAACGCAGTTGCAAAATATGTAGAAATAACCGAATGTCCCCGTGTTCTTGCAATTTTTGCGATGTATACACGAGGACGAATGTTCTTTGAACATTACTTTAATTTTAGGACCTGGTTGATTTACGCCATATTACTATTTATAATTTTTAGTTAATTGTTTTAATTTTTAACTATTTTTATTTGAAGAGAAAAGATATGCCCCGGCCGGGTTTCGAACAGATGACCCGGGTTTGAATTCCGGCCAGCGGCATATCTTTTCTCTTCAAATAAAAAACCGAATAAAGGTTTGAAAATAGCAATATTAAAAAGTGTATGCTTGTTATATGTTTGCTTGTGGATTCATAAAAAATATAGATGTAGCATTGCTTTACTGTTCTAGCCTTAAAAAAAAATTAGTTTCTAACATATATAATATAAAAAAAACAACTAATATTTCCGAAAATAAATGTTTCTCATCCTCCATAAAAACAAACACACACAAAAAAAAATGAAAATATTTATAAAATGGTTATTCGTAAAAGATTTCCCATTGGGCTGTTATTCCCAAATGACGATAATTTCCAGAAACTTGAATTCATTAATTGGAATTATTCAGGAAGCCGTGTTATTGTTGAGCGGAGGCCAAACACGCTGCTCTAGGAGTCCTGTCATCCGCCGCTGCTGCAGTTTATACAAAAGCTCCTATGTTAATTATTTCCGTCAAAGCGAATAATTGATAATTGGCAATTATTAATAATACAAAAATTAAATATGGAATTTGTAATACCGAGAACAAAAAAAAACTTGTTTAGTACGTTTAAACAGTACATAATTTTGGATTTAGTTTGTAAGGAGGCTTGGATATTATTATGAAATGAGGGATAAGAATTGGAGATCATTAACATGGAATAGTATGGGGCATAGGGCCAATTCTATTATATATATATATATATATATATATATATATATATATATATATATATATATATATATATATAATATATATATTATATAATATAATAATATAATATTATATAATATAATATAATATATATATATATATATATATATATATATATATATATAAATATATATAATATATATACATTATATTATTATACATATATATTTATATATGTTTTTTTTACGTAGACAGGCGGAAATCTTCAAAAGACGCGGATAGGCCCGTACCTATCCTTTACCCACTAAAGCCACCTCCCAACACCTGTTTTCCACACTTCACGGGACCGTCGTTAGGCATTACTTCGTGGAGGGGAATGGCTGTGTGCCACCTCATGGCCATTTCCATCTTATAGCTTCTTGGTCTAAATTCTTTTTCTTCAAGAAGGCACCAGTCTTTACTGATTTCCTCTCCTTGTCCTTTCCTCCAGGATCCCTACGGTCAATTTTTTCACCGCTGCCCACTGTTCATACGACTTTTGCATGCAGCTCACTAAATCACACATATATATATATGTGTGTGTGTGTATAAACAAAAAAAACAACTGTACTACTATAACCAGCTAATTTTAGAGACTACAATTTCTAAGACAATGATTGTCTAGGGAGGTGATGAGTTCTAGATCATAATGAGAAAATAATTGAATATTAATTATATGTGAAACGGGAAATTATTTATAATAGCTATTAATTTAAAGGTAATAAACTAAATTAAATATACCTTATATAAAAATAAGAAAAAAAAATCCTTTACAAAAAACAAAACAAATACTGAGGTGTTAAAACTGTATTAATTTGCCATAAATATAAGAGAAGACTGGGATATTATCATAATATAAGATATGAGAGAACTGATAAATAATTATAAGAATCATAGGAAGTAATTGTACCAAATAATAATAACAGCTAATAATTTATTAGGTAATAATTATAAAATTACGAGGCTGAGTTAAAATAATCAGCAAGACATTTTCTAAAAATGAGAAATAGCATAAAAATCTTAAATGTGAGAAAAGAATTAGATATGATTATAAATGATGCTATTAATTATATGGGTCGTAGAAAATAATTGTGAGAGCGGGGTAGCTCACTGGTAAAGCACTTAGTTGGTCTGCTGAAGGTCTCAGGCACAAATCGGGCTATGACAGATAAATTATTTAATCTGTTCATAACCATATATGGAACCTATGGGATCTGTAGACCCTCCTGGGGCTCACATAGCCTTTATAAAGTGGGTACCCTTAATTGGAGGAAAACCTGGCAGTCGGATGTGATCTTGGAAAGGTCACCTTTCTATAAAATTAGTCTTAGAAACAGTACAGTCTCTACCACCTACTAATCCCAATAATCATGAAGGGTTGTAGTGGTACAGGATTTTTTATAGCGAATATTTGATAGTTGCCAATTATTTAGAATAAATTATTAATAAAGTTACAGAATATATATTTTATAAAAATGAGAATTAAAATAAGCGTTTATCATCCTTTTCGCTTCTAGATTATGCAGAATACTATGTCTCTGGCATAATCACTGTTGAATAATGCCCGAGCTTTGCTTTAATAATGATTGACTTTTTATTATAAACATTTTGAGTTAAATTTGGAGCTTTAGTTTGCTAATTCTGGATTTCACGGTTGCTTACTCGGAAACATTTCTTTCGATGATTTACTCTAAGTATTCGAATTTACCAGTAATATATATCTGACCGTATTTTAAATACAAACGATAGGCCATAAAATAATTATTTTTTTTATAATTATTAATTTATGGAATACGTCATTTCTTATTCGACCGAGTAAGCTCTTTTTTCCGCTATATTTTTTGATGAGATTCACTACGATTGTGTACCTACTTTTCTCTCTTAATTTCAAAGCCTTAAACAACTACCAGCTTCCATTGGCGTTTAAGCCAGTGACGTGGCTGGGAAAGGGCGCAGGGGCCTCCCGGACTTCTGCTTTGCCCCCAGGCCTGGGGAAGAAGCTTAGTTCGGGGACACCAGGCAAATTGTAAATATTGTAATTATGGTATGAATGGGAGAAATAATTTTATTTTTATTATCATTTTCGCAAGTATTTATTTTGTTCTTATTATCATCATGTATATATTTTTATTTCATTTATTTATTTTATTTTATTTATTTATTTTTATTATTATTTTTTTTATTGAATGATTGTATAGCTATTTAGCGCTATTACTTATTTCCTAAAAGTGGCAGATTGTAATATTTCAATAAAATGTATATGTTAAAAACAAAAACAAAAAAACAACTAGGAATGAGTTCTATTAAATTAAAACAAGACAGAGAAAAATTTACTCCGCCCTAAATTCAAACGAAAAGATATATCACAGGTATATTAAAAATGAGATATTATTTAGTGCAAATATCTCAACATTTTTTAGAGCAGGAAAATACTTTTAAAAAGTCCCGAGAAGGAATGTTTATAGTTTTAATATGCCATTTTTATGATTCATACCTTCTTTTTTTAAAAATTTATTTATTGATATTTACAATTTTATTAAATAATAGTACAAGTAAATATTATGAACGTCAAGTTAGTAAAGGCTAATAGAGGCCACGAGGCCATCTCCTATTCTGACACCGCATAGAATTATTGGAAAATTAAGAGATAGATAGGTTTGTGAAACTTGTGGATGTGAGTGGAAATAAAGTTGGCCATGAAAAGATTGATATCAGGCTCGGCCAAAATCAGCAACAAAGGTCAGTGTGGATAATTTTATTAAGAACAAAGTAAAGAGCATTGAGGATTTTGGATTGTAAGGATGATTTATAACCTAAATATTAAGATTGAAAAGAATTATTTTTTCACTAAAAGAGATAATTTTTTATAAAAATCTATAATGATCTTCAAGGAAAACATGTGGGTTTGAGTAGAAATGAAGTTTGTCACGAAAAGATTGATATCGGGTTCGGGCCAAATCAGCTACAAATGGGACATTTAGGTCATTATGGATTACTTTGTTCGTAACAAAGTAAGGAGCATTGACGATTTTACGACGGGTTTTGGATTGTAAGGATTGAATACGAGACAAATTCGATGTCTTAGTGGAGCTCCAAAGCTCTATTCCGTAGGTCCAGATGGGTCTAATGATTGTCATGTATATGAGTCTACTGTCATATTTTGTCCATATTTATTATTATTTATTCAGTCCTCATATATCTTGGTGGTTTAATATGAATTTATCATATTAAATTTTTACTTTTAGATACAATATCTTCCTCATACAAAACTGAAAAGACAAGAAACTGCTCGACGTTTTCGCCAACTTCAACATTTAATGGATAAACGTTTTAAGCTCCCAATTAATTACAAATGACTCATTTACATGACAGTTATCAGACCTATTTGGACATACGGAGTTGAGCTTGAGGGCTCTACTAAACCATCCAATTCATCTCGTATCCAATCCTTACAATCCAAAATCCTTCGTAAAATCCTCAATGCTCCTTATTATGTCACAAACTCATCCATCATGATCTTAATATCCCATATGTTGCTGATTTGGCCCAATCTAGATACCTATCCTTCCATGACAAGCTCCATACACACTTGAATCCGCTGGTCCCTCAATTTGCTTCCCATACTATTCCTGATAACCCTCCGAGGCGTCTGAAAAGAAGATGGCCTCGAGATCTACTATAGAACTTTATTGGAGTGCTACCGATGAGTAGTTTCTCCACAAGTGTTTTTTTTTTTTCATGTCATTTGTACATATTAGCAACTTTACTTGCTGTAATATTATTACAGTTGTAAATATCAATAAATTTATCTAAAAAAAAAAGATACAATATCTTATTTGCCATCCTAAACAAAAACGTGTAATGTAGAGATTGTGTAGAGACTGTGCGTCATACCCTGGGATGTAGCAGTGTAGGTTATAAATAAAAAATGACACTTAACATGCAGGAAATATAATAAACCATAAAACCCTTAAATTGTTTGCTATTGCAGGTCCTCACGACACATTTCAATGCTTGTTAATTTTTCTAAATCTTCCAAGAACTGTGCGGTTTAGCGGCATATTCAACGGATCTTATGAAATAAGAAAATGTATACACGAACGGGCATGGGGTTATGGGGAGGGGGTTAAAAAGATTCGAAATTGAAGACAAATTGAAAATGGTAGAAAGCAATATGGAAGGTATTCTAAGTTGGATTGTTGTCCCAAAGCAGTATTAGGGAGTTCATTAGGATCAGGGTCTTAGCGATGGGTGGGGTAGGGAAAGGGTGGATGGTAGGGAGAAAGGGTGGAATGGGTGGGGGAAGAGGGTGGTAGGATTGGAGGGGAAGGAAGCTCGCCTACTGATTATTGTAACATCTTAGCATCTTATTGAGTTAGATTCCCCCTCTACTTTCTGGATCGGACATTTGAATAAACAAGACAATCTATGACCGTCTCATTATATCGAATCTGATTGCCATTCTTCGGCTTTGTCCTCAGTTATTCAAATCGGGATGCAAATCAAGTCGGAAGACCATTCTTTTTTGTTTTATCAACTGCTTGATTTACTTTACTTTTCTTTCTTTTTTTTCAAAGCCGCTTAATTTCCCTTAGATATTTCCAAAACATATTCTTTTACACAAAAGGCTAATAAAAAAAAAGGCTAACAAGAGTTCATAATAGATATGATGAATGAATTCCATTTTAACAAAACACAAACTATTAACTGCAGTAACTCTTAATCCGAGCCAGCATTACGTGCTTCCATTCGTCTATAGCGTTCGCATTGAGGCGATATAAGATAGTACAATATGTGGCATGCACAGATAGTTTCATCAAATCTTACAGGGAGACGATAAAAAATATTCCTACAAAAAAAAATTGCAAGATACATATCTCTCGAAGTGTTACTTGTCGCTCTCCTCAGCGATTTGAGGAGGATTGAATGTAATTTTATACATTGATCTAGTGAAAGTTGCATCTGGAACTATTCCATTGCCGCGTACAGAGAATAAAGTATTTTCTTCACAGATATGAACCTTTTTCATTGTCTCCTATTAGATTTCATGGTAATGTATGTGCATACGGCGTATCGTATATCGTTGATCTTATATCGCGTCAGTGTGAACGCCTCCTAATGAAACATCATATTCGACGGGGAGGCGCTCATGACTCTGAGAAGCACGAGTTGAGCGGCTTTTAACCCAAGTACATTTCATGCTCAACTTTGCTCGTCATGGATTACTTTTATTATGGTTGAGTCTAACATGATAAAATACAACTTCTGTCAAAAACAAATACCGCTAAGGTCTGGTAAACTATTTTGAGTGACACATAGGCTTCGCTAACATTAGGGCGATATAAAATGAGAGAAATATCGCGCCAATTTATACACTAAGAAGGTTCAAAAACAGCAACCGGTAAATCGGCACGACTTGGTGGATAAGAATTTGGTGGGTACACAATTATCTCCACTTCAGTTTCAAAAATGAGCTTTTGTGAGGAAGATGTTTTAGTGGTTTATTGGCACAGATGTAGGTTAAGAAGAAAAGGAAAATACTTTGTATATTAAGAAGGTATTTTATCCAGATGCACTCACGAGTTTTCACCAGATGGAAGTGGTTACCGAATTGTCTAATCTTATTCTCGTCATATTCACATCTCGAAATATCCGACGATACAAATCGTTGAGATAACCGACATGCTGTACGTCGAGAGATATGTCACTTGCAAAGTGTTGCACAATCGCGCATTTATGAACCTTTTTCATCGCCTCTCTTTAGATATCATGGGGCTATCTTTGCGTCTATCTTATATCGCCTTAGTGTGAACGAGGCCTTACAGATTGTTGTATCTGTGTGAAAATACCGTGCAGTAATGAGATAAAAAGATAAGTTTGTAAGACGCCGGGAGATAACGAACAATATCAATAGTAACTTAAAATTTGTTGTAAATATCGAGAAATTTCAGTTAATTCGAATACATTAATATTTGTCATACTTTTTACCCCTCTTTATATTTCATTTGTTATGATTTTTTTAATAAATAAAATAAAATAAAAATAATAAAAAAATAAATAAAATAAACTAGTTAAAAATATAATATTAATATACAAAACTGGGGGCTTGTAAAAAATAAATATTCAATTTTATGAGTTATACAACAGTTCAATTAACTGTACTACTCGTTGCTAAAATAAAATAAGTGTAATTTACATATATTCTGTAGTTCATATTGTAGTTCATATTGTATTTCAATTTTATGATTGCTTGTATTTTTTTCAATATAGTGTAAGCAAAAAAAAAATCAGGTTTTTATCCCGCCATTTTAATTTTCACTTTAATTTAGTTCCAAAATTTTCAGAACTAAATGATAAATTGTATTTTACAATACAAATATATTTGTTTTACAATCCATATTTATTTGTATGTAATATAAAAAAATAAAATATTACTAGTCACTAAATCACTTTTTATTTAGTAGGGAGAGACAAATAAAAAATATATTTTAAGGTAAAATTAAAAAATAAATAGGTTTCCGCTTAATTATGAGGAAAATAATAATCAGAAATTTTTGGCCATTAAAACCTAAAAACAACAATTAGGGTCTGTTGCAGACTATGATATCGAAATATTTAATTATCCTATACAAAAAATATAGGGGAAATGGTTTAAATAAAAATATTTAAATGACTGAAATAATAGAGATTGAATTTAGCATCCCAGTTAAATAATTAAAATAGTCTGTTAATATATACGTATATATATGAAATTACTTATTTGTTTATTTTATTTATTTCTAATTTTTAATTTCCACAGTGGTTGTAATTTTCAAGTTCCACAGTCTTCCGTTATCTTCCTTGGTCGCCGTTCAATTTTCTTAATATTTTAGTCAACTACTATAAGTTGTGGAAGAAGTTAATTTCATCTCTATTAAAACATTTAAAAATAAAAAAATATTAAAAAAATGTTATTGAAAAAAGTTTTAAAGAACTTGCATGAATAAGATTTGGTCTGAGCTATAACTTTTTCAATATTAATATTAACGACTCGCAGAAGTGTTTTTTCGAATGGAACTAAGTTTAAAAATAACTTTTTTCCCTCTTAAATACTGTTATCAATTATAAAAACTAAACTGAAAATATTTATATTAAGGTTTGTTATTTTGGATCACCATTCCTTGTCTTTTTCCACACCGCCTGTTCCTACAATATATACATATCACACTGTATATATATATATACAAGCAACGGAAATCTCGTTCGCAGAGGAAGTCAAACATTGATGATCCTTCCTTCTGAATAAAATCAAAATGAATAATTTTGAATTAATCATTTCAAGAGATTGATTGGCCTTTCGGAGTAAGATATTAAAAAGTATTATCAAGTATATCACGAGCACACTGTCATATGTATTCCTCGTTCGAAACTTTTTTATCCTCAACCAACCAATAAAAAAAGTTTAGTATGTCAATAATAAAAATTAAAAGGCAATCAATAATAATATAAACAGCAGAGACCTTCATAGATACCAGAAAATGAGGTTAGGATTGCACATACGAGTATAACTAACAACTATCCACCAAATATACCTGACTTTTTCTCTTATAATACACGTTGAACAGCAAAAATAAATTAAAATTTTATAACCACATGAGTGTGTGTTACATAAGAACTAAAAGAATACGGTTCTTGTACTTTTTTTCATCATTATTATGGATGTTGAATGTAGAGTCTGGGCTTTCTGCCTAATTTTTTTTTTTAATATTTTAATTCTTAGGTTTCCTAAAAAATTAAAATGATCTCTTTAGTTCATAGAAAATCTCTTTCTTTTTTCGCTATACCTATAATCTATTTACACGAAAACATCTAGGTTTCATTAAACTCTTTATTTTTAAAACAATGTATTTTAAATGTATACCGCCAATCATCTCTCTTTTGTATAAAAAAAAATTTGTAATGAAATATTTTATTGGCGGATTCCATAATCCGCCAACAGATCGGGGAATAAGTTTTTTTTTATTCTTTTGTCTTGCTCGATCAGTTAAATTATAAATATTTTTTTAAAAATAGGAAAATTTCAAAAGCTGTGCTCGTTACTTCTTTGAGCCGTTGCACAAAATAAAACATTGTTTTTTAATTTAAATGGAAAAAATGTAATTCATCAATTTACAAAATAAAACAAACTACTTCTTCTTCCAATATTTTAGGAGTGTTATTTAAATACAGAGAACGCAGTAAAATAAGATTGAAGCATTTTTGTTATAATATTTAAATTATTATTGTAACTATACAACAAACCTAAAATAACTAAAAATAATATTTCATCATAATTTAATGCAAAATCCTCAAAGAAATAAATACTAAATGGGTACTCATATTTAAATAAGCTCACTAGAGGGCTACAAAATAAGTAATAAACTGAACTTCAATTTCTACAATTAAGTAAAAGTAAAACAATTGTGTAAGTGCAATTAAATGAACAGTTTTATAATTAGTAAAATGGTGTTTGACACACCTTAGGCAAGCAACACTAATTTAAATAAATACAAAGCTATATTAAAGCTATAGTACTGAGAGACTAAATTGAAATTTATAATTACAAAGTGGAATTGTGATGAACTCAGCACGAAACGATAAACGTGTAACATTTTATTACAATCAATATTTCTCTCAGACCAATACAAAAAAAATATCTCCCTTACCCCTACCTCCGTTCATTAAATAGAAAGCAACGGTTAGAAAAAGAATTTATTTCTTTAGTAAATTGCTCACGGGACAGAGATCAAGAGAGAGAGTTTGCTTTTGCCATTGCTTCACCTTAATGTTCATAATGAGGATCAATTACAATGAAAGATGTTAAAATTATTTTCAAGAGGCCTTTTATGATTGTTTTCACATCTTATAGATGAGACAGTCTTTCTGGTTTAGTTTTCTTATTTCTATTTTAGATTTGTATTACCATATCCTTCGCAGGGCATTTGGAGGAGTGCTGGTGAATGGAAACTGGAAGAGACGCAAGAGCCAGGAGCTATATGACGTATTCAAAGAACTGAATATTGTCCAGGTCATAAAACTGGGCCAATTGCGCTGGGCAGGGCATGAGGCTCGCGTGAGTGAGGATGATTTGTCCAGGAAGCTGCTGACAGAGTTTCTATACAGGACAAGAAGACGAGGAAGACCCAGGCTTAGGTGGAGTGACGGAGTGCACTGATGCAGGGAACATCCTTGGTGAACGCAACTGGATGGCAGCTGCTCAGAACTGCGACGATTGGCGGAAGCTCCTGGTTGAGGCCAAGACTCATCACTGGGTTGTTGGGCCGAATTAGTTAGTTGTATTTTTAATACCGATGCATTATGCAAACGGAGTGGTGTACCTAGAGTGCTGAGTTCCTATGCTGAACGTTCCAGGTTTAAATCCGGATGTGGTAGTAGAATTATTTAATCTCAACAGTCCTGGATGTAGCCTATAGGATCTACAGACCCTCCAGTCACTAAAAATTGGGTATCCTTGATTGGGGGAAAACCAGGCAGTTGAGCGTGATCTTCAACAAATCGTCTCCCTGCACAACCGTTTTCATAGAAACAGTACATCAGTTCCATGTACTGAACATTTAGGCCCATAGTTGAAATTAAGATCGATAAGGAATATGTAACTCATATCGACATAACACACGATCTATCTTTTAGTAAGTATTGATTAATTATTACAAGTATTTTATGCGTGTATCGATACAGAAGAATCGAATAATGCAAAGAATTTTGTTGAACATTTTACTGGAAAATAGAAACTAATTAAAAAAAAAAGTATTGAGATAAAAAACTCGGTTGGAATGAAACTAATCGTTGCAGAAATCAGAAGTGATACCATAACCATTGGATCGTTGAAATTATCTCTTTTTCATGATTCATAGATCCAGATTGATAATTAAGTTCACATATTAGCCAGATCATTCAGTAAAGAGGTAATTTAAACAGTTATTCTAGAACTTCATATCCAACTTAAATCGAAAATTGAAGCTACTTAGTTTAACTTCTAAAACCGTCCAACACTATCTAAAAATGCAATAAAACCGGTATTTGATGATGATTGATATTCGTGGATGTGAACACTAAATAATTTATCTACCAAAGCCTTGCTTAGAACCTTTTGATAGTCTGGTTAAGACTAAGATAAGATATTGAGTACGTTCGAAATTGCTATAAGTATTGGCAAAGTTTCCTGGTCTCAACATCCCACTTTCTATGTCCTGATCCACCTGGTAAAGAATCTATATATGCCTGTTATTCTTATTGGATCCACCAAAACTTATATTTGTTGTAGAATTGTAATTTAATTTCGTGATGTCTGATCGTGTTCTTGGATTTAGGATAATCTTGCAGAGTAATCCTTGAGGTACAAATACGAGGACTGGGATACATGGACCGGCTAATATAGATAAGAGGGTTAGTTTAGAAGCAACCGCACTTAGCTAGGCCTAGCGGTGAGTCGAATTAGGTGCAACAACTAACTGTTCGACTCCCGCTAAAGAAGTTGCAGTAGTTGGGAAACTAAAACTAGTTGGAAGGGCCACTACAGCGTATTGATGCAGAGGAGGGAGCGATATCTCCTCCTGGTACAGAACAATTAGAACAGATCACTTACCTGAGAGAAGTGACAGCTATCGATTTTTACAACTTCTTCTCCTAATAACCTTCTCGGTAATCTCCTTTTTTATGTTAATGGACTTCGCTTACACCCTTTTTTATTTTATTATTCCATCCTCCTTTTTTCTTTTTTTATCTCCCTCCCCATCTACATCTCGGCAAATTCTAAGCCAAAATATAAGTGCAAGAAAAGGCGAGGCAAAAGAAAAACTTGAATAATACAGGACCCCTCTCCCCTTGTACTAATTCTATTAGATTGATTTTCTTTTGTGAAAAGACCACCCTTTCAAGTCGGACCTAATCAGTGCTTCGATAACGCAATTTAAGCTGCCATCCTTTAAACTTGGAGGAGTTGGAAGTTTGCCGGGAGACGATGCCAGGTAGCGCCTGCAATAAGACCACGCCCCCAGCGGATGATGACCTGACGGCAGTCAACGGTTGGAAAAAGCGGAATTTTTGGGGAGAGGTGGATGTACTGTAGTTTAAATATATTTATGAGAGCATCTCTCGTTTTTCCAAGTCAAATATAAGTTTCGGCAATATTATTCGTTGACTAAGATACACGCAGATACAGCCATAACTTTTATTCTACTTAAACCATTTGTTATTTTTTATGGAACTGGTTCCAGAATAAAATTATTATTCTATTCTATCCTGGTTTTCAACAGAAGCTAAATCAACTTGCAGAATGGTTAACAAAATCTATTAGATGACATCAAGTGAATGAGAACTGCATACATAATATTGCACATACATCTGGATGACATCAATTCAAATTTAACGATTAATCATTAAATAATCTTCGCTAAGTTGCTATACCGAAAGTCCATTTGTCAAATATGGTAATGGCAGATGAACTATTTAATATGTTTACCACCGGAGATGGGCCATGAGTGATCTGTAAACTCTGCGGGTCTCACCCAATCCATTAAGTGGGTACCCTTAATTAAGGAAAAATCTGGCGTTTGAGAGTGAGCTAGGACCAATCATATCTCTGCGCAACCATTGTGCTAGAAAGAGTACTCTCTCTAGCCCTAGACTCTTCATGAGTTTTACAGGTAGTTTTTATTGTTATTGTTTTTTAATTATATATTTTCGCAAAATATTCAACGCATCAACCACTTAATTGAGCAAGTATGAGAAACTATATTGAGTATTGAGAACATATATTTAATTTAAAAATAAAATAACGACACATAAAAAAAATTAAAAATCTTTTTTCTGTTCCGTTAAATATGATATTGGTTATGTGTTTCAACAAGGTAGAGTAAAACGAATTGAAAAAATTACAAATTAAACATGGGCTCGACAAATAACGGCTGATGTTCAACAATTCTATGGGCGAAGTTGATAAATAAATTGTTTAAAGCAGAGTTTTAATCAAGATGTTCAGGAATACAAACATAATTTCAGCAGTGCAGTATCGGGCCGTTTATATGAAATGTCATATAATCAAATAAAATATATCAAATGGACATATGAAATGTCCTTTTTTATCATTTCTAAAATAGAACTATTGGACTCTGTTGTATACTGCGTACTTTACTGTAATAAACTGTTATTAATGTTATCTTTTTTGATAATATTTACTATCACTACAATTGAACGAACAGTGTTTAGTATTCCATCATATATGACCATAGAAACATTTTATTGTATTTTTTTTATCAGTATAAAATTGGACTCTTGGCAGCCCATGCTGTAGGAAACATTACCACCGTAATCGGAGAAGGGTGTTGATAAATTCATAAATAATTCATTATAACTACATAGAAGTAAAACCATCACATCCATATCTTACTGCAGGGTTATTGTCATAATGAAACAAAATTTATCAAAAAAATAACCTTCATTGGTTAATTGGAAGGGATCTATTACATGATAACGCTAGACCTCATGTTTCACGACAGACAGTGAAGAAACTAAACGAGATGGGTTACGAAGTCTTTCCACACCCACCTTATTCAATGAACTAATCTCCAACAGATGTCCATCTGTTCCGAAATTCGAAAACAGCCTTAAGTGCAATATTTTTTTAAATGATTCTGAATTCAAAAACGCATTTTCAGACTTTACTTCATCACAACACCCTGAATTTTTCAGATCTGGGATTGAAAATTTGATATATAGAATATATAGAAAGTGAGGGTAAATATTTTAAATGAAAATGTTTTGATTTTACAAAGTTGTTATTAATTAACTATTAATCTTTTCTTTATAATCAGACATTTCATATGAAAGGACCCAATAAGTTGATGTATAATGAAATGGAAGTTAGTGAGAACTGCATTATATAATGCTGCGATTACAGCCACATCTGTATTACATTGAATACATTTATTTTGATTTAATCTTTATAACTGGTACATTATCCTTGAATCAGGTTATGTTCTGTGCATTTTTTTTTTCATTTATTTTTACCTGAACATACCAAGTACTTGTATTTAAGTATTTATATTAAAATTAAAATTACCAGACATGAAGGAAAATAATTCTGTTGCACTGAATATTGGTTCGATATATAAAGAGGATCAGTAAAATAAAGTAAAATTGAGAAATAAACTTATTAAATATTGACTAAATATGGGAGCGGAGTGGCTCAGTGGTAGATTTAGTCTGTTTGCAGCCGGAGATGGATCATATAGGATCTAGGACCCTCCTGGGGCTCAGTCTATATAAAATATTGTAAAAATAGGGTACCCAAAATTAGGGGAAAAAATCTGGCGGTTGAGCGTGACCTGGGACGTCATCTCCTAGCACAGTTGTCCATGAAAGAGTAAAGTCTGTACCATGTACTGAACCCCATACCCATTCACGGGTTGTAGTGGTACAAGTTTTTGGTTAAATATTGACTCCATAATAGATCAAAAAATCTAAAGGTGAACTTGATTTATTACTTGTTTAAAGCCATATTCAATATAACATGGGAGTTACAACCGCACTTCGATCACATTGAAAACATCATAACTGATTTAATTTTTATAATACAACAATAAAATTGATAAAATAGTTTGTTATTGTCACATAACATTGTTACATCATGTTACGTTCAATGCACTTTAATTTTCTAAACTGTGACCTAAACGCATGAGGTACTTAATTGAATGGAAATGGAAATAATAATGTTGAACAGAATGTTAGTTTGTTATATAACAAGGTTCAGTGTAACATATTAAACATTTGCTTCATAAAGAAATTACTATTCTCAACAAATGTATAGACGAAGATTAATTAATTACTTGTTTAAAGCCGTATTTAACATAATATTAGAATTACAACCACATAGATTACATCGAATACTTCTATTCTGATTTAATATCAATTCTCGTTAAATCGTTAAATCCGTAAACGTTCTATGAAGTTTTTAACATTTATGAATGTGTAATCTGAACTCATCAATTGCTTACTACAAAATTCTGTATTCCATTCTGTTGATTAGTAATTATAAAACATAATTGTTAAATTACAACATAGGTATGCTATATAACAAGGTTCAGTGAAAAAAATTAAAACATAGAGTCCATAAAGAAACGCCTACACTCAACAATTCTATAGGCGAAGTTGATTAATCGCTTGTTTAGGGCAGAGTTTTAATCAAGTTTCTTTTCACACTCAAAGGTCAGAACGATTCTTGTTTGTTTGATGAGCTTCCATAAATTTTCCAGTCGGCACTTCCCCTTTGGAGCGGGATCTCTTTCAGTGGAGGTGTATTCTAACCGGATCCCCCTGGACATGAACAAGGAAGCCCTCCCTAGGGAGAAAGGGCGGAAGAGGAAAGGTTGCATGTGTAAGGGCTGTACTCTCGGCAAGTTCCCGAGGGCTGCTTTTGATGACAGCTCTGTGGCAAGGTCCCCATTGCGCGCTTAGGACAAACGTAACCTTAGCTAAATTTACGCCAGGAGCATGTATGTCTTTGGAATCCTACCCCACCTAAAAACGCTTTTAGTCCATTTCAAAGCATCCACGCTATTTCACAGCACATAAAACATGTTCAGTTTCTAAAATTTCGTACACTAGATGTAATGTATAGGTCTAAAAAAACAGTACAGCTACAATCCATGAACATCTTGGGTTCAGTACATTTAAGAGAGTACTGTTTCTAGGATGAAGTTTGTGTAAGGAGGTGATATTTGTCCGAGATCACATTCTACTTTATAGAGGCTGGGTGAATTCCATAAGGGTTTCCAGATCCCACTGGGACGAACTTCCGTCTGTTACTAGATTAAATAAATTTTCTGCCATAGCCGGATTTGAAACCGGAATATCTTCGGCACGGCAACTTAAATTAAACTTTTTTAAATACTATACACTAAATAAATAAAAGGCTACTATGAGATCCTTCGAGGCCTACAGACCGTCCTCGGGCTCAACCAGCCTCCATAAAGTACCCTAAGCCGGGGAGTGAATATGTGGAGTCTGAGCGTGATCTCAGCAAATTACCTACCTTGGCAACCGTTGTCCTAGAAACAGTACAATATATACCATATGTAAGACCCTTTATGGGCTGTAGTGGTACAGATTTTTTAATTATCCAATTATTCTATTACATTCTTTAATAATTTGTTTTATATACAATTATGATTATTAACAATTTTTTTAAAAATTGGTTTATCATTCTCATTACAGTTGAAATTTATGTGACATTTTGGAGACCAATTTAAAAAATAAAATAATATATGATAAAAATACATACGGAGAAAAATCTAGTCGATCTTTTTTTTCTTATATCGATTTATTGATTGCCTTTCTATCACGAACTAATGAATTTGAGTATTAATGAGGAAGCTTTGCATATTTACTTTACATAACCATTTATTTCCTTTCAATACTTAAGTTCCATGTCGCCTGTTAGATATATAACAGTATAATTACCTATGTATTCATGTATCGCAAGACGGAATCCCGCAAACAACAAAGAAGATAGCTTCCAGGAAACTAATTTGTTGGCCTTGATGTGACAAGAAATCGAATACCTTTACTAACTTACTGAAAGTTTTGTCACGTTGTTAATTAGCAGTTAACAAGGTGTTAACGTTAACACTGGCTAGTCCAAGTAAGTCGGATCCTCTCAACTACATGTGATCGATATTATAAAGTGTTTATTCAGTACTTATACCGGCAAAAACTACCGTCAATGGATAAAAATATTTAAAATGATAAGATCAACGAAGTAGTAATAAAAAAATCTATAAAAGTAATAAAAAATTAATAAACATCTGGTACGATGTGCGCTTCACACAATTTTCATTTGCCTCCACACCTGAAACAAGTTTTTAAAGCTTCCATGGACTAGATTGAAACTTCAGCACTTACTAGACAAACGCTTTTTTTTTTTTTTTTTTTTTTTTTTTAAGAGAGAAGAAAACACTTTATTGAAACATTACAATCTGCCTGCTGTGGGCAATAAGTAATGGTGCTATGTAGCTACAATCATTCCATAAAAAATCAATAATATAAACGAAATAAACGCATAAATAAATATATACAAGCGAAAAAATATATACAAAAATAAAGTAAAAAAAAATATATATCTATGTAATAAAAAAAATATAATAATAATAAATAAAACATAAAAGAAATATACTGTACACATTCATACTCTATTTACAATTTGCCTGGGGTCCCCGAACTGAGCTTCTTCCTCATGAATGAGGGCAAAGCAGGAGTCCGGGAGGTCCCAGCTCCCTTTCCCAGCCGCGTCACTGGCATTAAACGCCAATGGAAGCTGGTTAAGACAAACGCTTTAAGCACCCAATTAATTAAAAAAGACTTATATACTTGACTATTATAAGACCGGTTTGGACTTATGGGGTAGACCTTTAGGGTTCTACTAAACCAATAAATCTCTCTTTTATCCGAACCTTGAATTTTTGGAAAATATTAAAAATGAAACGAATAAACAGTTGAAACTTGTAACTCAACTCGAAGCGACAACATGCGGAATATATACTAAGTAATATTATAATAAAAATAATAATAATATTGTATATAGATTTATTATTGGATGGATAAATTAAAATATGAATGAATATGATCCAGGATGAACTAAAAATAATCAAGTTCTTAACAACACTGGCATGTGTTCATAATGGCGCTGAGCGTCATATTTAATAAGCCATACATATAACATGATTTATAATTATTAGTTAGTTAATTAGATTATTATTAGTAAAAATATACGTTTACAATTGCAATTTTATTATAATAAATTTTCAATAGCCTTATTTCGGAGTACTTTCCCTAAGAAATTAAAAAGAACGCTTCCTTTTCTTCGGAATCCCATATTCCATTCTTTCCCTTAGTGAGCTGTTTCCATTTGTAATCGACCAGAACGTTTCTGATTGAAACTTGAATGAATTATTCTTGGAACGTTATAGACTAAATTGAAATCAAAATGTAATAAGGCGTATTACTTATTGTAGAATTGCATACGGACCCTTCCGAGAATTTCCTTACTGTTGGGAAAAAATTCTAGACGGCTTTAGACGATTTGTAGGAATCTGAAAATACTTTGGTAATTTTTTTTTCATGGATTGAATGCGGTATCCCCTTGTTAATTAATCTTTAATCTTAATCTTTGTTCGAAAAATAATATCAAAACATAAATTCCCGTATGAGCATACTGACCCCTTTAAGTTAAGTTATAAGATTCTTGGAAGAAATAAACCGCAATTTGCTTGGTTATATAGTAATGAGAAATCACATAAAATTATCTTTAAGTTTTTACTTAAATTAAAATAAATGACGATACTCAACAATTTTTTTTTATTCTTACCCGTAAATCAAATTCCTATCCTTTAGTTCTCTAGCTTGCACTATATTGAAAAAATAAAAGAATCTAAACTATAGTATACCCGTACATCACAATTCCAGCTACGATCGATTCAATGAAATGAACAGTTGTACAGATTGTAAAATGTAGGCTTGTCCACCGTCAAGTCCGCCCTAGTGTATATATTTTTCTTTTTTCAAAAGGCATTGTAAGGGAATAATTCATAAACACATAATATAACGATAATGATAACGAATTGTTTTAAGAAGTGAATATAGAGAAGTGTGGAATGCCGAGCGTATCAGGTGTACAAAAAGCATATGAAAAGACGATTCTCGATGTAAATCCTTCATTAGCAGACAACTCTCAATGTCTCAAAGCAGACACGGTAAGGTCTCAACCCTAATAGACTGTAATCTTGCCATTTCCAACATCATACCAACGATTTCCTTCAGTAACCCATCAGTGGTATTATATAAATATTTTATAAGTAGGCTCTGAGGATTAGAAATTCTTCTTCGAATACAGTAAGGATGGAGTCGAAATCATTTGTTTATGGTATGAACTTCCGACATGAAAGAACAACAGAACCAAATTTTGATAGGCTTTTTTAAAATACAATTCTGGAAATATAACAGTATAAAATGGTATAAATAGTTAATTGGATACTAAGGTTTTATATATATATATATATATATATATATATATATATATATATATATATATATATGTGTGTATATATATATATATTGTGAGTGCCTCAAACAACTTTCAATTACTTGCCTATTGGAAATAAACTCCAGCACTAATTTTCATGATATAACACTAGATATATATCATCATGATTTTGAAATTAGGTAATTCCCATTTCTTCACGACCTCGAATTGCCTGATGGGACAACACCTTGACGAGGTGGACAAGCTTGCTCGTACTCTGATTTTTGTAGTGTTTTTGTTAAAATCCAATCAGATCATGTAGCTCAGATCTTGTCATCTAATCAGATTATGTCATTATTTAAATGAGCTACATTACCGACCGATGTGAACCATGTTTTCACAGTGATAGGCTCCCTACAGCTCCATGACGAATCCCTTTGCTGATTGACCATCTTGGAGTCCTCCCCTCCAATGCAAACTCAGGTTCAAGGACAGTTACAAATCGTTCTAGATTCATAGATTATGGCATTTCGGAGTAGGGGCAAGAAGACCTATAGCACAGGATCGAGGAGATCGGTCGGCTGTGGTGTTGGAGGTCCGGGTTCTTGCAGAACCGTATAGTCAAAATAATAATAATAATATATTGTAATTAAATATCTATTTTTTCACTGTAATGTTTTAAATTTTAAGCAAATTTTAAAATTCAATAAATAGCATATGTCATTGAATACATTAATTGAACTTATTATGTTTAAAAAAATACATAGAGAAATGTTATTTTCAAATGCGAAATTCAATATTTATGGCTCATCTATACATAATATATTGCACAGTCCTCCGCCGCGTCTGTCTGTTCGCGATAAACTCAAAAACTACTACACGCATTTTTATGCGGTTTTCACCAACAGATAGAATGGTTCATGAGGAAGGTTTAAATATATGATTTTTTAAGGTTTTGTCTCAACGCGACACCAGCGACGAACAGACGACTCGTCCATCACATTGTCTCCATACACTTCCTTTAATTGCCGATGAATATCAAAAGATCGAAAGTTTCGTGCATTAAGAAATTTGATCACGGCTCTCACTTCACAACTGGCGGTGTTCTCTGTTTGTTTAAACATTATAAACGATCTCATGCGGCGCTAACGGGTACTGCTTTCCGGATGGCCATCGTACTGTTACGGTCACAGACAGGAAGACGGAAGCAAGAGATTAGCGGCTTAAATCCGTCGGCGGGAGAAGTTAAAATTGGATTAGAGCCTTCTCAGCATAGTAGATCCGCCTATGCTTTGTCGGAAAAGGATTAAGAAGATTCTACAACACGGAAGGGTGGAGACTGTTCTAGAATGTTCGGCCTTGCCTATTTGAATACCTCTCTCGTCTCGAGCGAGTCAGTCTGAGAGTAGACCACGCACGGTGAAGATCTGTGATAAGTGGGTGTCAGTGTGATAAACTAGTCAGTGTTGAACCGGCCAGTGTAATAAGTGTATAAGTGAACTGTGACAGTTTCGCGAGTGTAATAAATTGTTTCCGTTTGTTACTGTGTCTCAGTTTGTCATACTTGGAGAATCTTACGGTCGGTGGACTAGGGAACTGTAAGTGTTAATTAGTAGTTATAAATTGTAGTTTAATTTTATAATATTCATATAAATTTATGTAAATAATTAAGTCATTTAGAATTAGTAATAACTTATATTATTGTAATAATTAAATAGAGTTAGGCCTAGATAATAAATACTTAGAATATTGTTATTGTATAGCTATATTAGTTTAATAACTTAATTGTTAATATTATAATGCAATTGGGAAAAACCACAATGCAATGCCTTATGTTTCAAAAAATACACCTACTTACCAGTCGACGTTTCGCCTGTTCAGGCATTATCAATTCTTATTGTATCGATTATATTTTAATTTTATTCAGGACTTAAAGTCATTAGTAAATAAAGAAAGTTTCCAATTAGTGAATAGTTATGCTAATTATTTTAAAAGTAAATAATAGTGTTTCTTTTTGAGTTTTTGGCTCTATTTTAGTTAATTGTTAATAATTTAATAGTATCATTTTTATCATTTTGTTAATAAATATTAGTATATTTAATTTAGCAGTAGTTTAATTCATTTTAATACCAAGTAGCCCGCAACATTAAAATACTTCAATTAGTGTAAGCATCACGTTACATTTTAATCTAATCCACATATTCGATGCATCAAATTGATGCGATCCCACGACAGACAAAACATGTAGTCATAATTTGCCCTACTACTCCTGCGAAGCGACCCGCCCCTATTTCTCTAAATAAATTAAAATAGTTGAGATCAGAGTCCTAAAGGAAGCAACAACGATAGGCGATATTAAGAAGGTATTAAATCAATATTACGATATTTAATTAATAAAATAATATATTACTCACAGTCAACATTGACGCTGATCCTCTTGGACACGGTGGGTGGTACTCCGTTGGACGCGATGCATAGGTATGCTCCCATATCCAATCGGCTGATACGGCTCATCTCCAAGGTGGGTCCCTCGACTTCAGCAACTGTAAAACATTAAGTTCTTATAAACAAGACTGGTTATATAGATATGATATGATACTTCGTTTTAATAATTAATACTGCTTGTAGCGAGCATATAGTTAGTCGTATACCAATATAGGTTTAAGCCTACATGGTATAAATTAAAGGTTCAGTACTTGGTGATCGTGCTATTGTTGTGCCAATTGTTGTGCAGGGAGGCTTTTTGACCGCTGGGTTTTTCCCCTGATTAACGGTTTCTGGTTTATAGAAACTGGGCGAGCACTAGTAATATAACTACTCTCAATAAAAATGGTTTTCTTATTTTTCATGTACATATGTATTGAACATTGAATATTTTTTCACTCAAGAATGTATACCCTTTTTCAAGACATTTCACAGAAAAAAAATTATGCTTTACTATTACTCCAAATTTTTTTTTTAGAAAAAATAGTCATTAAATTAAAAAAAAAAATTTCTAAAGGCGAATTAATGCTCTAGAAAAGAAAAAAGTTCAATGAAAATATACTTTATATTTCTTCCTATTTAAGAGAAATTTATTGACCTCCACCCATTTTCTTCCACACATACTTTCTTTTTTTTTAATGTATCTCATGTTCTTATGTACGTGTATTAAACCTGGTAATTCTCACGCCCTCATATGTCGCATTACAATCAAGACAAAAGGCTTAATCTGAGAAAACAACAGCAAATTAACCAATCTTTACAAAATTTTAACTAGCAATATCTAATATAATCTAACCAATAAAAACATGATGTTATAGTGGTAATATTTTTTTTCAGTAAAACATTCTTGAAAAAGGGAATATATAAATCTCTGAGAGAAAAAAATTCCAACTTGAGTATGTATTTTTTTCATTCCACTACGAAGCAAATTGATAAGAAAACCAATTTAACAAGAGTAATTATTTGTTATGATTCATCTAGTCTCTAAAGACTGGATATACTTAATCAGAGGAAAAACCTGGCGGCCAAATCGCCTCTCTGCACAACCATTGGCCTGGAAACAGTACATTTTCTTCCAGCTACTGAACCTTTGACGCTACATGGAGGTTAGTGTTACAGATTTCCATTTTATTAATTGATTTTTTTTTTAACGTAACCAACTAGTTTTAATTTAGTAGTTCCCTGTAACCAACTAGTTTTAGGTTAGTAGTTGCCTCTCTTCTTTCAGTAGATATGGTAGTAGTATTCCGTATGAAATACTGCTTTGGAAAATGATTGCTTACTGGTATTGTCCATTATGGAAAGTTGCTGGCATGTTTCGATTTAAAACCCTTCTTGCACTGAGTGGAATAACCTCAAGAAAGGACCTTAGATGGATCTAACAAAGAAATTAGGAGAGGCATTGGAGGCTGAAAATAGCTTTATCGGAGCAGAGGAGAGAAGGTAGATAAAACAATTAGCAAGGAGAGATGGCGGAGTAAGGGGGTTAGGGCGCGGTGGGGTACACTTGTCTTGCCGATTCTTATTAGTTTATTCCACGCCCATCATGGAATTGGAATCCCATGACATTAGGTTGATTACTATTCCGCTATAAATCTCGAACCCTCTCGTCTGCTCAGGCTCAGAGCAATGTGTTCCAGTGTAGGGATGCTGTTTGCTAATAGAAGCGGATTAAGAATGATCAGCAACAACTTAAAGAGAAGCTAAGGAAGTTAGAACATTTTAGCCTTTAAAATGGAAGAACTGGAATACATGAAAACTGCCATTTTATATATGTCTACAGTACTGGTGGATAAGTGGTAAAGTCATATTTTATCCAAAATGATTTCTTTGATTTAGGGATGTGGAAACATAATATTTTCGTAGAGAAAAAGGGCTAAGCCAGACATTGGCTTGAGGAGTTACTGCTTATATCAAAACTCCATTTCAAGCCAAAAACTGCGCGTATGACACGATTCCGCTTCCCTCAATAAGAAATCATTTTGGATAAAATATGACTTTACCACTTATCCACCAGTACTGTAGACATATATAACTGTGGCCAATTTCGACTTAACCACTTATTCACCGGGGCTGTAGAATATTCTAAGTTATGTTTTGTAATCAGGGAAGGCCTGCCTATTGCCTCTTGCAGTGTTAACCTCTCTTTTTAAAAGTGCATATTTCTCCTCTTTCTCTCCTTCTCTTGTATCTTTTCTCTTTTTCTCTTATCATATATTTTCTTTCTTAATGTGATTTATACATGTATTACTTCAGTTTTTTTTTAGTTTGTACATATGTTTTGGGTAATATCTTTTATTTTATTTGTTTTCAATTTTATAAATAATTTTGTTGTAAATATATTTTTAATTTTGTAAAAAAATTCAGTTCTTTTCGTAAATAGATTGCCTAGCTAACAATTTCTGATTTATGGCTTTTAACCAGCCTTTTCACCCGAGCTAGCTTGGGGATGCTGTATTGATTTTTTTAAGTTATATGTGACTTAAATGGTATGTTTTATTTTTCTTTTTTTCTCTTCTATTTTTTTTTGTACATAACTTCCCTTAACGGGAGGAGCTATGTAAAAATACTGTAAAATATTTTACCTGGCGTCCTAATACTAGTAATATTAAACATTTAGGTCATAGTTTAAAACTGAAATATAGCTCAGAGAATTACTCAAAACAAACATTTAAACAATATAACATAATTGTTTAAATGTTTGTTATTATTATTTTTTATTTTTTAATTATATAAATTTTGAATCTTGTTTTAAGATTCAAGATTCTTAAAACAAGATTCAAAATGTATATAAATAAAAAATAATTGAGCGGATAATGGTAATCATCGATTTGGGAGGAATTTCTAAAAACTGGTCTCTTCCAGAAACAAATTGGAGATATAATTGTCCAATTCAAATAATGGATGATAATTATAGACACTAATTGAATAAAAAATCCAGACTAATTTGAAGACTAATCTCCACAGGATAAGTTCCCTGTTACCGAAATATTCCATGATATTTATTATTCATAAATTTATTCGTATTTCGATGCAATATTAAGAACTCAAGAATTCAGCTAAACATTATCTCATATCCTGTTAATTGTTTTTTCAATTAATCGCTCTTTTTAATGCAATTATATTTCGTGAAAACAATTTTCGGAAGAGATCGGAGAACTGTTTGTGTAAAAAAGTGGAGGATAAGGTCCGGGCACACATTGAGATGCAGTTCAACGTTGGGTAGCGTAGGTTAGGCAGGGCAATCTGCAGTAATCTAGAGCAGTTAAAAAGTTGCGCTACTCATATGACCTCACATTTGACGCAGTTTCTTGTCATCTTTGTATATAATCGGTCGTTGAACATACAACTGGACGAACTAAACGAACATGACCTAGCTCCGAGTCTGATTCAGAAGAACTATGGATGAAATTTTACTTTTGTATTCACCATCAAAAAGAAATAAATGTACATGGAAAAGTCACGATGAATTTGTTCTAACATCGGAATTTTCCGACAAACAGTTCACCAATTACTTACACTTGTGTCACCAATTACTTGACACATGTGTCACAAACACTGCGTGAAGCAGGTTCACACATGCACTGAACTGTTCTGCCCTGCCCTGCCTTTCAACTAACGCTCGTTCGTTCAAACCTATGTATCACAAAACTTTTTGCTACGCTACCCTGCCTAACCTACCCTACCCTGCGTTGGACTGCGTCTCTATGTGTGCCCGGCCTAATTGATAAAAGTTTCAACAACGTGCTAATATGTAGAATATGACATGAAAAACACTTGTTGAGAAACTACCCCATCAGTAGCACTCCAATAAACCTCTACAGTAGAAGATCACGATGCCATCTTCTTTTCAGAAGCCTTGGAGGATTATCAGGAATTGATGAGGTTGCTAGGTTTGAAACAAGTGGGTTTGAGTGGTAATGAAGTTTGTCATGAAAAGATTGATATCGGGTTCGGGCCAGCAACAAATGGGACATAAACGTCATTACGGATTACTTTGTCCGTTATAAAGTAAGGAGCATTGAGAATTTTACGAAGGATTTCGGAATGTAAGAAGGATTGAATACGAGAGGAATTCGGTGGTTTAGTGGAGCCCCAAAGCTCTATTTCGTAAGTCCAGGTGGGTCTAGTGATTGTCATGTATACGAGTCGTTTGTAATTAATTGAGAGCTTAGAGCGTTTGCCTATTAAATGTTGAAGTAGTCTAAAACGGCATGCTGTTTCTTGTCGTTTCAGTTTAGTATGATGATTCCAACGTAATCTTTTGTCAAGGTGTAGTCCTAAGTAACCGACCTGTTCTGCAGGATTCAGTGGGATGTTATTCAACGATACGGGAGGACAAGGACATTGGTTTATGACGGAGGGTAAAAGTGACGGGTGGTTAATGACGGGATTTGTGGGAATTTATTTTAATCCTCCAGTTTTGATATCATTTATCAAAGTCAGTGATATGAGATTGAAGAGTATGGGATGCTAGAACTGGATCGGTGACTAATAATAGACATGTGTCATCCGCATTCGTGGTAAGGATAGTATTAGGATGGGTCGGGATGTCAGCTGTATAAACTATGTAGAGGATTGGGCCGAGGATACTGCCTTGAGGAATACCACACAGACTGAGAAAAGCGGGATGAAAGTATATTATTTTCATTTACTTTGAATGACCTGTTGATGATTGATTGAATGAGTGAGATAGGATTGAATAATGAGGAAATATGTAGGAGGTAGGAATTGGCGGAGTTTGTAAAGCAATCCTTGGTTCCAGACTCGGTCAAAAGCCTGTTCCACGTCAAGAAATACCGCCGAACAATATAATCTACGTTCCAATGCGGAAGAAACAACGTCCACACGATGACTTTGCTGGATAGTACAGTAGGATGTTCGGAGTCCAAACTGGTAATCTGGTATAATGTGGTTTGTATCCAGGATCCTGATAAGGTTGTGTCCAGGAGCATTTGGAGAAGGTGGTCTGTGAATAATTTTAGATATTTCTGAAGGATGGAATGCTTTGGGAGGAAGGGTCATTGGGAGGGGAGCATTTAATTCATCTTTTATATATTGAAGGTAGGTTGGGTTTATAATGTCAGGATGTGGATGAAAGGTTTTAGAGAGATGTTGGACAGACATTGGATTCATTAAGGAATGGGTGATTGAAATATTTGAATTTCGGGATCTTTTTTGTTGTTATCCATAATGTTTTGTCGGAAGTTGTAAGATTTTCAGTTAAGTTAATTAAATTTTGAGTTTTAATTTTCTAAGTAATGAAATATTAATTTTAAATATCAAGAAATAAGTGGTTAATAAAAAGGAACCTTTAGCCCGGTTAATAAAAAAGAAAACCTTTACTATAACACATGATGGGTTTATGTACATGGTAGATTTTGTACTGTTTCTATGACAATGGTTGTGCGGCGATCAACCACCCCGTTTCCTCCCAATTAAGAGTACCCACTTTATAGTCGTGTCCCAAGAGGGTGAATTTAAATGAAAGACAAAAATATCAGTATTGATCTCCGAATCACTTAAAAACACTAATATTCCAATTCTTTATCATGTGCCAATCAGATGCTGATTAAAAATATTTGGTACATATAATTTATTTGAAATTTTATTCATTTTTATTTTATTGTATATCAATTTATTATAATCATTGTTTAAGCTATTTAATTATTTCTTCCCTTTCTTTAGTTGTAGAGAGACATATTTATTTTATTTTAATAACTTTAAGTTCTTGTTTAAACAATTTTTCTTCTTCCCTTGTTCTTTTTATTAGTAACTTTATTATAATAGTTCCAAAGAACTCTTTTAGTCCTTTTTTTTATTGTTTTTATAATACTTGTGATTTTATTAGCATATTTTAATATGTATGTTTCTGACTAGTAACGTAGGTTTTTTTTTGTTTTTAAAATACAATTTTGTTATTCTTAAGAGGCACTACCATTTTTTTTTTATTCTATTCAATTCTACTCTAAAGCTGAAAAATGAATATAAAAATCCAAAATGTGTATCTTAAAGAGAATATTATCTACTTTACGGAGGTACATATGGAACAGAATTAATTAGAATAGTTTTAGATTGGTGGCTGTTTATTGAAGAAGACAATGGAAAATTACGTTAAAAAATAAATAAATAAAAATCAAAACCTTGGTCTCACTAAGCCTTTATAAAAATCCTCGTGCAAGAATGATGGAGATTTGGGAGCTTAAGAGATAGGAAAGAAGCAGAGAGCTTAAGAAAAATATTCTGTAATGAGAAATGTTGAAAATGGTCGGGTGCGAAGTCAATAAATTTTATAAAATAAATGAGTACAACTTATTTCATTTGATCCAACGTTTCGGTCTAATTTTAGGCCATAATCAGGGCTAAAACTAAAACAAACAGAAAAACAATATCAACTGTACGATGCCAAAGAAAATATAGCAATTTATATTGACAGAAGTAAAAGAAAAGAATGAAATGCAATTAACAAAAGGCTAAATTATAAAATAAATAATGAGAAATAAAAAAATCTATGAATATAATAAAATATAGTATGATGATGATGATAAATTGTTATTGGCACTGCACTGTTGACACTGTTATTCTGTTCTGTTATATTCTCAGTCCTGATGATGGCCTTAAAATAAGGTCGAAACGTTGGACTAATGAAATAAGTAACTTATTTATATAAAATGTATTGACTGAACCCCTCAACAATTTTCAACATTTCTCAAGATTCATCAATGCAACTACTTCCTCATCAATAGTTCATATTAGCTTATTAAAAAAAAAAAAAAGGCAAAACAATAAAAATTTGTTTTCTACAATAAAATCAGACCATAGATCACGTGAACTATATCTTTGCTCTGGAGATACAGTAACGGCAATTGATGTTACATCTAGTTCTTACACCCAGCATGTGTGTAGAGTGCCAAGTTGTTAGGTTGAAGGTGCTGAGGATCTGTGGCAGATAAATTATTAAATCTGTTAAGATTGTGGGATCTGGGGGGGGGGGCCCAGTGATCTTGGCCTAATCACCGTCTACACTATAGTTGCTTTAGCACAGTATCGACAACCTACTGATCCTAAGACCCTTCATGGCTTGTAGTGGTACGGGTTTACAAATATATACACAATAATACGTTAACAGATCCGTTAGTTCTGATTGGTAAAGAAATTCGTCAACGGGCGAGGTGAGCTCCTAAGACGAGGGGGGAGAGGACGATAATGGCGGAGTGGTTTATTGTTTTTCAAGCTGTTGCCGCCGATTCGATATATATGCAAATCGACTGGAGATGCAATTCCAGATCCGACCGAATCTCCAGGGGGATCATTAGCAGTTGTTGCAAGAAGTCGAGTATACCATCTTTCTCCAAGCACAGAACCAACAAAGTAGCAGATTTTTAAAAATACCATCGAATAAAACTATAGAATAGTTCGAATTTATTGAAGGAATAATTATACAAAAATAATAATCTTAAATTGATGATTGGTGTTTCCTTACTAAAAAAAAAAATCTGAATTACGCGTAAACTAAAAATCATTCAGGTTCTGGTTATGTTTTGCAGTTAGTAATCAAATAATGGATATTATTATTAACTGTTCAAGGGATTTTTTCTTTCTATTCGTAAAAATCAATTGGATAAAGAATAGTTATTTGTAGCACAAGAATCCATACGGTGGACAATCAATTACAAGCCACTCGGATAAGGTAAGATAAACAATACAACATATATAGTTACGTTTTGTCTAGGATCCTGGGTATGTCGAGGTTCGCGGGTCGGTAGTCAGGCAGGAGGCCTTCAGATTTTACACGGGAGAATAAAAAACCCTAGGTTATGCCATCCTTCACTTAATGGAAGAAAATACCAAAAAATTACCAAGTCTGGATAAAAAAAATTAATTCCGTGGTACCCATGTCACATAGTCATCCACGTGACATAAAATAATAATTAGGAACTTTTATTCATAGTGACATTAAATTTGCCCTACTGTATCCTTTAATAATATTCCACTGGACTCTTTCGAACAGATACGTTACCTAGGACTCCATCTGGACAAACGTCTCACTTGGAATCCTCATACAAGACAGAAAAGGCAAGAACCTGCTCGTCGTTTGTGCCTACTTCAACATTTACTGGACAAACGCTCTAAGCTCCCAATTAATTATAAAAGACTCATTTACATGACACCCTATTTGGACATACGGAGTTGAGCTTTGGAGCTCTACTAAACCAACCAATTCATCTCGTATCCAATCCTTACAATCCAAAATCCTTCGTAAAATCCTCAACGCTCCTTATTATGCCACAAACAAACTCATCCATCATGATCTTAATATCCCATTTGTTACTGATTTGGTCCAAACTAGATACCTATCCTTCCATGACAAGCTCCATACACAATTAAATCCGCTAGTCTCTCAACTTGCTTACCATACTATTCCTGATAACCCTCCGAGGCGTCTGAAAAGAAGATGGCCTCGAGATCTACTGTAGAACTTTATTGGAGTGCTGCCGATGGGGTAGTTTCTCCACAAGTGTTTTTCATGTCATATTCTACATATTAGCAGATTTAATTGTTGTAATATTATTATAGTTGTAAATATCAATAAATTAAATTTTAAAATATACATTAAATTTATTTTATAATTATAATGTTATTCTATGCAGCTGATAATTGTTTAATCTTTTAACATTAACGGATAGATCCTGTGGGGTCTGGAGATCCTCAACAAGCCTGTTTTATTTGAATATCTTCAATAGGGGGAAAACAGGCAAGCGAGCGGTCTCTGGAACAAATCACTTCCCTTCACTAACTTTGCCCTAGAAACAGTAGTCTCTGTCACGTACTGAACCCCAGACCCTTCAGGAGTTTTAGTTTTCTTTTATAATTTTATAAAATAACTATAATTATATAAATCCCAATTTATTCATGAATTTTGCTCGAGTATTTCTCCATCTTATCCCCACCACTCTATTTCTCAAGACCATGTTACGAGTTTGGATTAAAGGACCTTATCCAGTTGGAGAATCGTTCTTGCCCCAGGTGGCGGCTCATTGTGGGATATTGCCGGAGTACATTTCGATTGGTGGCCGGAGTAGAGCCCTATAACTAACAGTTTTTGCCCTTTAAGGCTCTTTGATTCGAAAGGGATGGCAAATGGGGTTCCGATGACACCCCTTCTTGCCGGCCCCCTCAGGTTTTGCACTGCCCTAATCTAGGTGGCGGCAGGCTCGTCTCATTCCACGCCCGCGTTCTGTCTCGCTTGCTCTATCAGCCACTAGCAGAACTTTAAGCCAGAATATGTATATATTATATACAATAATAATAATAAGCTTTATTTTTTCTCCTCTTCCTTCTATGTACATTTTTACATGTTTTTTAAAAAAAAAAAAAGGCCCTTCTTTGGGCACAAGCCTCTCCCAATCTACCTAGTCTGTTACAGAACGGTGCCATAATACTCCGATGAAGTTTTGTATGTCGTCCCGCCATCTCGTAGCTAGTGCCCCTCTTCTCCTAGTGCGGTTTATTGGATAACAATCCGTTGTTGCCGTAGCACAATGTGTTGGTCCCATTCTTGCAATGTGTCCAGCCCACTGCCATTTAAGATCAGATACTGTCTTGAGAATATCGCGCGTACCAGTCAGCTTCCGTAGTTCTGTCTTCTTTATTTTCTCCCTTCTACTTTTCCTTGACATACTTCGCTCTATTGCACGCTGACTGGTTGCTAGGGATTTAGATATAGCGTTATTTAGACTACAAGTTTGGCATCCATAAGTTAAAGAAGGAATGATACAAGCATCAAAAACTTTTCTCTTGTGATGTATGGCCATGTTGCTTTTGAAAATATTTTTGTGTGACCAAAATTCGGACCATGCTATTTTAATCCTTCCATTCACCTCTTTCTTGGATCTATCTGCAAATGATATGAGTTGCCCTAGATAGATTGTTTCTTTAACCCATTGGAGTTTGCTGGTACCGAGAAATTTTTCTTCTTCTTCGGCATTTGTCATCAAGACTGATTTGTTAAAGTTTATCTCCAGCCCAGCTTCATTTCCTACTAGGACCAGCTCTTCTAGCATTTTCTTCAGTTCAGATGGTGAGTGTGAAATGAGAAGTTCATCATCAGCGAATCTCAGATTTGATAGTTTGTTACCATTAATGTCTATCCCAAAATTCTCCCAGTGAAGGTTTCTGAAAACATCTTCCAAAACCGCGTTGAATAGATCAGGTGATAAAGGATCGCCCTGACGAATCCCTCTTTCGATTAGAAAATCCTCTCCATATATGTCCAGAACTACTCTCGCTTATATATATATATATATATATATATATATATATATATATATATATATATATATATGCCTAAAAGATATTGTCATTCCAAAAAAATAAGTTTGAAGTGTATTTTCTCAAAAAATTAGATTTATTATAAAAACAAAAGTAGACAGTTGTTTCTCTTTTTAGCATTATTATGTTAGTTTTTTTGGATCACTTGTAGTCTTGTGGTTAACATCCCAACATACTATGCCCAAGATCGCAGGTTCGCAGCCCGGTAGGTGACCTTACGATTTTTTAAAGGAAGCAAAAAATTCTTAGTGGTGCCGTCTTTCGGAAGGGACGTATAATGGGGGTCTAGGCGTATACGATGTAAGGTGCTCATCAAAGAACCCTACCCTAATTATAACTGATTAGGAAAATTAAGGACTCCCACCGCAGCATTGTCTGATTAACCATGACAGCATAAAATTACGATAAATAAACAAACAAACATGCATCCTACGCATATTTTGTTAAAACAATTAGATGTGTGAAATGTCTAAGAGACAAAATTTTTTTTTTTTAATTTACAAACATTATTGATTGATTAATATTATTATCTTTCTTTAAGTGAATTTCAATTATCCGAACCACATACAACGGCATTAGTTCATATAATCGACGCTCTATTATTTATAAATTTATAAGTTATTATAAATTTATAAAATATATATACAGGGTGTTTCGGAATTGCACGGCACTATTTTAGGTATATGTTCTCTAACACAAAATAAACAAAAAAGTTCATATTAACATATATCTCAAACTCATTTATTAAACAGATATCAAAGGTTAAAGATTTATTATTACTATTTATGTATTATTATTACAACATTTATAGTAACTGTTCAAAGGGGCCTCCGTTTTGGTGAATGCAACATTCATCACGACGAATCCATGCTTCTCTTGCTCTTCGTCTCTTGCTCTTGCTCTTCCAATTTTTTAGCTCTTCTTGCGTGCCAACTGCCTCAGAATGAACCATAGACTTCATCTAGCCCCACACAAAATAATCTAATGGCGTTAGATCCGGAGATCGTGGTGGCCATTTAACAGGTCCTTTTCGGCCAATCCATCGGTCTCCATAAGTTGCATTTAAATAATCATGCATAAACTATAAGAAAAGTGAGCTGGAGCACCGTCATGCATAAACCACAGCCTTTGCCTAATGCCTAGCGAAAAATCTTCTAGGAGTTCATGAAGATTATTTTGCAAAAAATGCAAGTAAGATATACTTGACAGCCCAGGTGGCAAAAAGAAGGGGCCGATGATGTTGTCGCCTAGAAGACCACACCAGACAGGTATGTTGGTAAAGTCCAACAGCAGTCGTATGAGGGTTTTCGTCATCCCAAGTATGGGTATTTCGAAAATTAAGAACCCCGTTTCTTGTAAAGCATGGTTCATCAGTAACCACTGCTTTTTGGTTACTGATGAATCTTGCTCAGAAAATTAAGTAAGTTAGGATCAGGAAATTAGGATCTTGTGTGCATTGTCGAATTAACCACTAGGAGAAATTTCTGCGCTTGCTATAATCTTGTGGTAATAAATCTTACCTACTCAATATGTGAAATGGATACAATTGTTGTTCGCGTAATGTTCGCCATACGCTGGCAGAGGAAACATCGAAAAGACGTGACAATCTTCTGGTACTAGTAGTAGGAGATAACTGAACAACATCGAGTATGTCTTCTTCAACGTTTGCAGTTCGTCGAAATCTTTGTCGACCGGCGTTTACTCGTATATGTTTTAGCGTGCCATTATCCCTAAGGCGTCTTTCAATGGCCTCAAACGTTTTACGATTTGATATTCTTCGGTTAGGAAATTTTTTACCATATCATCAGCAGCAGCACTGTTTCTATGTATCTCACCTTAAGTAAAAGCATGTCTGTTTGTTCTGCAAAAGTGAATACATTTGTGGTGCTCCCATGATAATCATAAATTGAACTGTCTCACAGTATTCATTCACACTAAAACACACATAACTAGACAAGCAGATAAGCAACTACTGTCATTGCTTATCGTTCATTTGTTTATCAGGTGATTAAAACCTTTAAAACCTGTAATAGTATTCAACACACTAAACTTTGTACAGTCAGCCTTAATGTAGTAAATAAATAATAAATCTTTAACCTTTGATATCTGTTTAATAAGTGAGTTTGAGATATATGTTAATATGAACCTTTTTGATTATTTTGTGTTAGGGAACACATACCTAAAATAGTGCCGTGCAATTCCGAACTCCCTTTGACATCTTTTCATGGCATAGAAAAACACGCTAACCACTTTACCAAAGGTGACTCTACAATAATTTTTATTTCTTAGTTCCGATCCAATGTTATTTAAAAACCACTTTCTGAAACCTAGACACGATTAATCACAAGCCTTACAAGACATATATCCTAGCCCCTAACTATACAGGTGTAGCTTTTTCAACAGCCTAAATTTTATCAGATTTGCTCATCGATATGGGTTGCCTTACTTCTATCAGTTGAATAAAGTTTTAGGCCTAAGAAAGAGCTTGTCCGCCGATATAGGAAACTTAAAAGGTCGCCTAGGGCAGAAAAGTTCAGGGGAGGGAAAATTATGAGGGGATGATAAAAGAGTTTTTGTTTAACGCTTTATTATTAGTCAAATCGTACGAAGCTTGGTTTCAACAAGTTTTTGGAAAACTAATTTAAAGTTACTGAATAATAGTTTAGGTATTGTAAAATATGAAAAACAATTTGCCGTTTTAGTGAAACAAAATTTACGTTTTTGAGGTATGTGTGGTGTGTATTGTTGGTGTTCTATTTTAGAGACTTAAGATCTTATGTATGCCTAGCCTGAAAATGAGTTTTTTGTGTTCACTATTGTTTTTTTTCACTCATAAATCACTATTTCATTCATTTCTGAAAAGTGAACCTTTGAACGATACAGCTTCGTTTTATTGTTATTTCTCTACTTTTATTGAGAGCTTTGGGAACAAGGGTAAGAGGAAGCTTTAAGCCTTCAGGTGAAAGTAACTTGTCGAGACAGATAAACCCGGCTTGAAGGACTTATTAGCAAAGATAAAAGTCAGAAAAGCACCGTTAGGAATATAAATGCCGTTCCTCTAGACTTTAGTTAACTTTAATATTAATTAATTTCTTTATATTTAAATTGTTGAATACGCGTATTAATTCGATATTTCATTCAAATACAAATCGAAATGGTATAACAACTTCCCCGAATTATCCGCTTCTGATCTAAAACCCCTAATGTATACAAAAATGATAATATAAACAGAATTTATAAAAAAATAATAATAATAAAGGGCATCAAATAACAGTTTTTTGATCATTTTCGTGCAAATGTGGACTTTTATAATAATAATAAATGAACTTTTATTCTATAAATTTTAATTGTGTTGTAACTTTACTGAAAAATGTTCAACTGTATGAGCTAAGTAGTAACTTTAATTTTTATTTATAATGAGGTAGATCACATACATATTTAACATCACAATATGCTATAATGGACAGTTATTATTATAATTAGGATCATTAACGAATACCTGACATCTCTCAGGCTCGGCACCGCCATTGTACGTCCTCTCCAAAGGACGGCATAATTTTTAAGTCCACTTGTCGATGTGCGAACCCGCAACCCTGTGCATAGAAGGTTGCTGTGCTAAAGACTACAAAAGTGACACCTAGGCAGGTTACATTGCGGATTTTTAGTTTCTTTCTGCTGATGTTCTAGTATAGTAAACAGTTCTTTTTTGTTACTTTTGCATGCAATTAGATTTTTTTTAATATTGCAAGATTTTTTTAATACCGGGACCTGATGTCTTATGTAATGGCGCTGTTTGGAGTATCTCAGAAGACAACTTTTTTTTTTCTTTTTATGTTCTAGTGATTAGCATAACAACCTATCATCATCATAGTCTATCCTCTCTACCGCTCATGCAGTGTGAGGTTTCCTTCTGTACAGCCCGGACCAAACCGTACGATTCTCTACCATTTCTTTTCTTCTGTTCCATTGCAGGCTTCTCTTTGCGAAGCTTTCCTTAACACCATCTTCCCAGGAATGTCGGGGTCTTCCTCTGGACCTTCTCCTTCAACCTTAGCTTCATGTCATCTTTGCCAGCCTGTTGTTTTCCATTCTTAAAACATGTCCAAACCATCTTAATGATCGAGTTCGAATTCGGTCTTGTCTTGTTTTCCTCGCTATCTTCCTAAGGAATCTCATTTCTGAATCTGGGGTCCTACTTTTATGTTTGGTGGTACATTCTCAACTTTGTTTCCTTGGATACTTATCTTTTATTCAGGAACCTTTTATTTAGTGCATAGACCAATCTTATTATATAATAACCCTCTCCCAGATTTCATTGTACATGACTCCATTCTCATCAAGGTGTGCTCCCAGATATTTAAAGCTTCTCACCTGTTCGATAGGCATATCCTTGATTCTTATCACTCTCATTTTACGCCGAGGCATCCTGCCAATTCTCATAACCTTTGTTTTGTCAGGGTTTATTTCCATATTGATCTTCTCTACTTCATCTTGAACAACCCTGATATTGTATATTAGGTCTCTATCGTTGTTCGCAAGCACTTCCATATCATCAGCAAAGGCCATCAAAGAGTAGTTAACTTTATTCAAGTATCTAAATCCCAGATGTAATTCTTTTTATTCTGAGATATAGCAGAATCAAGAACCAGAGTACAGATAAGAGGGATCAATCTACAACCCTGTTTTATACCAACTTTGGTTATGAACTCACCATCAAATTTGGTGTAACAATTGGATGTCCTCACTACATTTCGGGTGTTCCTATAGAGGTCTCAGAGTTCTCATTATTGGCAGCATTAGTCCTATGTTAATGCCTCTCTCTGTTATAGCCTTACGGATGTCCTCTTGCTTTATTTTGTCAATTGCTATTTGAGGTCATCGAGGCACACGGTTAACTCCTTGCATTTTTCAATTAATGATCTGTCTCATGGTAAAGATCAAATCTTGTATGCTCCGGTTTTCTATAAAACCATATTGTTCCTCTTGGAGTTGTGGATCTGGAGTATATTTTATTTGGAATGCTTAAAACAGATATGCCCCGATGATTCCGACACTCTCTATTGTCACCATTTTTGAATATGGGAATTAAAGTGGCAACTTCCCAATAACAACCTATTATGACCAAAATTGGGTGTTCGTAGGTGACCATAGGACCAGTAAAAAAATCTTTAATTTTGCTGTCCTGAAGGAACGTTAAATAGTGGTCCAGTGTACAGTTTCAGGTAATCGTTAAAGGTCCTTATCCTAGTTATACCTGGATAGACCAAATTTAGGACTCACACTGTAGCATCTTATGATTAGCCGTAGTAGCATAAAGTGGCGTTATATGATTAAACAATTCATTGTTGTATCTTAAAATATTTTAGAGGCGGCCTATAAAGAATAAGGTATATCCATATAATGAAGGAGGTGAGGTTTAAGAAGCTTATAATTCCGACTATAAGGAAGCAATGCAATCATTTCCTGGATTATAACCCATATCATAAACATAATTCCTTAGGTCGTAGTCAGATAACTGTAAGGTGGATGGTTTCAGAAGCGCCATTATTTCAATTTTAGTACAGTTAAGAGTGAATTTTAATAAGTATATAACATATAACCATATCGCTTATAACGATATTAATATACAACATATAATATGTAAATTGTAACTTACTCGAATATGACTTATTGATGTTGATCATCTGCCCATCATCCCTCCTCCACTTGATGGTCGGTTCTGGGGAGCCGTTGGCTGTGCAAGAGAGGGTCACGTTGTTCCCTTCTCGGGTGATCACGTCCGAGCTGCTCAGGGAGTCCTCGATGTCTGGAGGAACTGGAACATGGAAGAAACCAATTAGTAGAAAGGAATTGGGAAGAGATGAAGGAAAGGCGAAACTGATGAAGCTAACGTTACGTCAACTGTCAGTTACCGAACACGTGAGTAAAATCTGTTGTTACACATGAGATTCTATTTTCCTTATTCGGAGAGGGTAAAATATTTATTTTCTATTCTCTGATTCCGATTATAAGACAAGAAAAAAAAATCAATATTGGAAGATCAGAGATGTTTTAGACTAAAAAGGTAAAAAAAAGAAAATCCTGAATGATCATCTCAATCAAACAAGTTTAGATTTTATGAAGTGGGAAATGAAACATTATCTTTTCATATAATTTAAATCTCTTTTGAATGGGCAATATTATGTTTAAAAAATTAATATTAATATTTTTTATAAATTTTATTTATAAAATATGAAATTAAAAAAAAAATCTGGTGCGCGCTTCATACAACTTAACTCTAGATACTTGAAAATATATATATCTAAAAGTTCCCATTGAAATTCCATTTAATTCGAATGATGGTCTAAGGTCCTATGGAAACAATTAATTTCATTCGGATTCGAAATACTTTTAAAAAATATATTTTTCTATTACAATTTTTTTTTTACTAAGGATGTTATTATGGTTTTTAGGACTATACCCATCATAAACAAACGAGTGTCATGAATGAACAATCAATGAAATATGAAGCCAATCCTTTATATTTCTTTCAAGTTTAGTCGCCACAATTTTGGTAAAGAATTTATACAAATTCATTAAATGTGGGCGATTAACCTGTACCAGTACAATCAGTTAACGTTTAGTATATGGTAGAGACTGCACTGGTTTTAGGGATTTACCACTAAATATAATTAATTAACTTAAATAAAATACAAGGTTATGAAATAAAGTCAAAGATGAGATAGGTTTTTAGTTAAAAATTTGATTTTTTGTTTTTGGTTCTACCCACTAGTCTCTTCTGCTAACTCCACCGTTAGGAATCAGACTATGTATTATTAAAAATAATGTTTACTTATTTTCCCCATTAAAAGATACATGTAAAAGCATAAACATTTGTTTTTGCATAAGCACGTTGTTTCTGCTTATAGTCTTGTTTGAAAACAATCATGATTACCGAACGATCAAGGCCAAAGCTTTCTTACCTTCTGGGTCAGTGTACGACTTTATTATACCGTCAAAGACATGCTTTAACAATGTTTGGAGCATAGCCGGCTGAACATTACAGAATGTTAGAAGGAGCTTATGAAATGTAACACCGACTTCTCATATCACAACAGCCTAAGGGCGAGGGTTGGATTGATAGCGTAACGGGATACACGCGAAACCTATAGCTACTTCACTTGCCAGCTCCCAAACACGAGGGCAGTGACTTTTTTTAAAATGACACTAGCTATTGGGCTTCAATCGAGGTCAAAGTTCGCTAGGACTAAGCCACGAAGTATGCCGGATAAATTACAAGACCTTTATTCTTCTGTTCTAGCACTTTTTAATGGCGTTAGTATTAGTTCTAGAGCATCTATATCGTGGGGTTACAAGTGAAATGCACAGTCAAAAACATGATGTTGAGAAATCACTGATGAAAAAGCTTGATTACTTAGTGTGAGTACGAAACATTAACAAAAATCATATTCATCAGTAGAATCATATTATAAAATTTATTCTAGCCTTTCCGTCAGCCTTTTCTCAAAATCATGTTTTTGACTTTGTGTAATTCATTTGAAACCCAACGGCTTATACACTAACATACGTTTACATCTCACATCAACAGCCGAGAAACATCAAATACAGACTCAAATCTCACTCATAGACATTCAAAATACAACTAAGGCACAAGAACGTGATACACGAACCGATGGTAAGGTTATAAAAACAGTTGATCTGCAGAAAGATTAAAAAAAATGATAAGATTTATTAGTATTATTAGTTTTTTTATATGTATATATCTTTTATTGTGTTCTTTTTTCTACTGATCAGCCTTAGTATTACGTTCAAAGTCTTGAAGTACCTCTATGACCTGCCTCTATTTGAGGAGCCTGTTTGGACTGTTGATGTGAGATGTGCATTTTGTCTTCATTGATCTGAATTTTCTTTTGACTTATGTTACGAAGATGCCTGAATTGCCTTAATTGGTAAGTTTTTTCCCAGTGTTCAGAGGCTTGAGAGATCTTCCTTCTTGGGATTTTTCCTATTACATTCTTATTAAGATAAATTAATTAAAATAAAATATTCAATAACACAAACAATAAACTATGAATCGTACAGATTGACATAACGGCTACTTAATTAGTACTGCTATGCCTATTGAATATAAAGGAAATTAAACGCCTATAAATTTTAGGTAATTAGGTATGTAATGCATGTGCACGAATGTTAACCTACTCGCCTCTCCAGGATCTGATTTGTAGGTACCGCTACGTGGAGTGCATTCCATTAGTGCATTCCATACCTCAGCTAGCAAAATTGTATGAATTTCATATCCCCTAGGTCGGTAATAAAATTTAACGAAACTATAATTATTATTAGAGGAAAAAATAAGTCTATGTCCAAATATGTTCGACTTTTATTAATCTATATAATTAAATCATTGATAATTTATTGGAGTATGGTAGTGATATAATCGCATAATAGAAGAAAATCAGTGCCTGTTAACAAAGTAAATAATTTATCTGCTACGGCCGGATTTGAATCAAGAACCTTCATCTTAGCAGCTCAGTACTCTACACTCTAAGCTCTGCAGTACTGTACACTCGGCTACCTCGGTCCTTAATTCCTGAAGTAAAAATAAATCAATTAAATAAATTTAAAACCCCATACTTATTTTCCTTTTGACTTTGAAATCTTAAAAATAACATCTCTAGATGTGTTGTATTCAGACGTAAGTGAAATATGTTTTCCTTTATTAAAACTTTCCTCTATTGGCTATCTCCTCGTGCCCATCTTTTACTTTTTTTTAATCAAACGTCATTGCTTTTTAAAGATTAATAAATACGGAATGTTATGTAATAATTATGTTAAGGTTTAAATGTTACGTCAGCATTGGCTTAGTTATTATTAACAAGTTTTTATTAGTTTCGCTCGTATCTATGTACGTATGTACATATTTTTACTGGACAGTTTCTCCTAAACATATTAAAAACAGCATAATTACGCTCAATATAAAGTAATAACTAATTAGAAAACTAAGGTTTTCCTTTTTTCCTTAAATTTGTATCACGAAAACCCATGAATTATCTTGGGTCCAGTAAATGGTAGAATCTGTACTGTTTCGAGGACAGCAGTTGCACAGGGAAGCGATTTGCTCGAGATTACTCTCAATCGCCAGGTTTCCCCCCGTTTACAGTGGCTGGGTGGTCCACCTGCAACTTTTAACAGATGAAATGATTTGCCACAACCGGATTTGAAGTCAGTACTCTACATATGGAGCACCCTGGCTGCCTCTTATATTCAATTATTAGCAATGTTTATAAATATAACATAAGTTTACCTTTGGAGAAAGAGGAAGAAGAAAGACAACAACTAAATATATTGAGCTTTCAGTATTTAGCTCCATCATGTACTTAACCCAAGACCCTTTACGGGTTGTCGTGGTACAGGTTTTTATTGCGTATTAACTAAACTGGCAGCTGGCAAAGGTATAGATAAGGTGATAACCAAACCTCTACCACCACGTTCCATTACAATAATAAAATATTTATAGATTATATAAATAATTTCAAATATATACATACAACGAATATGATACATCCCAACTCTTGATTGGTCATTTCCGACAAGATCCATAATTGGCAATGTTTCCCCTCCCTAATCTTTAGCCATTCACCTCGGGAAATGGTCGAAAGGGCAGCTGGTGACGTAGGGCTTATTTTACGGAACCCCCATCTCCTTCCTTCTCTATAGGATTTGGGTCGGGGATTGGCAGGGTCTGTCATTTTTCTATTGTTCCTCTTCTACCAACTGTTGCAGATTTTTTTTTAGCGATATATAGAGATTTGATCAGGACCTCTTTTTATGTGATTATCTTATTTTTTACCTTAATTTATTTGTTTTTATATTTTGGTTCGATCTAAAATGAAATATATTTTGAATGGGTTTCTTTCGATAAGAGATTTCCTGCAGACTTATCACCTGAATACTGAATGCTATACCACTTCTAATTACCTGTTAACATCCTTAGCTTGACCCCTTGGGAATCAAGAGACCCTCTTAGGGCTCACATAGTCTCTATGAAGTAGGCCAGGAAAAATCTGGTGGTTGAGTGTGTTCTGCAAAACCGCCTTCCTGAATAATCGTTGGCTTAGAAACAGTACTCATCCATGTACTGAACCCATGGGTACTAACCATTCATGGGTTGTAGTGATACTTTTATTTAATTTTTTTACAGGGCCATACGTATTTTTATTAGATTCAGTTAAGTAATAATATAAATATTATGGACGCAATTTATAACTCTTAAATGTATTACAGATTTTTTTTAAATTCTACATAAATCATTTCGAGAAATACATGAAAGACCGAACACATTAATTTCTCCTTTACTTTTTCCGTTGTTCCTAGATCTCATGATTCTAAAATTAGAAATGTTTCTTATGATATTCCCCTCATTAATAGATGTGAGTGGTAAAATAAAAGTTCGGAGCCACAATCCAAAAATACTAATACCATAATACCATAATCCGGCAGCTGTATAAGTATCTTAAAGTCTAACCTTAGGATCTTATTTTACCAAAGTATTTTATATACTTCACCCCACTCAACTATTTAGTTATTTAGTTAACAATGAAAGAAGTGATCGGGAGATTGGTTGGCTGTGTGTCTATTTAATTTTTAATAACAGGCTTTACAGGTTGGAGAGTTGATGTTTCTTAAACTAAAACGAATATTATACAGGTTTTTTCCCCTCAATGGGTTGCCTGGTTAAGTCAGAGCGTCCCTCCGCTTTTCTCTATTCCACCAGTCATCCTCCTCAAGCCCCCTGCCGGCCATCTCCTCCTCCACGCAGTCCTTCCACCGGGTTCGGGGTCTTCCTCTTCTTCTTCTGCCTGGCTGTTCCCACAGCAAAAGTCTCTTCGGCCACCTACGTTCTGGGATCGGCTGGCAGATCCGTACCATCGCATCCTGATCCTCCCAATACTCTCCGGAACTCCTTCGGTCACGACCAGCCTGTCTCTAACATAAAACGCATATTCGAAAAAACATTATAGGGACAACCTTAAGAGAAATTTGCCCTTCTTATTAGTGAGGAACGATAGTGAAAAAAATCCAACAATTTTTCCTCCTACTCTTCTTTTGTCTCTGATAATAGATCTTAAGCCTTTTATTATGTTTACCTCTAAACAAAGTATTGTAGCCAATTATGGTGATTCCATGTGCAACCTACTGATGCCTACTGTAAACTTTTGACGTTTCTCATTTTTTTTTGTATTATAATATGGATATTTCACTCCCAAATCCTTGCACATCCTTATCTCATATTTAAAATATATATGAATATAGTTTATATTCTGGATGAAATGTATATGTTTAGAGACTGAGGAGGTTATGGAGCTGTAGGTAGGCAGGGTTTATATTGGGCAAAGGCCTACTTCTACGTGAGCTGAAAGATATCTACAACATTCATCCAATAACCCCAACTAATATGGCTCTCCTCTCTTCCTTTGCTCAGGCTTTGTTAAGATAACAATACTTCTGCCTTTTGTATAGTGGCGCCATCGGCCATGAAACACCGATCGATCTCTATTATCATTAAAAGTCTCATCGATATTATTTTTTACGTATCGATATTACTCCCTTAACCGAATCAATGTTCAACCTTAAATTGTATTGGATTTGATTTAAATTTATTTAACGAGTAATTTTACCACTTATATACACTTTTCACTTATATGTATATAATGCATATATCACTTTATATATATATATTGCGTTTTAGATCTCGAGTTTCAGCCTTTTTTTTTAACTTCTTAGGCTAAGAAGTTAAAAAAAGACTGAAACTCGAGATCTAAAACACAATATAATTTCGATAACAGTCAAGATAAGTAGAAACCAATATATATATATATATATATATATATATATATATATATATATAATGTTAGTAAATTCAAATATTAAATTTGGTGTGTTGAAAGAAAAACTAAATTCATTTTTATTATATCAATATTTTTCTTTAACTTATTTTAATAACTCATATTATTATACAGTCTTACCGGTAAAAAAATAAACGAAATTAAAGTGAATATTTTCACACACTATTTACAAAATTCTTCTTCTTAACTATTCAAGAGAAATGTAATTGAGAGTAACCTTCCCGGTTTTTATATCCCTGGACCACTACATAAAGGGTCTTACTGGTAGAGAATGGACTGTTTATTGAAAACGGTTGTACAGGGAGGTGATTTTTCTAGGCCACACTCAACTCCTAGGTTTTACCCCAAAATGAGGGTACCCATTTTATAGATGCTGGATGGTCCCCAAGAGGGTCTCAAGATGAACACCCACAGTGTTCATCCCCGGTTTGATTATATAAACCTACCACAGCCGGATTTGAATCCTGGAACTTTGGCAGGCAACTCACAGGTCTACCACTAAGCTAACCTTTCCCTTTGATGAATTATTAGTAAACAATAATGCAATATTAATAAACATGCTGAATACTAAAATAATAATAAGCACTAATAAATCGATAATTACTATATAATAAAATAAAAACTGCTTCAGACCATCTGAAATAGAACAATCTAACATTACACATTTCAACTACTCTATAAAGCTACTGAGGGAAAAAATGGGAGTTCCTTGCACATGAGCAGTTCCCCCGAGATCTTCCAAGAGGCGAAGCTGTCGCGAGGTTCAGAGTCATCACAGGCCATGATTACCTCCAGGCACATCTGCACAGAATGGGTATCGCCGAACCTGATAATTGCCCCATTTGTATTTCTGGTGTAATGGACGGTGCACACTTAGGACATTGCAGTGGCTTTAAGGATATTCCACACAATGATGACGATGCATGTCTTTACTGGGAGTCTCGGCGGCGTAGGGCAGAATTGCCATGGGCTGGCATTGGATAAAATAAAAACAAAAAACATTTCAACAATCACGCGAAAAATGTTTACAGAACACATTGTAATATCTTAAGTAATGTGGTAGTAAACATTTGCTCATCGATAATAAGTACCATTTATGTTATAACATAAATATAAATAAATAAGTATCGATTTAATATTTATACGGGTGTGTTATTTAATAGAATTTACTAAGTGCCTATATTTAACCGTTAGGGTATTATTATGAGAACATTATAGTCTCGAAGCGTCCCCAAAAGGAAGTTTGAGGAATAGACTCAATCTCAAGAACTGAATGTAAAATTTATAACATCAACATTCAAGAAAAGTGCAATATTTTCGATTTATAAGCTACAACACATATATAAGGCACACTAACAAAAAAGTAATGATTGTATATAACAGGGAATTATTAAATTTTAAAAATTAATGCCTTGTAAACACTAATGGGATTAATTGCACGTTGCTTGTAATTTACTAAGAACTATCACAGCCTCAAAATGTTCCGATTAATTTTAATAAAAACAAGTAATTTAGTAAAATAATTTTCCATTACTCGTATAGGTTCAGCATTAAAGTCAGAAAAAAACCATGGACGTATTTTTTATTTTTATTTTTTTTCAATGCTGGGATGAACAATGGCTCGATTTTAATCTAAATAAAAACCCGGAGATCGCGAAACTTGGTCTGAGGTGGTTGGAATACGTTAATGTAAAATGTGCGTGCAGGAATAGTACCATAAAAATTTGTTATCAAAGGATCGATATACTAAAAAAGGTAGTTTTTATTTTATTATAGTTAAGTTAGTTTTTTATTAATAATAAAAAAGTTTTGAATGGAACGGACAACCCCTCTAACCTAAAAAATCGGTAACCCTCTACCGTGGATAGCCAGGCAGCCAACCCGTTAAGACCGGTTGTTGGTGTGAAGACATAATCCTGTGTATCTCTTTAGGTTTTCAAGATGTTAATAGCTGTCCGGAGGTTTTGTCCTCAATCTGCTCCGGGGAACGGATAATAACTCCTCTTTTGCCTGCTGACTCCAATTAGCCATAATCCATGGATCTAGACCGATTTGTTAATAGTCTTAACAAATTTGGTCGTTCGTGGGAAGGATACTGGTGAATTTGGAAAGTCTGCCAGTGTGCTACGAAAACCATAGCTCACAGTAATGTGCCCGTTTTTGCGCAAGTAATTAATGTCTGTTAGAAAACTCTATAGCGCCTCCATGTATCTTCATGGTCTGTAGCGCCAACCAAAGAAAAACTATGTATAATATAAATACATGAATATCTATTATATATATTAAAGAAGTATTTTTCTTAAATGTTCATTCTTAGCTGAGTATTCGGATCATTTATTTTGTGCGGTTACATATTGAATAATTTACTTTCAGCTAGGTTTAATAGTATCTATTTTTTTTTTACAAAACGATCACAAATTACAAATTATACTTTTGTAACCTTCCAAACTGTCATTGAGTCAATTGAAACATGTTTATAAAAACATATAACCTCAATGTAACCTTCTTCCTTCCATAAATTAAGACACTTTATGGGTTACAGTGGTTCGGGCTATTTTTTGTTTATATGTATCGTTAGTGCATACTAATTAATACCTTATTGGACTAAACACATACATGAACCTTTTCGATATCCTTTTTAAACACACGAACGATAAGTCCTCATAAGGGCCTATTTCGGTTCTCGCTGACCGGACGAACTCGGGAGGCACTTGAAACTGTACTCCATTGCCTCCTCCTAGAACAAACAACGGGAGGTTCGGGAGGTAGCCAGGGAGGGATCCTCCTCATTTCCTTATCGCCTCCTAATCCCGGCCTACTTTATAAGGAATTGCCTTAATATGTATAAAGTGAAGTGCAAACAGGTCGCTGGTAGGCATGCTTGTCCATCACTAATGCAATACGTGCCGGGTTTTCCAAAGCGCTGATTTAGAAAGAGCTTTCCACCCACTCCTTCGGCAAACAATGTCTTCTTAGCTGCCCCGATCAACCCCCCCTTCCTCACCTCCCCCCAAATATTCCTAATAACCTTATCTCCATATTGAAGTTTAACAAATTCACGCTGTCGCCCTTTTAAAGTCCTCACTCAACAAAGTTGACTATATTTTTTTTTTTAAATTGTATTTTTTTTTTGGACAGGATAATTTAATATTTATCTATATTTACAAAAGCCAAAAAAAGGTTCTACATATATTCTGATATAGTTCTACATATATATGTTGAAATGTCTGAACGATTCAGTCTTAAAGGACTATATATATTTTATATTAACGTTTATGGATACTTTCCTCATATACAGGTGCCACTGATAGAAGAGTCTGTCTATGAGACTGATAGAAAGAAGAGTCACTTAACCTAACAATCAGACGCTAGCGCCTCTGTTTATTATTTTCGACGTAAAATAATATATCATGAAGATATGGCCCCTTCAAAAAGAACAACGACGTAACATTTAATATAAATGTTAATGTTTGCATATAATGAATAAAGTTGGAACAAATAAAATAAGTTGTATTTATTAAGACCGTGGAAAAATTCCAACGAAAAGCCCTTAGTCAGAAACAGAAACAGAAATTGAAATTATCTGTCCCATATATTGGACAGATAATTTCAATTTCTGGTTTAGTTTGGAGACTAAGGGCTTTTCGTTGGAATTTTTCCACGATCTTAACATTTATGTAAGGTCTCTTTTTATTTTTCAATATTTAAGTTTTATTTATTTACTATGCCTGAAAACTCAATAAAATTCAATAACAATAAAAGTCAATAACCACATGTTCAGTTGTAATGGAATATCGTCAACTAAATCATGAAAGATGTTGGAGAAAGTTTCCGGGCCTGTCTTCATACTCAAGGAAATCACTTTTAACAACATTGAATGTTTAATAAAGTAGTAACAACAAATTGAATTAGTTTTATTTCTTTACTATGCCTAAAAACATCACAACAATGAAAACCTATAGGTGTGAATATCGCCTAAACAAAGCGTTTGCGGACATACCTCTATAGGATTTTTTTTTTGTGTTGAGATTCTCAGTTCAAATTTTCAGTTTGGCTACTTATCCCTAAACCACACTGCATCACCACCTTTTAAGATGTAGGTAACGGGTTAAGATGAATAAAATTTCATGTTTTTTTGAGGAGCACATGAAAAAATCTGTGATGTACTGTTTAGCATAACAACCTACTATGCCTAAGATCACGAGTTCGAATCCCACCAGGTGTCTTCGGATTAATTAAAAATCCTTTAGTCAGCAGTCCTTCGGAAGAGACGTAAAATGGGGTTCCTAAGCCTTTGTCAAGTATTCATTAAAGACCCCTAACCTAATTACACCTTAATTGGCAAAATTTAGGACTCTCACTGTAGCCTTGTTCAAATAGCCATAGTAGCATAAAGTGACGTTTAATGAATAAACAAATAAAACAACTTTAATGCTGGTAAGAACTCCCTCACTTCTCTACACGGGAAAAACAAGGTATTATGGATGTTCAACTCTGACTGTTGCTATGTCGATATGATTCCAACTGAATTGATCGGAGTCCTAAGCGACAGAATTGGAATCGATCTACAGAATAGAATTTAATTACCCGCATACATGGCTCATAAGCGAACCCCGTTTCTGGAAATTTAATTAGTGGAATATGGGATTAAGGTTATATCTGAGGAATTTATGGAAGGGAAGAACATGCATTTATATGAAAGAATAATGAGGTTGTACTTACAAGAAAATTGATTTCGCAAATATTAAAGCAATGAAAACGATAGCCTAAATTTGGAACAGATTCATATTATAATGTTTAGATACACTACACACATGCGTAAATATACGTTATGTACTCCCAAATAATGAAAAAATATAAATCATGAATTTGTTTTAATAATATATTTTAGTACAAGCAAAAAATTCTACGGATTTAAAATTTTGGTTTTTAAACTTAATTATAACTGATCCGGGCTTGCTCTACAAACTCCGCAAATTCCTACCCTCTACATACTTTCTCATCCTTCAACCCTATCTCACAAATAGAACTTTCCAAGTAAACTATAACAATGTCTATTCGTCCCTCTTTTCTCAATCTGCTGGTGTTCCTCAAGGTAGTATCCTTGGTCCAATCCTATATACAGTTTATACAGCTGATATCCCAACTCATCCTAATACTATCATTACCACGTATGCAGATGATACATGTGTATTATCAGTCAACACCAATCCAGTTATTGCATCCCAAAGCCTCCAATCCCATATCACTGATCTTGAAGAATGGTGTCAAAACTGGAGAATTAAAATAAATTCTCAAAAATCGCATCAAATCACTTTTACCTTACGTCGTAAACCAATGACTTCATGCCCTTCAGTATCCTTTAATAATATCCCTCTGGTGCCTATAGAACAGATCCGATACTTAGGGTTGCACCTTGACAAACGATTAACCTGGAATCCTCATACAAGACTGAAAAGACAAGAAACCGCACGACGTTTCAGGCTACTTCAACACTTACTAGACAAACGCTCTAAGCTCCCAATTAACTACAAAAGACTCATCTACATGACCATCATAAGACCTATTTGGACTTACGGAATAGAGCTTTGGGGCTCCACTAAGCCATCGAATTCCTCTCGTATCCAATCCTTACAGTCCAAAATCCTTCGTAAAATCCTCAATGCTCCTTATATTGTTAAGAATTAACTCATCCATAACGACCTTAATGTCCCTTTTGTTTTGATTTGGCTCGAACCCGGTATCTATCCTTTCATAACAAACTTCATTACCACTCAAACCCTCTAGTTTCAAACCTAGCTTACTCTTCAATTCCCGATAATCCTCCGAGGCGTCTGAAAAGAAGATGGCCACGTGACCTCCTTACTTGAACTTTGATTTGAGTACTACCAGTGGGTAGTTTCTCTACTTGTCATTATCATGTCATTATATATCACTTAGCCTATTTACTTGTTGTATTATTGTAATACAGTTGTAGATATCAATAAATAAATTTAAAAAAAAAAATTATAACTGATCTTAGGTAATCATATTGTTAATGTTTTCTAAAATATATTGTATTTGAATAAACAGGGTGATTCGGTGCATTTTAAAAAGCGAAAAACTTATGAATGCGAGGCAATATTTAGCATTGTGCAATATTTAGCTGAACAGTGTTTTTTTTTTTTAAGAGAGATAGATTTAAAGCTTTAAGAACATAGATTAAAAGCTTCTAAAAGTCTAATTCGAAACTATAAAATACAGTAAAAAAACTATGAAATTTTCTGTAATTATGAGTTATAACACTCGATTACTTATAAATAAGATTCAATTGTAATCGTTTTGAAAGGCCAGTGAATTAAAATTCTCTTATTGTTATATATTTTTATATATCCCTTATATATATTTTTAAGGATTTTAATCCATAGATCAGCGAATATTGTGGTAAGATGGGGTATGCTCGAAAATTGCTTTTCTACATTTTTCATTCAATATAGTTCCAAATATATAATTTATTAGAACACATAGTATAATAGCATCTTATTTTAACTAATGAGAAATTTTTTAGACATGTCGATTTTTTAGGGTTCATCACTTTTTAGACTTTGAAAAAACTTATCAATTTGTTAATAACAGTTGATGTTAACAAAAATAAAATTGTAAATACGAATGATTTGTGTTTTATAGTATTTAAAAAATCATCCAAAACCTAGAAATTTAAACTTGTTTTCAATGATGCTTATAAGTCTAAGTTTTTGATGGGATGAATCATAATATGCCTAAAGTTCAGGTTTAAAAAAAATCTGCTTAAATCAAAATAAAAAATAAAAACTTTCCCAATACGGTAAAAAGTCGTTTTACTAATTTGTTTTAATTCCAACCAAAATTATAATTCTCAATGATGTGTTTTTTTTTTTTTTGCTATTTAATATAGCCTACGAACGAAATGTGTTGGTGTGAAAATAATTTCTATAGCTTTTTCCATTATAAAGTTAAACAGTTTTTGTGTTCTATAAGGGTATTGAAATTTTTAATATTATTCTTATTGAAAATACTAATATTTATTATCATTGAATATTATTAAGGTCTCTATAAGGTATCAACAAGAAATTTTTATTAAAATCAGTAAACCATGGAATTTTAGTTTACCTATTACACTCTGATCAATCACAGTTTATATTAGAGATTTATAAAAAAAAAATACTTAATACATTAATTATAACTATATAAAAAAAATGTCAATTATACAAAATTCATCTTTAGAATAAACAAAGTAATGTATAAAGCCTAACCTACGTTAATATTGATAAAGACTTGAGAAGTCAACCCAATTTATCAACTTCTTACTATCTGGCAGAATATTTAACTTGGGGGGGGGTACTAATTACCTCTTCCGCCAGGTAAACAGACCTCATTACTTCTGTAATTATTTGTATTAATATTAATGATCTATAAATTGACTTCAGGGAACTGATTCTTATTGAGATATAAATAAACACTGCCTTAATAAAAACCGCATCCTCTTTTATTATACATAGTCCCTATTGAATTCAATTCAATATTTATTTACTTGTTTAAGGGAATATCCTTATAGATATATATCCCGTCATAAATTGTAAAAAGACTACATAATATTTTCCATAATACACATTACAATTGATTTTTATTTTATTTCGTTATTGATTAATTTAAATATCAATAGAATACAGTAATCATACATTTAAGATAGTAGTAACATTTAATTTTCTCAAAAAAAAAAAACTATTTATAATAACAGTAGGATGTGCTATCAAATATTACATTCAGAAATATTGAAAACGAAAAATAAATTCATACAATATAATCACCGGACTATTAGCCAGCTTATTAAAATAATATATGATAAAAGTAACACATATACTCAGCAACGATAAGCTATATATAAAAATAATAATTTCAAAAATAAAGAAAGGTGATAAACTATGTCGTTATCAGTTAATACTACACCACGAATTGTAAAAAATTTTTTTTTTTTTTTTAATTTATTTATTGATATTTACAACTGTATTACAATTATACAACAAGTAAATAGACTGCGTGTTACATAATGACATGAGAATGACAAGTAGAGAAGCTACCCACTGGTAGTACTCAAATCAAAGTTCAAATAAGAAGGTCACGTGGCCATCTTCTTTTCAGACGCCTCGGAGGATTATCGGGAATTGAAGAGGAAGCTAAGTTTGAAACTAGAGGGTTTGAGTGGGAATGAAGTTTGCTATGAAAGGATAGATACCGGGTTCGGGCCAAATCAAAACAAAAGCAACAAAAGGGACATTAAGGTCGTTATGGATGACTTTATTCTTAACAAAATAAGGAGCATTGAGGATTTTACGAAGGATTTTGGACTGTAAGGATTGGATACGAGAGGAATTCGATGGCTTAGTGGAGCCCCATAGCTCTACTCCGTAAGTCCAAATAGGTCGTATGATAGTCATGTAGATGAGTCTTTTGTAGTTAATTGGGAGCTTAGAGCGTTTGTCTAGTAAGTATTGAAGTAGCCTGAAACGTCGAGCGGTTTCATGTCTTTTCAGTCTTGTATGAGGATTCCAGGTTAATCGTTTGTCGAGGTGCAACCCTAAGTATCGGATCTGTTCTACAGGCACCAGTGGGATATTATTAAAGGATACTGTAGGGCAGAAAGTACTACCTTGAGGAACACCGGCAGATTGGGTAAAGAGGGATGAATAGACATTGTTATGGTTTACTTGGAAAGTTCTATTTGTGAGATAGGATTGAAGGTTGAGAAAGTATGTAGGGGGTAGGAATTTACGGAGTTTGTAGAGCAAGCCCGTATGCCAGACTCGGTCAAAAGCCTGTTCCACGTCAAGAAAGACGCCCGAACAATATGATCCACGTTCTAATGCAGAGGAGACTACATCCACCACACGATGACATTGCTGAATGGTGGAGTGTGATGCTCGGAATCCCAACTGGTGATCTGGTATTATGTGATTTGCATCAAGGATAGGGTACAATCGTTTAATTTTGTAAAAATAAAAACAAAAATGAATTTAAGAGTAATGCTAAAACGAAAATTAACCCAATCATTGCGGTATTATAATACATAATAATAATATTGCACTTTTTTTTAGAAGCAATAAAAAAATAAAATGCATTCACACTATTATTATATTTTTTTTATTGCTTGTACTGATCCATCTCACCCAAGTAAGACTATTAATATAAATCCATATATCCATCCACTCAATTAACATAGTCTCTCGTTGGTGATATGTTAAATTATCTTATAAATATTGAAAAATAAAAAGAGACCTTAAATAAATGATAAGGAATTTTTCCACGGTCTTATCGATAAATTATCTTAATTAAAGAAAATACATAGTACGTTCGTTATTTTAAATTGTTGCTTATTCTGTCGAAATATAATATAATTATAGAAGATTTTATATATATATATAAATGTAGTAAAGATTTACTAAGGGATTATTAAATGCTAAAAGTATTTAATTAACTAATATGTAAAGGGTTATTTCAAATGCTTTAATTGACTTCGCAGAAATGAGTTTTTCGTTATGTTGTTTTATTTATTTAATCAGGATTACATTTTATATATATTTATTTCAAGTTCGATTTCTGAAATAATATTTTTCTTTATTTACCTGTAGTCGGTAATTCAGAAACTGTTTTCGTATACTGTTTATTAAGGGGCTACAACGTGGTTGTTTACACAACGAGAATATCATAATAACAATGCGGTAATAAACATTGAGCAGAGAACCATGAAGACCGGAAATTGACAAGACAGAAAAGAAAATGGTCTCGTTATTTTTCTTATTATTGTCCTATTTACATTATTTATTTACACCTATTAGTAATTTAGTTACGTTTTTCAATTAAATAATTTATATTTAAGTTAATAATAAATATACCGTGATAATATATATATATTATTTAATATTGTTTTGGACTATAGTAGTTATACATACTTTGCTTAAATATTTCTATGTAAAAAATGATGCTTAATAATTATACGAGAATTTATTAATTATACGAAAATTTGGATGTGTTAAATAACTTGTAATGGCAGCGTGAGCTAAAATCATTTAACAATTTAAGGCCTGCAATGTTTCGGGTATGCTATAATGCGCGACTGAACAATATTGCCGGTGAGATATGTAGGTATATGTAACCCCGTCCTCGTTCTGTTACCAGTACTTACTATACATGTATATTTTATTTTATTTGATATTTGTTCATTAAAATAAATAATTAAAACCGATTCAAGCTTTTATGTGCTCATATTAGAAATAATTTTATGATTTTTATTTTGCGATTAACGGCAGATCTGATCATGACGATTATTTCAGAACAAAATCATTCGAAATCGATCTATAACAAATTTGTAGTGAGTATTTTTTTCATACTTACTTCATTAATTTATAAATCTGAAACTATATTTATATGTTCATCAGTGGTTAGATATCATAAGGGCTATCAAACCATTCGGCTTAGTTGGTTTTTTTTTCTAACTTTCCTTTTTCACACTAGAAAATTATAAAATATTTTTTTATTTTATTAAAATATTAATTTTTTATCAATGATAAATGCATGCCCAGAATTCATTTTTCTAGATTCGTTATTATAAAGAGAGAAATGGAAACACAAAAAAAAATAAAATAAAGATAAATAATAAATGCTTCATAACATTTTTGTTTTTATTTAATGTTACAAATTATTCCGTGATTTCAAGTTAAGTAAACGAAATTACAAACCGTTAGAAAATAAAAATTATTCCGCCTCATTTAATATTTTTTGGATCACGAATTAATAATTATTTTTATATTTTTAATATTTTTTCCTGAATCGAAGAAAATTAAATATCGATTTAAAACCTTAAGCATACAATCAAATATGAAATTAAAATACATGTACTAGTGAATTATATTCATATTTTTGAATGGATTACCAATCCAGTTTAAATAATCGCTGAAGGTAATTATATTATAATTTAGGCTTCATTGCTGGTTTTATAAAAACTATAGAAAGGGACTTACATTCATTTTGTAAGTCTTGAAGTAAGTAGACTTTAAACGATTACTTATCACTATTTAAGGAACTAATTCTTTGACCTACACCCAAACCATTTTCTTCCCCATATATATAAGATTAACTAATAAGTATTGGAGATAATAAAATTTTAAGGCTTTTTTTAATTGTTCTTAACCTTTTCTGAAACACTAGCACACCGGCAAATTGTTTATAAAAAGAATTTAAAAAAAGGTTATCGGGAGCCTAGTAAGAGCAACGGCATAAATAAACAAACAGGAGGGAGAAACTTAAAATGGGGATTTGTGCCAGGTCTGAACGTCTGTTTAATCCGCCAACAAATCCGAAAATTCCCTCCTCACACCTCCAAATGGCCACTTTCAGCCCTTCTCATCACCAACTCTCTCCAATCGCATCGTTTTCTTCTTTTCCACTACATTAACTAACGAAAAATCTGCATAATTAAATGTATCCGCATAAAAAACTGTAGAACAGATCAGAAAAAAAACGTTATTCTGGGACCATGTCCCTTAAGATTGACTAAGTGGTATTACAAAACAAAGTCTCTAAGGAGAAACATACATATTAATTAAACAAATAAAATCACGGTAATTATCCCGCAGATTGTCTCTTTCAGTTGTATCACAACAAGTTATAACTTTTCATTCGTTTCCCTATTAATATTTTTCAAAAATATAAGTTATCGTGAGCTTTAGTATGGAAAAGAGAATGTATTTGTGGGGAATGCTTACTTCGGTAATAATTTCATCTAGAAATGAACGTTTCAACAAACATATATCACCTATATGAGAGGAAAATAGTTGACTGGATGATAAAATGGAGAACGGGGATAGTTGGGGGGTGCAGTCAAAAAAACACAAAATAAGTACCAGAAATACTTATACTAAATATAAGTCTGGTACTTATTTGGTGTTTTTTTGACTGCACCCCCCAACTATCTCCGTTCTCAATAAAAACACCTAAATAAGTGTATACTTATTTAGGTGTTTTTATTGACTGCACCCCCAACTATTTCTTCCTTACATTAGAAGTTACAGTCAACCAATTCTTCTCTAACATGTATCTCCGTTCTCCATTATATCACTTATACTTCGAAGTTATTGTAGACAATTTTATTTCTTGATGAAATGATTACCGAAATCTTCTTACCACCCATAATTATATTCTCTTTTCAATATAACAACTAACGAAAGCTTGTGTTTTCCGAAAATATTAAAAATAAAACGGATAATCAGTAAAAACTTGTAACTAAACTTGAAGCGAAAACCTGCGGAACTGATACCAAAATCATAAATATTATAAAAAAGTATAAAAAACAACTACCGCTAAGATGCAGGTAAATTCCCTGGGTTCAGTACGTGGTAGAGGCTGTACTGTTTCTAGGATAACGTTTGCGTAAAGAGGTGTTTTGTCCTAGATCACGCTCAACCGTCAGTTTTTCAGAATTAACGGTGCCCAAATTATAGAGGCCAGCGCTAAGTTGTCTGACCATCACCGAAAGATCTGAACGGCAGAGCACGAACGTGGCGTACGGGAAGAAAGACCAGGCAGGCTCCGACGACAAAGAGGTCGGCTATATTAATCCAATGAATCAGATCCGCCGCCAGGTAACAATGCTCTAGCGGTATTTGACTTGGAAACATTTCTGGCCTGGCTTGTGGCCAGATGAGCCAAGAACAATATCCATTGTGTGACTTGCTATGTTTACTTTTAGAGTCTGCTCCCGGTTAGCTCCAGTCGGAAACAAAAAGTACACACCATCGGCCAACTCCAATCCAGCCCCCCCCCTCACTACAATCCCTAATGAATTTTAACAAATACCCCTTCGGCTTTACGACACACATACTCTCATATCCACAAAAAAATATTCTACATAAAAGCTATACTTGTACTTGCGCGATTTAAAAATAAGCAATGCATTACTTTTATTTCATTCATTACTAATAAATCTAACAGTTTTGATTGACTATTACTATTAAAAAATATGACCACAACTCTTAACGTATCTTGGGATCAATGCATAGTAGAGACTAGGTATACGTACTGTTTCTAGGACAATAGTGCTTGTGATTTGTCTGTGATCACGATCAGTCTTAAGTTTTCCCCACTTAAGAATACCCACTTTATAGATGCTGGGTGAGCTCCAGCTGGGTCTGCAGGTCTAACAGGGTGCATCCGTTGTTGTTAATAAAAAATATATAACCTGTACCACTACAACGCGTGAAGGGTCTGGGGTCCAGTACAAGGTAGAGACTGTACTGTTTCATGGAACCGGTTCTGCAAGGAAGTCACTTGTCCTAGGTCACGCTCCAGATACCTCTCCCCCCTTATTTTTGGTACCCTATTTTTATAATATTTTTCAGAGGCTGGGATGAGCCGCAAGAGGGTCCTAGATCCCATATGATCCATCTCCGGCTGCAAACAGGTTAAATAAAGTACTAGCCTTGCAGCGGGATTTGAACCAAGATTTCCGGCATGACAACTCAGTGCTCTACCACTGAGCCACTCCGCTCCCCTATACAAAAACTAAAAAGATATATTTATTTATTCTAACTAAAATAAATAAAGCTACAGTATTAGCAATCTGTAGTCAACAGATTATTTTTTATAGTCAACAGATATATTTAGATAAATATTCAATTATCGTTGTTAATGCAATAACCAATTTATCCACAGCAATTATTACTATTCATAATTATTTTAATTAATTATTGTTAATCAACACAGCAATATAGCGCTTTAGAAACTGAGATTATCTATTTTCGAACATTGATGATCGATGTGCAATCATCTGATGTTATCATCTATGTTATTATGCGGTTATGAGCCATTATGGTACCGAAATTAGGATCTGGAGACCCTCCTGGTATTCACTCAGGTTCCATAAAGTCGGTACTCTTAAAACGAGTTGAGTGTGATTTCGGAAGAATCACCTAGGCATACAACCGTTGTCTTAGAAACATTCCCATTCCTCGACCGAGTAAGAACAATTATGCACTTGTGAAATATGCATATTACCAAATATCATAAATATATTTTGTATTTTGTAAATACCGTGAAAATAAAAACTATAAATATGATATTTATTATTGTACATACTAATTGTTAATAGGGTAAATCATGTTAATATAGTTTTATATCACTTAAGAGTTCACTTAATAAGCAATTTAGATTGACATTTTTTATTAAGGAACTTAATCACACCAACGAATTTACATGTCGTATAATTTCAAAAAAAGAAAAGAAAAATTTACAAATTATCTAACATAATAAAAAATAATAGAAATATAAGAAGTACTATTTAAAAAAATACTATATAATATTATATATTACATTACCGGAACGTTTATTTATCCGAACTGACCTCGAGGAAAAGATAAAAGCTTAGGTTTCTTTCGAAATCTTTTATTCTCTACCTTTATTAATATTCTTAATTGTACAGTATTTTTAATTATACACTCTGAAATATTTATCTCATATATATTCATTTGAACTTGTTTGAATCAATTTCGTTTTCCTGTTTTTAAAATAATCAAATATTCGTTCGGTCATTCTATGTTCAGAAGTTCTTAGTAATTGACTTTTATTCTTGATTTTTTATATATATATATATATATATATATATATATATATATATATATATATATATATATAATATCTGAAAGCGGTTCAAATATTTAATTATAAATTCAGTTGAACAAAAAAAATCTTTATTGGATTAATATTAGTGAAGAAACATTTCAAACAATTTTTGTATTAGACTCTACCACTAAGTTGCAATGAAAGTCGTGAACACCAGATATATAAAGTATATAAATGTTTATTATTTTATTTTACCAATTTTTATAAATTTTCAAATAGTGTAATCGGAGTAAAATTTATAAAAGGCTAAACTACAACGTAATAGTACTAATTTTTCAGGTAAAAGCCATTTTAAAATCTTTTTCAGTTACTTTTCTAATAACGTATGAAAATGCTAAATTAAACAAAACTGGGTAAAGTAAGCCTCCCGGTTATAAAACAGACCGAACTTTCGTTCGAAGAAAAAAAAATTACCGATTCGGACTTAATTAAAATACCATATCCTAACCTGCCTAAAAGTTTTCTTGACCCAACTGAAGTTAATTAAAGTCGACCTACCTAAAATCTTTGATGGATGGAAAATTTTACGATAAAGATCTTCAGGATATTCTACTCGTTAGATCTTTTGTTTCGGGACAAGACAGAGGAATCTAGCGACCAAACAGTTTCACCAGTTTTCCTTTTGTTTGTATTACTCTAATATATTGTACTAGATTAATATATTAAATAAAAAAAGTTTTTATCAAACATAAAATATTTATTATTTAAGGCATGCACTATTACCTAATCTCTACGTCGAGCAGTAAATGATATAGAATCGGTAACTGCTAACAATGTGTTAGAAACACTATCTGTATTTAAAAAAAAAAATTATTTTGAAGAGAAAAGATTTGTCTTGGCCGGGATTTGTACCTCGTACCTCGGTCAGACAAATCCATTCTCTTCACCGATCCTACCAACCGAGGTCTGACCGAAGTACAAGCCAGGTTAGCTCTGGTGGTATAGCACCATGACGGATACGTGGGAGACCCGGGTTCGAATGACAGCCCTGGACAAATCTTTTCTCTTCAAAATAAAAATATTTAAAAATTATAACTATTAATTAAAAAACTAAAAAAAAAAAAAGATTACTATCTAGTTCGTTCAATCTTACTTAAACAGCAAAGTAATATTACATAATACTGCCTGCCAACGAAGGATGTATTTTTAGCTCATGTGATAAAGTTAGTAAACCTTAAAAAAAATGGATTGGCGAAATCCGTAAATAGTAGAGACTATACTGACTCAAAGACGACGGTTGTGTAGTGCGCTAATTTCTCATAAATTATACCCAACCACAAGGTTTGCCCCTAACTAATAGAGGCTGAGTGAGCCCCAGGAAGGTCTACTTATCCCAAAGGTTTTTTTTCCATGTATTTTAACAGATTAAATAACTTATCTGCTATAGCTGGATTCCGGAACTGCAACTCAGCGTCAATAATGTTAATTTTTGTTAATGATTTGTCTTCCTTTCCATAGAACTTAAATGGGATATCGATATTTAGATTCCATTAGAAATAAAAACAACTTACACTCCAACCCATCAATTGGGTTCAGGACATGGTGGGGACTGTACTGTTTTTAAGAGATCAGTTGTGCAGGAAGGCGATTTATCCGAGTTCACATTCAACCTCCAGATTTTCCCCCTAATTAATATAGGCTTGATGAACCCTAGAAGGGTCTGCTAACACAGACTTGTTAACACATTAAATAATTTATCTGCCTGATTCGATCCCGTGACCTTCAGCAAAGCAGCTCAGCGCTCTATGCAATGAACTTAACCTCTCCAAAGAATCAATATTATTTATTGTAATGTTATATTATGATTTATTATGTAGAGTTAAAAGAAATAATTGAAATATCTTTTAATCATAATATTCATAAACTTAATTCATGAATAAAGTAAAATCTAAATGTAAGAATATAAAAAAGTTAAATAATTTTTCCCTGACCTTTTCAACAATTTCATTATATGAAAGATATACAAATTGACGTATGGAAGATAATATAATTTGATATTTCAGCAAAGTTAAAGTTAAATTTTAAAATATTTATTATTTCAGAATATTAATAATGGGGATGTTAATTTTTAAATAGGACGAAGTGAAAAGTCAAACAGCTCTACGGGTCGATGAATAAATTCAAATAAAATGAGAGAAGCGTAAAGGGTAGATAGATTTCCCTGTAATTATAGCAACTAAAAAATAATTTTTTATATCATTATTACCTTATCATTCACTTAATATGGACTTTACACTTAATTATTGCTATTAATAAATTATAAAAGAATAATTATAGTTTGAAGCTACTGTACTGTAATAGGGTAATGGAATTATTGTAAAATACATATCTTTATTATATAAAATAGTTTTTAGTGGTGTAATATTTTATCGTCGTTGCCTAGCAACGTATCGTGGAACTACTTTTTGTCGATCAGATAAACTATAAACATTTTTAAAAATTAACAAATCAAAAAGCCACTGTTAATGATTTCTTTAAGCCGTTACACAAAACGGAGCACTATTTTTGAACTTAGATGAAAAAATGGTTAAGCATTGATTGAAAAAATAAAACAAGCTAATTATCATTCCAGTATTTTAATTTTAGAACTGTTATTTCATTACAGAGAATGCAGTGAAATAAAATCAAGACATTTTTCTTATAAACTATAAACTATTTCTTTTAATCTATAAAATAAAACAATAGTTAAATAAACTAAACAATGCATTATTATATTTAATGAAAAAAACACAAAATAATAGTATGTGGATACTTAAATTCTATTAGGCTCCCCAAGTGCCCCCAAGGTAACCCCTAAAATAAGTACCAAACTGACCTTAAACATGTTACAATGATATCCGAGTACCTCTGTATTCATTTTATCAAGTACCAGCTGCAGCACAATAAAATGAACAGATGCATCATTTGTAAAATCTGGTGGTTGAGCGTCATTTCAGACGAATTTACCTCCAGCATAACAGCTGTCCTAGAAAGAGTACACCCTCTACCATGTACAGAACCCAAGGCTCTTGATCGGTTGCAGTGATTTTTTTTTTATTGTCATTTACCATTTATTAATTCAATTTTACTTTACTTCCGAAATTTGCTGGTTTATTAGATAATGGAAGTGAAGTAATTAACGTAACTAGATAAGAGTTTTCCAATTTTGTATAGCTTGTTTCCGAAAAAGCGTTGTATTATTAATATAGTATTCAGTATCGGAATAAAAAAGTTTTCTATTCTACTGTGAGTAAAACTAACTGACGAATTTATTGATAACTTTCTTTTGAATTATAGAGATTTTTTTTCATAAAATCTGAAGTCTTTTAAACCAGAAGAGTTAAAAATCGATGGATAATTTGAAATATCGATATTTTCGATATTCACACCTGGAATCGATCGTAAGGGAGAGGTTATAGGATGAGTTGGAGATGGGCAAGTATCCTTTAGAGAGGAGAGCTAAATCCAAGGCAGTGTTTCCTTTTGTTCGAAATATACCCCAACCTCCTTCCTCCCGTCGACACCTCACAATGAATAGCCCATTCGCCGCCGATTTAGCAAGATATACTACAAAATATGTTTTACCGCAAGCTGTTCTAGAGCACAGTAATACTCACTTCTTAGTATAGGGCGGTAGATTAATTTCATCTCAATGATCCAATCGAGTTCTGACACAAAATTATTATTTTTTTTTTATTAAAATATTTTTACTAAGTCATATAAACTGATTATACATGATTTAATGGAAATAAGAATGTATTTTTTTTTTTTTATTTTTTTTTTATTGATATTTACAACTGTAATAACATTACATCAAGTAAATTGGCTGTATGAACAAAGGACATGAACAAAAAAATCACTTGTGGAGAAACTATCCATTGATAGCACTCCAATGAAGTTTTATAGTAGAAGGTCTCGAGGCCATCTTCTTTTCAGACGCCTCGGAGGGTTATCAGGAATGGTATGGGAAGCAAGTCGAGAGACTAGCGGATTCAAGTGTGTATGGAGCTTTTCATGGAAGGATAGGTATCTAGTTTGGGCCAAATCAGCAACATATGGGATATTAAGATCATGATGGATGAGTTTGTTTGTGAGATAATAAGGAGCATTGAGGATTTTACGAAGGATTTTGGATTGTAAGGATTGGATGCGAGATGAATTGGATGGTTTAGTAGAGCCCCAAAGCTCAACTCCGTATGTCCAAATAGGTCTGATAACTGTCATGTAAATGAGTCTTTTGTAATTAATTGGTAGCTTTGAACGTTTGTCCAGTAAATGTTGAAGTAGGCGAAATCGTCGAGCAGTTTCTTGTCTTTTCAGTCTTGTATGAGGATTCCAAGTGAGACGTTTGTCCAGATGGAGTCCTAGGTAACGTATCTGTTCGACAGGGATCAGTGGAGTGTTATTAAAGGATACAGTAGGGCAGGAATTCGTAGGTTTACGACGAAGAGTGAAGGTAATTTGGTGGGATTTGTTAGGATTAATTTTAATTCTCCAATTTTGACACCATTCTTGAAGGTTTGAGATATGGGATTGAAGATATTGGGATGCAACAAATGGATCGTTATTTACTGATAACACACATGTGTCATCAGCGTACGTAGTGAGGACAGTGCTTGGATGGGTTGGGATGTCAGCTGTATATATTGTGTATAGGATGGGACCCAGGATACTACCTTGAGGAGCACCAGCTAACTGGGTAAAGAGGCAAGAGTAGGAAAAATTATGGTTTACTTTAAAGGTTCTATTACTGAGGTAGGAACTGATAATAAGGAAGTAAGTAGAAGGTAAGAATTTACGGAGTTTGTACAACAGTCCCGGATACCAGACTCGATCAAAAGCCTGCTCTACATCGAGAAAAGCTCCCGTGCAGTACATTCCGCGCTCTAATGCGGATGAGACAACGTCCACCACTCGATGGCATTGCTGGATTGTGGAGTGCGATGTTCTGAAACCAAATTGGTGATCTGGGATTATTTGGTTGGATTCTATTATAGGATGTAGATGTTTCAGAATGAGTTTTTCAAGCATTTTACCCATTATGGGCAGGAGAGATATAGGACGGTAAGAAGATGGAAGTTCTGGTGGTTTTTTAGGTTTTAGTATCATCTTAACTATGGATAATTTCCAGGAATCAGGAAAGTATGTGGTACGCAATACGGCATTGTATATATATGTAAGGAGTAGGATCGCTTTCCGAGGAAGGCGTTTTAGAATATAGGATGTGATTAGGTCGTACCCAGGGGCTTTGTTGGCGGGTAATCTGTGAATAATGTTTGATATTTCTGAAGGATGGAATGCTTTAGGAGGAGGAGACAACTGAAGAGGAATACTTAACTCTGCTTCAATGCATTCAGACTGGGTAGGATTAAGGATATCTGGGTGAGGGTTAAATGTGTTGAATAGGTGCTGGCCGAAAATTTGTGATTTTTCTTCATCAGATCTTGACCAGGTTTGTGATTCGGTTAAAAGTGGATGGTTGAAATTTTTATATTTTAGGAGTTTTCTAGTGGTATTCCATAAGGATTTGTCAGTAGTACTGAGATTTTCTGTACGGTAACACAAGAATGTATTTAATTCACAAATAAGAGCTGATGTATGAATGAGGTATTGTCTTTGAGCATTACATGATACCGTACAATAAAAATGCATTTCATCCAATACAAAGTTCAGAAACTACTGCCTATTGATTATTAATAGTAATAAGCAGCGTTATATGCAAGGGAAACCCTCACTTTCCATAAAACGAGAAATAGAAAAGATCCTAAAAGAAGAACGCAAAATTATGTGAATGATTTTAGATCTAAAATTATCTGAAGAAGGATGTGGATAAAAATCAAGAAAAATACAGAAAAAAAAATCTCAATCCTGGCAGCAGAGATAAGAAAAAAAATTTTATGAACGTATTTCTTGACTTCTTTCTACAAGACTAACCAAAATGTAAAAGAACAAATACTACTAAAACATCAGTTAACCAATAGATTTAAAAAAAGATAGAACCATGTGATATTATAGATAAAACATGTTTTTGGAAACAAGACAGTAGAGTGAATAATAATGTCAGAGAAAGAAATATTGAAGATGTATGTTATTCTTTACTTATATATTTTGATTGGTTATTGTTGAAAACGATTACAATTAATAAAAACGGCTGATATATATTGCTATTATTGAAACATTCCAAGCTTATGAATAAGAAACTTGTATTGAAAAATAATTAGTTGACCTAAGTTAAAAAGTTACCTGGATGAAGGTCAAAAATTATGTTTTTTATCACGTATATCCAGCCCTTAAAAAGACTGGCAATGTGTTTTGAAACGTGGGTTTTTAATAAATAGTTTATGTCTATATCAGGAGTTATTTTTATACCTACACCCGAACCATTTTTCATCTTTATAAATAAAAAACTATTATAAAATATTAACATTGAAAAGGGAAAGGCAAAAAGAGACCTTGCATTAATGTTAAGACCGTGGAAAAATTCCAACGAAAAGCCCTTAAGTCTACAAAACCTAAAACAGAAATTGAAAATATTTATAAATTTATTTTCAATGTCTGTTTTTGGAGACTTAAGGGCTTTTCGTTGGAATTTTTCCAAGGTCTTATAAAACTATTATATTTTCTCAATAAATAAAGATAAAATATTCCACTTGAAGTTTCAAAATAATTATATAAATAATAATCAAAAGAGATATCTATTACAAAAATGTTATAATATTCTACACTTTTTATAAGTTTAAATTGAGCCAACTTTCCAATTCCAAGCTATCAAAAATATATGTATAATATAAAATTAGGGAGCCACTAAATAATAAAACCTTGCACTAGCATGTTGTTAGGTAGGTTTTCAAATCTTAGTACTGGATACACTCGTTTCTAAAAAGAGTTAAATTTCATATTTTGGTAGCTTATGTTTACCGAATTGTATTTCCATTTTTCAATTAATACGTTTGTGTATTATTTTCATTATTATTATTGCTATTTAAGCAAATTTTCGGTAAACTATATATTTCTAATATTTTTTTTTCAATTTTATCATAATCATTTGTGCTTATAGATGTAAATTTATGCATTACTTAATTATGAATAATTAATTCGTTTATATAATAAAGATATTTTTATACAATAATTGGACACTTACCTACAACGCTGAGGTACCCGAACTGAGTCTTAGCCGTGGCTGTGTTGATCTGGCACATGTATCTACCTCCATCTTCTTCCTTCACGTCAGCAATGTGCAAATTCCAAGTTCTGTGGTTCTCGTGAGAAACCGTGATCCGGGGATTGCGTGTTATGACGTGGCTGTGGACAGCTAGGATGGCAGACTGCTCGAAGTGCATCCAAGCGACCTGTGTCAGAAAATGCATATGAAATATCAGAATTCTCTAAACCAATTTTAGCGAACTTTAAAAAAAATATTGATTTATTGAACATTAAAAATATTATTATATGTTATATATTATTAAAATCATTATAATAAAACATCAAGATTGATAAATGGGAGTCGCTACATTTAAAATTCAATTAATATACTATTAAGATCAATAATAAAAATCAGATATTTTTTTATAAACTATGTCCACACAATTTTTGATTAAAGTTAAGTAATCAAGGAATCAATCCTTTATACTTTTGAGAAGTTTATTGATTTCAAGGTCATGCAATTATTATTTTTATTTATTAAGATTTATAACTATTGCTTTACAAACTCCGCCAATTCCTTCCTCCTACACATTTTCTCATTATTCAATCCTATCTCACTAACACCACACAGCTGGACCATTCTATCCTTTTCTCCAAACTAAAGTCATTGTCTTTTTCCTACAGTTCTATTCTATGGTTCCAATCCTTCCTCTCTGATAGGTCCCAAGCGGTCTCTATGCCCAACCAACCCCTTTCCTGTTTCCGTACTCTATCCTCAGGTGTGGCTCAGGGCTCAAGCATCTCTCCTCTCCTTTTCAACTGTTACATCAATGATCTTCCTAAATCTGTTCACCACTGTTCCTACCATCTATATGCTGACGACTTCCAAATCTATTTATCCTTTCCTCCATCCGGGCTTTCATATGCGTTCGCCAGTGTTCAGCAAGACCTAGATCGAATCAGTACCTGGGCAAAGCTGAACAAACTGGAACTGAACGCAATGAAAACCCAGGCCATCGTTCTAGGTTCCAACTCTCTCCTTGCAACTATCCCCACCCTTCCAACATTAATCCTAAACGACCACCCCATCAGTTTCAGCTCCTCCGTTAAAAACCTAGGCATTACCATCGACCAAAACCTTTCCTGGAAACCACATGTCACCCAAATATCCCGACGAATAATTAGTTCCCTAAAATTATTCCATCGTTCCCGGCATCTCCTTACTCAACCTACTCGGAAGCTGCTCGTATCATCCCTCATCTTCCCCCACTTCGACTACTGTAGTGTGGTATACGGGGGCCTCTCGAAAATGCTTGAGAGCCGCTTAAAAAGAATAATGAACTGCGCTTTAAGATTTGTCCTCGGTACTCCGAGGCGATCCCGGGTGTCACATCACTATGATGAGTTAAAGTGGCTCTTCCCTCCCATCCGTAGACAATATTTCCTTAGCGTTTTTCTATACCAATCCATCAACTCGCAACACCCTTCATATATCTATAGTCTCCTCCCATTCAAATCCTCTGTCCAGCTGCACAAAACAAGATCTCGCCTTTCCGATTTCTACATTCCTTCCCACAGAACTAAGGCATTCGAGCGCTCCTTCCTCGCCCGCTCCACCACTGTGTGGAATTCAATCCCTCCTTTCATCCGCCATTCCTCTTCACTAGCTTCATTCAAATCCCTGCTTTTCCATCATCTCTTGGCATCTCAAAAAGTCGCTCTCCAAGCAGGTCAAAGGTATGCTTGAATATAACAGTATTGTAAACTCGATCCCGCTACCCTTGTTTTGTTTATTTTTCCTACATCAACGATGATACCGACTTTTTAAATATATTATCGCATACTATGCCAATCAATTATCTTAGTTAGTAATTTCGTCATCAACTACTGTATTAATATTATTAATCATTAGTTTGGTAATATAAATATATTTATTTTTTACAATTAGTTAAAAAGCAGTCAAGTTCGTTGTATTTTACTTATTTTTTTTCTTATCTATTTCTATTTTTACCATGTTTTTGTTCACACTTGATTATTTCATGATTTGTGTTATTATGTAGCCTTCTGGCCAGATGAATGTTATGTTTTTTAATTTGTCCATTATTGTTATTCTAAAGGGACTTGGTCCCAGAATAAAGTTTATTTTCTATTCTATTCTATTCTATTCTAACAGGTCATTCAAAGTAAATCACAATAATATACTTTCATCCCGCTTTTCTCAATCTGCTGGTGTTCCTCAAGGCAGTATCCTCGACCCAATCCTCTACACAGTTTATACAGCTGACATCCCGACCTATCCTAATACTATCCTTACCACCTTTGCTGATGATACATGTGAATTATCAGGCAACACCAATCCAGTTATTTCATCCCAAAGCCTCCAATCCCATATCACTGATCTCGAAAATTGGTGTCAAAACTGGAGAATTTAAATAAATTCTCAAAAATCGCATCAAATCACTTTTACGTTACGTCATAAACCAATAACTTCCTGCCCTTCAGTATCCTTTAATAATATCCCACTGGTGCCTGTAGAACAGGTCCGGTACTTAGGACTAGACCTTGAAAAAAGATTAACTTGGAATCCTCAAACAAGACTGAAACGACAAGAAACAGCACGCCGTTTCAGGCTGCTTCAACATTTACTAGACGAACGCTCTAAGCTCTCAATTAATTACAAAAGACTCATATACATGACAATCATTAGACCCATCTGGACTTACGGAATAGAGCTTTGGAGCTCCACTAAACCAGCGGATTCCTCTCGTATTCAATCCTTACAATCCAAAATCCTTCGTAAAATCCTCAATTGTCCTTATTTCATTACGAATAAAATCATCCATAATGACCTCAATTATTTGTGGCTGATTTGACCCGAACCCGATATCAATCTTTTTATGGCAAACTTCATTCCCACTCAAACCCACTTGTTTCAAACGTAACAACCTCTTCAATTCCTGATAATCCTCCACGGCGTCTGAAAAGAAGATGGCCTCCTGACCTAAGTTGAAAGTTTTATTTGAGTACTACCACTGGGTAGTTTCTCTAATTGTCTTTTCATGCCAACGTATACATTCATTATATTTACTTGATGTATTCTGTTAAACAGTTGTAAATTTCATTAAATAACTTTAAAAAAAAATATTGATAATTGAAATATAAGTATTTATCACCAGCTCAGTACTTATAGAAAGGATTCAAAAATAAGAAACAAGAGGCAGTTTTAGAATATCTTTCAACGTTTTGAAGCTGTTAAACAATTTTGGCTGAACCCAATTTATTAAGGCTGGTCGAGCCCAAGACGGTCTTTAGCTCCCTTGCTGGACGAATCCTGGCTGTAAAAAGAAGAAATAATTTATCTTCCTTAGCCGCATTTGATCCCGGAACCTTTAGCACATTCACTATGCACTCTACTCACTGAGCTACACTAATGTATACACCTTTCCCACTTATTGGGTAAAATAATTAGATAATTGGTAAGAAGAGAATAGTAAACAACACAATAGAGGTAAACCTCTTTCTAAATTTTAAGGGAGAACCTGTTCCTCCTAAACTTGTGTATTCCATTAATTAATACATAAGTTTGTATTAAAGAAATAATTATAGATAAAATTCGAGTTTAAGACCATATCTTATTGCAACAAAAACATTTTTTTTAGTTAACGTTGATTTAGGCCTAACCGGAAATTAGATTCAGTTAAAATAGGTATTTCCCAAGAATAGATTATTATTGTATTGAATATAGTTATGCATATAATCGTTTTGTCAATGCAAATTGGGAGAAAATCGGGGGTTGGTATAGAGCATGTGAGGTTACAAATCAATTTCATCAAATTAAACAGAATTGCTATTTCCCGTAACATATTGAATATTAAATATATTTCCACTTCCAGGTTTGTTGGTACAATTTGTTTTTATTCCTGAGCACAATTTTGAGGAAGCTGAACTGATCTCCATGCCGAGCTTTCTATTCTTTGTGAAAATTAAAAAAAAAAAATTAAAATCAAAAGAGACGGTTCAAATGAAATTCTCAGATTTAATGGAACATGGTAATGGAATGGATGAAAAACTCATTAAACAATTATTTTCTAATACATTTCAACGAATTACCTTCTTTTTTTCTCTATTAAGATGATGAGTATGTAAGGTAAGGTAGGATTATATTCTGTTCAAAACCAGTTATTTATTATTTTAATTGTATGAATATTTGAAATAAATGGAGTTTTATTGCATCTAAAAACATCTTGTTCTTCAGGCGTGATTGTTAATTACATACATATACATAGATTATGTATTGCGAATGGACCCAGAAGGATCACTCAAAGCAATCTGAAGTCTTCTTGTCCGTCTTTCTTCATCTTTTACTCTCCTCTGTCCATTTTGCTCCTGATTTCTTCATCCAATCCTTCCTCCGACATCCGCTTTTCTACTTTGTTTCCAAGACATTTTTTTTTCTTTGACATCCACTAGGTTTTATTTTTCGATTTTTGTAAATCTATTTTAACCCGACTTATTCATACTTGACTCTTCCCAAGTAATAAGAACTATAATGGTCAGTCTTTTGGGAGAAGTCTAGTTATATGTCTTATGTCGTCAGACAGGTTTGAGATATTTTCTCTGTTTTTTTTATTATAATCGGCATACTTCTGCAGTTAATTTTGGTCTTGAAATCTCTCTCATAATTTTGTTTTCTTCTTATAATATATTTTCCATTTCACATTTTGAGTGGAGTGTGAGTGTTCCACTTGTATATATTGCTACTAGTTTAATTATTATGCAGTAGCGCCTGCATGTATATAACGACTTTATTTTCAGCATAACCAACTTGCTATACTTTTGATAAATAAATAAGGCGGAGTAGAAAAGCTGGGGAAGTCCTATTCCCGTCTTCTAGAAACACTATACATAACTGGCTCCCAAACCGAGAGGACATTGAAAAAAGAAAGTGCGGACGTCGACGGCTAGGATGTGGCGCCGGATGGTGGCGGGTCAGTCGGCAGTTTTATAATGAGGGATCCGCCAAGTTCTATCCCGTTACGTGCGCGGCTTGTATTAAGCATTTCCCAGAAATGAAAGCTGCCCTCTCTCATTACAGCACCGGGTGGACCTAATGGTTCCCCGCCTCCCTCAACTAATATACATTCATAGCGGCTACACTATAGCCCTTATAGGTTTTCTATCAACGGCGCCTCTTCGTCTTCGGAGTTCGATACTCTTCCCCTTCTTAAAGGCCATAGGCGGCCGTTAGCCGTAGAGACACCCGCTTGTCACTAGGTGTGGTTGTTGGTGGACATCCAGAGGAGTAAGAACTGCTTTATTGGCTTCACTTCCCAAGCAATTATCTCAAGGAAAAGTCAGATCCTTTGATCTGAATAATATTTAAATAATAAAACAGGATGCCACCCTGAGATCGTCATATTTGAGATATAGTAATTCTATATCATTAATGAATAACAGACTTATCCCTCTCTTCTCCAAAGGCTGACGTGGTTTATTGACCAGGAGTTGGTAATTAAGTAAGGACCCTTTTTCATTTAATTGAATAACATTATATTTATAATGTGTTGATCATTGTTACATGCTAAATTATAAATCTACTTACATTGAAAGAAAAGAGGGCCCTTTTGCTAGATGTGACAGTCAAGACGTTGAGTTGCCCGCTCCTTGCCTACAGCTGTTCTGTCGCTTAAGAGTAAAGGTACCACCAACCCTAAGAGACATTTAAACTACCTATTTAATGCCCCTCTCCCTATTTACTTAGGTACTCTTTATGTTCCAGATAGTGTCATATATAGCAGAACTTAATATTACGTACAGGTTACAGGTACAGGTGTCTCCCAACAATCAACAACGTACAGGTTACCTGATATCCCCCCATATACCCGACAGCCTTTCATGACTAACTTTATTCCCACTCATACCCACTAGTTTCAAAACTAGCAACCACTTCAATTCCAATAGTCCTCCGAGGAGTCTGAAAAGAAGATGGCCTCTTAACTTTTTATATTTTATCTGTTTGATTTCTACCGGTGGCTAGTTTGCCTACTTGCCTTTACTTACTTGTTATTATACATTATTCATTATATTACTTGTTATATTAATTAAGTTGTAAATTTCAATATGCATGGAAGAAAATAGTCCGGGTGGAGGACAATAAATTTCTCTTAGATAGGAAGAATTGTTTATTAAATAGCGAACGTTTCGACTGATTTTGCAGGTCTTCTTCAGGGCTGTCGAGGGAAGGGGCGGGGTGGCCGGTGTCACAAGCACACTGTTACTGTTTGTGATGTAACAGTGAACTTGTGACACGGGGCACCCCGCCCCCTCCCCCGAGAGTCCTGCAGAAGACCTGAAAAGTTGGCCGAAACGTTGACTAGTGAATAAACATTTCTTCCTATCTAAGTGGAATTTACTGACATCCACCCGGACCATTTTCTTCCACATATATAATCAAGGTCAACTATTATCATTCATGATGTAAATTTCAATATATAGATTTTTAGAACTCCCTGATTAAAATAACCTTTTAGAAATTTAAATAACCAAAACGATTGTACCCTATCCTTGATGCAAATCACATAATACCAGATCACCAGTTTGGATTCCGAGCATCACACTCCACCATTCAGCAATGTCATCGTGTGGTGGATGTGGTCTCCTCTGCATTAGAACGTGGATCATATTGTTCGGGCGTCTTTCTTGACGTGGAACAGGCTTTTGACCGAGTCTGGCATACGGGCTTGCTCTACAAACTCCGTAAATTCCTACCCCCTACATACTTTCTCATCCTTCAATCCTATCTCACAAATAGAACTTTCAAAGTAAACCATAATAATTTCTATTCATCCCTCTTTTCCCAATCTGCTGGTGTTCCTCAAGGTAGTATCCTTGGCCCAATCCTTTATACAGTTTATACAGCTGACATCCCAACTCATCCTAATACTATCCTTACCACGTATGCTGATGTTACATGTGTATTATCAGTCAACACCAATCCAGTTATTGCATCCCTAAGCCTCCAATCCCATATCACTGATCTTGAAGAATGGTTTCAAAACTGGAGAATTAAAATAAATTCTCAAAAATCACATCAAATCACTTTTACCTTACGTCGTAAACCAATGACTTCCTGCCCTACAGTATCCTTTAATAATATCCCACTGGTGCCTGTAGAACAGATCCGATACTTAGGGTTGCACCTTGACAAACGATTAACCTGGAATCCTCATACAAGACTGAAAAGACAAGAAACCGCTCGACGTTTCAGGCTACTTCAATACTTACTAGCCAAACGCTCTAAGCTCCCAATTAACTACAAAAGACTCATCTACATGACCATCATACGACCTATTTGGACTTACGGAGTAGAGCTATGGGGCTCCACTAAGCCATCGAATTCCTCTCGTATCCAATCCCTACAATCCAAAATCCTTCGTAAAATCCTCAATGCTCCTTATTTTGTTAAGAATAAAGTCATCCATAACGACCTTAATGTCCCTTTTGTTGCTGATTTGGCCCGAACCCGGTATCTATCCTTTCATAGCAAACTTCATTCCCACTCAAACCCTCTAGTTTCAAACCTAGCTTCCTCTTCAATTCCCGATAATCCTCCGAGGCGTCTGAAAAGAAGATGGCCCCGTGACCTTCTTATTTGAACTTTGATTTGAGTACTACCAGTGGGTAGTTTCTCTACTTGTCATTCTCATGTCATTATGTAACACGCATTCTATTTACTTGTTGTATAATTGTAATACTGTTGTAGATATCAATAAATAAATTTAAAAAAAAAAAAAAAAAAAAAAACCAATATCTAGAGGGGAGTCAGTGTAACGTTTCTAGATATATATTAATGATCATGTAACATGAAATGGATACGTAACTTACAATAATTAAATTATAATTAAAGATAATCCAGTGATCGAAACAGGTTAGATAACATTAAAAAATTGCATGATAGAATGAATAAATTACATTATTAATTAATTAAAAATTGTATGCTTGTCAAATCTTAGTATTACTCCTGGTATTAGTTCTCATAAAAACCTACATAAGTCTGTTGCTACTTAATTTATTGCTGTCTCCATATATCTTTAAAGTCCGGCATGACGTCATATTTTTTTTCAAAAATGGTTCAACTAACATTTTTTTTTTATCTAGAACTTTTCCGAACAAAAATTTCGCATTGAATCATAAGCCCAAAACAAGCTTAAATTCAAAGTTTCAAGCCGATCCGCTTACTTAATGATTTTCGCGCTCGTAGTAGCTAGAAAGCACGTACCAACTGGAATCATTTAGTTCATCGAGTAAACTCTTCCGCATGTTCTTTAGGTGAAGTTCTTCTGCGAATTCGGGTCTTCCATGTATTGAAAAAATGGTCTTGGTATATGTGATCTCTCTTGCTCAAGAGCGAAACGGAATGACATTTATAAGTATATGCCAGGGATACTTCAGCAAAGAAAAATACTTCATTATTCATTGTTGAATGGAACCCAAGATGATTGGTGTATGTGATTACGGGTTACCCAGTTTTTAAGTTTCTAGTTCAAGACCTGCTTCTGCAAATAAATTGTTTATTCCTTGAATCGACTGCCGGATTTTGAGGGAGTTCACAAAGACCCTATTAAGGGGGTAACTTTTTATGGTGAAAAAACATAAGGTAAATCTTGATGTAGACCAAATCACTTCTCAGCTCAACCGTCGGTGTGGAAACAGTACAATTCCTCCTATATACTAAGCCCAATCTCGCCGGTTATGGTGGTACATTTTTTTAAACATAAAAAAAAGTAATACAGGCAACGTTTGTGAAGAGAGGATTGTCCGAGATAACGCTCAACTGTCTGGGTTTACCTCAATTAAGGGTACCCTATTATTAGAGGCTGGATGAGCTCAAGGAGGGTCTGGAGGCCATCCGTGACTGTTTACAGATTAAATAATTTATCTTCCGTTGTCTTACTAGTTCGGAGCGTTTCAAATTTTTCCGCAGGGGGCTTCCTGAGAGATATATATAATAAGATAGTTACTCTGTATTAATAAAATACAAATAAAGGTCCATAGTTTTCCAGGAAAATTTATACTAAAGACAAAAATGGAGTTCCTGTAATTTTGGCAATTCCTTGAAGTGAGGGAGACAGAGAGGGAGAGGTAGGGAGGGACGGAGGATTATTTACTAGGGAAGAGGAACGCAGGGAATCCGGATGGACAATTGTCATAGCCTACGTAGAGAGAGAGGGTAAGAGAATGCATGGGCGAGCCCAACCCGAATGCCAGGCCCGAGGCTACCACCACTTGCGAGTCAATAGGAAAACTCCACACCCCTCTACCTTAGGTCCGATCTGCATTTCATCTCGAGCATGAACCTTCACAACAGTTTAAAAACAAATCATTGAGTATAAAGTCCATAAGAGATGATTCCAGATAATTTATCAGAATGATATTAAACTTCAATTATCTCAGTAATGACCAAAAAACATATATATGTACTCAATTACCCACCAGCAAACACCATTTTTACCATATCTTCAAGCCTATCATCCTATAGAACTGTTCCCCTTATACGGGCACCATCACTGATAATGGGAGAGGGTACAGCAATCATGTAATCTTCTGACATTTATTAGCATTTGTTTGTTTATTCACCTAACTCACTTTATGAAGCTGTGGCTAATCGAATGAAGCTACAGACAGTCTTAAATTTAAATATCTATTTTATTGCACTTCAAGGAAGAACGTATTGCTGTCGTTTATTCATTTTTTGTCACTTTATGCTGCTATAGCTGAGCTCGACGATGCTACACTGGAAATCCTAAATTTTGTCTATCCAGGTGTATTTAGAATAGGGATTTTTATAACATGTACCAGGCATTGCAGAGGTGCGGGCCCCACAATTTCTTTCTTATCCGAAGGACGGCATAATCAAGGATTTTTTACTCTTTTAAAAAATCTAGAGACACCTGCCGGGCTACGAACCCTCGATATTGGCCATAGGTTAGTGTTTGTGCACAATTTCAGTTTACTGTATTTTTTTATTTTCATTTATAAAATTTTAAAACATGATGTGAATGTGAGGTCGTACTAAAACTCGGATGGAAGCAGCATCAATCTTCCAAGAAAAAGCGATATTGCTTCGGAAGTCTTGTAAAGACCGCAGGACATTAATATAAAATCTCTAAACCTGACAAAAATATGATTGGACATTACAAAAAAAACCTGTACCACTACAACCTTTGAGCGGATCTAGGGTTCAGTACATGTTAGAGCCTGTTTTGATTCATGGACAACGGTTGTGCAGGGTTGTGATTTCTTCGAGATCACGATCATACACCAGGATTTGTTTTAATAAATCAAATCATTTAGCACTCTATACACTGAGTCAAAATCGGTATTAATATATTCAATTTTTTTTATATATATATTTTTTATGTGTACCTATATTTTGGTCTATGTTTTAGGTAATCAGAGTGGCCAGAATATCTGTGAAAACTTAAAATAGTATTAAGATGTCCATTATTTATTTAAAAAACAGTAAAAAAAAATAAATAAAAGGTTTCATTCGCTTTCGAGTCCTGTCATTAGGAACGTCCTTTTTAATTAATTGAAAACTGATTCCTGTTCGTCGTATACACTTTTATATAATTTCATTTTTCCTTCCTCCCACTATATTTTTTTAATTTAAGTAATTACCTCTTAAAATTCAAAATAATGTGTTTATATTCATTCAAAACTTGTAATTTCTGTCTCATGTATATATCGACACACATTTATATATTAATAAATTTTACCAATTATGATCTATATTATTTTTAAGAAGAGGTAAATGGTCCGGATGGAGGTCAAAGAAATGATTCCTGAAATAGTGATAAGGTAATTATTAGAAGCCGACGTTTCAGCACATATTTCAGATCTTTTTCATGGCTGGATTGATAAGATACCAAAATATTTAAAACTTAAATAATTGGAATAAGAAAATAATGTATAACAATTATTGAAATAAACAAGATGCAAAATTTCAAATAATTTACAATATAAAATAAATGTTTTTTTTTTAATTTTTAACTTATTGAACTTTAACGTATAACTTATTCGTTCACTTTTTGTAATATGTATTTAATACAATTTAATTATCCGATTAAATAGTAGTTGTTGTTTTGTTTTTTTGTGGCATTAAATTCCTTAATTTTGAAGTATCATGGAACAAAGTATACACTTTAAAGACTATAAATACAATTAGCCGATTTTTTTTTATTATTAGTTATTTTTCACGATGCACGGTTCTAATCATGAAAGACCATAAAGAAAAAAAATTACTTAATCAAACTCACTCAAGTTTTTTTACTATAAAACTTTGTCTCAAATACAGTTTAATAAGTAAAATTTAATTTGACAATCAACTAGACATTGATTTTAAGAATTAATAAGTCTAAAATCTGATGAATGAAAATTCCCGAAGCGATCCAAACTCATAATAAAGTACTTTAGAATTTCCTAGAATATTATTATAGATATAGACGCCATTTAAATATTATATTACAACTATTACAATTTAATTATTACAGTATTAGTACTTCATTATACAATTAAATTATTACTACTATTATTAATAATAATCATACTATTTCTATTAATATATTACATAAAAGATTAAAACAGGTGTATATTAAACATTATTTTATCGCCTACATAAATAGGGAACGGAGTGGCTCAGTGGTAGAGCACTGAGTTCCCATACCGGAAATCCTGGTTCAAAACCCGCTGCGGGCAAGACTTTTATTTAGTCTGTTAGCAGCCAGAGGTGGATCATATAGGCTCTAGAACCCACCTGGGCCTCACCCAGCCTCTATAAAGTATTATAAAATCGGGTAACCAAAATAAGGGGAAAATTTTGGCGGTTGAACGTGACCTAGGACGTCACCTCCTTGCAGAACCGTTGTCCATGAAACAGTACAGTCTCTACCATGTTCTGAACCCCAGACCTGTTCAAGAGTTGTAGTGGTACAGGTTTTTTTTTTTTAAATAAATTAATTATTTTTAGTTAATATGATCTCATAAAAATGTTCATTTCAAAATATATTGTACTTAATGATTTTCGTGGATTGATTACACATGTTATCGATTACAAGATAGTTTTCATAAACGAAAAAAATATGATTTTCCTTAAAATTTCTCTCTATTCCATCTTGACTCCATGTCTAAAATTTAATACTCTGTCCGATTTAGAGTCAGGTTTGTAATTCTCTCTCGGAGTACACTGGCTAATAAGCTAGGCCTCAGAAATGAAACCACATTGTTATTTGAAGATTTGTGGTTTTGTCATGATGTATGCGTGCTTGTACATATATATATATATATTTCATAAAAATGTCATTAATGACGTAATATATTATCGGATTATACTCAAAGAATATATCTAGAAATCAGAACTACCTATTTATTAATTTTTTGTTCATCTTGGTTTCCTCATTTTATTTGTTTAGAAAAAAAAACAGTTAATATGTTTTCCTAAAATCACTTATGATTATTAGACTATTTTAATAAACAAACGGACCGAGGACTATTAGTCTTTTGTAGTGCTCGATCAATGAAATTATAAATATATAACATGTAATCAATTAAATGTAATTATAATTTTTAAAAATTGGAAAAACACAAAGCCACTGTTCATCACATCTTTAAGCAGTTACAAAAAATACAACTCTGTTTTGAAATTTAAATGAAAAAAAAATGGAATGCACTGTTTTAAAAATTAAAACAAATTAGATTATTTCGACTAATTCCAATTTACGAATTTAGTTATTTCCATTCCTTAGGACTGTCTTAGGAATGTAATTTCAATACAGAGTATTTAAAACTTATTTAATGTATTTGTCTTATATACAATAACATTTTTGCTAAATATACTAGCTGTGCCCGCGACTTCGTCCGCGTGGAATAGTGACTTTAGGCAGCATTTTTAATTTTTAGGCTAATTAATTTGCAAATAAAATACATACATACATTAAAATATGTGTTTTACTGCAAATAGCTTAATTAAGTACATTTTTATACGTTATACGTTTTTTTGTTTTCCCATCTTTTGCCAAAACATAGAGATTTTGCCAAAACGCATTTTATGTTGTAAAATCTAAGTAAATTAAAGAATTTAATTTAACTTCACTTTTGATAGTTAAATTACAAATTGCAGCGATGTGCACAGATTCGGAGCTGGTACTTGGCTGAGAGGCTAGAGTAGGAAGTAAAGGTTCAATGTTCACGGAGTAGAGGGGTATAGAATAATTATTAATTTTATATATTATTTTAGTGCATTTCCAACGTTATGAAAACGTATTTTATGTTGTAACATCTAAGTAAATTAATTGATTGGTCAATTTATGCCAATCAGACATAACATTTCCTAAAGTATTTAAAAACTAATTCATTTCTAATTTTCAATAGTACAAACTCTTTCATTACCTTATACTATAGTTGAAAACTTTATTTGATTAATTATTATTATTTGATTAATTTATTTGATTTGCCTATACTTTAACAACTTCTGTTTTAATGGTTAAAGTACAAATTGCTTAATTTAATCACAGTCTGCCGGTGTTCCTCAAGGTAGTATCCTGGGTCCCATCCTTACAAGATATACACAGCTGACATCCCAACCCATCCAAGCACTGTCCTCACTACGTACCCTGATCAGTGTCAATAAGGATCCATTTGTTGCATCCCAATCTCTTCAATTCCATATCTCAAACCTTCAAGAATGGTGTCAAAATTGGAGAATTAAAATAAATCCTAACAAATCCCATCAAATTACCTTCACACTTCGTCTTAAACCTACGAATTCCTGCCCTACTGTAGTGATGTTTAATATGACCCTTTAATAATATTCCACTGATCCCTTTCGAACAGATACGTTACCTAGGACTCCAGCTGGACAAACGTCTCACTTGGAATCCTCATACAAAACTGAAAAGACAAGAAACTGCTCGACATTTTCGCCTACTTCAACATTTACTGGACAAACGCTCTAAGCTCCAAATTAATTAGAAGAGACTCATTTACATGACAGTTATCAGACCTATTTGGACATACGGAGTTGAACTTTGGGGCTCTACTAAACCATCCAATTCATCTTGTATCCAATCCTTACAATCCAAAGTCCTTCGTAAAATCCTCAACTATGTCACAAACAAACTCATCCATCATGATCTTATTATTCCATATGTTGCTGATTTAACCCAAACTAGATACCTATTCTTCCAAGACAAACTCCATACACACTTGAATCCGCTAGTCTCTCAACTTGCTTCCCATAATATTCCTGATAAACCTCCGAGGCGTCTGAAAAGGAGATGGCCTCGAGACCTTCTACTATAGAACTTTATTGGAGTGCTACCGATGGGTAGTTTCTCCACAAGTGTATTTTTTTTCATGTCATTTGTTCATATTAGAAAATTTACTTGTTGTAATATTATTACAGTTGTAAATATCAATAAATTAATCTTTAAAAAAATGTAGAAGCTAAATTTGAAATTTCATGGTGCTCACTTTAAAAGTGAAGTTTTTTTTATTTCAAACCTTTCTCACCCTTTTCAAAAATCCTTTCTTAGAACGCATTAGCCTTATAGAATGTACCTACTGCCCAAATTTCAAGTCTGTAGCCTATGCCGTTTTGGCTCCGCGTTGGTCTTTTCAGTCAGGATGACCTCCTTTATATATATATATATATATAAAGAGATAAAATAATTTTAAAAAAATCATTATTTCATTTAACACAATATACTCAATATCTAAATACAATACTAACAGTAATCATATTTTAATAAGATCCCTAGGGGATCAAAATAAGTACTAAATTGAACTTCATTTCTAGAATAATGCCACGTTACCAATTCAAAAACGTACAACTATATTTAATTGAAATAAAGTTTCAACTGTTGTGCAGTTTGCCATACTTTACTTAGCTCTTTGTTTGGCCTGTCTATTCATCTGATTTTTGCCTTCACACATGGTCTCTTGCCAACTATTGTGACATTCATTGTTCTCTGGAGATAGCCCGGTAAATTGCTTCGGGCAATATGCCCCGCCCATCTTAATCATCTTGCCTTATACCTATATATATATAAGGACCTCATTTTACTGATACCTCCCATCTCACCCAATCTCATTGTTAGCAAGCAGCTTTTTATTAGATACACTTATCTAGATTAATGTAGACTAACATATATTGTCATCAATTAGTATACATATTATCACGCTGCCTTGTCTTAAATTCATTTAATTATTAATACACAAATATGGGTCAATTATGTATTTAGTAATTTATTAAAACTTTAATACACACTTTTAGGATATTAATATTATATCTCTAAACCTGAAAAAAATATGTATGCACATTAAAAAAAAAACCTGTGTAGTACAGGTTGTAGTGGTTACAACCCTTGAACGGATCTTGGGTTCAGTACATGGTAGAGTCTATATTGATTCATGGACAACGGTTGTGCAGGGAAGTGATTTGTCCTAGATCACGCTCAACCGCCAGATTTTCCCCCTTATTTTAGTTACACACTTTATAGAGGCTGGTCCACTTTATAAGAGGTTCCTGGGGCCCAAATGATCCATCTCCAGCTGCTAACAGACGAAATAAAAGTCTTGCCAGCAGCGGGATTTGAACCAGGATTTTCAGCATGGGAACTCTGTGCTCTACCACTGAGTCACGCCGCTCCCTATATTTGTACATTGATTGACTAAACCTCATGATAATATATGTATAAATTTGAAGCTGCTGATCACTCCTCCAATTTGATATAGTATGCTATCACAAATATCATGTCCTATACGCTTATATTTCGTTTATTTTGTCCTATATGCTTATGATTCGTTTTCTGTCATTTTTTTCAGATATTGATATTAAATAATTTCATGAACTTATATGTTATGACAGTGCAGCCTACGTAATACATACAACAAGAACAACACACACACACACACACACACACACACACACACACACACACACACACACACACGCAATGGCAGACTTTTATTTAATTTTTAACGGCCGGAGATGAATCCTATGAGATCTAGGATCCCCCTGGGCTCACCCAGTCTCTATAAAGTTGGTACCCAAAAGAGGGGAAACATCTAGCATGATCTAGGCAAATCACTTCCCTACTCAACCATTGCCCAAGAAAAAGTACCGACTCTCGACGATGTACTGAACACCAGACCTCTCATGTGTTGTAGTGGTATAGGTTTTATTTTTAAATTATACTTTATAAACAAATATTTCGATTAATAAGTTCAATATTAAATGACTACAAAAAATGCTATAAAAGCATTTTATAAAAAAATATTCTTGGGCTTGAGGAAACTCGTGAGAAGCATTTGACGAACCCTAAGTATTTATATATATGCGGGTGTGCGTGAGTGTTTCTGGGTGTGTGTGCGTGCGTGTGTTTGTGTGTTTTGTATATACATACATAATGCAGTGCTCTTAAATGGAAGAGTTCTGTATTCCGAACGATGACCATTTGATCACACGGAAATTCAATTTAGTTTTTTGTTTGTTTTTTTACTGAATTATTAATATTGGTTCCCCGTCATTGGGTTGAGATAATAGCTCCGTCATGAGTCCAGTCGCGGAATGATTTTTAAATAAATCCTCCTTTTGAATAATTTATCGACGGCAACATTGTGAGCCTAATTGACAAATCCCAACTTTTATAAATTCGTTTAAAAGAAAATAAAATTTTCATCATATCGAGACTTTTTTATCAGTAACTGCAAGCCCGTAGTAACTGCCTCTACTATCGAATATGGAAAAAGAAATATTAATTTTATTAATGTTAGTTGACACGTTTATTTCTAACTCGGAATTACGAAGCATCCGTCCAGTAAATATTATTCAAGTTATAGCGTCACAAAGATTAAGATGGGCATGCAAAGATGATAGGGTTAGTAACGAAAAAATGCATGAGATGTTATTAAACGCTGTGCCGACTGGGAAGAGTCGGAGTGGTAGACCGAGACATAGGTGGGAGGATTGCGTTAAGAGTGATATGACGGATTTGGGTTAGGGTAGTGGTCCATGGACAGAAGTTAGTAAGCAGAGATTGGTGGTATCGGCATCGAACCTTTCACTAAGCCTTATTATGATTATTAGAAAGTTTTATTTCTAGACGAAGTGATTACCGAAATATACACATTTCTCTTAATTATACTAATTTTTTCATACTACACCTACGATAGTTTATATTTTCGAGAATATATATATTCTTTTGTAGTTATTTATTGAAATTTACAACTGTAAAATAGAATACATCAGGTATATAGAATGAAAGATAAATAATAGCGCGAGATAAAGGCAAGTAGAGAAACTACCCAATGGTAGTACTCGAATATTTTCGTGGAATCTAAAAAGGTAACTCATGAAAAATTATAACTTACGATTTAACTTCAAAGCGATAACCTTCGGAACTGATACATCAATTCATATCAATACATGATATACAAATTTAGTACAAACAGTAAATTAAAAATGATTTGCAATAGAAGACAATAAATCATTAGGCATCCACGATACGAAAACATGCGTTCTCAGACTTACCGTTTGTTATTCATTAGAAGAGTGTAAAATGGTCGAGCTACATTTTACATAAAATAAGTTTAACTTATATATTCGACAAAATCAGTGAATACAAGAGCGTCGGAGGGTATGTAAAACAAACGAGAGAATAAGCAGAAAAAGAACAGACAAAGACTGCCTAGATAGAGAACAATACGGACAGAAACTAACAGAAATCGGTATTCTTGAGGAAAAAAAACAAAACGGAAGGATGCTGCGTGGACAGAAGAAAGACACGAAGAAATGATGAGAAAATACCGGGTAAAAAGAACGACAAAAATGAGTAAAGAGAAGTAGAGATATTCGCGTGGTCTTAAAAGGCTGTTTCGTGGGACAAAAAAAAAAAGGTTTATCTCATTTTATTTGTGCTTACGTTTCGGTCCAAGTTTTAGGCCGTCATCAGGGATTAGAATAAAAGAAAACAGTAAAAACACATAAGTAATGCAGTTTTGTCCTTCATATTCCGTCCGTTACGTGGACTAACGCTCCGGAAAAGTCTAAAAGACCATGTTATAGTCAATTGTCACACGCTGGTGGAACAATGGCAGACAAACTTAAATACCAACTGCAAAAGTAACGTTTTGAAAAGATTATTCGCCAAGATCGGAAACCGTCCGAAGCGGTTTTGTCAAGTTGGGATCTTTTATAATCTGCCGGGAGGAGAGTTAGTTCTAATGAAATACAGCTTCGGAATGGAACCCTCTTTTCAACAACGAAAAACGATACTACAGTAGAAAGTTTTCCCTATAGCTTTAGAATATGGTTTATCTCGAATTCCCAACGTCCTGGCAAGTTAGCAGAACTTGTTCCTTCCTCGGAGCAAACGTCTGGTTCGTTCCTTTCTGGATTCAGTTTTTACAAAAAAGCTAACAAGGGCGGAAATAGAGTGGAGGAAAATACTAAAGGCAACCCAAGAGAAGATGTGAGAGAAAAATCTTATTTGTGTCTGTAGATTTCTGCCCAATAAAGAAAATAATAAGAACGTAGCTGTTATATTAGTAATGTGTTTCCTTCAAGGAAAAATACATTTTAAGGTTACTTGAGTGTAAATAACAATGTCTTACAAAACAGCCTGCGTAAAAAGCCACTTCAAAACAAACAAAACGAAATAAGAAGAAAAATTACAATTTATATATAATAATCGATTTTGCATTTCTATTCACATATCATAGACAATTTTAACTTGTTATGATCATATACACAGTGTATTTATTTATTGTACTTCGTTTATTATAAAATGTGACTTGGCCTGATTACAAATGCTTATGTTTATATATATATATATATATATATATATATATATATATATATATATATATATATATAAAAGCAGAGAAAAGATTATGTCTTGGCCGGGATTCGAACCCGGGTCACCCAAGTCTCTAGCGTGGTGCTCTAACCACTGAGCTACCAAGGCACGCATTCCAGCCAGGCAAATCCATTCTCTTCCCTGATCCTATAAGCCTGTGTTATCGCCATTTTTCGAGGTATAAACGGGGAAGAATATTCATTGAACATTACTTTGATCGGGATCTCGTTGACTTTTCTCTTCAAAATTAAATATATATATACTTTTTTTTTCATAACCTTTTTCGGTTGGCTCTACAGACACTGTAGATCTTTGGCCGCCTTTATCAGGCTCCCTCACCCCTGTCCAGGCCGCTGATTTCCTGTCTGCTACATGAAGCTCCGCAGCATCTTTGTAGAACCTATCCATCCATCTAGTCTTTGGCCTCCGACATAGTCTCTTGCCAACAATTGTGGAATTCATAGTTGTGTAGAAGCGTCCTGACAGATTACTTGAAGCTAGATGCCCCACCCTTTTTAACCTTCTTGCTTTCATATCCTGAGATATCGACTGACCAGTTTCCGTGAGCAATTCTTGACTAGTCCTTCTCTTCCAAGAGTTTAGACTCTCATCACATACCGCACCGCTTATCGTGCGAAGGATTTTCCTTTCACATCTCTCAATTCTGGTTTCCAGGGTGCCGGTGAGAGCCCATGTCTCACAGCCGTATATCAGAATTGGTTTTATTACAGCACATACATACATTATACACCCTTCATTTTAAATTTTTAGAGATGCTTCGGGATTTTAATACTCTTAAAAGTTCCACGTTACTTTTTCATGGTCATTCTTCGTTCCTACGACCGCTCTGGGGAAGTTTTCTTTCCATAGTTCTCTCATCATCTTTTGCAGTACTACATTGAACAGTACCGGGGGAAATCCACCTCCCTGCCTGAGTCCCGTTTTGATCCAGAACAGTTTGCTGACGTGTCATTGGTATTTAACCTTCGACTCGCGGAAACGGAGGCGGTCGCTCAGATAAATTCCCTTTCAAGGATAGCCAGGAAAACGGGCTTACGAATCTCCTCTGAAAAGACAGAACTAATGACCATGAATTCAAATACAAGGAAAAGGCACCGTATGTGGAAAGATTAGGGTAACCCAAAAATTCAGATACCTAGGAGAAGTCATCTGCAATAACGGTTCGGGCCGAGAAAGCTTCAAAGGAAAAGTCACCAAACTGGAGAGATTGTGTTTCGACATCAGGAACTTCTATAACAAAAAGAACTTATTCATCAAAGCCAAAGTCCGACACTATACAACCGTGATCAAACCCGCGATACTCTATGGGACGGAGACCTCCTGTCCCAATAGCGTTGAAAAGCTTCTGAAAGTAGAAAGAAAAATCCTTAGGAAAACCTACGGGCCAAAGGATACAGGCTAAAGTCCAACAAAGAAATAAAGTAACAACAAAAGCCTGGGTACCGAAATCAGGGTAAGAAGAGACTTAAATTCTATAGACATATGATGAGGATGAGCCCTGAAAGGTTAAACCGGTAAATCTTACGGCGATTCCACCAGCGCAAGGATACGACGGTGTTTTTCAAACAGATCAGGGTCGACATGGATTCAGCAGGACTGAAGAGTTGAGGAAGAAAACCTAAACATGAAATTCGCGTTATCTGGAAGGCCTTTTAACACAAGGCGTAAAAAAAAAAAAAAAAAAAAGTGAGAGGATTTTTTTTTGTTACACAGATTACTTAACATATATGCTTAGTTGAGGAGAAAAAGATATACCATTGTATAGATTTTGTCATGCAGCAGTGTAAAATATTACAATTTTTCACTTATTCTTCCGATCAGACCGTTAAATATTTGTATCTTTGTTGCTGACTTTTCCTCTTAGTCGAAAAACATCTATTTATATATATACAAAAACAACATCCATTTATTGTAGAATGGAACAATATTACATGGATAAGTAAAGAAGAACTTCCGACACGAACTAACTTGACTATTAAATAGGGATTAACATTATAAATTATGAACTAGCATAGTTACTACTCCATTCTCTTATCTATACTCTTTCATATTTCTCTACCTTCTCTTCTCTCCTCTTTCCCTATCTTACAATATTTTAGAAGCAGTATAGGAGGAGGGGAGGCTAATAGAAGTTTACAATGCTGACTACAATGAAGCAAATTTTATGAAACTTGCTTCAACTAGCCTACTTAAAGTCGATTAACTAAAAAAGTATTAAAGTCCCTGACAAAAAAAAAGGAAAAAAATGTTAGTTGCTTGTGATTTAGCAGGTAGCCATGAAACCTACTTCTTTATCTCGTGTAGCATCATCTGAGTTATTTGTTGTGTGCGTTATGATATTGTTTTTCGCATTGTTTTATTAGTGTTTTTGTCGTATTAATTTTTTTTTGTCTTTTAAGCTAGAGCGTTGTCTATTAAATTTTATTTGGTGTTTTAATCTCATTTTGTTATTGTCTGTTTAAAATGAAGAAAATAACACTTTGATAATAGCCATTTTTTAATAGAAGAAGGTATGTAATACTTCCAGAAGTTCAGAATAATTCCATAGAACAATTTAAGTGAAGTTCATCAAATAGATTTTGAAATGGGAATGTTTTCTTCATAATTGTAGTAAAAACATTTCAATTAAAAAAAGGAACGTGGCTACAGGAGTGTAGAATTTGCATTTTATTATTAAATTTTGTTTATTCCCATTTCCATTAATATGAATAAGATTATTAATTATCAGTATCAGAACTACCAGTGTTCAGGTTATAAACAATTGAGGATAACAGGTCTTGGCGACTAATAAATCACAAGTACCAAATGCTCTATTACAGAATCATTCGAAAAAAGAGACATTTGTCTCTGATAATATAGTTACAAATATAATAAAAATTCGATACCCTACTGTACGAGCAAAAACAAAATATCCTGGTGCTTATTCTAGGAAATGAGAAAATATTAATAAAATACGATGATTTTTTTATTATATATATATATATATATATATATATATATATATATATATATATACTCCTTATTTTGTTAAGAATAAAGTCATCCCCATAATGACCTTAAAGTCCCATTTGTTGCTGCTTTGGCCCAAACCCGTTATCTATCCTTTCATAACAAACTTCATTCCCACTCAAACCCTGTAGTTTCAAACCTAGCTTCCTCTTCAATCCCCGATAATCCTCCGAAGCGTCTTAAAAGAAGATGGCCACGTGACCTTCTTAGTTGAACTTGTGATTTGAGTACTACCAGTGGGTAGTTTCACTACTTGTCATTATCTCATGTCATTATGTATCACTTAGCCCACTTACTTGTTGTATTATTGTAATAAAGTTGTAAATATCAATCAATAAATTAAAAAAATAATATATATATATATATATATATATATATATATATATATATATATATATATATATATATATATATATATATATATATATACTCAGTACGGATGATTTCAATTTCTACTATAACTTATGTTTTTAAACATTTATGGAAACATTAAACCTAAAAAAAAACACTTTTTCGTCGAATAAAAAACACTTGCTTTAGTCACTAAGTAAGATACAGCACATTAAAAAATCCTTAGTTTGTAAAATATTATTAAAAAAAAAGAAAGAAAAGAAAACCATTCAGTTTGGAGATTGTTCAGCGTTATCAATCTCAGGAAATTACGTTTCTATTTGAAGGTTTGTACCCTCTCTTCAATGCATCCGATATCGACGATCTTGAGTTCGTTAGAAAAGGGAGATATTCTACTTTATTCAGCATTATCACTGAAATACTGAATAAAGAAGATAATCATAATTTTTTTTAAAATTATCGTTAAGGCTGTATTGTTGCTACATAGAAAAAAATGATAGTACGACCCATGAAGTGTGCTGGATTTAGTACATGGTAGAGACTGTACAGTTTCTAGGGAAACTGTTGTGCAGGGAAATGATTTATCCGAGATCATGCTCTCCGCCAGGCTTTTCACCCTATTTTAGGTATCCCCTTTATAGAGGCTGGGTGTGCTCCAGGAAGGGTTAGATTCCACAGGGTGTATTTTCATGATATTATCATTGCATTGTATCGATATGTGTCATACAAGGCCATATCAGAATAGAATAGAATAGAAAAGTAACTTTATTCTGGGACTAGGTCCTTTTAGAACAACAAACATGAACAGAAAAAGAAACATAATATATATCAGGTTTTAAAAGAAATAAATTTCTATAGGAAATAAGAATATATTGTCCGAAAAAGAGAGAGAGGAGGGAACGACGGTGACAAAATAAAAAGTACACTTAGATCGGAAGCAATATAACAGAATGTACTCGGAAAAATTGGAAGGAGAATGAACATGGAGACTTGAAGATGGGAAGAAACTAAAAGGACAAGACCGAAACTCAAGCTTGGATGCACACACCGAAGATGACGAGATCTGAGAGATGCCTTCAACAACAAAAGGTTATTTGGGGAAACCAACCGAAGGAACTAATTAAGATAAATAATTCGTGACAGCGTATTAGCAAATGAAGTCAGAGGGAAATCTCTTAAAAGAGACATGGAACAAGTTAATAGTGAGTTCGAAAATAGAAACTCGTTGTGAATGCTGAGTCGCCTAAATAGGAATTTCCGCATCCACATTCCTTCGAGGGTGGCTTCATTGTTGCCACTCGCCAAGTCGCTTATATTCAACTCCTTGCGTCAATAACGGGATCTTCACTGTTTCCTCTTTTATTTAAATTGGAATATCCTTTAGCAGCTACTTTCAAAAAGAATAGTTTAAAGCCCTTGGTATTCAACCAATGTAACAACCAATAGCTGTAATGTTTCTGCAACACAAACGAAAGGTTGTACAGGAAGATGATTTGTCTGAGATCACGCTGAACAGTCAGGTTTTCTCCTAATTCAGGGTAACCACTTTTATTGAGGCTGGGTGAGCCCCAGGAGGGTTAGTACATCTCTCTGGATCCATCGAAGGCTGTAAACAGATTAAATAATTTATCTGGTCTAATCTGGAGTTGAAACCGGAAACTTCATTATAGTTACCGAGTGCTATAAACTATTAGCTACCACCCTTCCCCAATTTAACAATTATTATTTAATTTATATTATATTATATTATACTTAATGTTATAATCGTTTTATACTACGATAACTTATATTATAAAGTGTTAATTTTTTGTGAATTTTAATTATTTATATTTTAATAAGTAAATGCATGTAAATAGTGAGCATTATTGCCAGCAGATTTAGAGGCTGAATGAGCCCCAGGAAGGTCAGATACCAAAGATAACGTGAGATAGTTCTGTTTCTAGGACAATGGTTGGGCAGGGATGAGATTTGTCTGAGCGTGGTAAACTGCCAGATTTTCCCCACTATGGATACCCGCTTTATAAGGGCTAGTTGAACCCTAAGAGGATCTCCATATCCCACAGGATCCATCCCTGGCTGTTAACTGATTGAATAAATTATCTGTCACAGCTGAACATGAACCAGCACAGCAACTCAGTGCTCTACAAACTAAGGTTGGCCACTACCTTCAACACAACTTTAAAAAATGGTATTTCTCCCTACAAAACAGTTCCCGTCTCACTCATCAAATAACCCAGTTATGATGGGTCAATTAATGTATTTGGTATTTGAATAATTGCGGCGTTGACATGGAAAAGGTATTAATTCATGAAAAGGTAATTTTATAGTAGAAAAGAGAAATGATTTGACAACTAAAAATGAAAATTTAAATTGGAAAATAGCAACTATCAACGTTCATAGAAATTAAACCACTCTCACTTTTGACTTACTCCTTTCCCTATCCAAGTGGGATGATTACTTAGAAATTTTTCTATTAGTAAAAAAATGAAAAAAATAATTTTTTTTACTTACTACCTTATCCATATCAACGCCACAATTGATTTCAACCCAAACCTAGATATTTTCTGTTAATTAATTAAATTATTAATTATTTAATTATTCCATCAAAGAACATCCGCATTAAAGGATATGCAGAACCGTTGATAATTGGCCTCTTCCTAATAATATAACTATTTCTTTAAATTCATGCCTTTAGTCAATTAATTTTTTTTAATATTTAAATTTTTTTTTTTTGACCTTTCGGGGAAACTACAATATCATTCAGTATCCAAACAAAAAATAATTCATAAAAGAAAGTTCATTAAAACCAATAATAGTCAAATAAAGTAAAATGAAACTGACAAAAAATTTTAATTTTTTACTTACATTTGCATTTTATTAATTACATTGTATCCAATTATAAGTTAATAGCTGATTTATTAATTTATATTTATATTTTTTTTCACTAAATCTTATTTAATCATGGATAGAAGCATGTATAAATAAAAAACATTATATCAAACATAATAATAGCGACATTAAATACATTCATAAACATACAGCTTTAAATATAAACGTAAGTTAATTAGAAATATTTTAATATAGAAGGATATTGAAAAACATTTTTTTAATTTTTAGCGTCTCCATGTTTTTTTTTTCCATTAGAAATTAAATATCGGTAATATTTAAATGTAATAGAACTCTCAGATATCTCTATCCGTTAAACTCTTTACTTCATTGCATTAGTTATTTTATCATATGGTATACTTCAATTATAAATTATTTTAGGAAGAATTTGAAACGCACAGAAAGTTTCATAACAATGTGTATTTTAATTACTCTTTTAAATACTCTTTTAAGTTTCCACGGCCACTATTTATACAAAAAATTTCAGTTGTTTCTTCTGGTTTAGACCGTGTCGGTGAATTTTCTGCCAACGTTTCGCCAGGCATGCTGCTGACTTCCTCAAGGCTAAATTGAGACTGAAGGTGATCAGCTGACCCGCGGCGTGTATTTTCATATTCATACACTGAACAATTTTATTAGTCTATTTTCAGGCTTTATAAGAGATAAGAAATCAAAACATATGCCCAAGTACCGTTTTGAGGATAATATATATATATTCTACAATTATAAATATTATTCATTAATTATTAATATGGTGCAGCTTCTATATTTACCCTCCAAGGTCGAGAATTTAAAGTGAGAGCTTAATTGTATGAAATTTAAACATTTTCATTGAACTAATTAATCATGATTTATTAATTAGCGTGAATATGTACATTTTCTCAGAAATCGGTTAAACGCTTTTAAAAATATGGTGTCTATATCAAACAATTTTCATTTAAGTTTAAATCATTAATATTGAAAAGTAAAAAGAGACCTTACATAAATGTTAAGACCGTGGGAAAATTCCAACGAAAAGCCCTTCAGTCTCCAAATTATAACTCAAATTGAAATTATCTGTCCAATATTTCGCCCATTCAGGCATCCTCAGGGTAGAAAGAGAATAACAGCAAAACAAAACATGAATAATGCACCAAAGAAACATCCCACCACCTCCAAGGCTCAAATGCAACTAATGAATAATCATAATATTTTTGTCTGTCACATCAATCCCTTTCAATTATTTACTTTATTTATTTATTTTTTTACATAATTTCTGGAATATTAGATAAAAAGTTACTGTCCTGGTTAAACGAAATGTTAGAAATTGGTTATGCAAAATCCAAGTAAATGTCTACAGGCACCTAGAAGATGAAAATTTGAAAACCAACTAGAACAAACTAATGGTAAAAACACTTTTTGAAAATAAATCATTTTTTCAGATGCATTATTTTTTATTTTACAGTCCTTCAAACTGTGTTTTTTTTATTACTGTCCCAACTATTATACAGGGTGTCCCGAATTTAAATGGCAAAACTTCAGGAACTTATAGGGGACCGAAAAACTAAGACAAAAAGTCCTTTAGAGATTTGCTCGTTTTTGCTTAGTTTTAGAGAAAATCGCAAAAAAAGATACAAAACAAGTTTTCATTTTTATACTTATTTATTTACATTTATATTATGTTATGTTCTTTTTAATGTAAATATTTTTCAAAATGTCCTCTTGCACCAATGCAAGCATTACATCTAGCACTCACTTGATAAATTGCAGCTAAACATTGTTCTGATGATATTTGGTGCACTGCATCTATGATTTGGTCTCTTAATTGCTCTCTTGAGTTGATTGACACCGAATAAACTTTCTGCTTCAAGGTTCCCCATACGAAGAAATCCATGGGTGTCATATCAGGTGATCTGGGTGGCCAAGGTACTACTCCTCCACGTCTAATCCATCGTGGATAATTTATATCCAGCCAAGCTCGAGCAACTCTGCTATAATGAGCTGGGCATCCATCGAGTTGGAGCCACATTTCAATCCGCTGTTGTACGGGAATGTCATATAAATAATTAGAAAAGTCGTTCTCCAAAAAATGTGAAAATGTGATACCATTCAATCTTTCAGGTAAAAAATATGGTCCCACCAGTAATCCGTTCCAAATTCCAAGCCAAACGTTAATAGCAAATTCATGCTGAAACCTATTCTCTCTAATAGCTCTGGGATTTTCAAGAGCCCTAACATGATAATTTCTTTTATTAAAAATTCCTCCTCTTGTAAAGTTAGCTTCATCGGTCCATATAATTTTTAATGGAAATAAATTATCATCGCGAATTTTTTCAAGAAACCAGTTACTAAAATTCAATCTCTTGACATAATCTTGAGGTAATCAATTCTGAACTTTTTGGAGATGGTATGGGTAGCGATTATCACCTTTCAAAGTTCGCCATATTGCTTGCCGCGATATTGCTAATGCAGCAGATGCTAGTGTCTTCGGATGCTAGTCTCAGGATTGTTATCGAAGTGGCGTTGGACACAATTTCTTCTCCGATAATTTGCTCTTACTGCTGCCTGGAATTGGTCGCCTTCATTGCGTATTAAGAATGACCCAGTCTCTCTTAGTCTATTAAAAGTTAACGAAAAGATTCGTCGATTAGGCACAGAAACCATACACAAAAATCATATCAGCGTATTCAACATTAGAATATGTATGCGGCATTGTGGCTGATGCTATTCACACAAAAATATCTGAGTAACTGTCTGTAGACTGATTTAGGAATTATAATCCTAGAAGGAAGCCAAAATGTAAACAAATAAAAGAGTGTAAAGGATAACATTAAGTGTTTACATATCTCACTGCCTAGCCTGACGAACTTTGAAAGGTTATAATCGCTACCTGTAACATTTTTGGTTTGTTTCTTTTTTTGCGATTTTCTCTAAAACTAAGCAAAAACGAGCAAATCTCTAAAGGACTTTTTGCCTTAGTTTTTCGGTCCCCTATAAGTTCCTGAAGTTTTGCCATTTAAATTCGGGACACCCTGTATAATAGTTGGGGCAGTAATAAAAAAACACAGTTTGAAGGACTGTAAAATAAAAACCAATGCATCTGAAAAAATGGTTTATTTTCAAAAAGTGTATTTACCATTAGTTTGTTCTAGTTGGTTTTCAAATTTTCATCTTCTAAGTGCCTTTAGACATTTTCTTGGATTTTGCATAACCAACTTCTATCATTTCGTTTAACCAGGACACTAACTTTTTGTCTCATCCTTTTTATCTAATATTCCAGAAATTATGTAAAGAAAATAAATAAATAAAGTAAAACAGGATCCAGGAAAGGGATTGATGTGACAGACAAAAATATTATGTTTATTCATTAGTTGCATTTGAGCCTTGGAGGTGGTCGGATGTTTCTTTGGTGCATTATTCATGTTTCGGTTTGCTGTTATTCTCTTTCTACCCTGAGGATGCCTGAATAGGCGAAATATTGGATATAGTACCAAAGAAGGCATTTACATGTACATCATAAATCATAACCCCATGATTTTTGAGGATATTATTTCTGAGACCAAGTGTCAGTGATTCATCTCGGTTAATCTATTTAGAAAAATTTACAAGGAACTGTGTATTTTGGATCGTCAACGTTTGCTTATCGTTATTCACCATTAAGTTTTTCATTAAGTTAACTAAAATGTCATAATTTATTTGGTGTGTTTGTTTATTCATTTAGCCTTACTTTATGCTGCTATGGCTAATCAAACAATACTTCAGTGGGAGTCCTAAATTCTGCATACCCAGTTATAATTAGGATAGGGATTTTTAACCTGACACCGTAAAGGCATGGGAACCCCATTTTACGTCCCTTCCAATGACAGCATATCTAAGAATTTTTAATTCCTTAACATGCCGGGATTCGAACCCGCAACCTTGGGCATATTAGGTTAATATGCTAACCACTAGAGCCAGTTTATTTGATATGCATCTCTTAATTTTACCATTTGGATGGAACGGAAACGGTAGGATCATATCGAACATAATTGAAAGGAGAAATAAGAAGATTAAAGCGTTGCGATTATCAATCAGAAGGGAAGGGAGTGAAAAAAGAAAGAAAAAAAGATACTCTGGAGGGTTAAGGGAAATATTAAAAAAAAAAAAATGGAAAAGTTGGGGCGAAGAAAAACTGGACAAGAGGTTGTTATAGGCAATAAGGCTGTTATAGCAGTTGTGAAAGGGCAACTTGTAAAGAGGAATTACTGGACCAAGTGCTCGTCCACATTACCTTGTTCCCCTCCCCTCAACCCCCCTCCACAACGCCGTTCACCCCCACGCCCACTCTCATCGCCGATTATTCCGCCTGTGTCGCCCCTTTCCACTTATTAATTAAGTAATATCATTTTTTGTATAACCATTAATAATAACAATAAAAATATATAATATACTATAGTTATCCAGTTTAGTAAATTTTAATTACCAAAAATGTTTCAGTGACGCCATTTACAAAACGACCGTTTGAGTAGAAAGTATAAGTGTGGCAAACTAAATATAAAAATAAACCTTGTACCACTACAACCCATGAAGGGTTTTGAGTTCGGTACATCGTAGAGACTGCACTATTTGAAGACAACGGTTGTGCCCGGTGGTGCTCCACCAATTAAGGGTACATACTTTATGAAGCTTGGGTGAATCCCATAGGATTTGCAGAGCCCACAGGATCCATCCATGGCTGTAACAGCTATTTAATGGGATTTATAAAAAAAATGACCGTTTTTCAACCAAATATTTGTATTAGAGAAGAATTGGTTGACTGGAACTTCTAATGTAAGGAAGAAATAGTTGGGGGTGCAGTCAATAAAAACACCTTAATAAGTGTATACTTATTTATTGTGTACCGACGTTTCGACCTATAGTGTAGGCCATCTTCAGGGCTATGAGAGGGAAACAAACAGAACAAAAATATTTGTATATTTGAGAGTCAATGACGACTAACAGTTCTTCAGAACCTCATCAATATTCATTAATGGTAGTCCGTAGCCCTTCTTTCTTACCAACGTCGTATCTCAACTGCTAAATTTTTCAAACCAACGCCGCGCAGTCCGCTGGTCAAGGACACCTCCCCCTTCATATTTAATAATTTTACAAGTTGCTTCAGCGGCTGAGAATTTTTTTATTTTTATTATTTAATAATTAGTCTGCAACCGAATTTATATCAGGGACCTTGATAAAGCATAGGACAGACCGAGTAATGCAGCTACCATGAGGCATTATCTTAAGTTTCCCTTCCCATTACATTTTGCTTCTGGTGGAATAATAAACAAATGTCGTGTACTGCTGGCGGCTCATGGTAAGTTTCTTATTAGCGTCCAGTATTCTTTGAGTAAAGTCGGTATTACGTTAACTATAAACTCCGTCGGTTACGTGCGCATGTTGGAGGCTATCCTAAGTCCTAGAGATCCTACATTCTGATGAAAACGACAGATACATAACAGTAGATACTTATGGTTTCACGGCTCACACTTCTAGGTCAAGGGTGAACCCCAGGAGGGTCTGCGAATCCCACAAGATCCATACTGTTTGTTTTTTTGTTGTTGTTTTTTTGTACTTCAGATAACGTTACAACTTTATTTTTCTTTCTTCTCTATAAGATTTCTCGGTCTTCAATATTCTTTCATGCATTCTATGACACGTTTCGTTTGATCCTCTATCCTGATCTTTCTTGATCCTGAAACCATTCCAGATTTTTAACTTAATTTGGGAATTCACATCTTTCTGAAATTTGACTGTAATGTTCAAATTTTTCAAATAATTCTTTACTTCTTTAGTCTACGTTGTAGTGCTCTTCTGCTTCCAGAAATATTCAAATATTTTCTATGCTTGTTTATTCTGTACAGATGTCGGATGAAATACAGTCTCCTATTCTGCATAGTATCCGAGATTCTTTCCAATTTCTGGTAAATTTCTCTGTTACTTCGCAGTTTCAATCCGTCTTCAGTCTGAACTGCACCCATGATTTTCTAAGAATACTTCTTTCCTATTGGAGTGCTATCAATGGGTAGTTTCTCCACAAGTGTTTTTTTTTTTTCATGTCCTTTGTTCATACAGCAGATTTACTTGATGTAATATAATTACAGTTGTAAATATCAATAAATTATTCTAAAAAAAAAAACTTCTTTCCAGGATTATTAGTTCATCGAAAGCCATTTCGTTTTTATGACAGTATTATTATGCCTTATTTTTAGGATTTTAGGAGATAAACTTCTTGTTTTAGATATTCATTATTCTTCCATATGCACTTTCCATTTTTTTAATGCCATCTCCTACAGCTGTTTTTTGAAGTCTCTTTCAGATACCGGAATCTTTTTACACTTTCAATCCAATCTATCTCCGTTATACTGCCATTTATTCTATTTATTTTTTTAATCAAAGCCTAATATATATTACATATAAGAAATGCGAAAATTCTGAAAAATAATTTTGTCCAGCTAGGTCCTACTAATCGAAACACTGTGCGATGGGTAGTTTCCCCACAAGTGTTTTTTGTTTCATGTCATTTGTTCATATTAGCAAATTTACTTGTAATATTATTACAGTTTTAAATGTCAATAAATTAATCTAAAAAAAATCAAAGCCTAATTAATAGGCGCTAATTTTTTTAAAAAATAAGTTATAATTTTAAGATAAATTCTATTTAAGATAACCAGATTTGATGTTTTCATTTTATTTCTATATTTAAAAAATGTTCATAGATAAACAAGTTCTAAGTAAGATGATGAAATAAATGAAAAATAAGACCTGTGAGAAATATTAGTTCGTTTCATATGAAATGCCCGTTTTCAAAGGAAAGGTAATTTAGGTGAACAACTTTATAGAATCAAAACATTTTTATTCGAAATATTTGTCCCCACTTTTTATACATTTTTCCCCAAGTGTTGTCAAATTTTCAATTCCAGAACTGAAAAATTCTGGATTTTGTGATGAAATAAATTCTAAAAATATCTTTTTGATTTCAGAATCATTTTCTCTAATTTTACGTTCAAGGAAGTTGTCCAAATTTCTGAACTAATGGAAAGATGTTGGAGACAGGTCTGGCAAAGGTGGATGTTTTGTTTAGTTTCTTCCTGTCTGTCGTGAAAGTTGACAGACACTAGCATTGTCATGGAAAAGTATTGGGCCTTAGCGAGTTAACGAATGCAGGTGGTTTTGTGATAAGTATTTGTTATATTATGTCAATATCCCTGCAGAACGATGTGGATATAATTTCCTCACCTCTGGATAGAAAGAAGAAATGAATTATTCTTGTCATTGACACCATACAGAAACCAGTAATGTTTTTGGACGCGAATTCGGTTTTAGGATTGGCAAATGGTCGTTTTGTTACAACACCCTTGTACCTCGTTGGTAATGTTTTGATATGTTGTTACTAGAAGTGATAGGTTGAAGTATGAATTGTCGAAAATTACAATCATTTTCGCTGTCTAGCTCATGACAGTCTAGGTCACTCAGTCAGGTAGGAAGTCCCCTGGTGAGGAAGCTCGGGAGATACGAAAGAGGAAGAGTGTTCGAGTGAGATTGAAAGGGATAGCTGAAGAGTAAACGTTTTGAGGTGATCCGGTACCGGAAGGTCGTAAGACACTTCTTGCTTGGAAGACCGAAGATGGAGAAGCAAGCAGCAGTGGAGGGTGGGCGGAGAAGCAAGCTTGGGCCGAAAGATGGGAAGCTGGTTTGGGAGAAGATCGCCCGCCCTACCTGACCAAGAACCATATAAGTAACTATTGTTTTACCAGATAATTTTTAATTAAATGTCTGTACATATTTTATGACAATCCTCTATAGATACCATTTCGGTTATAAATCACCATTTCGATCGAATCAATCCACGCGCTAATGTAACAATAAGGATAATCAATTATTATTATGTAATTTTGAAAAAATTAACGAATAAAAAAATTCCATCTATTAACCTGAATCATTAAAACAAAGCGATATTAATCTTACTAAGTACATAAAGTTAATATGCATCAATAAATCTGATAGTAAACTCCCAACAAGGGATGCTATTTTATAATGCTATGTTTAGGGAGATGAATGTGTTTTAAATTTTCTATTTAATTTTCCTCTATTTTATCTGAATCATTATTCGTGTTTATCAATGCATGAATTAATATTGTCCTAAATAATATCTATAAATTATATTTTAGAAATGATATAAATGTACATTTCATATGAAACGACCCAATATATGTTAACAAGTTAGTAATGCAAAAATAGGCGATTGTTAGATATGTTTAAACATCTATTTGCTTAATTAATTACAGAAGCAATTAATAATCAATCGGCGATTAAGGGAGTGAAAGAGCATCGGATCAAAGGAGGTCCGACAAGGGAACGGGCGACTAATCCCTGATGTTAACCGTTATTGAATTAGAACAAATAATCAATTAATTCAGAGCAATCTAGGAAGGACCTTATGAAGTATAATGCCCTCAATAGCTCCCAGATTGGAGGGGGTTGTGGGGCGGGGGGTTTAATTTGGGCTGATTTAATCTGAAGGAGGTGAAACAATCGACATGAGCCGGCAACAGGTACCGCCATTATTCCCTCCTGTAATTATTTCAAGATTGGTTTAGAATCCTCCGATCTCAGGGACTCCTGTGGCCAGCATCTTATCCGAGACAGTCCGCCCCGATACAATGTAATCGTATCAAGTGATTAACAATGTGTTTAATTATATTAATAATTAATTTTTTTGTTAATGTCTTCCGATTCATAATACAAAATGGCCTCTTTTAGGTGTGATGTGTTGATTAAATGAACACATACTCTGTACATTATTACACAAAGATATATATTTGTATACTAATATTAGAAGTATATTGGTAAAAGTTTACAACTAGCAATAATTTCCATGCTTATGGTGAGATCAGAAATAAAAAATTTGGGATGGAGGCTTGTGCTTCTGAAGAATTACTTAGTTTATTAATTGGTGCCAATTGGAAAGCGTTAAGTCATTACGTGCAGAAGGCCATGTCGCGAAGATCGCAGTTAATTAGCCAATAGATAGATGATGATATGATCGCCAACCTCAATTCTGTAGTGTGGAGTAAAACCATCCTAAGAACTACAAAAAAATGATTTTTCATGATATTATAACGGCTATAATGTTATATGGGTGTGAAACATGGAAATTGGGAAATGGGAGCTAAGAGAAACTTTTAGTTGCGGAAATGGATTTCTGGAGAAGGGCAGCCGGGTTTTCTAGACGTGAAAGGATCCCAATTCATTTCAAGTATTGAGATAATGGATAAGAGAGATAATGGATGCTCAGAATACCATACTCAAAAAATCGCAATTAATCGATTAGAGTGGTTTGGACACCACATTAGGATGGATAATAATAGAATACCCAAAATGACAATGCACTGGTGCTCTGAAGGGAGAAGAAGAAGAGGACGACCGCGAATTTCTTGGATGTTATTCTGATATTCTGGAATACTTGGAAGTCCAGGAAGACATGGAAAGGTATGGCCTTAATGAAGAGGACGCATTTGACAGGAAAACATGGAAAAAATGTTACTCAAAAATTTGGTTGGTGAAAACCTCAACTTTGGGGAAACTATCAATAAAAAAAAATAAAAGATAGATTTATATTTATTCATACTTTAGAGATTAGAAAAAGTAAATAAGATTGTCTTACACAGACCTCGACAGACGGTTTTACCCATTGTCTTGTGTTTTAGTTAGATCTTTATTGTATATATTACAAGAATCATACATTATTCATATAAGTGCTTGAAAATAAATAGTATCATCTTGTAAAAAAAAAACAAGGTTTAGACTAAAAACAAACATAAATAAAATAACCTAAAATATATAATTGACAGTGAGGTGAAATTGTTGAAAAGTGAAGAAAAGTTTATAGTAAGTCATTAATTACTTCTGATGCATATCAGCTGTTAATCATAACTAACTAGAGAGCACCTATTTGGGACTTGAGAAGATGTAGGAAGAGCTTGGTTTTGAATGTGGATAAGGAAGGAGTATGGAAGATATATGGTGGAAGTGAGTTCCACAATTTGGTGGAACGGGCGAGAAAGAAGTGCTCTAATGTTTTGGTTTTGTGGGAACGATTATAAAGGTCGGGAAAGGGAGATACTATGCCCTGGGATTGGATGGACGATTTGAATTGTAAGAGGCTATAGATGAATAAGGGATGTGAGTTGAGGGTTTGGTAAAGAAATGAACGATGAAATATTGTCTACGGGTGGATGGAAAGAGCGACTTAAACTCCTCATGGAGGTGAGACATTAGATGTCATTCACAAACCGCTGCAAACAATTAAGTAATTATAAAAATAAAAAACTGTACCACTACAATCCATGAAGTCTTGAGTTCAGTATATGGTAGAGAATGTACTGATTTTGAGAAAATATTGATATATCTCACTACACTTTTTTCCGATAAAATTGTAATATTAAAAATTAAGTATAGAAAGCCAGCAACAAATATATATATATATATATATATATATATATATATATATATATATATATAACCATAAGAGAAGAACTAATAAAACCTCGTGTGATGGATTTGTATTAATTATATTTTAAGTCGGTCTTCTATTTTACTTTTCTATCGAACAATAATATTGATGTTCGTATCTAAGTATTAAATATATAATTATTATATAACGGTTATTTATTCATACTTTAATTTGTTTAGGATTCATTTTTAGCGAATTCTTTTATAAATAAAAAAGATTAAATGAAACATTTTTTGTGCTTAGTAAAATTAAACCGTTCTTACATTAAAACAAATAAAAGTTACACCTAAATATAATTTTCGCACTGGAAAAAAATTGTAATCATAGTTGATTTTTATTCTATTTTCGAATAAATTAAGAGGTATTATTAAAAAAATTAAAAAAAAAAGAGTTATCATCTGAATTTCCCTTGAATCAATAAAAATTAAAAAAAAATACCCACTAATACAACATACCCTACATCTTAGGCCGAGACGTTGACACAATAAAGTAAGTTTCTCTTATTTTGTGTAATCTTTGACTGCACCCCATGCCCAATTCAATCCGCTATTACAACTATCCAGTCAAATATTTTCCACTTAAACATCTTATAAAACGGTTTTGTATGGCCAACTATCGTAAGGCCAAGATAGTAAATTGAATTGCAGTCTGTTAGTCTCTACAATATACCTTTTTACACTATATTTTATATTTCAATCCGATCTATCTCCGTTATACTGTCATTTATTCAATTTATTTAATTTTTTTTATCAAAGCCTGAATAATAAACGCTACTTTTTAATTTATGTTATAATTTTCAGATAAATTCTAAATAGGATAACCTGATTACGATTTTTTTATATTTTCATTTTATTTCTATATTTTATAAAATATGCCTTGCAGGACAGAAAAATAGGATCTGTGAGATATATTAGTTCGTTTCATATGTTATACTATGTACTTAACCTAAGACCCTCCATGGGTTGTAGTGTTACAGGTTACAGCCCGTTAGAACTCAAAATCAAATTAATGTACTATTCATTGCGTCACTACCGCAACAACGCCCAGAAGACTTGTTCCGTACACTCCAATGTAGTTAGTGTTTTCGAGATGTAGATGTTCGTAGGTGGTAACTACTAGTTGGATAGAGTTGAAAACTCCGATGAGGCGAGGGGTTCGACTCCGGCAGATACCCGTACGTGACGACTCCAGATCTACATGTATCTCCTCCTCTAATTGATGTAAGCCCCTCGTCAGTCGCTGTGCAATTAAGGCCGAAAGTCGGGGGGAGCTAAATGCATTTAAAACAAGCGACGAGCCCGCAAATTAGAAAGGGTTGCTGGATACGTGCCGACTGGATTTGCAGGGTATGTTTGTCTAACGTGGAGACGTGCTCCAACCCCCTTGTTTCCCACATCCATTATACATTCCAAGCGTGCCCCGCATCTTCTCCTAGCCAACCAGTTCAATATAAATAATAAACCAGCCAAAAAACGGTAAAAATCTGGGAGAAAAAAAGGCTGAAAGTCTCTCTAGTAATCCCCTGAGTGGAGCACTATTCGTATAAAAAAGATGGAAAAATAGAGAGAAAAAAAAAAACGTCCTCTTCTTTCTCTTCTTCGTCTAATCCCACCTACGTTCATTAAACATTTTTTCTTCAGATATTTGAAGAATATTAATTACTTTTACGATGTATGATTTTAAGAGATCTTTATGATAATAAATTAGAGCCAGCTTGAGTTATTATTATTATTTTTTAAATACAAATAATTTACCGATAAGTTTGGAAGCTGAGACAATATAAACATATTGCACGACACTTCTTACCGTTATAGAAAATTGTGAAAAATTAACATCTGTATTATAATACAGCAAGTAAATAAAATGAATGATACGTATGGCATGAGTCAAGTGCTGGAACTACCCACAGTCAGTGTCCAAGTAACGAGGCTATCTTCTTTTCAGAAAACTCCTTTCAAACTTCTTTCAGAAAACCGAAATAAAAAAAATAAAATCTATATACATATATATATATATATATATATATATATATATATATATATATATATATATATATTTATATGTGTGTGTATGTTTGTGTGTGTGCGGGTGAGATATATACCTGGTGAGACCCAGAAATAAATCTTCTATTAATATCTATAGTGGCTGCGTTTAAGTCAGCCATCTTTTTTAACGTTTTCGACTTAATGAATGTAAATATCGGACAAAATATTGAAATACGTATCATAGTATCATAGTATCATTAACCTGTTAACCTGGGAATTCTCTTTTTAACGGGAACGAGCTCTTTCACTAGGACTTGTCAGTACGTCACGCCCGGAGAACGTAATTCCATATTATTTTTTTTTTTTATGCTTAAAATGAATGAAAAGACTATGAAATATATACGTTTTCGTTCATTTATATATATATATATATATATATATATATATATATATATATATATATATATATATAATGATATCAAGCGTTCAGGGCTCTCCGCAATTTGGCACAGTCTACAATTGGACAGCCAAATACTTCCACGAAGCCCTTTCCACCGCTTCCGATCCAAAATCTAAATGAAAGCTCCGAAAGCTCTACCTCTGCAATTCTTTGTACTTTTGAGCCTTTCCTAACTCTCCCGATGAAATGAACTCTTACTTTTTGGCTATTAACACTTCAAAATCATCCTCTCCCGTCTTTTCACTAACGCCATCTTTCAAACCCGACAATTTTTATTTCTTCGACATTTCACCTACATTATTTCATCCGTCCTGAAAACCCACTCCGGTCCTACTGGCTCTGATGAGAATCCCGTCAAATTGCCCAATTTATGTCTTATCGATATCCTACTTGTCCTACTCTTCATATATAATTTTTCACTACAAAACGCAGTATTACTGACTTATTGGAAAAAAATCCTTAGTCGATCCTATAAACCAAGCCTCTACCGCAATATCTCCCAAAGAATATCGGCCAATATCCATTCTCTCAAATCTTTCTAAAGAATGGTCCAGCCCCAAATATCTAATTTTCTTGAACAGTCCAAACTCCTTGATCCACTTCAATCTGCCTTTCGTCCTTGTTTATCCAAACAATCTGCCCTTACCAAAATCACCACTGACATACATGCAGCTATGGACAACAACCCTGCGCTAATCCTACTTGACTTTTCTAAAGCACCATTCAATCCTTTTTGCCAAACTAAAATCATTGTCGGGGGGGGGGTACAGTCAATATAACACAAAATAACTTTTTTTATTTTTTAAAGAGAAAAGATAGGCCCTCGACCGTTTTGTTATGAATATTTTTATTTTTTAAAGAGAAAAGATAGGCCCTCGACCGGTCGAGGCCTCAACCCAAAGTTCTGAGAACTATTGTCAATGATCCTTACATGTCTCCAATAAAACCCTCTATAATGATCTCAACATTCCTCGTTCTCGATCCCATCCCTACTAAATTATCAAAATTTAACCTAAACCTTGACTTTCACCCCAATCCCCTGGCTCAGTCAGTATCCAGTTCCACTCATCCATATAACCCACCCCACCGCCTAAAAAGCCAATGGCGCCGAGACCTGTTGCAATAATGTACCTGTTATTCGGAGTACTAGCACTGGCCAGATTCTCCACTCACGTCCTGTGTGTGTGATGCGCCCTTAACCAGCTTCCATTGGCGCTTAAGCCAGTGACGCGACTGGGAAAGGACCCAGGGGCCTCTCGGACTCTTGCTTTGCCCCCATTCCTGTGGAAGAAGCTTAGTTCGGGGACCCCAGGCAAATTGTAAATGTTGGAACTATGGTATGAATGTGAGAAATTATTTCATTTTTATTAAGTGTTTATTTTGTTTTTATTACCAGCATGTATGCTTTTTATTTTATTTATTTATTATTATTATTATTTATTTGTTATTATTTTATTTTTCTATTTTATTATATATATATATATTTTTTTTATTGAATGATTGCAATAGATATTTAGCACTATTACATATTGCCTAAAAGTGGCAGATTGTACTATTCCAATAATGTGTTTATATATATATATATATATATAAAAAAAGAAGTGGTTATTACCACATTAATATACCTAAATATCTGTTCACTATTTTCATGCATTGTGTAAATATTATTTAAAAGTAGTGATTGCTAAAATGAGTTATGATGGATTGTGTAAATTAGGATCAGCAGTTTTTATTTGAATGCTTAATCATTATTATCTTTTCATTATTTTTTTTTATTATTCCTCTTATTAAGAGCTTATTAAAATTTAATTAGACCAATTCAGACCTTGTAAATCCGATTTTTAGTTTTCAGCGCGATTTTTTAGTTTTTCTACACCAATCGATTCTTTTATAATGCGTTTAAGGTTTTTTATCGTTGTTTATTATTTTAGGCATTTCAAATTTAAATGTGTTTTGTTTTCCGAGACATCGCCAAAAAGAAAATTAACGAATAGACTGAATCACAAGAACTGGAAGTATAATAACATTTATATATATTTTAAATATATACATATTTTGGAAAAAAATATTTATATATTTAAAAAGTATATAAACATGTAATATAGAACAGGATTTTTTTTTATGAGATGACTGAAGAATAATCCCTGTTATTATATTTTTTGTTTCTTTATTTTTTATTAAAAAGGAAAAACCAAGCGGTAGAATACAGTTGTATGTCATCTAATAAGTATTGGAATGGAGAAAGGAATCTATCAACTGTCAGATTGAATTATTTTATGCCCGTTGGAGAGTACAGAATCCGAAATAAAGAAACCAATAAAGAACAAAAGTAGTATAGGAATTGAGGCGAAAAGATAATTCTGAAACAGGTGGAAAAACTGAGATAGTAGTGTCGGATATTTAGAATGAAATACAGTAAAGATATTCTATTTTTTTCTTTAATTCGCGGCCCTGTCTGTCCCATCTTCACCAGGGAATGAAATCGTTTAAAAGAGCCGCTTCCAACCGAGAGGAAGGATACTGGAAAATATATACCTTGCAGTGATTGAATAACCGTATCAGCCAGCGCATGACTTAGTTCCGCCCTTCTCCGATTGTATGGGTAGATTCGTAGAATACTACAGAAATTTTCCAGTTGCTGTGCGATGGAACTTTCGACGAGCTATGTAATGATGTTGAGAGTTAACGTACATTTAGAGGCATAAATGATATTGGTAAGGCCTAGATGCACAATGCAGTGGGCGGTTAAAATTCGGTAACATTATGTAATTTAAAAACCTCTAAGCAAGATTGTTTATTGAATTGACGCCGCTTTAAACTACTATAGCTAATTTACCGATGCAGGATTCCTAAATCTTGACTATCTATGTATGATTAGGATAGGGGTCTTTGTGTGGTACCTGACACAGCACAGGCTTGCGTCCGAAAATTTACGTCCCCTCCGAAGAAGGGTTTCTACTCCCTTTAAAAAGTCTTAAAACTTCAGGGCTACGAAACCGGGGTCCCTTCTATGTAAGAAAATATAAATTAAAGTAAAGTATATACCTTGAATAAGCATCGGCAAAAAATAGCTATTTTTGCTAAAAAAATCATAGATTATTGTAAATGTAAATAATAATTAAAAAAAATTTAATTTTAACATCAATCGCCAGGTTTTCCCCAAAATAACGGAATCCACTTTATAGAGGCTGGATGAGGGTCTTTAGATTCCATAGCATCGATCCGTGGCTGTTAACAGATTAAATAAGACAGGCCAACAAAACATTTTTTTCGAAAACTTTTTCAACTTTAATAGTTGATCCTATAAATTTTTATGTGCTGAATCTAAATCTGTTTTTTTTTTTTTGTATCACCCATAGTTTCCCAGCTTACTGTTCCAATTTGTTGCTCTCTCTTCCAGTACACATGAATGCAGGTTCTAACCGCCAACAAGTTGTTTTCTTTTAGTCTAGAACCAAGCAATACAGCTTTTTCTTACGTTAAGCCAAAATCCCTAACCTCGATTTGAGTAAACAGTTTAGGCTCTACATTTTCTATAAAACATTGGATTTCTTCAACATCTTGTTCATCTATCTCCGATTCTATATCAGAAAATACTTTCGTTGGATTAGATTTTAAATCATCTGGTGGTTCAGTGATCTGTAAATCTACACCGTGCCCTATTAGTCGGATGGCGGACGGAAGGTTAGGGTAGCTTATTACCTTCTTGTTTTTTTGAGTTATGACCAGTAATATGACCACTGCAAAAGTAGCAATCATCGGAATGATTTCTTAGCTCCCTCCAAATCATAGGAACAGCAAATTTAAAGATTTTTTTTCAACCATTTTCTTAGATCTTCGAATAATACATAAGATACCTTAGCGGGGCCCAAGACTTATTCTGATCACCAAGTTTAGTTCTAAAGTATGATAGATAAACCTTTTTTACAAAGTCTTTAATTATTCTTTGATTTTTTTTAATCCCAAACTCACCACATATATAACAAAAACTGTCAGCAGAGTTTTTTACAACCGCGACTAGACATTGTACTGAGCACATGTACAGTAAACGTGAAAGTGAGGTTAGGTTGACAGTAAACAATACATCAGCTGCTAACAGAAAAAAAGCAACCTTTTTTGGCCAGCAAATGTGTTTCAGCAGTGCTACCAACTTCATCCACACCATTAGACCTAGTTTTTCAGTTATTTATTTTAAATATTAAAGCTGTGCATTCTTTAAAAATCGCTTAATTTAATAAATTTAACAATAAAATGTGAAGAAATTGTGGATGATACAGCTTTTTTTAATATCATATTTGGATTCAGCACTCTAAAAATTATAGGAATAAGGTATTTTCAATAGAAAAGTATTTTCATCGTTGGCCTCTGTAATCTATCTGTCATTGCTGGATTCGAACCCGGAACCTTCATAAGAACTCAGCTAGAACTATCCCGCTCCCACCCATTAAATAAATAACATGTATTAATTTTTTCGAACAGAAGATTTATATTTTCAAACAAAAAGTTTGTTCAACCTCCCAGTAAGAAAATAAATGGGCAAAAATCATCATCAGAAACGATCACGATGGAATTAAGATACGCATCCATGAATAAATTTACCAGGCATTCTGTTGGAGATAACATTAATAGGAAACATATCATGAAACTCCAAGGTACCTGTAGACCTGTAGCGGGATAGTACCTAGTTGAACAATTGCTAAAACCTTGTATGCCCAAGATCGCGGATTCACAGCCCGGCCCTAGGTTTTTATTTTTTAAGGGATTAAAAACTCTTTAGTTATGGCATCAATCGAAAGAGAAATAAAAAAGAGATTCTGACCTATACTATGTCAGGTACTCGTTACAGATTCCTATACTAGTTATATCTGGATAGGCAAAATTTAGGGCTCCACTGTAGCATTGTCCGATGGGGCAGACAGTCAACATTATCTTACTAGAAAACTGTCAATCGGCAGATTACGTGCATGTGTATTACGCGGCATATTTATTTTTTTTAAGTGACTTCATAATATCTGAACGTTTAATTATCCGATCCACATCCGACGACATTAGTTCGGATAATTAACAGTTTACTGTAAAAAAAAAATGATATTTAGTAAGCTTACTAAGTAAATGACTTAGTAAAATTAAAAAAATTAATTTGCTCAAACATGGCATGTACAGTAGATTACTGTCTCACCTTTAACTACAATAAATTGAAGGATAACTACAACAATTTAAAATAAATGTGGATCACCAGTTTGGATTCCGAGCATCCCACTCCACCATTCAGCAATGCCATCGTGTGGTGGATGTAGTCTCCTCTGCATTAGAACGTGGATTATATTGTTCGGGAGTCTTTCTTGACGTGGAACAGGCTTTTGACAGAGTCTGGCATCCGGGCTTGCTGTACAAACTCCGTAAATTCATACCCCCTACATACTTTCTCATCCTTCAATCCTATCTCACAAATAGAACTTTCCAAGTAAACCATAATAATGTCTATTCACCCCTCTTTTCCCAATCTGCTGGTGTTCCTCAATGTATCCTTGGCCCAATCTTTTATACAGTTTATACAGCTGACATCCCAACTCATCCTAATACTATCTTACCACCTTTGCTGATGATACATGTTAATTATCAGGCAACACCAATCCAGTTATTGCATCCCAAAGCCTCCAATCCCATATCACTGATCTTGAGGATTGGTGTCAAAACTGGAGAATTAAAATAAATTCTCAAAAATCGCATCAAATCACTTTTACGTTACGTCATAAACCAATAACTTCCTGCCCTTCAGTATCCTTTAATAATATCCCACTGGTGCATGTAGAACAGATTTAGGGTTGCACCTTGACAAACGATTAACCTCGAATGCTCATACAAGACTGAAAAGACAAGAAACCGCTCGAAGTTTCAGGCTACTTCAACACTTACTAGACAAACGCTCTAAGCTCCCAGTTAACTACAAACGACTCATCTACATGACCATCACACGACCTATTTGGACATACGGAGTAGAGCTTTGGGGATCCACTAAGCCATCGAATTCCTCACGTATCCAATCCTTACAATCCAAAATCCGTCGTAAAATCCTCAATGCTCCTTATTTTGTTAAGAATAAAGTCATCCATAACGCCCTTAATGTCCCTTTTGTAGCTGATTTGGCCCGAACCCGGTATCTATCCTTTCATAACAAACTTATCATTACCACTCAAACCCTCTAGTTTCAAACCTAGCTTCCTCTTTAATTCCCGATAATTCTCCGAGGCGTCTGAAAAGATGGCCAAGTGACCTTCGTAGTTGAACTTTGAGTACTATCAGTGGGCAGTTTCTCTACTTGTCATTATCATGCCATTTATCACATATCCTATATAATTGTTGTATTATTGTAATACAGTTGTAAATATCAATAAAAAAAAAATTAAATGTATACAAATATTTGGTGATGACTCAACTAACCTTGTAAGATCCCAAATTCTTGACACTGCACGAAAGACGAACAGACCTCCCTGCTGGCACAGTGATGTTTTCCATCGTGCCCATGAATTCAGGTTCCAGTTGATCTGTAACAACATTGATAATTGAAGCATATAATAAGTGTGAAACAAACATACATAATAAAAAACACAATACAAACATTGCAGACAGCAAGAAAACAATGTCATAATTTAGGGGTTAAGAACTCATAATTTGAAATAAATGAAATCCTTAAGTCGTCAAACCATTCGATAAGTCCTCCCAGTGTGAGAAGTCTCCCTTAAGTGAGAAGTCTCCTGAGCTTTTATATGTATTAAGTTAACATGAGGTTACCTTTTTTTTTTTTTTTTTAACCCTGTGTTAATTATACTATAATTATAAAAAAAAAAATATGATATTTTACTGTAACATAGCCTTCAAAAGTTAAAATATTAATCTAACGACCACACAGCCTAAACAACTAAATGAAAGCAGACGTCTGCGAACGAACCACAAGCTTCTTGGAGTAGCATAATGGTGGAAGGTTTGGCGCCCATCTTGCTTCTCCAACCCTAACATCTTATCATCAATAATAAATTTTTATTATGAAATTTATTTTCACTATGCCAGTTCAAAAATATATCAATGAATACATAGGTGTAGGGAGGATTTTGAAGATGCCTTAAACACTAGAAAGTCCATAGTTGACGTTTTTATGGAACAGATTGCAAGTTTAGTTTGTCTTGTACAAGTAATCCGTGTTAATCCTTGGTCCAGATTAAATCTTAAGTAGCGGATCTGTTCAACAAGGATAAGCGATATATTATTAACAGATAACGTAGAACAGGAGTTGGTTTACAACAAAGGGGGTTATTCAAAAGTTAATGTATCCACCTTCAATACATTGCTATTAATATGGAGAATAATTTTATTTTTGTATTTTCTTGTCTGCGCTTGTTATCCAATTTTGGATGTTTTAAGTTTTAGTAGTTAAAACTTTTATGTCATGACTTCATAGAGATTTTACTATTATAATCTACAAAACTTTCATCGTTGCAACTGTTCTTTATTGGTGTGAAACGTGGTCGGTAACGTTGAAGGATGAACATCTTAAAGTATTCTAAATTAGGATATTTCATAGAATATTCGTTCCGAATAAGAATTAGAGCACTGGAGAATTTAGGATATTATACAGCGCAGAATAATGGAGTATGCATTTGGTTAATAAATTTGATAGCGTCGTGTAGTTTAAGGTGGACTTCTGAAGTCCATTGGGCTTGGTATCAAAAGAATTTCTAAAAATATAACAAGCGCTGAACTAAGTTGTAGAGCGAGGCGTAGGTGGTCAGAATGCCTTAAGAATGAATTGACGGATTTGGGTATAGCACTTCCTTGTATCCTACTAAGGACCACGTAATTTAAACTGTCCTGTTTTAGCCTTGATCTTTGCCCGGTACTCCTTCATACGACGCCCTTGTTATTCTTTTCTTTGCTCCGTCCATATCATTCCCGTCGTCAGGTTTGGTTATTCCTGAAAACTCTGGAGGGTATTATTTTCATCCTAAGACAGTTGTAGTCTTGAATATCCTCACAAGTAATCCACATCTCGTGTAAGTAATTTTCTACCTTTGGCTGATTTGGTCTTTCTTTCATTGTTTCCATATTAGCAAGCGGCCATAATATGCACTTCTCTTTTTTCTCATAACTTCCAATATTTAAACTATATATACGGTTATACGGTTCACTGTCATGCCGTAACCTGTATTCACCTTGGTCTTTAATTGAGCCAAGAATTTCCCTCGAGATCTTTTTATCGTTGATCACCGAATTTACCTCAGGCCTTTCCTATTCATAGCGAGATATTAAGAAAGAACCTCTGATCGTAAGACTGGACAATAATGCCTGAGTTTTGTACTCAAGGAAATTGGACCTTTGCATTTTATTATTTTCTAGTCTTCTTCTTATTCTTCCTTTAACTCCGTTAATCGCGGAGTTTTAGCCTTAGTCCACCCAGCTCAGCGGTCTTCGTCTCTTGCAAGTCTTCGCATCTCCGGGATAGTACATCCTCCTGCTGCTCCCATTATTCTAATGTACTCTGGATAGGACGTTTTTCCTCCAGGCTAGCTTCCAATAACCACCTAACATTTTAATTGCCACTCTTTCAGTATATCCTGGATCAATCGTACTCCTAGATCCTCACGAATTCGCAATGATAATTAACCCGATTATCTTATATTATAATTTCTCCATCAATACTCCTAATAATACTAAACTAGTAACAACAATAGCATACATGCGAATTTATTAGGGATAAAAGCAATGAGTTGTGAAAAGGTACACCAAATGGCGGTAGGTGATTGATTGCTTTAGGTCTCTCTACTCGAGAGGCGAGCAAGTGAATTAATTGAGACTGTAACAATTATAGAGGCAATATAACGCTCTAATTAGGCTTTAAGTTAAATTATTCCTAAGCTTGGGCATGCTCATTAAAACAAGAACGGTCAGGATGTAACATGTCCACTATCGCATAAATAGGCGATGCTACCCACACCAGCTCTGACCAAACTCCCAATCAATTCACCTCAGCATCATCATATGCTAATCTTGAACACCCAATAACTAAAACCCAAAGGTAAATTTCATCGGGTTTGAAACAGTTAATTTAGTATGTCGAAAGACCACTCTCACTACCTAGTCCGAGTTCTAAGAGCTCCGAGAGAGAAAAAATCGTATCAGCAACTTCGCTACGTTTATTCTATGGCAACTGTTAAAGGTCATTATGAAATTATAGTTTTAAATTTTTCACTAATACACTTTATCAAAATTAATAACTTATGATGACAGTCAATTAAAACTAATTTTCGAGTAAGTTATGTATAATAATGGTACCCGACATGAGCAAGGAGGGTATTAAAACATGTATGCACAAAAATAAAAGATATATTTCTAATGATATAAAAGGAAGTTTCTTCTTTTCCTCAGCATGAAATGTTTTATTTTTACTCCAATTCAGTGAATTTATTTTGTAATCAACCACAAAATAGACCCCACAAACTTGGAATAATTGGCATCCAGAATAGTTTGATCCCTTCTGGAGGAAGGTTGGCCTTGCTATACTTCCCCGGTACTGGATTTCCCTCAATCTGGAGGACCAGTGGCTGATTGATGTCACAAGACTGGATGATGGGCCCGTCAATTCCCTATTCCAGGTTATAAAAGGTAACCACACATCAAAATAACAGAAAACGCGCATTTTAATTAAATACATTTTAGTGAAATCTTACTGTACTATAATAAGGCACAATCGCTTATAAGATTCCTTAGCATGCAGTTGCCGACTCGACTTCCTACTTTTCCAACAGAGGACATCGGTGTCCGAATTTGGATAGTATTTTATTTCCATTCTTCATACTATTAACTAACCCTCCATCCACCTTAAAAATTGATGTTTCGAGGTCAGTTATAACATATACGCAAGTAAAGGGTAATAGCAGTATCACGTCATATCAGGGCAATGAGTTGGAGAGCTATAGATACCGGGTTAAATCCTGCTGTAGCGTATAAATTACGTAATCCGTTAACAGCATTAGATTGACTCTTTGGGACCTGCACACCCTCTAGGGGATTATCCAGCTTCCATAAATTGGGTACCTTTAATTGGGGAAAAAACATGGCGATTGAGTGTGATCTCGGCTAAATCACCTCCGGGCATCGTTTTTCGGAATGGTGTTTCATTATTTTAAAGCTAATGATAGTATAGCCAATTCTGGTAACTTGAAAATAAATCATACTACAAACGGAGGCGCAATGATTTTTTTTTTGTTATAATAACTTGTAATTCCTTGGCAGGAAGCGGGGTGAGCGTGATTTCGGTCGAATCTAAGAAACAGTGTAGTCCTTAACCCAAGACCTTTCATGGGTTGTAATCGCAGTTCGTAATTAGTCTTCTGCAAATTATATTCATTGATAACTGATGAATGAATAGTGTAATTTTAAAAATCGAATCAGGCTGTGGCTGATAAATTATGAAATCTGTTAACAGCTTTAGATCGATTCCATAGGATCTGCAGACCTTCTTAGGGATGACCCGGCCTCTCAGTGAGTCTTTCGGGGGATAACCTGGCGTCTGATCTCAATCTCAGCCAAATCACTGCGTACTGAACTCTAGGTCCTTCGTTTGTTATAGTGGTACTGGTAATTTTTTTTTTCACATTACTTACACGACCGTTAACATCGAGAGATTAATGTGTGGTTTTATAATAACGAATGTTCATATAAAATGGATGGGAGAAAAGGTAATGCTAAGATAAATTCCCTTAACCACACTGATCTACAGCTGAAGCGTGACATGATGAACTCGGTGGCGATCTCAACATTTGCGTTAGGGACAAAAAAAGGATTGCCTCTAATAGGAGCTGTTTGTTCTCGGATTTGTAGCGTCTGTTACCGCCATGAATATTAAAAAATCATTTCATCACTAACCGATTCCAACATCGATTCACCACACTCCATCGAAGGTCATTGATATGTCGAAAATATATATTTTTCTCTTTAAAAAAATAAACACTGCTTTGATTGTGTACTTAAATTTAAAAAAAAAATCTCATAATCCTGACCTCGCAATCCTCATTTATCAGGCGTTTCCCATTAACCTCGTGAACAGTATATATATTTATGTATATAATATTTCATTCTACAATAGAATCGATAAAAATGCCCAACATACATTAGCATAAACAATAATAATAGTATTCAAATAATAATAATAGTTTAAAAACACGCTTTAGTAGTAAACAAAAAAATACATTGCATCTAAAAAAGCGTGGGGTGCCTGATGTCAATTGTTGTTGACATTTTATATACTGTTATTGGTTGAGGTCGATTCATTATGAATATACGTTAAAAAGCATTCCACATTTTTTTATTATTATACATTTATTTCTGTTCATTTGCCTGTTATTATTTTAAACTTATTTTCTATTTTTTAGTTTTTTTCAAAGCGTGGTTTTTAGTTTTTTAAACTATTATTTTTATTTGGAAAAATGTCCGAAACTTCCCAATTAACCCTGACAGTAGTTATTCGCTTATCTCAAACATTAAGTAAGGCATGTATCCTGTAGTATAGGCCTCAGTACTTGGCTCAAGATACCTAGTGTTCGGACGAGCTCTTTAAATTATTATATTGTCATCGGTAATTGAAAAGTGTGCAAAGTTTTAGTTTAATTCGACGTTCTTACCAATGATTCCTGTAGAACAGGTTCGGTACTTAGGACTACATCTTCACAAACGTTTAAATTGGAATCCTCATACTAGACTGAAACGACAAAAAGCAGCTCGCCATTTCAGGCTTCTTCAACATTTACTAGACAAACGCTCTAAGCTCCCAATTAATTATAAGTGACTCGTATGCATGTCAATCATAAGACATATCTGGACTTCAATCCTTAGAATCCAAGATCCTTCGTAAAATTCCGAATCCGATATCAATCGTTTCATGAAAAACATTATTCCTACTCAAACTCGCTAGTTTCAAACCTTGCAACCTCTTTAATTTCTGATAATCCTCCGAGGCTTCTTAAAATAAGATGCCCTCGTGACCTTCTATGTTGAATTTCTTATTTGAGTATTGGGTAGTTTCTCTATTTGGCTTTATCTCGTGCCATTACTTATCTATTATTATATTTACTTGATGTATTCGATTACACAGTTGTAAATTGCAATAAGTAAATTTAAAAAAAAAAATCGATGTTCTGAAGTGGCCTAAAATTGAGTTCAAAGATTCCGTTATATGCATATATACAGAACAGGTAATAATAGCGTGTTAAAAAACTAGCGTAACATTCAATCTTATTAAAGGAAAGGCATGACGTAGATAATAGAATCAGTTAGTGGGCAAAACTGGATTCACAATCGAAGCGATTATGGTTAATTACTCTGATTTTGGTAACAAATGACTTCAGTAGTAATAGGAGCGGGGGAACAATGGACGTCGGAGAATGGGCGAGACCAACTTCCCTCAACTTCCTAACCTAATAATTACAAATAATGAATATCAGATTCAATCGCCCCTTTGGAAGGGAATATCAATTACGCCCTATAGGTCTTTTATTCCAAGACCTTCGACCGATTCATAATTATCGGGAAGACTGCTGACGCATAACCCTCGAACGACACCAGAAGAAGCTTGTACCTAATATCGTCGAAACGGGATGCTGGGAATACAGCTGCTGCACCGCCCAACGGGGAGTCCGAACCCCCTCCCCTATTCTCCCCCTTGAAAACTTTCGTCAATATCCAAGTCTTCAATAATGGCCAAAGTTGTCGACTAATAGATCCGCTACTCCGACTGTCATGAATAAAGGAAGAGGGAAAAAAAGGACAAAGCTACCAACTATTACAACCTTTATTGAAACTAATCAAGTGACCAAGGTCACCGAAGAAGGGAGTCAAAATAAAATTAAATAATTAGGCTATTATAAAAATTGACTACATGTGATGTGGTTTTTTACTTACACATACCGAAATGAGGATATACTGGCAATATGAAATGAGGACTTTTTAATTATTTATTCTTTTTACTACCGGTCAAGCATGGCCGTTAATTAGACAGAGTGTGTGTGTGCAGGGTTGGCAGAGTTATAACTTGTTTTGTGTATCCGACAAAACGTCAGATTTACACGACCGTAATTCATAGGCAATATATAAATATTGTTTGTTGTATTGCACTATTGTTGAGAGATTCCGGGCAATCCACCTCCCTTTACACCCATCATCTTAGAAACACTACAGTCTCTACCATGTACTGGACTCACGACCCCTCATTTCATTTCACTTTCACGTTTATTTAGTCTGTTAGCTGCTGGAGATGGATCATATGGGATCCAAGTTCCTCCTAGGGCTCACTCAGACTCTATAAAGTGGGTACCCAAAATAAGGGGGAGGAATCTGGCGGTTGAGCGTGATCTAGGTCAAATCATCTCCCTGCAATACAGCTGTCCATGAAACAATATAGTCTCTACCATGTACTGAACCCAGGGCCCTTCATGGGTTGTAGTGGTACATGTTCTCATTAAATGGTACCTATTTAATCTTCTCAAATCTTTAAATATCTTTTTAATATCATCAATCTCAATAATTTTTCATTATGTATAGTTATCTGTAAGTCTATGAAGTGGAACTAGTTTTCTCATCAATTTGTAGTAAAATGAAGTGATTCACGGAGTTTTTTAAAATAATAATAGAGAAAGAAGTATTAATTTTACATTTAATTAGTTTTTGATCTTAATATCCATATTATTATTTACCCTAATTTTACTAAAGTCCTGTTTTTTCACTGTTAGAACATCAATATAAAATCAAGAAACGTTGACTCTATCATGTGATGAACCCTAACCAAAGTAGTGGTAAAGTACCTTTTTTTTTATATGAAATATATAGTAACTTTCATCCTACCACAATACGTTCCATGGTGACAGGAAAGAAAAAAAAAATCAAATTCAAATGTGGAAGTTCTAAGTACTGAACCCAAGACCATTTATGGGTTGTTTTTTTAAATATAATTCTCTAATAAATGAATATTAACAATAAAAAAAACAATACATACTAAACTATTACCCATTATTTGAGCAATTCTTCGACATATTTCGATAGAGCGAACATTAATGAGTGGTTCTTAAAACGGTTACGTTGTATATGAAATTAGTTGTGTTTAACTAAATTTGAATAAAATTATTAAGGTGAATAATAAATATTTTATATTTTTATATGAATTGAATATTTTAGACTATCCATAAATTTCCGAGCCAGACGTTTTTTTTTTCCAAGAGACATTCTATCAGCTTTGTTTAACGTCATTATAAACTCTTTCAAAGTAACATCTTTTGTGTCAATATCCTATGTTTAATTAGTGTTAAACTTCATTACTGAAATGAAAAACTGTTATTTGAAAAGGAAACATCTCCAATTAACATTGGAGAGAATCTAACGACAAAAAATTGAATTAAGAGATGAGGATCAAAGAAAAAATGAGATTCAATGTCGGTAGATGTATATATTACAATTTTGTACTGGATATTATAATTAATTTTCTTATGCGAAAATAATTAATATTACATTATTTTTTTTTATTTAACAGAAAGTTGTTTTAATATATATATATATATATATATACATAATGATTGGAGATTTTCTGACTATGAAGTTAAGTTTATTATTATTTTTTCCGAGTGAATAAAATTTGGAACATGTTGAAAAAACCGACCTGTCAACGTTACACCAATTAAGGCATCATCAGATCACAAACTAAAAGAAGATACAAACTATTGTACATCAAAGAACGTTGATGAGACTGTTGGTTTGAGATGTGCTCCACTTTGTCTTCTATATATATATATATATATATATATATATATATATATATATATATATATATATATATATATATATTGGTTTCTACTTTTCTTTACTGTTGATAAATAAGTTTGAGATTCAATTTAGTCTTTATATTTCATTTTGGCGATGTTTCGAGACTGTATTGTACTCATAATCATGTTCTAATAGTGAAAAAATAGGCTTTTTGTGAATTATATTAAATCACATACTAGTCACAATCACATACATAAGTAAGAAATTGACACATGCACGAAGTTAATACATAAATGGTACGAATTGATGAAAAAATGTATTACCACATCAAACAACCAAAATACCCAATTTAGGCGTATACGCGCCAATTTGATGTCGAAATGTTTACTTCATCACGAAATACCTGTTCAATATTACTATATATTCTGCAAATGTCGTTCAAGACGATTCAAGAGTGATTGTTGAAAAGGGTTATAACCAAATCCAAATTTATATCTACTTTATATGTAAAGTTGTTTATATATGCAAACAACATACTTATATTGTTGAATGAATCTCATACATTATGAAGGAACGCCTAACATTGAACATTGTGTTTGGGGTAGTCCAACATTACTTCCCATGATACAATTCCTCCGTGCATCTTCAGCTCCTTGAGGAGGGGGGATGGATGGGATTCAGTGGTCGATATCTCAACAAAAGACGAAAGTTTAATGCTTTTAAGTCTTAGAGAAGGAAGTTAGATTAGCAAGGATTACACCTGGCTGTCCGAAAATAGCTTCACACTGGCAGGTCTTTCTTCGCTGGGAGGTCACTCTTAACTCGAAGGAGGTCATCCTCTACTGGAAGAATGTTAAAGTTATTGTGTAACTAACCCGAGAAATGTCCAACTAAAAAATAACTCCAAACTTGGGAGTGGCTTTCAAGTTCTTCATAGTGTCCTGTCATGAAAAAATATGTAAAAGATCTGTAAACTGCGCGACGAACGAAAAAATAAAATCTAAAAATTAAGGTTGTGGTATAGCATACTTTTAATCCGTATTTGAGGATATGGACGTTTAGTCGAAAAATGTATAAATATATTTTGGCAACTTTTCCAGATTTTATTATTACAATATTCATGTATTATGGTACGTTGACGGAAAAAGGGAACTTGAACGGCCACGATTAAGATGGGCAGTCGAGCTTGAGAAGGATGCAGGTAGCATTGTAGGATCAAGAGCTTGGAAGACCTTGGCACAGGATAGAGAAGGGTGGAGGCGACGCCTTGATGTGGCCAAGAGCCGTACTGGGTTATAGAGCCAGTGTTGATTGATTGATATTCATGTCTTAACTGTAAAAAGCAGGATTTAAGTAAATTAGATAATAGAGTTAATAATAACATGGGTATTAAGCTCAAATACTAATTACATATAAAATAAATACTTATCTGTATAGCGTCACTAATGTTGTAGTAGTTAGCATAACAACCAACTATGCTCAAAATCATGGGTTCGTAGTCCCGGTGTCAGGAACTCGTAAATAATCCCTATCCTGATTATAACTGGATTGGCAAAATTGAGGACTCCCACTGTAGCATCATCCGATTAGCCATAGCAGCGTATAGTGACGATAATTGAACAAATAAATTACTCATTCGTATTTCTATTACAATTTAAAAAACAAATACAACGAATCATTAAATTGTACTTACCAATTGAGGAGGATATATGTTGTAATGCTACCCTTAATGAAAAATGGTTGATTTAAGACAGTAAGAAATGGAGTGTAGGGGATGAAAAAGTCTCATTTAGCGAAAATCTCTTGCACTATTACCCATGAAGTGACACTACCGACAATGTCGGTTCAGGATTGTTAAGTTGACGAAACACACTTCACAAAACGATCATATTTTTACATACGTGACTACATCACTAATAGATCAGATCATCCTGACGATACAGCACATGCCGGTTCTTATATCCTTTTCCATAAATCCATACCTCATTCTCTTATTCCTTCTACTTCAACTAACGCCATTCAATCAACTTCAGTTACCATTTCACTTAGTCCTCTCCATATTAGTCCAAACTCCTCGTTCCGCTTCAATCAGGCTTTCGCCCTGGTTTTTCCACTCAATCTGCCCTTACCAAAATCACCAATGACATATATAAAGCCATGGACAACAGACAAATAACCGTGCTAATCCTCCTAGACTTTTCTAAAGCTTTCGATTCCTTGGACCATTCTATCCTTTTCTCCAAACTAAAGTCATTGTCTTTTTCCTACAGTTCTATTCTATGGTTCCAATCCTTCCTCTCTGATAGGTCCCAAGCGGTCTCTATGCCCAACCAACCCCTTTCCTGTTTCCGTACTCTATCCTCAGGTGTGGCTCAGGGCTCAAGCATCTCTCCTCTCCTTTTCAACTGTTACATCAATGATCTTCCTAAATCTGTTCACCACTGTTCCTACCATCTATATGCTGACGACTTCCAAATCTATTTATCCTTTCCTCCATCCGGGCTTTCATATGCGTTCGCCAGTATTCAGCAAGACCTAGATCGAATCAGTACCTGGGCAAAGCTGAACAAACTGGAACTGAACGCAATGAAAACCCAGGCCATCGTTCTAGGTTCCAACTCTCTCCTTGCAACTATCCCCACCCTTCCAACATTAATCCTAAACGACCACCACATCAGTTTCAGCTCCTCCGTTAAAAACCTAGGCATTACCATCGACCAAAACCTTTCCTGGAAACCACATGTCACCCAAATATCCCGACGAATAATTAGTTCCCTAAAATTATTCCATCGTTCCCGGCATCTCCTTACTCAACCTACTCGGAAGCTGCTCGTATCATCCCTCATCTTCCCCCACTTCGACTACTGTAGTGTGGTATACGGGGGCCTCTCGAAAATGCTTGAGAGCCGCTTAAAAAGAATAATGAACTGCGCTTTAAGATTTGTCCTCGGTACTCCGAGGCGATCCCGGGTGTCACATCACTATGATGAGTTAAAGTGGCTCTTCCCTCCCATCCGTAGACAATATTTCCTTAGCGTTTTTCTATACCAATCCATCAACTCGCAACACCCTTCATATATCTATAGTCTCCTCCCATTCAAATCCTCTGTCCAGCTGCACAAAACAAGATCTCGCCTTTCCGATTTCTACATTCCTTCCCACAGAACTAAGGCATTCGAGCGCTCCTTCCTCGCCCGCTCCACCACTGTGTGGAATTCAATCCCTCCTTTCATCCGCCATTCCTCTTCACTAGCTTCATTCAAATCCCTGCTTTTCCATCATCTCTTGGCATCTCAAAAAGTCGCTCTCCAAGCAGGTCAAAGGTATGCTTGAATATAACAGTATTGTAAACTCGATCCCGCTACCCTTGTTTTGTTTATTTTTCCTACATCAACGATGATACCGACTTTTTAAATATATTATCGCATACTATGCCAATCAATTATCTTAGTTAGTAATTTCGTCATCAACTACTGTATTAATATTATTAATCATTAGATTGGTAATATAAATATATTTATTTTTTACAATCAGTTAAAAAGCAGTCAAGTTCGTTGTATTTTACTTATTTTTTTTCTTATCTATTTCTATTTTTACCATGTTTTTGTTCACACTTGATTATTTCATGATTTGTGTTATTATGTAGCCTTCTGGCCAGATGAATGTTATGTTTTTTAATTTGTCCATTATTGTTATTCTAAAGGGACTTGGTCCCAGAATAAAGTTTATTTTCTATTCTATTCTATTCTATAACATTCTCAGCTGTATACTGTCCTCCTGGTCACTCCCTTTCTTATAACCTCCTCGAATCCTTATTCTCTCGGACCGCGTTTTATTACCGGAGGAGACTACAACGCCAAACATCAACGATGGGGTTGTCGAACATCCAATTCCCGTGGTAGCATCTTATCCCGAATTTCAAACTCAGAGTTCCTCTATCCTCAACCATATACCCCACTTATTGGCCTACATCGCTTAAAAAACGTCCAAATATTCTTGATATATTTGTTTCCTCACAGATTTCATGCAATCAAACAACTATAAAATCTCTGGATGACCTTTCCTTTGACCACAGTCCAGTTCTACTTCAAGTACATTCAATTCCCATTCCTAGGCCCTCTCATCCCAGACTGATTACCGGACGTGTAGACTGGGATAAATTTCGATCGAATCTGGAAAATAATTTAAACCTCATTATTCCGCTTAAAAAAAAGGAGACATCAATTCTGCAATAGACAAACTTACAGAAGCAATACAAACCAATGTATAATATAACACCTTACCAAGTAAAAATCATTATGAACAGAATAACTATCCACTTCATATTCGCGAGTTATTAAAAACAAACGGCGGGCAAGAGCGAAGTGGCACCGCACCAGATATCCATCGGACAGGAGTCATTATACCAAACTGACAAACAAATTAAAATCAGAGATTGGAACATTCAAAATTCAAAATTTGTATTACCGTACAGAAAATCTCAGTACTACTGACAAACCCTTATGGAATACCACTAAAAAACTCCTAAAATATAAAAATTTCAACCATCCACTTTTAACCGAATCCCAAATCTGGTCGTGATCTGATGAAGAAAAATCACAAATTTTCTACAACTATTCAAAACATTTAGCCCTCATCCAGATATCCTTAATCCAACCCACTCTCATGCATTGAAGCAAAATTGAGTATTCCTCTTCATTTGTCCCCTCCTCCTAAAGCATCTCATCCTTCCGAAATATCAAACATCATTCACATATTACCCGCCAACAAACCCCTGGGCACGACCTAATTCGACATTCGCCTTCCTCGGGAAGCGTTCCTACTCCTTACAAATATATACAATACCGTAATCCGCACCACATACATTCCTGATTCCTGGAAAATATTCATAGTTTAGATGATACCAAAACCTAAAAAACACCAGAGCTCCCATCTTCTTACCGTCCTATATCTCTCCTGCCCATAATGGGCAAAATATGTTATAGAAAAACTGTTTCTGAAACGTCTTCATCCTATCATAGAATCCAACCAAATAATCCCAGATCACCAATTTGGTTTCCGAACATCACACTCCACTATCCAGCAATGCCATCGTGTGGTGGACATTGTCTCATCTGCATTAGAGCGCGGAATGTACCGTACGGGAGTTGTTATCGATGTAGAGCAGGTTTTTGTTCGAGTCTGGCATCCGGGTCTGCTGTACAAACTCCGTAAATTCTTACCTTATACTTACTTCCTTATTATCAGATCCTACCTCAGTAATAGAACCTTTAAAGTAAACCATAACTTTTCCTAATCTTCCCTCTTTACCCAGTCTGCCGGTGTTCCTCAAGGTAGTATCCTGGGTCCCATCCTATACCCATCCAAACACTGTCCTCACTACGTACGCTGATGACACATGTGTGTTATCAGTAAATAAGGATCCATTTGTTGCATCCCGATCCCTTCAATCCCATACCTTAAACCTTCAAGAATGGTGTCAAAATTGGAGAATTGAAATAAATCCTAACAAATCCCATCAACCTAAACCGTAACCCTACCGGTTGTAAACCTACGAATTCCTGCCATACTGTATCCTTTAATAATATTCTACTGATCCCTGTCGACCAGATACGCTACCTAGGACTCCATCTGGACAAACGTCTCACTTGGAAACCTCATACAATACTGTGAGACAAGAAACTGCTCGACGTTTTCTTCTACTTCAACATTTACTGGATAAACGCTCTAAGCTTCCAATTCATTACAAAAGACTCATTTACATGAAAGTTATCAGGCCTATTTGTACATACGGAGTTGAGCTCTGGGGCTCTACTTAGCCATCCAATTCATCTTGTATCCAATCCTTACAATCCAAAATCCTTCGTAAAATCCTAAATGCCCCCTATTATGTCTCAAACAAACTCATCCATCATGATCTTAATATCCCATATGTTGCTGATTTGGCCCAAACCAGATGCCTGTCCTTCTATGACAAGCTCCATACACACTTGAATCTGCTAGTCTCTCAACTTGCTTTCCAGACAATTCCTGATAACCCTCTGAAGCGTCTGAAAAGAAGATGGCCTCGAGACCTTCTGTTATAGAACTTTATTGGAGTGCTACCGATGGATAGTTTCTCAACAAGTGTTTTTTTTTTCATGTCATTTGTTGATATTAATAGATTTACTTGTAATATTATTATAGTTGTAAATATCAATAAATTGATCTAAAAAAAAAAAAGGATTGTTAACACGGTACTGTTTCTTGGACAACGGTTGTGAAGGGAGGTGATTTGTTCGAGATCACTCTCAGTAACCAGGTGTGCATTTTACAGAGGCCGTGTAGGCCCTAGAAGTGTCTGTCGTCCCAACAGAGTCCAACCGTGGCTGTTAACTAAGTTAAATACTTAATCTGCTGCGGTCGGATTCGAACCTGAAACCTCAACATATCAATTCAGTCCTCTACACACTGAGTTTAAAGCTCTTTGATCTGATTTAATGGCCGTTCCTTAATTATTCATTTTAAAAAAACTGGAATCTTAATCAAGTAATTAATAAAAAAACAGTTTCTTTTTCTTCTTCGAATACTTTACTACAATAGTTGAACAAATAAAAAAAATTGAGAGATTTGCATAATGTATTTTTCGTTTTCTTTTTATAGGAGTCATCCATTCTTTCTCACCAAAGGTTTTTATCCGCAAACAAATAACAATTAAAAAAGGGTCAACAATTGAGTTGCTAATTTATTTGCTTTCAGGTAAAATTATTCTATAATGATTTCTCCATAGAAATGAAAATATAGTAAAAAGGAAGTTGTTGAAATTTAAAACCCTTAATGGCTCGACATAATACAATTATAGCAGCCGAACGCCCTACCCGGGACCTATTTAGATTTCCGAGACTATATTGCTACCCGCCCCCCTCCATTCCAGGCACAGGAATCCTTTGTTAGAAAACAGAAAAAAATAAATGAATAAATATTTTATGTATGTATATATATATATATATATATATATGTATATGTATTTATATTCCAGTTTTCCTCAATAAAGATAATATAGTATAGTGCTAAATTATAATACTGGACGAGAATGAATATGATTTTGTAATTTAATGTAGTTGATGCATACACGTACGTATATATACTAGGAGAGTACCCCCTGCCCGTAATTTTACTAACTATACAATTGTTTATTTAAATGCATTACAGTAGGTGCTTAAACTTTTAGCAGAGGTACCCGATATGACCCTGAGCGGCCATAAATCTTGGACCTACACCGGTTGATCATTGACCTTGAACTCAAGTATACGTCGGTGGGAAGGACCCTGATGGCATTTTTTTAAATCATGGTGGTAGGCCAACTTCACACGTTTTTTTTTCGTTGTGAGATTTTCCTAGATACTGGAGACTGAAGACAGTTTTCTCTGTCCCTTCAAACTCAATCACCTTAGATATAAAACCTTAAGATGGGTGACACTATTTGTTCATGCTGACAAACCGTACATAAAATTCTTGAGCCACACGAGGATGGATCATAGCAGACTTACAATACCAATCTTTGACCACGTGTATAAGAGCAATTATGGAAACCAGTGGTTCCAAGGAATGAAGAAAGACATGACAGAAATTTGATAACTGATGATATGATAACAGGACAGAGCAACATTCAGGAGGTGGATGGGTGTGCTTTGAAGATTTCCAGAAGAGGTAGAAGAGAATAAGAAACATCTTGACAGAGGAGAGAAAAAAGAGAATTATTGGAGGAGGAAAAAGGGCAGAAGTGCGAAGATGAATGCATCAAATTACTTCACGCGTTACTTGATGGACAAATGAAGAATACGTAATTTAAAAAACAAAATCACTTCTCCTTCTTAGATTGAAGTGGTCAAAGGTAAAATACCTTAAGACCGTGGAAAAATTCCAACGAAAAGCCTTAAGTCTCCAAACTAAAACAGAAATGGAAATTAATACCTTCCTATCTACACATACATACATATATGTATATATATATATATATATATATATTTATAATTCTTATACTTTACTTCCAGTTCTTGAGATTTAGTCTATTCGTCATACTTCTTTTTGCCTGAATCTCAAGAACTGGATTTAAACTTAATCATTAACAGGCAAGAACAGTAGAATTCAAAATAAATATACATATACATATCATGTAAATAAATTAGTATTAGTCCTTCTTCCTCTATTCAATCATTCAACTCTTTCTTGTTTCCCTATCCCACCGAGTTTGTTAACAATTTATTCATAATCCTCTGTAAGCCGAGGGGGGACTAGAACTCGGCAAACCGTGAATATTGTCGAAATTATGATGCGGAAACCATTATTATGCGAGTGAGGAATTTAATTAAATTTGATTGTCTCAATCAGGAGGAGTTTTTACCCAGATGAGGGTTGGGGTGGAGGGAGTGACTCGGGGGGGGGGGAGTTGGGGGTCGACAAAGAGAGGCATTACATTCCAATTGTAATTAGCTCTCTTTCTCTTTCTACTAGCCCCTTTATCAATTCCATTAAGGGCGTCTTAATATCTCTCTTGTTTTGTATTTCTTTCGTCTCGTTTCTAACCTTAATGTATTGCCTTGTGGTTGTCGTTTATTTTAAATTCCAAGATAGAAAAGTTAAGATTGCTTGTAGTATAACTAATGACTGAATATAGAAGTCAACTTCTAATTGTAAAAATATTTTATGGTTAGAAACAAATTTTCATATTTTATAAGAATTTATTCAAAATATATAATTTTAGATAGAGATATCTACAGCCCAGATGAATACGTGGTTAAGTCGTATTTTATCCTATGTGGTTTAATTGTATTGAGGGAAGCGGAATCGTGTCATTACCGTAGTTATTGTCTTGAAATGGAGTTTTAATATAGGCAATAACTCCATTTCAAGCCAATGCCTGACTTAGCCACTTATTCACTACTAAAAAATATGATTTCGCTTTTTTAAGCACAAAAATCTATTTTTATAGAAATTACGATTTAACCGCTTATTCACCGAGGCTGTGGACAGTGGTGGTGTTTCAGTTCCTACTTAAGAGCTACGCTACTCTCTTCAATATAAATTTTAGATTTCTTTGTAACGCTTGAGAATAGTTTTTGCCAAATCGTTTCATCCTATCACTACCAGAGGAAGCGGTGTAGTTCAGTATGTGCGGTGTTGCTAAGCTGAAGGTCCTGGGATGAAATACGGCTTTGACATATTAATTATTTAATCTGTTAACGACCACTGATGGACCCTGTGGAAACTGTTGGCCCTCTTAGGGCACACCCAGTCTCTGTAATGTGGGTAACCTCAATTGGGGGAAGAGCTGGCGGTTGAGTGTTAAGATGAAATAAAGCTCATCAACCTAAGATTACGACAATCAGAGACAGGATCCCAATAACATCAAGGCCCAAATGTTACTACTCATAGCAGACTAGTCCGAGTAGTAAGCGTGTTTGCATTTGAGTCTTGATAGTGATGGCATGCTTTCTCTGGTGCGAAATACTCCTAACTTCTTCACTGGCTTCATTCTTTTTCGACCGAATATTCTACGCAATACCTTATACATAATACCTTAAATCATTATTCATACTTAAACGTTAACACCGATATTTGACTCACTGAATACAAAAGATACATCCTGGATCCAGGAGACCAATCATTATGGATCGGTTTATGATTTATATTAAACAAACATGAATAAGATCATATTCACAACCATAATTGAGAATGCTGAATTTATCACCAACGGATAGGAAAACCTACAAGTCTATGCAGGTTATTTTGAGGGCAATTTCCCGAACACAGAATGTGAAATAGATTTAACAAACGGAGATACAGTAAGCCAGGATAGACATAACCTAACGTTCTGAACATATTCATTGTACAGGAAATAATCCTATCATGTAAAGAGCTCCTCGTAAATAAACTAACCCTGTATGGGAACTAATGAGGTGTAAATAAATCGGGAAGTCATTAAAGATGGCTGCATTGGCGAGGACAGGGAATGAAGAGAAGGAAGCTCATAGAAAACGAGACGTGATAAAAATTTGAACAAAGGCTATCCCCGAGGCCCCCCCCACCGCTTCGAATGCCGAATCGAATCCACCTGGGCTTTGCCGAATTATTCAAAGCATGAACCCGGATCTTAGTGCCCCGATACGAGTTTGATATCTGTTTCCACTCCTCTGTCTATCTCCGTCCCGTCTTACTCGATGGCCCGCTAGCCGTTCGAGGCAAAGGGTTCAATTTTTATTTTATTGTTTGAAAAACCTGAATATTCCGTTACAGAAAACACCGGAACGAGAAACGTACTGAAAAACTAAACCAGTTCAATAAACAATGACCAGAAAATCGTGCATAATCACTTAAATTAAACATATGAAAAACTGCTTACTGCGGATCAGATCCACCGGGTCATTTTCTTTTCCATACAATATAAAGAATTATTTATATTTTTTATAATTATTGGTAATTTTTTTGAATTTTAAATATTTTTATTTTTAAAGAGAAAATATAAGCCCTCGGCCGGGATTTGAACCCGGAACTTTTGTCTCACCGTGACATATGTCACATGTCACGGTGGGACAAAGGTTCCGGGTTCAAATCCCGGCCGAGAGCCTATCTTTTCTCTTTAAAAATAAAAATAAAGAATTATTTATTTGACATCCACCGGGTCATTTTCTTTTCCATACGATCAACTAATAATTATAACATATTTCAAATTTTCTTTTCACATATCTTTTCTTTTCACTGATCCTATATCTCCGTATTCTCGCAATTCGCGATATATATACTGGGAGAATGTTCATTAAACATTACTTTTATTTTCGGATTTTCTTGACTTACGTCATTATATATTGTTATAAATATTTTATTTGATAAGAAAAGATATGACTAGGATCGGGACTCGAACCCGGATCTCCCACGTATCCGTCGTGGTACTTATCCACCTCAGCTATCTAATATTATATAAATATGCCATATAAATATTTAAAAAATTATAGCATCTAACAATAAAATAAAATAATTTTATATATATATTCGTTGGTTTTAAAAATAAAAAACATGAAACGAATGAAATACTTGTAGAGTTCATATTAAATACATAAATTAAGATTAAAAAGTATTATTGACGACAAAGCATGTGCCTGTATTAGCAATGATAATGTTTAATTATTGCAACAAGATTCTTGTAGGAAAAATAAAAAAAATTACTTCTAAACCATGAAGTCTTGGTTTCAGTACATGGTAGAGACTGTACTGTTTTTAGGACAAAGCCTGTGCAGGGAGTTGATTGGTCAGAGATCATGCTCAACACCAGGTTTCCCCCAATTAAGGGAAAGGAATATTCTTTATAGAATATGGGCAAGCCTCAGGATCCATCCATGGTTGTTAAGAATAAATACAGCACTCTACCCCTCTCCCCTGTATCGGAATTATAAAGTTTTGGATTTCTATTTGGATGTGGTATTTTTATTTTTTTTTTGGACTTCTGAAACGATCGACACTTTTCTAATTATCTTATTCTCCATCGTTCATTGTCTAGCTGATAACGAACCGTTGTCTTTATGGAGACCTAACAATTAACTCTGAGCAATCGCCGTCTACATAATTAACGCGTTTAGATTAGCAAAAGGGAGGATTGGACGATTCCCTAATGAAAATTACCAATCAACAGAAGAACAAGTTCGAACACGGAGCCAATACATTAAATCCAGTTAGTTACTGGAGATCAAACGGTAACGGTTCCACAATTAAACGGTTATTTTCAATTTAGGCTCCTTTAATCGGACGAGATATCTATTTAATTCTGTCAAAGCCACCTTATCAGACGGGTGGTGGGGATAAGAAGTGGTGTGGGTAGTCATTGCTATTCAGGCGGGAACTTTTAACTTGTTAATAGGTCAGGCTAAGGAGGCGTCTCGGCCACTCCCGCCCAAATTGCCGCCGCCAGATAAGGGCCCGCCATAAATAACAAGGCGTGTTGAAGCATAATGCTGGCTTCTGCACCTCCCTCAAAACAACCACCCCCTTCCACGACCACCACATCCGCCCTTACGCCAGGCGGCCATTACGGTTCTAAAATAAAAAATAAGCCCTTCCCGAAATATAAATAATCAGCGTGGAAAATAAAGCTTCAAGGGATCAGGATTTTCTGGTAATGGTTGTCAACGGATGTCCATTCATTCCTCAACAACCCATTAAATTAATCAATTTAATCGAGGAAATAAACTCAACGAAACCACACAATTTTGGGAGCACCTGCGGTGTAGTGGTTAGCATAACAACCTTCCATGATCAAGGTCGGACATTCGCAGTTCGATTGGCGGTCCTAGGGTTTTTAACTGAGGAAAAAATTCTTGGTTATGTAGTCCTTCGGAAGGGACGTAAAATGGGGGCCCTGAGCCTGTATAGTGTCTGGTACTGATAAAAGACCCTTATCCTAATTATGGTATCAGTTCGGCTGGTTGTCGTTTCGGATTAAATCAAATTAAATTATTATCTTTTCATTCGTTTCTTTTTCAATGTTATTTTTTTTTCTTCTACCTCTTCTGCTGTTTAGCATAGAGGAGCCTTTCCGTTCTTGACACATGCTTTTGTAGTTTATTCAATATTCTATACACATTTCCCATAATTACCCTCTTTTTTTCAACTTATTTTTTTTTTCGAGAGTATTAAAAAGGACACGAATGAAAAGTTGACTTGTGACTTATTTCGAAACGACAAATTACGGAACTAAAGTTAGAATTCAAGGAATCACCATTTTCTGGTAATGATTCTCAACGAATACCCATTCATTCCTCAATAACCCATTACGTAGGATCAAGTGGTTAAAATTCCTGGAGTGGCATTAAATTAAGGAAAATGAAATGATTTATTAATGGAATAGAAATAACGTATTGGCCAGCGGCCAGGTACCAAAAATGGGCTTTAGGTCGCGAAAAATTGAAAAGAGCTGATTATTTGATATGTTGTAAGGGCATGTCTGAGTAGTGTAAATCTAAGTTTGCAACCGAAAAAACGGATGGGAAAGTTTTTGGTGGCCGAAAAACCTCGAAATTTTCGGAGTTAATTCATTTTTTGGCCTGTATCTCCTAATCGGTGCGTTAAAAAAACAATAACATGGGAAACCATATAAGTAGATTAAATTTGCTACAATTTGAATCCAAACGCAGCTCTTTAGGTCTAATTGATTCTGTTTAACACCTATAGGCCTCGCTCTGTGCTTAAATTAAAGCTAATTTAATTTTCTACTACTCCATTCCTCTTGACTTTCATCGTAGGATCACTTCACGCAAGTTGGCCAAAACTTAAAATTTGGACTTTTTGGAAAAAAAGACCAATTTTCAAAGATTAACTCAGAATCTATTAGACCTGCAGAGCTGCGGTTGGGTTCAAATTGTATAGAATTTAATCTACTTTAAAATATACCGATTAGGAGACACAAGCCAAAAACTGAAATAACTCCGAAAATTTCGAGGTTTTTTGGGCACCAAAAGTTTCCCCATCCTTTTTTTCGGTTGCAGACTTAGATTTACACTAATCAGACATGCCTTTACAACCTATCAAAAATGCAGCTTTCTTCAATTTTTTGTGACCTTCAAACACCTGGCCGCTGGCCTAGTATCCTTTCTACACAAATTAATATCACTGATAACATAACGGAAATCGGGAAATGAGATTTAAATTTGATTATTGATGAGCTGAAAGAATACTCCAGGAATAAGTATCGGATTTAATTATAGTATTGTCCATTTTTTTAATTGTTTTATGATGTTAACCCCGTAATCCACGTAACACAAACATGCAAACCATGAATCAGGAAATGTACGTTTTTAAAAAAATTATTTAAGGTTTTTTGTTAGATATTTCTATTTATGTCCAACAGCGCTACGATCCTTGCAGAACCTTGGACTCCTCAACAATCCTTCTCCATACAGATCTATATTCGGCTGCCCTTCTTCCCCTCTTGATATCCAACTACCGTAGGTCGTCTTCTACATCTTGCAGCCAATGAAGTATAAACCTACTCTGTTTTTTCGTCTTAGATATTAATTGTCAGATATTAATTTCACAAAATAAAGAAAATTCCTTTTAAGGAATATCGTTTGGCTTAATTAAGTAAGGGAACTTTTGGAGGGACCAATATCGAACTCTACTTCATAATTTTTAACAAATCTGTTGAAATTATTCTAACTAAAAAAAAATTCAAATATATTTATACAATATTAATGTATAATGAACTAATGAATTAAAGATCCTTATCTTAATAATGGTATCAGTGTCGTGTTAAATCAAATTAAATTTTCATCTTTTCATTCGTTTCTTTTTCAATATTCTTGTTTTGTTTTCTTCCTCTTCTGCTGTTTAGCATAGAGGAACCTTTCCGGTCTTGACACTTGACATCGGTCAACTCTTCGGAAGGCTACTTACGGTTCAGTGGTTACTAAAACCTGTGATATCTTCTAAACTGATTCAGTGATTTGATTTGATTCAGAAACAAAAATTTATACCTTTCTTGAAGTCATCGTGTGAGTCAACACCCCATCCCATTTCGATCCTCCCTTCCCTATATGAGCTGTCCCCCGGACATTCTGGGGACTATTCTGTTATAACCATCTTTGACTTTCTCATAAGACTAGTCCTTACGTGATCTCAAACACATTAATGTTAATGTTTTAGGGAGCCACCTTTAACATTAGCCAGCAGTTGTGTTTTGGGTCAACCTTTCGGGCCTCTACATTTCCATTCTTTTGGCTGATCTGTATGGTACATTTAATGCATACACCTTACCGTTCCGGATAGAGCTGGTATAGTACTTGTTTGTTCTCATTTTCCAACTTGCTGCTCCTTGTTCTGGATTGATGATCCGTCCTAGGTCTTTTTTCGGAACTGTCAATTTCCTCTGTGTTAGTTTTGTTAAATGTAAATTAAGTAATGTATCTTCGTCTGGGTATTTCAATTCAACAGCCTGAATCTTAAAATATGAAGAGCAAAGCATGCTTTATTTACTACCATTATTCTTGCATTTATTACTTCAATTATTTTTTTTATTTTTCATTGACAGGAGACTCAAGGTAGATGGAATTCTTAAGTACAGTCATATATGACTCTTATTTTCGGAGTGAATAAAAGTGCTCTCTATTTATTGATTTTATTTTAATAATAAAAAGGTTTTTGTACTTACAAGTACGACGAATTTATTAGCAGCGCTTCAGAAATTTTGCATATATTGTTTTTAATATTTTTCCTTTATTTTGTGTCACAGAAGGTACGGGGATTACAATATCGAGTCTCTTCTAGATAAGGTTTAGTACGATCAAACTTAAGCATTGAGTCCGATATTAGGCAGAAGCTAATTCTCTAATTGTGCTTATCACCCCACTCAAGAGTCGATTACTATTCAACGGGTGGTGCAAGGCAAACTTTTAACTTGTTAATAGGCTGTCCCCCACCTCGGTCAGCCACCCCTTCCACGTGTCGAACAGTTGTCACGTACCTCCTGCCCAACAATCGTGTAATGTAAACGTGTGTCTCAAAACAAACGTGTACCCGAAGAGTAGAAGTCATACAAATTGGGAGGATGAAACAGACAAAGTTTCTGAAATGTCGTATTTTAACCCTCTCCCCTCTTTCCCCCAGGAAGTATCATTTATTACCTGGTACAGTAAACTCCAATTAATAAGTGTAATAAAATCCTTAAATATATTTTATTTTAATTATCACGCTTTTATTAGTTTCTCCTCTATGTATGTAATGGAATCTTTGGTCATATCAAATAATCGTATTAAATTGAAATTCTGCAAACTTCTCAAGGACCGCTGACAGTTAATTAATAATTTTGTCTGTCATTATCTTGACTAGGATCTTCAGGATTAGCGATTTTTCATACCCGAAGAGACAGTAGTGTCTTGTGCCAAGTACTAAAGCGTGTCTGGCTAGGAAGCTTTTGCTCGGGTGTCGTTGATCTATTGTTACTATAACTATACAACTACTTATTTTTCTAATTAATTATTGATAAGTATAACCATTGACAATAACATTTTGTCTTTAAGTTGAATAATAATAAGAAATCCGAGGGAATCAATGGAGAACAGGAAAGTTTCAGGCCGATACCACCAATCTCAGTCCACGAACTTCCGTTCTTGGAATACCACCCAACACCCAAATCCGTAAGATTTCCCTTGACTAAATCCACCCCCGACATATAGATTTCATTTTGCTCCTTTCATTCTATTGCATAATTCGCGCCTTTTCCGCAGAATTACTGTTTGAACAATTCTTTATCGGATCACCCCATTGTTGAATGATGGAATGCTAAAAATTGTCCTTTTCTTCTGGAGAAATGAAGCAGAAAATCATTTTAATAATGAAATGTAATTTTTATAAAATCCATCAGGAAAAAGTATTTTTTTAATATCACTAATCCTATTCACCCAATCATTCCACACAATCTGAAGCACAATTATTTTTTTTGCTTAACCGAAAATGTCGTAAATTCACGAGCACTGAAAATTTAAAAAATTTAGGAAGTTATTAAATAATAATACATATAAAATTGAGTTAATAAAAGTTACTTTGGGTAAAGTGATCCCTAATAAAAATATCCTTCGCGGATTTGTTTGATGCAGTAGAAAAAAAAGCTGTACCACTAAAACCCATGGAGGCTCTTGGGTTCAGTACTTGGCAGAGACAGTACTGTTTCTTGGTCAACGGTTTCGCAGAGAGCTTTTTCCGACTTATCTTGGGTGCCCACTTTTAGAGGCTGTGTGAGCAGTGGAACAATCCAAATGATCCCATCACAATGATCCTACAGGGATCATTTTCGGGCGCTAAGAGATTAAATGAAAGTCTGCCAGCGAGCGGGATTTGAACCTTCGGCACAACTCAGCCACAAATGAGCGCTGAGCCATTCAGCTCCCATGATCGGGTTGCATGGGCATCTATTCAAAGTATTGCATTACATTATATTATTGGCGCGACAGACTCATAAAGAAGTCCTTGGCCTGCTCAACCGCTCTTTCCCAATCGTCCCGATCGCCTGCTCGAGTGATGGAGGCCTTGCTCAGCCTCAGATCTTCACAGACGGCATCATTCCATCTAGCTTTGGGCCTTCCTCGAAGTCTTACTCCATCCGGATTTCCTGTACACAGCTTTTTAGCTGTCCTTTCTTCCTCCATACGTGGCCCAGCCACTTAATGCGTTGAATCCTGATGAAGCTCGAAATCGTTAGGTCTCCATATAACTCACTCAGCTCCTTGTTCCTTCTGATCCTGAGTTGGTCGTTTTCTCGCACTGGGCCGAATATTTGCCGTAGGACTCTTCTTTCGAATCTATTTAGCTTTTCCACGCTGGATTTATTCAGTGTGAGGGTTTCACCAGCGTATGCCGCTACTGGCCTAATGATGGTTCTATATATCATCCGCTTGGACTTTATGCTAAAGAGCTTACTTCTCAGGAGCTTTGAGATCCTAAAACATGCTTTATTAGCTGATACTATCCTGGCTCTAACTTCTTCCTCCTCATCCAAATTCTTGTTTATACGGCTTCCTAAATACTGGAAACTTGACACGCGTTGGAAAGTGTATTTTCCAAAAGCGTAGCTATGAGGTGTTCAGTTTTGTTTCCTATTCTATATTAGCATAACCTTGGTTATTCAAAGTATAATGATGTAAATATTTTTGCAATACATTAAATTCGAAGTTATTGTTATTATACCAAAATAATATTTCTATTTTTTATTATTATTTTTATTTTTTTTCCAGATCGGCCTGGTGGGCTTTTACATGGTTGTTATAATATTGATAGTTTATCGTTGATAGCAATTGATTTTGGGGGGGGGTACAGTCTCGTACAATAGATACTCCTAAATAAATACATCGTTATAACTATTAATATTTCTACTAAACTAAGTCTGCTGAGATATTTATTAGGGTTTTAACGATATGAAAATTTAAAAAAATCTCATAGTACGGTGGTTGACATTAAATTCGCTTCTGAGCATGGTTATGATTATTTTTTTTATTTTTATGTGAATCGAATAAACCCAATGGAATAAAGTAAAAATTTAACCACCATTGCCGGTATTGGATAGATTATTACTCATATTATTTATGTTTAGTTTATTTCGAATTCCCCTACCGGAAAATGCTTTTCACAATATTACATCAATAATAATGATTATTTACAATAATTTATACTAATTTCCCGTCAATAGTGAACACACCAGGAGCCCTCAGTAAAAGGAGGAGACGAAGCAAGCGAGTTGGTTCTATTCACTTGTCAATATGCCAATATGGCTGACATGCACAAACTTACCGGAAATCGATTGGGCAGTGGTGAGTTGGGGTGTACAATTTATTCTGATTGCAACTAAATATATATATATCAGAAAATGGTATTTTATAAAATTTATAATGTTTTTATGCCTTTGGATAATGAAATAAAGACGAATTTGTTTCTCTAAAAAACAAAGATTTATTTACAATACATATTTATATGTCTTAAATAATTACAATAATTCTCAACTAAACATTTCCTCACCTGAAAAAAAACAACAAAGAAACAGCATTCAATGCCTTTACTTCGTGTTTCTTTCAAATTTCAATTTAAGGGTTTCAATTTACTCAAAACACTGTAATCGTACATTAAAACTATTCCCTCTCATATCTTTTATTTATAACAGCTGTTGTGTCAAGAAGGCTGTGACGCTATTGCAGCATATACAAAATTAAGAAAACGTTCGTATATTAGCGACGCTGTTTTCCTTACGTACATATATATAAAAATATTACGTTATAATTTGAATTTTAAAGAAATAATGAATGAACGAAATAAAAAAATTACAGTTTATTCATCTTATATCTAAGTACTGTATATAATAAATAAATAATTTACAAAATTCTTAACTGGTAGAATATAAACATTAGTTTAATGAATGAGATATACAATGGTTGATTTTCAATTATGGCCAACAACATTATTTTAAATTATAGCTGTTTATTTCAATTTAATTGAGCTCTAATCAATGCACAATAATTTTTGTTAATCGGCACAGGGCTGGTACAAATAGATTAGGCGGTTTACCAACACGTGAGCATACAACATATAATTGCCTATGGGAGAAACATGTATTTTTTAAGTCCATGCCGCAAATGGACATTGTCTGCTCTTGAGACTTGTTGATGGTCTTACCAAAAGCCAAAGCGTATAGCAAATTGAAGTCTTTTGAACGGTATTGCGGGCTCTGATGGTATCATTGGAAAACGTGCCAATAGGCAATACGATTTCTCCTTTAATCTTTTCAGTCAACATGGCTACTTCAATAACATTTCCGGTGATCTTTTTGATGACCAAACCTGTACCATTACCATGAAGTGGATCAAAATTACGCAGAAGAATAATAGGTGAACCGATCTTCAACCGAAGATTGTGTGGTGGCATTCCTGATATATCGAGAGAATTTAGAAATTCAGTTGGATAATTTACGGCTTGGTTTTCATCAACAATAGTATTGATTGATTTAATTTACATTATATCACCTGGTAACAACTGTTGTATTTGAAAGTTAATTTAGTCAACATTAGCATTTTTCGCTGCCAAATAGCACGATTACTGAGCCAATTATGGTCACAGTAATTATTTAGTATATCCGGGAAGACACTCCTAATTAATTAATTTTTTGCCTGAACAACGATGCTGAAATTTGCTGGTAATTTTATGGATTGTGTATTTGGATGCAGTTCTATTTCACCGTTTCCAATCTCCAGCAATAGTTCTGAAAATAATTGTGCTGACGGATCGTTCTGTAATTGTACTCACATGTTTATAGTCATCGAAGTGTTTCGAAATTTCGCCACAAAAACGATTTATTTGTGAATGATTGGAATAAACGCTTCTTCTTTTTTTTTTTTTTTATTAACACTTTATTGAAATATTACAATCTGCCACTTATGGGCAATAAGTAATAGTGCTGTGTAGCTTACAGTCATTCCATAACATAATATAAACAAAATAAAATAAATAAATATATACATGCGGAAAAATATACACATGCGGTAACAGAAAGAAATTAATGCGGTAATAATAATAATAAAGTAAAATAAATAATAAAGTAAAGTAAATAATAATAATAATACTAATAATAAAATAAAATAAAATGTACACATTCATACCCTATTTACAATTTGCCTAGGGTCCCCGAACTGAGCTTCTTCCCCAGGAATGAGGGCAAAGCAGGAGTCCGGGAAGCCCCAGCCCCATTTCCCAGCCGCGTCACTGGCACCGGAATAAACGCTTCTATAACGAATTTACGTATAACATATGCGAATAAACGTAAATAAATGAACACGTGAAAAATAAATTGCAGAATCATCGGGGAAAAAAAATGTAATTTTACAATAAAAATATCACGGTCGTAAATCGAAATAAAATATAGCCTATATTTTAAGTTGGACAATGTTACGTATCTATGCGAAATTTCATTAAAATCGGTTCAGTAGTTTCGGAGATTAGCACGGACAAACATCGTGACATGAGATTTTTATATACCGTCCCTGCCATTTCCAATTATCGAATGTGAAAATCGGTACTTATGAGGAGAATTTAAAAAAAAGACAGTTTCAAGGTTCAATAAAAATTAGTGCCAATATTCAAACCAACATTCGTTTTGCATTGCTTTTTTGACTGATAGGTACCTCTCTATGAATTTTATATCAATTAGCAATCCTGAAGCAACTGCTATAAGTCGACAACGCAAACTGTAGGTTAGAAAAAAATGTAATTTTGCAATAAAAATATCGCGGTCATTAATCAAAATAAAATATAGCCTATATTTTAAGTTGGAAAATGTTACTTATCTGTGCGAAATTTCATTTAAATCGGTCCAGAAGTTTCGGAGATTAGCCCGGACAAACATTGTACAATGAAATTTTTACATATATAGATGTAATTATATATAATTATTGAATATCAAGAACCATCGTAGTAGCCTTTTAGTACTTTTAATATAATACGGTAATCCATCAATCATTTCCTAATAATTTTCTAACTCAAAGGTAATAAAAATTTCAGTCCTTTAATCACTTCCACATTTTTGGTGATGTATTGCATATACAAAAAAGTTTATGGGTTTTCAGGTATAGAATTTAAGCAATTTTTATCAAAATCGTTAAAACTGTTTTTTGATAAATTTGCAAAAAAAATGTAATATTGTTTACATAAAGAACTTCTGGCAAGTTTATTTTGGCAAAAAGCAGTAACATACCAGGTGTATCCACACATCAAATATGCTGTTTTATTTTCTTTGTAGATCTTCGCTGGTCACTCGGTAACACTAACCCGCACACTATTGTCGGCCACTGGACTGTGTCTTAATATAATATGAATATTTGATTATATAATATTAGCTTGTATAATATTATTATAATTAGATAATATTATTGTGCCTGAGATATAGTCTTAATACTATATAGGCTATAATAAGTCCCCATATGATTACATACTTGTTGCTATTATATAGGTTCCGATTATAATTATAAAGCAGATAAATTATTTAATCTGTTAACGGACATATTGATCTGGAGTCCCTCCAGAAGCAAATCACTTTCCTGCACAACCATTGTCCTCAGCCAGTACAGTCTCTACTATGTACTGAACCTTCATGGGTTGTAGTGGAACAGAATTTTATTATTACCTACATTAGACAATAAATTGCATACTTTTGAATTATGAACAAATTTAATTTTTTTTCGTTATAAATTTCTCAATGATATGGTACATTTATGAAAAGTTTAGTAAAAGAGGTGATCACTCGATTATTGATCGAAGAAAATGTATTGCTTTGTGGTACTTTCGGAATTATAAATATACTCACCTTAATAACGCAAAAAATAATGAAGTAATGAAGTATTGTCATTGTAATCAGTGCATAATTTTTAAATTTAAATAACTAGGTAGCCTAGTTCTAAAAATTGATTAGCACCTTAAATTAATAGGTAACCAGAGGCTGTTAGGTGCTCTACAGATTTTATTATTTGTTACTGACTGTACACTACGAGAACTATATAACTCTAAAGATGAAGATATATTGGCAAAACATGTTGAATGAAGACGCAATCAGGTGGACACTTTAAGTGAACTGGAAAAATCCCATGAAGTAATCATTGAACTAAAAAAGAAAATATTAACCTTATTCGTTGGATATTTATATAACATTTAATCAATCTTTTTGTACAATTTTATTTTTTACATAAAAAGGAATAGTTACATCATATTTATTTTATTTTTTAATATGTGCAACGATAACGAAAATCATTAATGCTTAGAAATCTTGTGAATTAATTGAATTAAAATTTTGTGTTGTTTTATTTCTATGAAAATTATTTTATTTAAATCTGTTTTAATCTAATTACTGTTAATTTTAATTACAATAAATCTTAGCGTATTATTTTAATTACATTCATCACTTTTAATGGCAATGACTACCTTTAGAATCAGAGATGATAATCAAATAAATAAATGTACCCATTGAAATTATTGATCCTCCTTGGGCTCATCCAGCCTCTATAAAGTGAGTACTCAAAATAAGGGGAAAACCAGGCGGTTGAGCGTGATCTTGGACAACCCATCTCTCTGTTCGACCGTTGTTCGCGAAACAGTACAGTCTTTAACATGTAACAGGATTTTGTTTTTACTTCCACCCGGACTACTATTTTTTTTTTTAATGAATGTTCCAGTTAAAATCGGACTAATATTATTCAATTATTGGGAGATGAATCGGAGTATTTGTTTTACTTTTTTAACTTCAAAAAAAAAAAAAAAAATAGATGCCTGCATTTTACATACCCGCTTTCCACGAGTGTTAGTAAAATTGAGATGGAAATGAGTTGGTTCGCTTTACTGGGTCACACGTTCCTCATTCCTTCCAAAGCCGACGGACATAAAAGTTTGAATATAAATCTGTGACAATTTCGGAACTTCTTTCTGAAGCTACACTTGGCCAACTTCATAAAATTATACTGCGTTATTCATCGCCCCAGGTTGATCCTTTCTCCAAAACATCCGCCAAAACGTTTAGCACTTTTGATTTACACCGTCTTCCATCACAGCTCATACTCACCTACATTCTCAGCGATTCCGACCATATAACAATAATATTTAAAACGTAAAATATTGTAACAATTCTTGGTTGAAGTCAATTGCTGAAGTTATTAACATATATTCTGCAAATACTATGGGTAAGTATTGTAATCTGTTAAGTAAGATTTGTTTTATGGTGTATTTATGTTTGTTTTTAAGCATAGAAATACACCGTAAACCTATCCAAACACAACTAATCTTAGCATTCACCTAGTCTTGAACAGTATTTACTGGATTTATGTTAACAATGCACGGGTATATTTATTGAGTGATTTAGTTGAAAACGTTTCGACATCAATACGGTATGAATTAAACAATCATTTATTAATTCTGTATTATAATGGAATATTTAGAAAAATATAACCTTATTTCTTTAAAATACTGGAAAAAAATAACCAATCAACGGTTCGAAAATTCAGGCCTCATTAGGACATAACCTGTACCACTATAATCCATTAGGAGTATTGGGCTCAGAACGTGAGATAGTACTGTTTCTAGGACAATGGTTGGGGAGGGAAGAGGATTTGTCCGAGCGTGGTAAACTACCAGATTTTCCCCACTATGGATATCCGCATTATAAGGGCTAGTTGAACCCTAAGAGGACCTCCAGATCCCACAGGAACCATCTCCGACTGTTAAAAGATTAAATTAACTATCTGGCACAGCGGGATTTGAACCCGGGACCTTCGGCACGGCAACTCAGTGCTCTACAGTTATGACTTGTGAAAACAATGATTTTATTTGAATTTACTGTTGATAGATAGGAACATTGAATGGATATGGGATCACACTTTAATCTGAAAATAAAATTAACCCTTATTTATACATAATGGTTAGAGAAACTTCAAAAAATACATAAATTGATGAAGAAATATGTTTTTTTTTTTAAAGTCTGCATGTAAGGTTAAAAGGTGTAAAGTTCCGGTTTTTGTGGGTATTTCCCAGAACATCCATGGTCTGAAGTTAGGACCAGCAGGTGTACAGTTTACGACTGCTGGTCACCGTTTCTACAACTGTATAAGATGGAGACAGTTTCGTACTTAACAGTCTTATTGAGTGATATAGTACATATATTCCGTCATAAATTTTAAGTATAATCCATATAATTGTATTGTCTGTATCAACTTTATCATAGTATAATACATACATATTATTCTATGTTATTTTATGTTCTATGTTATTCTATGTTCAAAGTAGAATGTGATCTTATGGTCAGTGATTATTTTCTTCAAAAATCACTTATAGCCTGTTTTTTCTCTGTTACGGCATTAATATGAGAACAATAAATTACCAAATCTCGAAACATTACCAAAATTTAGTTTTGTAATAATAAATAAAATAACTTATATTTATAATCACGCCACACACTTAATCAAATAGGAGTAACCAAAGAATTCGAAAAAAAAAGAAAAATATATATTTATTTTTGTATGTTATATAAATTTATATTTAGCACTGAGTTGCCATGCCGGAAATCTTGGTTCAAATCCCGCTGTAGGCCAAGACTTTTATTTGGCCTGTTTGCAGCCGGAGATGTATCATATAGGATCCTCCTGGGACTCACCCATTTCGGCCTTTATAAAATATTATAAAAATAGGGTATCCAAAATAAGGGGGGGAAATCTGGCGGTTGAGTGTGACCTAGGACAAGTCACCTCCTTACAGAACCGTTGTCCATGAAACAGTACAGTCTCTACCATGTACTGAACCCCCTGTTGTAGTGGTACAGGTTTTTTTTATATATATAAATTTATGTTTATATAGCATAACGGTTATTAATCACTAATTACGAAGTAGTTAATATTTCTTACTTCATAAAATGTATTTGATACTCGATATTTGAGTATCCAGACCATCATTCGATGAACGTTATATCTTATGAATAAGGAAAAAGCTTCGATATTTTCCATTATTTGTACCAGTCACAGGAAATAGAATTTCTAATTTAATAAATATTTTACTTTCCGTCAAGGAGTCTTGTAACCCTATAGGGTACAGAATTGATACAATTTACCCTTGATTCATTTGGTCAACCAGAAATTATATACATATTAACTTATTAAATTATATATTTTTTTTGGGGAGGGGTGAAGGCGTAATCGTCAGCTGCCAAACACAACAGGAAATATACGTGATGTCTTTTCTCTAAATAACAGTGTGTTTTTCTCAACTTTCTTTTTTCGTGAAAACTTCAACACTTACTATACAAACGCTCTAAGCTACCAATTAATTACAAAAGACTCATATACATGACTGGTATAAGACCTATTTGGACTTACGGAGTAGAGCTTTAGGGCTCCGCGAAGCCAGCTAACGCCTCTCGTATCCATTCCTTCATAAATCCTCAATTCTCCTTGCTTTGTTAGGAGTAATTCATCCATAATGATCTTAATGTCCCATTGTTGCTTATTTTGCCCGAGCCCGATATAAATCATTTTATGACAAACTTTATTTCAACTCAAACCCACTGTTTTAAAAACTATTGTCTCTTCAATTCCTGATAAGCATTCGAGGCGTTTCAAAGAAGATGGATTCGTGACATTTTGAGTTTAACTTCTTATTATTGAGATTAATTTATTATTTAAGTACTACCATTGGATTATTTCTATACTTGTATATAGGCATTGTATAACATTCATGATATTTAATACAATTGCAAATTTCAATAAAAAAAAAAAAATTTAATTACTTCTTTAGGGTGAAGAATAGGTATTTAATAGTGTGAGTATGAGTTTAATATGGTATTTAACCCTTTCAAACCCAAAGTGTCAAAATAAAATATAAAAAATATCTCATGTGACTTTTTCTGTTAAAAATGGCCTAAATAACTATCAAATTTCTTTTTTCAATTTGTTTGCCCTACCACTTTTTTTTAAATAATACAATTATCGGTCCAAATTGAGGTTAGAAAGACATGCTTGCCTGTGCTGCAATCTGTGACATATTTTGGAACTATTCATGTAGAATACTTGCTACACTACATTAAAAGGTTAACAGGAGTATATAACAGATGTTGAAGCCAAACGACTACATTAGGCATCTAAGGGTTAATTATGATATATTTAAGCATTCTAGCACCAGTAATGGCCAGATCGAACTTGCAATAGTAGATCAATTTGCAATTTTTATTTCGATATATAGTCAACGAGAATCGATAGAAACGGTATTTATGTTTTATATTCAATTAAATACCAATTTATGAATTTTTGTTACTTCGAGAAGTATCCAAAAAAAATAACTATATCGATATGAACTCATAACCACTTCCAATGATGCAGAGTTTTGGTCTTACGACCACAGACTACTTTAATAGATATAAAACTGATTCATTGGCAGAGAATTATACTAAAATAAAAGCCTCCGATAATAATCTATTATGAATTAAGTTAATTAATTAATTAAGTTACAAAATGAGCCGATAATAATGGGCGAGTGAAACGTCAAATGCTCTGTCGTCTTCATTATGTTTCTTTTCTGTTCCGGTTAAAAAAAAGTTTTGGGTCATTCAAACTTCTCAAAGGCCTCGAGCAATTAATAAAAGGAGGGATAATGAAAAGGAAATCCCAGCTGGTCTTCGCTCATTGTTTTCCTCTATCACTTGATCCTCAACCAATCTTAAATGAGCCCAATAAGTGGAATAAAACATGGAATGTATATTCATCTGATATGGTATTTGACACATTGAGTCATGTCTATAGTCAAATTCAGTTTACTGACACTTCGAAGAAAAACGTTCTACACTCCCAATTAATTAAAGGACTCAAAGGACGACCTGTGGTCAAGTAGTAAGCATAACAACCTACTAAGCCCAAAGTTGTGGGTTCGCAGCCCGGCTGGTGACCCTAGGATTTTTTAAAGGGAGTAAATTACCCAATTGAAAGGGTCACTACCCAGCAGTGATGTTAAAAAACAAACAGAAAATACTCATATACATTACTATTATAAGACCTATTTAGACTTACGGAGTAGAAGTTTGGAGCTCCAATAAGTCTTTGAATTCCTCTTGTTTCCAATTCTTCTTATAATTGAGGATTTTACGAAGGATTGGATAAAAAAAATATATTTTTTTAAATACCACTGACAAACAAACTGGCACATATTTTCATCATGACGAGTCAAGAGCCAAGGTTTTCTGGGATTGAATAATGCAGGTCCACAATGGAGGGAAGGAGGAGAGAGAGTGAGAGTGAGAGAGAGGAGGGAGGGAGTGACTGGGGGGGGGGGGGGGGGGGGTGTTGCATAAAAATAAATACCTAAGCAGGATAGAGCCATCCTGACGGAGAGGGACATGTGACACTTTTTGATTTATTGGATCCTGATCCGATGTATATTGCATGAAAAAAAGGTTAGAACAAGTTTATACTTTTCCGCTGAAAGGAGGGCCAGGTCGTGAATTAATACGGAAACGTTGAATTATTTATGTAGGCCGATGTGTCTTGCTAGTAGGCTTCGAGATTATTTCTTCATCTTATTTATTCAAACAGGTGGAGGCGTTCCCAAAGCCCGACTTCGCGCCTTCGGCAAACATCCTCCGGAACATGCATTAATCGTGACCACTTCAACCGACACGACAAACATTGCCACCCTCCTCAACCCTTAGATCCATTTTGACGTTTCGGCATAATAAACACTCCTATCCCAAGAGGACCTTCTCCAGGTTCCCTATACCGCTCAAGTAATAGCGACTTCAGTTCTTATTTATGGATTGATCGTTCCATACATATTCCATCCATATTCCACTCACCCCTTTCTATTCTCCTTTGCATTTCCCATTTGACATTTTTCTACTTCTCCAAAAAATCAACTTATCTATCTACGCACTAGGCACAAAATTAAACAATAAAAAATTGGAAAAGGTCGATAAAAAAACAAAACAAAAAAACTGTACACTACCCCGTGACCCGTGGCCACGTACTGAACCCAACTTGACGTTCTTCTCAAGACTTGTAGAAATCCTGGCTGAGTTTATCATCATAATGACCTACAATAAAGGATATGGCAGATATTCATGACTGCTTGGGGTCATCGGGCGGACGAAGACCTATATTTCTTTCCACGAAGCAGAAGGTCCCTGAATGGTCAAATCTCTGGGTGGCTGTTGACATCCTGAAAAACCTCAATTCCCGACAAATATACAAGAAGTAGAGACATCAATCCAACACCCGGTCATAGTGAGTTGCCTCCAGTAGGCTGATGGGTCTTACATACCCGTGGGAGGGGTTGCTTGAAATAGTTTATAGGTGAAATAATGTCGATACAAAGATGCGATTTATTTTATCTTCATGATAATTTTTATTTAGAGTATTTTAACGTTTATAATTTTTTATTTATAAATAAGTCTCATATATATGTTCCATACAAAACAGATCTTGTGTTTATTTACATTAAAGATTATTTATAATTGGCTTGTACGTCATTTTGGCAAAATATGAAAAAAGTTTAGACGTTAGTTAATGTTCTAGGCAAATCCGTAGGTAGCTATTTGATTAGACGATAGTGTGGGGTTGGGCTATAAATTGATAAGCCTTTCGCATAAATTTTATTTATATATTTTTTGAAAAAGTGTAATAAATTTATCAAGCATAGCAAATTTTTAAATAACTGGTACGAAGTCAATAAAATAAAATAAAATATCGAAACAGAGGAAGAGGATAGATCCAATTGCAGTTCAAAGGGTACCTACAAAGATGGAAGACAAGCAAATCAACCTTCATAATGTTTGTCAATTTCCGCTAATTGTTCCTTTGTGATCGAGAAAACGATTCACAATTGCAAATTGGACTCAAGGGTCGATCACCAAGGTATTTGATTAACAAGAATGAACTATTATGCAATAGTTTTAGTGAGTTTTTATCGTTTTTCAGGTATGTTTTTGTATACATGATAAAAAAACGAGCAAAACTAAAGGTGTGTTTTAGCTGTATAGACGATAAAAAATTAACAGAATGGATAAAACAAAATTTTCGAAACAAACATCATACATAAACGATGTGGTAACATTGTTTAATAGATTCTTAAACATCTATATAGACGGTCAAACAATAATAGCCAACCCGGGAATTCTACTATACCTAAGATTCGAAGCCCGGTAGGTGTCCTTAGGATTTTTTAAAGGGAATAAAAAGTCCTGTCATGCCGTCCTTCGGAAGGGACGAAAAGTGGCGGTCCTGATTCTGTTTCAAGTACTGTTTAAAGATTCCTATCCTAATTATAGCTGTACAGGCAAATTTAAGGGCTCTCCCAATAGCATCGTCAGATTAGAAATAGCAGCATGACTATAACAAAACAAATCCAACTATACAGGTCTCAACACACACCAAGTCCTGAACAGTATTTGCAGGATACATATTAACATTGTATTCTACATATACTATATGTATTCTGTATTACCTAATAATAATAATTATTATCATGAAAATATTAATGTTATTATTAATACATTGATTGGTGTGGTTTTAACCATTTCGTCATCAATATATAAGTATAATTTATGTATTAACTAATCGTAAAAGTATCAATTTTATATTTAGACTTGTTTGTTGCTTATAAACTTAATAGAGATTAATATAATTCTCAATAAGCTTGTTGTTTCACTGTTAGGGCATCAATAGAACAATAATGTCTTGAAACATCGCCAATAGATTGTGTAACTAATATTGACTAAATATCGAGAACCGACGGTAAAAACTTGTTTAATTAAAAGTAAAAATAGATAATGATTGAATAATTAACTATTAATGGTTACATAATTTTATTATTTATAAATAAAGCAGCTAGACTATTGATGTTTAGTTTCATCAAAGGAGACTGTGTTTCAAGTAGAATTAAGACATATTATTAGTCCATTTGAAACTACAGCCTTATCGCTCAGGAATAATCTATTTTGTGTTATTCCTGAAGCTTTATTATTATAAATAATCAAATAAAGAATAACTGTTATTTTACAATTAGCTATGCGTAACACTATAACGTTTAGGTAGTGCAAGATAAATTCATGCTAATAACAATGGAAACACTTAGGTAGGGCAGATGTAAAAGGATTTGTTGGTACGTAGCAATATGCTAATGCCTCTTTAGTGTGTTTGTTCAGTAGATCCTGAGCCCGAATTAACCAGAAAGTATTAATAACAAGAGGTTTAATCTGTTATTATTAATTCTTTAATGTTTTTATTGTTATTAGTAACTCTATAATAAGTGATTCGGGCTGAAATACTATTTTATGGAATTACTCTCACCGATTTCAAAACATATTTATAACATATATTTTCTTTATAACAAATATTTAATAATCGAGACTACCATTTCTTTTATTATAAGTTAAAATATTAAATTGGATAAGATATACTTTTTTTGGGAATCTTTTTTTGGTAAATTAAAAAAATCTTCTGAATAATAGATACACAATAGATTAATGATATAATTTAATTTCATTATTTTTCAACATATTTTTCCAAGTATCTAATTACTTTTCAATCTATTATGAAACGTGGATTGACCGTGTAGGTTCTGCGAACACTGGGGCTTACCCACCTTCTACGGGGTGATATTAATTGGCAGTTAAGCGTCCCATCTCGGCCTTCCTGCACAACCGTTAACTTATAAACAGTTTAGTCCTTGCCATAAATTGGGTCCAAGAACCTTTTATGGGTTGTAGTTGTTCAGATATTTTTATTAATTTATTTATTTATTTTTTTTATTACATTTTACTACTAAGTTTTAGCAGAGATACACATTTTGTACCCATCCAGTAAGCCGATTAAAATATGGGTAACCACTTAGTAATACTTTAAGGTATCGAGTATTTTGCGTTAAATAAATTAATTAAACGTTATAAAATGTTCTCATCTTTTTTCACTGCATTCTCTGTATTGAAATGGCAGGGCTAAAATCGGAATATCGGAATAAGATTTTGGCTGTTATGCATTTCATTTTTTTATTTAAATTTAAAAAATAGTGCTATATTTTGTGTTTTGGCTAAAAAAGTCAGTAGCAGTTATGTGATTTGCAAATTTGTAAAAAGTTTACAATTTAACTGATCGCGCACGACAAATACGTTACATAAAGTCATTCCTCGATACGTTGTTAGGCAACGCCGATAAAATATTACATCACTAAATACTTTTTTATATAATAAATAGATATATTTATGTTTACTGGACTTATGTGCTATATTTGTTTTTATTTTTCTAAACGTTTTAAAACCTATTCATGATGACTTTTGTTCCAAATATGTGAAATTCCTTTGTTATTATTATTATTATAATTAATTCAAAACGTTTCACAGATTATGCACACTATTTTGTGATAAAAATACCAAAAATCAATTTTAATAATGCATTTCATGATTAAGTATTCGAAATCGGCGGTTGCAACAAAGAACACTAGATGAAAAAAATGGAATAGGAATTAACATTTAACAAAAGAATATTCGACAGAATGCTTTGCAATCGACATTAATTATGCTTTAATAAAATAAAATCTGACATATTAATTGATCTAATGATAGTTGAATGCTATTACTAGGAAGCTATTAGGGCGGATTTCACAGCCCTTTCCCTAATATCTTCTACTTAAGGGATTAAGCCAATATCCAATTATATACCAATCTACCTCCTATAATAATGCCCTATAATACTTGTAATACACCTACACCCTTTTATTTTTATTACTATTATTTTTATAAATAATATTTTAGGATTTTAATCCCATAAGGATTTTTTCCCCTCGAAACGTGCAATGACCTCATATTCATATTTAGAAACAAAGTATTCATATTTAGAAAGTATTATCAATAAAATTATTATTATTATTAAACGTACAAGAAAACAATATTAATTACGGAAAATGTTTCACTAAATATTTTAATATAACAATTAATTTTTTATATTAGGCTATTTAATAAACTAATTATTAAAAATAAAAATTAATAAGCTATATAATAAATTTAAATGGCTGTATAATAAAAATGTCTCCCTATCTAAGGGAAATTTATTGACCTCCTTCCGGACTGTTTTCTTCCACATATATATCAAGGTCAACTATTATCTTTGAAGATAAAAATTAATTTTTTTTTCCTTTATTTCTCGGGATTCAGTATAGATACTTGAAATAATTGAAAATTTTTTGGTGACGTTTTGAACCATTTTTCATATTTACTCCCTACCAGTGAAGAAACCATTATAATGCAATGAAAAAATTAAACTAAATAAAAGACTATTCTAAATATAAAATTGACTCTTAAAGATAATGTTAATACATGAATTGTATGATTTTAATATACCTGTACAATATTAACACATAACCTACAAAAACCGAGTACTTTTAAACGCTATATATAAAAAAAAAAATATATATATATATATATATATTTATATATATATGTATATATATATATATATATATATATATATATATATATATATTTATATATATATATATATATATATATATATATATATACATATATATATATATATATATAAAATACAATATAAAAAAACAACAGAAAAATATGAGAATGGCGCTGTAAAAAAAAAATAATAATATTAGCCGTGTATTTCAAATTTAATAAACTCTTCTAAACAACATACAAATTAAAATAAAAACTAACAAAACAATAGCAATGATATTGCAATCTAAAAATACCTTCTGATCTTAATTCACACCATCTGAAATATATCATAAGTATAACAAATCTAAATTATAAAGATTTCAACACCCACCTTGAATATTATTTTCGGGCTATACACGTATATACTATCATTGTAAGGTAATGTATTATATAAATTATACTAACAAATTTATGACAAAATGTATTCATCTACACACTCAATCGATTCAAGTACCTATTGAAAATTTACAAATATAAAGTAAATACTGTTAATTGGTGAATGCTAAAATTTTTTAGGTTTGGTTTTTTTTTTTTTTTTATGACACATTTCAAATGGAGTGAATTAACATTGATTGTTTTACGACTGTTACCGATTTATTATAGATATAATTTGTTCATTTTGAATAAGAGTTCATTAAATATACAGTTGCCTCACTTTTATGAACACTTCTACTTTTACTGGGCTTTAATTTAACGTAAATGAAGTCGAGATTCGAGCAATTTTGATAATGTTCAGAGGGTGCAGTCAATAAATTTTACACAAATAAGTACTTCTTCTATTTTTTAGTGGCTATCTTAGTCATCTCAGATAAGCTGTCGCATAGTTTTAACCATTCCAGTTTTATAGCCTACAAAACGTGTATGGCAGCGACATAGAAATGACGTCCAGAGTTGACTGGACTTTAACTACCCCTACCACCATGCTGGAAACCTGCGGAATAAGTACCAACAAAAAAATAAAGGTTGGATGTTTGTAAGCTCATAAAAAAGAAACACCAGCTTATTGTTTTCTGAGGGGCAGTTAAAGAATCGTCAAGTTACGTCATTTTTACATCATGACCTTATTTTGGCGGTGTCTCCCACTGTTTTTCCCAATAAATAAGTGAGAAAAAATATACCCTAGGATATGTGCTTATATTATAAATAACCAATATTTCGGTATTAGATTCTGGTACAATTTCCTTTTCCTTTACATATTATGCAGGTTATATTAGCCTTCTCATATAACAGGAAATTCAAACTCGTATTTAAATTTATAAAAAGTAACTTTATCCTGGGACTTGATCCCTTTAGAACAACAAAATGAACAGATAAATAAACATAATACACATTAAAGTATTTACAAAAGTGCCAAAAAAGTAAATAAAAACAGACAGAAAAATAAATAATCTTTCTTTTACAACTCATGAAGGGTCTTGGTGCAGTGCATGGTAAAGATAGTACTGTTTTCTAGGGCAAAGGTTGTGTTGGGAGGAGTTTTTCCTAGAGTTTTTTTTCGAATATATCGAGGCTGGGTGAATCCTAAAAATGTCGTATATCCCACAGGAACAATTCATGGCTTTTAAAAGATTAAATAATTTATCTTTCACAGCCAGATTTCATCCCGGGATTTCAAATTATGGTGGAATACTACTCATCCTGAATTAACCATTATTGGTTATCTGAATCATTTCCAAATAATTTAGGAATATTTAGTTAGTTTTATTCAGGAATATTTTCAAGCTAATTTTTTCCCCAGCTATTTCAATTTTTTTGCCTACATAACGTATGAGGCAGTGACATATAATAGAACATTGACGTGAAGTGACTTCACTTGACTGGACTTTAACTATCCCTACCACCAAGCTGGCAACCTGCGGAATAAGTACCAACAAAAAAAGAAAGGATACACTGGCATCCGAATAAGTAGCCTTATCCGTTATTGTTCTATTAAAAAGAACTAGAACTTAAAATTATATATCTAAAGGAATAAATCCGAATATAAAAAAAACTTTTTGTCATGCTCAATGGTTTTCCCTATAAAGGGTCACATTAGTACCGTTTCGCAAACATATTCTGATGTCAATATTTAAATGGAGGGTATTAAACCATCAAAGGGTCGGATAAATCCGTAAACGGTACTGGATGAGAAAATCGTTTTATCCATTGTCCGAGCAATACTTTGATTAAAATGCATTGTGCAAAAGGGCTGAGGGTAGGCTTTATGTTAGCCCTTGTCACAGTTAATAAATAAACCTTGGCCCTCTGAAGACAAACGCACAAAGCGACTAGGGCAGAGCCATTCAAGTGATAAAACGATACTACCACCTGAAAAACGAATAAACTGCATGTGGCCATTATTGCTGTGTGTTTTTTTTTTTTTTATAACAGTCAAGTTTCAAAAGTTAATATATTGTTTGAGATAACTTGACCGTAGATGTAATCAATAAACTATATAAAGAAGTACGAAAAAGTAACAAAACACACTAACTTTGACATACTACAGTATGTTTTGTTACTTTTTCGTACTTCCTTACTATATAGAACTATGTATATTTTTTTAAAACACATAAACACATATATTTTTTTTCTTGACTTGGCGACGTCTTGAGACTATGTTAATCTCATAATCAGACCCTAACAGTGAAAAAATGAGCCTTTAATGAATTATATTAAACCAGCATTTGCCCACGGCTTCACTCCCATAAAGTTTCGTGACAGATCATTTTAAATAAATAATATAATTTTTTTTAACTATAAGTTACTCGTACATCCGAAATTTCAGATGTCTAACTTCAAAACTGACGAATTCCATACAATCTTTGAACCCCAATTATATTAAGGGGGAAACCCTTGGTAGTGGAATTGTCCAAATTCCTTTTTTAGTGCTCATTTAAGCTATACAAAGAACCTATCTGCGAATTTCAAGATGCTAAGTTCAGTGGTTTCTGCTGCGCGTTGGCCCGCACATCCAGCGGCCAGATTTCATCCCGGGATTTCAAATTATGGCAGAATACTACTCATCTTGAATTACCCATTACTACTACTATATTACTACATACTACTATATACATTACTACTACCCAGTACTATCTTTATCATTTTCATATAAGCTGTCACTTAGTTTTATTCAGGATATATGTATACATATTTTAAACTTTCTTTTGGTGACGTTCCGATACTATATTGTTCTAATAACCATGCCCTAAAATCGAAAAAATAGGCATTTGGTGAATTATTTTAAATAACACACTAGTTTAAATATCAAAATAACACTTAAAAACTAATAAGCTCTTAATTACAAAATACAAATAATAATAATAAATCGATAATAATGACTAAGCAATCAAATAAATCCTACTAATCCTAATTTACACCATTTGAAATGGAACAATCCATCACTACACATTTCAGCACATCATTACAACACATCACTAGTATTTAACAATATTTACATAATACTTCAAAGAAATGTAATAATACTTAACAAAAATGTTGGTTGATTGATGTAGTATTAAATTTTCTTCATCAATTCGTAAGTACCATTTAAGTCTTAACAACGTACAATTATCAATTTTATGTTTAGACTAGTGCGTTATTTAAAAGAAGTCACTAAAAGCCTGTTTTTTTAGTGTTAGGCCAAGTCTCGAAAAATCGCCAAAATTTAGCTTAACGAGTATACGACTGAATATCAAGAACTGAAAGTAAAACTTATTTATGTATTATATTTATTATTATTAATATTTACAGTCGATAATTTTAGATTTGATGATTTTATGAAAACACATCGAACTGTGTCTATTGAATTTGCAAGAAATATTCAAAATGTCAAAGCAAGGAAATATTTATATAATTTTATTTTAATTTTAGGTAAGTCACATTCTTTGTTAAATAAAGAGTTATCTATCTACAATATTCTATATAAAACAAACGCAACTAAAGTTGTCCGGGGTGGTGAATCAAAAGTTCAGATAACCAAAGTTCATTTAAAATGAAAAATAAAATTCCTAACGATCACAATGATTTTATTTAAAAAAAAAAATTATTTTGAAGTTCACAGATTAAAAATATACTCCTTAAAAAAGGTATGTACGTTTCTTCATTCATCAAAATTTAACAAGTCCCGAAGAGAAAGAGAAACAAAGCATCAGGAATCATTGTGCCATGTCCATAAGAATGAGACAAGCTTGGTAAATAAAAATTCGAAACACTTAAAAGTTTTTTGTGCGGAAGACAATATTTTGTGGTCTCCCCTAAGTATTCCCCCACCCCACCATCAACCTTCTTACCTGCTTGCTCCTTTCTCAGAAGAACAATAATAAAAAACCTTGCGGTCCCCCAATCTTCGTTTCACACTCTACCTGACTTTTATTTCTAGATTTCCTTTTATTGGCACTCTTACTTTCTGATCCCAGATAACTCATCAACCCACTTATCACCCAACTTGAAACTTTAGTATCAAGTCTTTTGCCACAACTAAAAAAAAACAAAACACGAAAATCCCCCACTATTCTCCTATGAATGCTAATGATGTTTGGAATCACAAAAAAGGAACCAAGAGCCCTATTACAAGAAAAATCATAGAAAGACGACTAACCAGTAAACTATTGAACAGCACACCGCTATACCAAATCTGCCGAACATACAACCTAGATGGAACTGCACTGCTGTATTTATTCACCAATCCCTTCCCCATCATTTACGTCCGTTACGATAGCTTCCTACTATTCACAACCGTGATAATTCCAACTTCACTATTCCTGACAATACTTGTTGCAACTTGTTCCGCACCTAAAATACTTATCTGAATCCCAATCAGTTTTCTTTCTCAGTTCATTAAGGCATCACTTCCAATTAGGTGCAGACTTAAGCGTAAAAAAACAGTGAGGTTCGAGAAGCACTTATCCCTTTGTACGATCACTACTTTCTGCACTTAATTCTCTTCGCTGCAACATATATTCTCCCACACACTGGCCACCAAACCTAACCGTAATCTTAACCTCCTCGACTTATTCCTCCAAAAAGGTTTAATAGTACTGTTCAGTTTCTCGCCTCTACGACCTTTCCTCTAATCTTAGCCCACATCTCCTATTTCTATATCATCCCACCCCCATAAGGGAACCACTAAACTGGAACTATCTGTCTATCTATCTAACGGCGCTATGGCCCTTGCAGGAAGTTCTTAGTTCCTCCGTGATCCTCCTCCACTCCGACCTGTCTTCGGCTGCCCTTCTCCATCTGCCGACACCCAGCGTCCGAAGGTCCTCCTCCACATCCTGCAGCCAACGAAGTCTAGGTCTCCCTCTGCTCCTCCTTCCACCAGGGTATCCCTCCATCATCTTGCTACTTCTTTCTATTCTTTGTACGTGTCCCAGCTATCTTATCCTGGCACTATTAATCGTGGAAACGATATCTGGTGTACCATATAGATTTCTTAGTTCCCCGTTTGTCTTGATCCGCCTGCGATCTCCTTCTTTTGTAGGGCCAAAGATCTTTCTGAGGATTTTTCTTTCCCACATGTTTAAAAGCCTTTCATCGTTGCGTGTCAGTGTCCAAGACACACTTCCATACATGACCACCGGTTGAAGTACAGTCCGATAGACTCTTATTTTGAGATCTCTGAATATCTTTCGGTTTCGAAATATTTTCATTAGATACCAGTAGCATCGATTGCCAGCGGTTATCCTTGCCTTAATTTCTACTCTAATCTTATTATCTTCAGTGATAACCGTGCCGAAATACTTAAACTGCTGTACTCTTTCGAAACGATATCCAGCCCTCTCGATATGCCTATTCCCTTCTTCTTCCTCATATATTTCGTTTTTTCCATATTAATTTCCAGTCCTGTTCTCCTAGCTGCTACTTAGCATTCCTTGACTGCTCCAAGTAATGCACTGACTGTTCTTCCTGTGATCACAATGTCATCTGCAAACGCTAGATGCTGTGTCAGTCTGTGGTAGATACATCCTCCAGGCCTTGTCCCGATCGACCTCATGACCATTTCTAATACCATGTTTAACAAAACTGGGGAAAGAGGATCTTCCTGTTTAATATCTCTATTAATATCAAATTCCTTTGACTGTTCTCCTTGGATTTTGACAACTCCCTTGCTGTCCTTCAGGGTCATCTTGATAAGCCTGATAAGCTTCAAAGGAAATCCTAGATATTTTAACTTTTCATACATCTCACAATGTAAACAAAATGAAACAAATGGTGCTGTTCGACGTTCCATTCCTAGAATTTTTCTAGCATCATCCTCATACTAAAAATGTGGTCCATTTTAGATCGGAATCCGCACTGGTAATCGCCCAAAACCTGTTCTACTCTCTCAACAACACGCTTCATTAGCAAAGTTGACAGCACCTTATAGACTAAGCATAGTAATGCGATTCCTCTATAATTGCTACAATCCAATTTGTCTCCTTTTTTATGGATTGGCAACATATCAGCCACTTTACACTCACTAGGTATTTTCTCTTTCGTCTATATCAGGAGCACCAATTCATATATTTCTCTATGGAGTGCCTCACCTCCATATTTGATTGCTTCTCCTGGGATCCCATCGATTCCTGCCTGGCGCAGTCCGTTCAGGCTCGGATCAGAATAAGCATGGGGTATCTCCTGCATCATACCTTAGAATCACTTTATCCAGCATCACTCATCCTTATTATCCTCCTCAGAGATTGAAGTGGCGATGATCAAGAGACCTCTTGTAAATATGCCATTGATGTTCTGGCAATGGCCAGATTTTTCCTCATTTCCAGGGCATCTGGGGCTCCAGTGCTCTTATTCAGTCTCCACTGGTTTCGAAACGGACGTGGTTGGGAAAGAAGAGCTTAATCACTAAATGAATCATCAATTTTAATCAGTTTAATCACCTGTAGTCCAGCCTTGCTCTCCACACATGGAGGGTGGAGATGTGCTCAGAGATCCCAAAGGAAGTGTGTAACTTGCGTATAAAGCTTGAAAATGTTGATAGGTCCCCAATACCTACTGCCTGTGGCAGATTGTACTTATGACTATCCAATGAAAAGATATAATAACTTGAAAAAAAAATTCTGTTTTACCGTATTTTAATACGAATTATCCTTGAAGCAATATCTGTGAGCTTGAAAGCGGGAAAATGTCTTCAATTAACCTCTGATTTGTGTTATTATCGAGTATTAGAGAGACTCTCGTATTGAATTTCAGCCATCAAACATCCGTCAATATTACCTCTCATTTAACTATAACTTATTTAATCTGTAAAATTGATTTTTTTTTTACTTTAATTATAATAATAATAGAAAAAAACATCTCAACAACTTGCGGGAATTGTGTATAGGTGAGTGTTCAGTTCTTGAATTTATTATGTTTTATACACAAACTGAGCGGAGTGGCTCAGTGGTAGAGCACTGTGTTGCCGTGCCGGAAATTCTGGTTCAAATCCCGCTGCAAGGCAGTTCTTTTATTTAGTCTGTTTGCAGCCTGAGATGAATCATATAGCCCATCTTCTTTAAAAGTTCAACCTTTGTCATCACTTCAAACATATTAACCGGGAGCATGCTCTGAAATTTTGCGTTGTTTAATCTCGTTAGTTCTCTAGTAGCCTCGACGTTTTTGGGACCGAATATTCTATGGAATACCCTTGTTCCAATAGCTTACGGCGTTTTTCAACTTCCAACATTAACGCTGCCAGTCCCAAACTTGAATAAAGGAGGAGGGTTGAGGTGATAAACTGATCCAGTAAAAAGATGGTCAATGGAAGCTAATGTTTTGTGCATCGTAAGTACACGATGGATCAGAGTGAAGATACTGTGAGAGTTATCCAGCTCAATAGACTGCGAAGGCTGGAGCACGTGGAGAGGATGGATCCAACAAGAATTCCAAGAAGGATGTTCAATGGAAAACTGAATGATGGAATAAGATGGAGAGGGAGGACCCGTCTCAGGTGGCTCGACGATATGGAAGGTGACCTGAAGACGATGGGTATTAACCGCTGGAGGCGCTTTGTGGTAGACAGAGGAAAATGCATACATAGGCCATGGTTCTTCAAGGACTATACAACCCGGCTGTAAGTAAGTTTACATATGTATATATAAATAAATTAAAATAGTTCAACAAATCAAAATGTACTGATATAACATGCTAGTTAAATTTAAGACACCAGTTTTTTTTAAGACTGCAAATAAAGGAGATAATTAAAATGTAGTATGGTAAAATAAAATAACAGATAATTTAACAATTGAAGAGGAATGTAGAAACTAAATGCCAATTTTTAGCGGTTGCAATCATTAATTTTTGCAGGAATAGTTAAGCGATATAACATACTGGAGTTTGAGGGGGGGATTGGGGGGGGGAATCCACCTTGTTACTGGCATCCATAACGAGAAGGTGCCTCGTTAAAACGCTCAATCTATTTTTAAAATCCCATATAAACGGATGTTATCAAATCAGTTGCAATTCCTATGAATCATTATTTGTTTTTTATTTATATTCATCGGTATTGTGCTGATATGTGGAAATGGGACTAATTGGTACTAGATAGCTTCCATATTGTATTTAATATAACGGGAATTATATATATATATATATATATATATATATATATATATATATATATATACACATGTATACATACATACGACGTTTTTTGGTTCAAATTCGACCCGCATTATTTCCTTCTAAATTCTAACAAAAATCATCACGCGTTTTAGTATTAATTAAAAGGAGTGTAATTATGGGAAATGTGTGTATTTTGGTTATCATTTATTAAAAAATGAATGTTTCTACGAACATTTCGAAGTGTAAATGATGATAAAAAAACTAACCGGTCTGTGTAAGTAGATTCTTCATTCGATATACAGTCAATAATAGTTACTGTACTCTAATACGGTCAGTAATAAAATTATTTTTATTTTCGATAATATTATCGATATTAGATTATTAGATTATAAAAATGAAACGAATAAAAAGTTAAAACTTGCTGTGCCTTGTATAAAGCGACAACCTGTGACTTATATAAAAGCGTATCTGATACCATAGGTTTTACTCCTGCAATCTATATTAGGATTCTGTAGTTGTATTTGGTGGTGATTTGTTTTCGTACTGGATTTTGAGTTTGGGTTCAGTACTTGGAACTACGGTTGTTTAGGGAATTGATTTGTCCAATATCTCGCTCGAACTATAAATAGCAACAACTTCTATGGTTCATATACATTCGTAAATATGGCATGTATCGATTAGTTAATTAACTTTGACCATTAAACTCCGACCATTTCAGCTTCTAGAATATCCAAAAGCAAAAAACCCTACACTATTAAGATAAAAAATTATTACTCCAAGCGAAAAATAAGTTAACCGTAAGGATAATTCCTTGATTTTGAAAGCTTTGAGTCTCTGAAGTAGTGGAAAACAGCAAGTCCGATGTCTCGCTAAGCTGCAAGGTTTTCCCAATTAAGAGTACTCTCTTTATAAAGGCTTGATGTGCCCCGCGGAGTCAGCAGATCCTACCGTTTCTATCCAAGGCAGTAAAAATAATAAATAATGTATCTGTTATAGAAATTTTTAATCCGGGATCTGATCAGAACTCAGCGCACTCACTACACAACGAGCTATCTAACTCCCAGTGAATTTAATGAAAATTGCATGCATCGATTTATTGTATATCTTAGTCCATATCTGCTTCTGGAATATCACGAAAACAAAGAAAACCCTACAATTTTAATTCAATAGAATAGCATTAGAAAAGGAAAACAAGTTAATCATAAGTGTGATTCCTAAATTTTGAATGCTTTGAGTCTCTGAAGTAGTGGCAAGAAGTCTCCAGGTTTTTCCCCAATAAAGGGTACCCACATTATAGAGAGTAGGTGAGCCCGAGCGTTCGTTAGAATCTGCAGGTTCCAAAGGTGTTAAAGTATAAAATAATTTATCTCTCTGATTCGAACCCGGGATCTTCAGAAGAGCATTAGAGCGCTCTACTCCTCTTCTCTTGAAGTTAATATGTTTGGTTGTATCGTTGTACCTTTATACGTTTAGCTTTAACCGTTGCAGCTTCTAAAATCTTCCAAGGCTAAGAACTTGGCAAAGTATTTCTATACAGAATTCTAGTTTTCCGATTTGAATAAAAAATATAGCGCAGATCATAGAGTAGCTATCATACGGACATTTTCTAAGACTTTTCCTCCAAATTCGGGTAGAACTCGTTTTTAAAACGCGAGAAGGTAGACACAAAGGTGACCCAGATGATTAGAAGTGTACCCCACCCCATCCCCAACCCCCTATCGTATGGCGCTAAGAGAAAGAACTTAACTACACCTGACCTCCTCGCTTCTTCAAAACCCTTTCCCGGTCATGTTTTAGTCTGCGCTATTTGTCATGTACATGTACAGGTTAACATACAATAACCTTAAATGTTATGTACATTTATCAATATGTAAACCAAGAGAATACACGTTTACTCGGATAACATATCAAGCTTTGTCATTTCATATTAATGGTATTAACTTATAATGAAACCTTTTTAAGCCTGAATCACTTTCTTATAATACTTTGAATTTTTTTTTTTGTCATCTGATAATTTACGATTAGTAATAGAAAATTATGTTGGAACATCATTTCATACTAATTATTCCATTTAGCGATTTATTATCGATTTCAAAAATGATTACATCCTTTCCCTTTAGATACGATTTTTTATATAAATAAATTTAGGATCCCAAAATAATACCTTGAATCACCGAAATAATAATTTATAAATAATCGCTCGTCGTTTAGCTGATTCAACAGTGAACAGGACTTATAGTATATATATATATATATATAGCAATTTTTATTCCAATTTAGTTTTCTTTTTTTTTTTTCAACGATTGACTTAAATTTGTTTATATTTTTGTTCTTGAGTTCTTTCTGGCTGTTTGGAATATTTCACTGACTTAAAATAAATTCAGTGCATGTCCCAACAGCTGGAATTCACAATTTTAAAGTCCCGGGGTTTAAACCAATTTACAGATAGGTTTGGTTTTTATTTACGTTTAAAGTTTGCACTTGTAAATTTAGTTTTACCTAAACATTCTGTATAGTGAATATCGGAAAACGACGATTTAACAAACCAATAACTGTTTCAAGCATGTATATATTTTTTCTAAGCGCTTCAGAGGATTATCTGGGATTTTCAACAAAATAAGAGTTACGAGCTGATGGATAGATATATTGAGTCTATTGCAGAAGAATAGATGGTGGGTTTTAAGACAATAATGGATTCTGTTTTTGTTTTGTTTTTAAAATAATGAAGAACAAGAACTGTTTTTAATACCTAACATTGTTATACGCATAAATATAACTGATGGATATTAATCAATTATTAAGTAATTCTATTACTGAACCTACTAAAACTACTAACCTAAGTAACTTCACTACAGTAAGATTAACGAGCTCGAAACGTAAAACGGTGGATTTGGTTTTAGATACATTACCCATTAGATCTTGGCCAAATCACCACTAACACTGTAACACAATATATGAAATGCATTGGGTTTAGTTATGCTGGGAGGTGGATTGGCACACTCAACCACTTGGTAATTCCCCGAAGGGTACCCATTTTGTGGGTTAAGACATCTAGGGTCCGTAGATCCCAAAGGGCACATCCGTGATTATTAACAGTTTAAACAATTTACATGCCACAGCTGAATTCGTACCCTTGACCTCCAGCACAGCAACTCAACGCCTTAAAATATAAGCTCGCCAAAGCGAATGGATTAAATTAGAAATTAGACATTAATAAGTCAGTTCAGATGACAACGCGATGGTTATAAAATCGCTCTATAAAATAAAAGTTTTTAGCGATGTAATATTTTATTGGTGTTACCAGGCAACAGATTGATGAATTACTTTTTATGTTAATTTTTTTCGTATAAATATATAAATATTTAAACATAACTCAAATCACAAAACCGCTTTTTCTGACTTGACTAATCCCTTACACAAAATGTAGCATTGTTTTTGAATTTTAAATAAATTAAAGCAATGTAGATGTAGACTGTTTTATTTTTTAAATTGATGTTTAAGAAATAAAACAATTTACATCTAATTCCAATATTTCTATTTTAGTAGTGATGCAGTGCAATAGCGGAGCGGAGTAGCTCAGTGGTAGAGCTAAGTTGCCATGCGAAGGTCTTGGATTCAAATCCCGCTCGCTGGCAGACTTTTATTTAATCTGTAAGCGGCCGGAGATTGAGCCTATGAGATCTAGGGGAGCCTCTACAAAGTGGATACCTAAACTAAGAGGGAAAAAATCTGCCGGGTGAGCGTGATTTTGGAAAAATCACATTCCCTTACAACTGTTGTCCAAGAAACATCTCTACCATGTTCTGAACCCCAGGCCCTTCACGGGTTCTAGTGGAACAGTTTTTTTATAATTCAATACAGGGGATGCATTGCAATAGGATTAATACATGTTTCTTCTAACTACAATTTGTTTTTATCTGTTAAACAAACCTAAAATAAAAACATAGCATTATTTAATTATATCAAAATACTGAATATCTGAAACCAATACTAAGTGGCTACTCGTAATCTATTGTAAAATAATATGCTCACTAAGGAGGGTTGAGAGGGTATGAAATAAGTACTAAACTGAACTTCAATTTCTAGAATAATATTAAATGAAAAGTATAATTTGTATGTACCGACCTAGTTTAAAAAAATAAATAAGACATCGATATATTTCGTTACATGTAATGTACATAAAATGGTATAATAAATAGATGATTGATGTTTATTTATATATAAGCAAAGAGCAATATACAGCACCTCATTGATTGATAATTAAGGGAGACTTAATTTCTTTTGATAGGACTTGGATAAGTTAGAAGTTCAATAATCCAACGAGGAGAGACAAACTTTCGAACTTCATCAACGAAATGGATGCATTAGTCGCAGGCCGTGGCAATGTCGTCAGAAGCATTGTTTTAATAGCTTCCTAATAAATACACTTTAAGGCCGTCCCCGGAAAATAGATGCCGTGGACTATCAAAGATTTAGTTTCAGTCTCCCTCATTATATTTATTATTTATTCACTTATTTTTCTATAAGCCTATTTCTTTTTATTGTATATTTGTCTATTTTTTTATTTTATTTTTGTATTACATTTTTTTGATTCTCTACCAAAATAGCTGTTAGCTGTTTTCTTTCAAGATATTACGTAAATATTGTTTTATTCTAATAAAGTAGTCCTTTGGCCAGATATATATTTATTTAATTTTGTTTATTTCTGTTACTCTTAAGGGATCTGGTCCCAGAATAAAATTAATTTTCTATCCTATTCTATTCTATTGTATAATCTCTTTTAATGTTAACCGATATTTTTAGTTTAGTTATTTAAAACAAGGGAACAGGATAGTGCAGGCACTCTCCTCTGATCGGAAGTTCAACTAATAATTCTTTTAGAAGAACGACCCTGTGAGATGTGGACTAGGAGGAGAGGACAATGCGTATAAAGATATGGACGAAGACCGAGCTGAAAGAACTATTTGTGGAAGCAGACATATTAAGATTGGACTAGCTCGGTCATGTGCAAAGGATGCCTACAAGACTAAGGAGACAAATGTATACAAATGTGTGGAGGTGCAAGAAGAAGAGGTAGCACTCGCAGGCGGTGGCTGGATGGCGTGTATGAGGACCTCCAACTTATCAATTTTTTTTTTAATAGAATAATTTATTGATATTTACAAGGACATGAAAAAAAAAACCACTTGTGGAGAAACTTTTCATTTATAGCACTCTAATAAAGTTCAATAGTAGAAGGTCTCGAGACCATTTTCTTTTCAGACGCCTCGGAGGGTTATCAGTAATATTATGGGAAGCAAGTTGAGAGACTAGCGGATTCAAGTGTGTATGGAGCTTTTCATGGAAGGATAGGTATCTAGTTTGGGCCAAATTAGCAACATAAGGGATATTAAGATCATGGTGGATGAGTTTGTTTGTGACATTCTAAGGAGCATTGAGGATTTTACGAAGGATTTTGGATTGTAAGGATTGGATACGAGATGAATTGGATGGTTTAGTAGAGCCCCAAAGCTCAACTCCGAATGTCCAAATAGGTCTGATAACTGTTATGTAAATGAGTCTTTTGTAATTAATTGGGAGCTTTGAACGATTGTCCAGTAAATGTTGATGTAGGCGAAAACGCCGAGCAGTTTCTTGTCTTTTCAGTCTTGTTTGAGGACCTTATTAATGTTAGACGACGGAATACCAAAGCCAAATATAAAGTAGAAAGTATAAAAGTAGGGGAGATGGCTTTAGTTCTGAACAGACCGTAACGTCATGCAATACAGTAGAATAACTGAATGACGGACTGGACTAAAAAATGAAGATAGGTAACCAGAAATTTGTCGTTCCCCTTTATGATTGACAATCGGATATTTAATTTTAAAATGGTTTTGGATATGCTCGAGATTTCCAGTGAAAGTAAATTGCTAGGTATCTTACAATAGGTAAAAAGAAATATATTTTAGAATTTAGAAAATGAGAGAAACGACATTTAACGAATCAGACACCACCAAAGGGTCACGTAGGCAGGAAACTTAGGATGGTGGTATATATATATATATATATATATATATATATATATATATATATATATATATATATATATATATATACCACCATCCTATCCTATATATATATATATATATAACTGCAAAAAGGGACATTGCTTCAAGGGAATCCGAGAAAAAAGGTTGGTCACACAGCTACTGTGCTGAAGACGCCAGGTCCAGAATATGCCTGGTTACCCGATCAAGAAAAATTAAAGTATCTACATATAGATGAGTTTAGTCATTAGTGCTCATGTCTTAAGGTATATAACAAATGATATTCAAAACAAGTAATAGTAATAATTAAGACTATAATTACTATGATAGTAATAGTAATAAAATAAGATGTCTCGTAATGATCATGTAGGTTCCAATTAAATAAATAGATTATAATTTTTTATAAATGTTATTTTGGAAGTTATAAATGTTATTTTTGGAATGGAAATCAAGAAGTAGCATTTAAATACAAGTAACTCTATTTATTGGTTACAATAACTTACTATACTTAATTGCATAGGGAACTTTCTAGACCCATTAAAATAACTGTGTTTCACTTTCTTAGTTGTGTTATTTGCATTATTGACCCTTACTTCTGTAATCCCACAATAATAACTTTTAAAAAGTAAAATCCTTCAAAGTTTTATTTTTTTTAAATTGTTACTTACAATTTTCTTTAATTTCTTCTTAGCAATGGGGGGTTACATCCGCAATAACCCTCCCCTCGTTACGCTTATGAATAAAGATAGTAATTGTAATAATCCTGTGGAAGGTAAAATCTTCTAAAAAAAGAACCAATCTCGCTAAAAATGCTCATAATATAGTTGATTCATCAAAACAATTTTCGTTACGACATATATTTCTATTTGTAATCCTGAAGAATCCCTACATTCTTAGTCAGAAAATTCTCGAGGAGGCCAAATTTATTTTTGTATTTATTCTTCCTTGCCTTAAAGCAACACGGGTTTAGATAGCTTTAATGAAATACTCAAGATGGGTACATGACTGAAGCAGGAAGTAAAATTTATAGAAAATATCATCAATTTATTTTCGTTTTATTAGTCACTTTAAGTATCTAAATTCTTCATATGCAGTAAACGATACACACAACGAGTTTAGTCTATATTCACGCCTAGGCATTTAATTTTTCTCAAAAAACGTTGGAGTAAGAGAAAATGAATTGTCCGGGAGAAAATTCATATTGAATAACATCGTCGGGGAAGTTATAGATTGAACTAAATGGAATTCGAAAGCAAGGGTGATTCCAAATTCAGAGCATTTCTATGATAAAAATCACGTAGCCGCAGACACACGCGTGAGGGGCGGGAAACAGGTGGAAAATTGTGACTACTAAGTAGGGGTGGGGGGTGGTGAGGAGGAAAAACTAAGTAGGGGTGGGGGGTGAGGAGGAAAAACTAAGAAGGGGAGGTTTTCCATCGAATCGTCCAATCAAAACGTTTTCAGCTCCGTTCTGACATTTTATTCAAATGATGTGGACACTCTTCACTGAATTCATGAAATTCAACTAATGCCCTCAGGTGTTATCCTCCGAGCCAAGTACTAAACCAAACAGGAATCTCCCTCCCACGTATATTTTTCTTCTAACTGACTTGATATAATAGCGTTATTCAATATATATTCCTTATAAATAATTAATGAATTTCAAAACATAATTTAGCTAACAGTATGTTTCTTTGAAAACCACAATAATTTTATTGATTTATTTTCATATAGTTAGGTCCATGTCTTAGGCAACACAAAAAAAAATATGTACCACTAAAAATCATGATGAGTCTTGCATCCAGTGCTACGGTTTTTTGTCTGAGAACACTAACCAGTTCTTCTTCTTTATTTAAGGAAGAAATAGTTGGGGGTGCAGTCAATGAAAACATCAAAATAAGCAAAACTTATTTATTATGTGCCGACGTTTCGGCCTACAATGTAGGCCATCTTCAGGGCTAAGAGAAAAAAACAGAAATATATAAAAACGTAGCAGTAACAAGAATATATAAAGTGGTACAGGAGTGGAAATAAAAATAGTGACTAGATATGATGAAATAGTGAATAGATATAAGATAAATAAGAAAGCATATAAGACAGGTTACAGAATAATAAACTTAAAATAGTGATAGATAAAAATAAAATTGTAGATGATGAACAGAAATTCTAATAGTGACAGATAAAATAATACAAGAATAAGAATATAAAATAGAAAAAATACATGTCAAGAAGGGATAAAATGTAAACAATAATATAAAGGGAAAGAAAAATGAGGAGGTAAACGTTCTTCTTCTTCTTCGATCCTTGTTTAGATGACTATGTCAGTCAACAAAGACAAAAACTCGGTTGTTCTCCTGAGATCCTCCAAGCTTCCGTACAGCTTCCTCTCCAATGACACTGGCTCTGGCTAAATTTGTTTGCGGACATTTTCGTGGTGTCGGAAGGACTGGAGGATATGGACACCTGTTTGCTCCTCTTCACCGCAATCGCATAGGGAGCTCATTCCTATCTTGAACTTTCAGAACATATGTGATTTGAGCCAGTTGTGCCCAGTCCTAAGTCTAATTATCACTTGTTCTCTTCTGCTTAATTTGTAGTAGTCATCGTGGGAGCCCTGTTTGGGATGTGTTTCTAACCATCGCCCCACCATGATGCCCTTATTAAGTGCCTTGACATCGTCGAATTGGAGTAATGGAGCAAACTGGGGCATCAGACATCCTGCTTTCGCCAGCGTGTCCGCTCTTTCATTTCCAGCGATTCCACAGTGTTCCACAGGAGGACTGTTGCTCTAGCAAGGTTTGTTATCGAATTTATCGCGGAGACAAGGTTTTTCAGGCTTGCAAGAGCTTTTGATCTGTCGAGTATTGCTTGGAGAACAGAGCGTGCATCAGTGAAAATGACCACCTTTTGGAAATCATAGAAAGCCTCGAGATCAAATCTTGAGCTCAATGCTTACTTTTGGAAAGAGTGAAGACCGTATATTTGGTTTTGTGAGAGTTTATTTTCATTCCCCAATCTTTAGCCCAGCTGCTGATGGCATCGAGGGCATCCTGGAGCAAGCTTGTATTTCGCAATGGCCAATGAGTTTGATCGAAACCATAGAGCGACATTATCTGCGTAAATTGGGGTTTTAACTCCTTTTGGTACATTGCATATCACATCATTGATGTAAATATTAAACAGTGTTGGTGAAAGGACAATGCCCTGCGGTACTCCATTTTTTTGCTATTTTTGTTTGCCCTTTTGTCCGATTACCTGCACTCTTGCCTGTCTATTGGTGAGGTAGCTCTTTATCCATCTCAAGCTTTTCCCTTTTATTTCGCAGTTGTTGGCTTTTAGAAGCAGTGCACTTTTCCAGACTTTGTCTTGCTTTTTCAAGTCGATCCAGACCGCCACTGAGTGTTCCCCCTCTGGAAGCCATCCTCTATCTCCTACGTGATGGTTGCCATCTGGTCTTTTGTTTTTACGAAAACCTGCCTGCTGAGGAATAATGACTTTTTCTGTCTCTAGCATCCAAGTTAGGAAGTTTTTTATGATCCTTTTCATGACCTTTCCCATTTAGCTTAGGAGATTTATAGGTCTATAGCTTTCAGGCTGAGCTTTATTCTTACCTGATTTCAGAATGGGAATAAGGGTGGATACTTTCCAACAGTTTGGGAATATTCCTGACTTCCAGCTTTTATTTAATAGTTTTAGGAGTCTCTTCTTGGCCTTGTTGCCAATGTTTATTAGGAGTCATTTGTAATCCCATCAGGACCAGGGGAGCTCTTTGCTTTTAGTCTAATTGATGGTTCTCATTTTTAGGTTGGACAATTGATTGACTTAGCTACTTTCTTTTATAATACAAATGATAATAAACACTAATGAATCGATAATACTGATAAAATTGATGAAATAAAATGGCTTCTGATCTTATTTCACATCGTCTGTAGATATATACGGTAGAGCTGTTTCATGGTTACATAATATTACTACATTCTGAATTGAACCCCGGGCATACAGCTCAGCAACACTACCCCCTTCCCTATTATTATTATAAAATCTTTAGTTATAAAACCTCAACCGTTACGATATTAAATTCATTTATCAAATTTGTTGTTACTGAAATTACATCTTTTTATTATTATTTTGTTTTCATGCCGATTCGTATTGTTTTATTGTTAAGTGTAATCTGAATAAAATGTATCTTATTCTCATTAAAATTTTTAACGAATAACATCGCCGTTATTCTGCGAATTTATAATGGTTTATTTACTCTCAACGGCGGTTAAATTAAGGAAAAATCGTTCATATGGGGACTGATATTAATGAGAATGATAGGCATACGATCATATTGGAGGGACGAGCTGGATTTTGGAAATGTAAGGTCAGTAGAGAAAATTCTTATAGCACTTGAATTGTTCACATACATATGTAGCGAATTATTTTCAGTAATGCAATGTTTTATTTATATTAAAATGATTTATTAATTGTGTTGATCACTATATTCATTTTTTTCCTTAATAAAAATTTTAAATTTTATAAATGTCTAGTTCAATCCTTTAAGAGGCTGTTTATCTTATTTTTTTTATTTTGGGATGTCTCAAGTATTTATTGAAGAATAAGACTCAAACTTATTATTTTAGTGTCCATAAATTTTCAAGATTGGATTCTTTTCCAGTGGTAGTTTATTTGCTTACCATTATACTAACCAGTCTGACTTAATACCTTAAGTAGTTTATTATGGGATCATCAATAATGTAATACTGAATATATATGGAGGGCTAGGACGAAGTACACAGCTAAACCATTAAAACAAATATAATTACTTATCTTGAATATAATTAATATATTGCTATGTATCGTACTAGGCATTATTATAAAAATAAGTATAGATTTCCATAAAGAGCAAATGACCGTTTGTAAGAAATAAGTCACTCAGGTAGAATGGTTAGACCCCAGGGTCAAGGGGGTCAAGAGATACCAAAGAGGGGGGTCCAAGGCTCCACCTTTGTAAAGGCACTCTCTGAAAAGATCCGGAAGTTCCTCTTCCTTCCTGATGGTTTGAAGAAGGAAGATCGGCGGTGGTAGCCGAAGATGGAGAAACTGGCGTGGAACGGAAATACGGCCAGACCGGGGCAAGACAGACCTCACCATGAAGAACTCTAGATGTACCCCTGTTTTAAAAGATAAGTTGTAATTTAAGTTCTGTATGTATTTGATGGCAATCCTCTATGTATATCTGAATCAATAATCGTTATTTAGAATTGTATTAATAAAGTATATTCATTATAATTCTTTTGGTGCTTACTTAACCCAGATGCACTATATACTTATGATCAATATATTTTTTAATTAAGTAGTAAATTAGTAAAAACACAAACAACCTCTGGAAAAGAATCCAATTAAGAATAAAGTTAGGACGGTTGAAGAAATAATGGTGTAACAAACTGAGTTAAGTTAAAATTGGTATATTAAATGTTAATAATTGTAAGGCTCTCATCTGTGTTCGAGACGCGCTGAATAAACAATTCAAAGGTCCAATTTTGGAATTTAGGCCGGATATGACTCAGGGCTTTTCACTTCTATCCCAACGTTAATAGAATATTAAATAAAATTAGATTTTAATTCAAGAATGTTTTGCTAATTTTGTCCACCAGTAGCAGCACCTCCCGGATCCAGGGGTAAAAATGTTTATGCTAGCTCGAATGAGCCGTTAAATACCCGATTGTTTTCCCTCATAAGTCAGAGTTGAAGACTGGTACTAGTGAGAAGTATCGAGACCTGATCAAGAAGCCAGATGGATCCGGAAGGTATGAATTTTCCTTATACTATAGTCAGACTAGATTCTGGGTGAAGCCAGATGGTAGTTCAGTTTTAGATAGAGCCACACAATTCTGACAATTAAACATTTTATTTTTATCATTCGTTCGTCGCGTTTCCACAAAACAGATGGGAGATCTTTTATTTAAATTGTGCATATATGATTATTGTTATGGGTGATGGATCATGTTTTAAATGGAAATTATTATTTTATTAGTGGTTTTGGGGATTATGATTTTGGATGGAAGATCTGGAATATGATTTTAGTTCGTATGTTATTATTTAGTATTATTATTGATGGTGAATCTGGTATATGATTTTAGTTCTTATGTCATTAGTCGGAATCCTTATTAATGGTGAATCTTATTATAATTTTGATATGGTGTCTATTATATCATTTTATTCTGTTTTATCAGCCACTAGCATTACAGGTAGAAGTTGGGTGTAATTATCTCAATATAGTAATTGATTTGAAGATGTTCTTGCGTTTTTCTTTCTCAAATTTTCCCCTAGGTACCCTTCACTATCCCACCTTTTCTACCCAACCTTTTTAGGTGTCCATAAGGTGCAAGAGAAGTGCCGCAGGAAACAACAATTTGAGTAATCATCTCAAATGATTACTCTGGCATCCCAAAATCAAGTAGAAAATTCAAAATATATTTAACACAATAAATATATTATATATTTAACATAGCAATATATACAATGAGAACTGATTCAGGATAATAGAGCATTGCATAAAAGACGTAATTAAATTAAATTGAAAATTATCTGGAAACCATTGGATTCTTCGTCAGATAAGTCTGTGGTAAAAGCCTCTCATACGTACGTTTTGTTGCTTCCTACCTAAGTAAAACTTTGGTACCTGTTTTTTGTAGTTGTCATTGCCCTTATTCTCTCTTATGACAGTTCATATTCTTATTTATCACTTAAAACCTAACATGGCTTGTGAAATACACAGCAGTGCTAATTGGTTCTATTTTACCTAGTGAGAATCACGATAGCTAGTGACCGAAAAGAGTTAACATCACATTTTGAGATATCTTAATTTTTAAAAGATTTCGTGGCTTTTAATTAAATATACCATCGGTATAAATAAATGAGTCCAGGAAGTGAGGTGGAGGGAGGCGGTAATGAAAAGTAGCCAGAAAGAAAGCAGCATGCTAGACTAAATGGAAAATGTAATCGGCAAATGAAATTCTAGGTAAATTTAATAATGAACCATTTTAGAGACTTATAAAGACGATAAAGTGCGGCAAAGTTATTTCTCGAGGGAAAAATAAATGGGGGCTGGCTGCTACGGTCCGAGACGCGTAATCTTTATAGAATCCTGCTTCGGAGATAAGGGTCGAGAAATGAGAATTGTGTAATTAGTTGCTCTAATAAAGGGCCATCTAAGTTGCCGTTGCCACTAAATTATGTTCACACTGCATCAGCCAACTTGTGACGGTTCCCTTCATAATCCTATAATTGCCCTTCCGTGCCCTCCATTGACCCGTCAAACTCCTTCATCAATTGGACAAAGGGCCATTACTTCTTGTTTCCCGAATCCTCCTTTCATCTCAAATCATGATCTTTTCTTATTTAAAAGGGCTCTGATGCGATAAATAACAAGGCGATTTTGAGAAAATATTACGAGAGGACAAGAATATAATATTGTACTCCCTGCGTGGGACAACTTAATTACAGGAAAACTTTTGTATTGTTGTTATGCTAGTGATTATTTTATTAATCAAATTTTCATTGAATTATAATCATTGATAAATTGTTATATATGTATTACAAGTAGATAGTATATATGCAATAGTATGTATTACATATTGATTCTGGAAAGTTACATAATCCGTTTGCCGAAATTATTTTTGCAGGATTACCACTTTATTTAATAGATTTTACAGTAGGCACAAAATATGCTCCGATGGTCTTGATCAAATTCTTATTATCAATGTAAAATTATACTTTTTTTATTTGTATTTGTTTCATTCGTATTGAGAGATATGGGCTGTGTATCAACAATCAATATCATTTTCCGTGCCTGCATCTTCTTCTACCAGCTTTGATGCTCTGCCAGTATCTCTTGAGCCTCTCACTTTGTGCCTTCTTCCGTTCTTCTGACAGCGGTCCCCTTCGTCTTTCGATTTCCTCTCTCTACTTAAAACTGATGTTGTTTTTCACGATTCGTCGAAATTCTTCCCTGTTGATGATTTAGTACTCTCGAATACCATTTATTTTTTATTTATTCCAGATCAAATCACATTCCTTGAATCATCCCAATATTTTGCCTTAGGTTTTATAAAATTCCATATTTTCTTTCTCAAGCGATCATCGGTTACAGTCTACTGTATCAGCTGGATATTAAAAAATGTAAGACCACTACAACCCATGAATGGTGTTCGGCTCCGTACATCAGTTGTACTGTTTCTATGGAAACTGTTGTGCAGTGAGGTGATTAGGCTGAGATTGCGCTCGACCGTCAGGTTTTGTATCCTATCTAGGAAAGGCACTTTATTGTGGCTCGGAGCCCAAGGAGGATCTGCGGATACCAAAAGGTCGATCTACGGGCAATACTCAGTGAAAAAATAATATAAACCAAGAAATAATGGTAAGAAGTGGCATTGTCAAATATACATCCAGGCTGGAAGTAGAGCAAGATGTGCAGTCAGAAATCTGCTCCAATCCCGGATACTATGGAGAACAACAAATATTTAAGATGGTCCTAAATGGAGCAGAGAGACATGGATTTTAACCCGAATGATAGAAAGGAAACTCAAGACAACTGAGTTTTTATGTTTTTATTACAGAGTTTGGCCACAGTTAAGGTTAGAAACAAAAGGAGCAAACAACAGTTAGAAACAAAATCTGCTCCAATCCCGGATACTATGGAGAACAACAAATATTTAAGATGGTCCTAAATGGAGCAGAGAGACATGGATTTTAACCCGAATGATAGAAAGGAAACTCAAGACAACTGAGTTTTTATGTTTTTATTACAGAGTTTGGCCACAGTTAAGGTTAGAAACAAAAGGAGGAAAATGTTTTGATTGTTTTAATCTTAGCTATTTAGATGAGTTAATGTTAAGTAACCACTGTAAAAGGTTATAGACGTCTATATGCGTCATACACGCAGTTGTAATACATAAAAAAATTCCTTGATACCATCTACTCAACCCTGCTGAACTCTTACACACAGAGCATTTCTCCAAACGATACCTCTAACAATGCTCTGGGGATTTATTCCACGACAACAAGAATAGAAAGACTGTTTAAATTACGAAGGGTTTAATTGAAATTTCTATATATAAATACTTTTTATTTTAACCCTTAATGAAACAATACAAAAAATAAATTTTGCGTAAATCATGTATTTTTAATTAAGTTTATCTATAATATGGGAGCAGCGTAGCTAATTGTGTGTGTCCTCAGAGAGCTGAGCTGCTATGCCGTTTTCAAATATTTTTATCTATTAACGGGTACGGATGGAATTTGTGAAGCTACAGACCCAACTAGGGCTTATAGACCCAGCCTCTAAAGTAGGTACTCTTAATATAAAAGAGAAACCTGGCGGTTGGTGTTGTGATCTCGGTCAACTCACCTTCATGTACAATCATTGGCTTATAAAAAATGCTGTATCTAACATGTACTGAACCCATGACGATTTATTTCTATAATTTCTTCCTTTTTTTTTTTTTTAACTTCACTACTATAAACAATATTTGTGGAATCAGTCATAACCATATGCATTTTTACTAATCAATATAAACTGATTAATAATTAGTGAAATAAGACAAAAAAAAAAAGATTGGCACAGACTTATCGTTTATGCTTAAACACATTTAAACCTTACTATTACGGGATTAAAAATCATAATCACTCCCCTGGGGCTCATCCGGCCACTATAAAGATGGAATCGGATCTAGGCCAAATCACCTCCCTACCGTTGGCTTAAAAATACTGTAGTCTTTACTACAGTCTTTCTACTCAACCCAACAACCTTCATGGGTTGTAGTGGTCAATGAACTACTGTTATTTACTGACTCAATCTTAACCAAAAGAATGAAAAAAAAAATGACGCAAAGCTTCGTGTCCAGCAGTCAAAATTTACAACGATGTAGTACCTTCCAAAAACTAAGTACGTTATCTCGGACTATACTTGGACAAAAGACTTACATGGAACGTACATACAAAATTAAAAAGACAAGAACTGACAAGACGCTAAAACCAACTATCACATCTTCTAGACTAACGAAATAAATGACTTATCTATAACAGTATACTAAAGCCTATTTGGACATGTGAAGCAGAACTTTGGGGTTCAGCCAAACAGGTCCACATTCACAATATACAAACAGCACAGTCCAAAATTCTTAGAAAAATTGTTAATGCACCATGGTATATTTCGAATCACACCATACACAACGACATGAACATTCACACTATAAAATCATATATTCATAACAAATACATAGCATTCCACTCATCGACACAAAATCACCCAAATCCACTCATTTTTCCGCTTTCCTACTCCCTGTTACCTGGACTTGATGGGAAAAGATTAAAAGGATATTGGCCAAGAGTCTTACTCAATTATTGACATTTCCATTTCAAAACTTGATGTTCCAGTAGAAAAGCAAAAAGAATAAAACTTGGATCAAAATTTCTGCAGGTGCAAATGAAAATTAAATAATAAATAAATTAAAAAAATAAATGTTAACCAAAAGTATTTCTAATAATTTATATATATTTATTAATTATTAGTTATATTAGAACAAAAAAAAGTCAAAAGATTGGCACAAATCTGTCGTTCGGGTACCACCCCTGACATTGGCGATACTTGAGTTGACTCATGGAGGGCTAACCCCCACCAGTCAACCACTCCAACATATTTACTCCCTTCAAAAAAAGATGTATTATACTATAATCATGTAGGTTCAAATTAAATAAATAGATTATAATTTTTTATAAATGTTATTTTGGAAGTTATAAATGTTATTTTTGGAAGGACAATCAAGAAGTAGCTTTTAATACACGTAACCCTATTTATTGGTTACAATAAATTACTACACTTAATTGCATAGGGAACTTTCTAGACCCATCCAGACTTTACTTCTAGATTTTAAGTATTGTCTAAACTGTTCTTCTCACATTTGCGATCTTATTGTTGCCTCTAGATGCCACTACTGCCGCTGTAATAATATAATTAATTGTAAATAAACGGTATTACTTTTTGGTTTGTCATTTTAGCGTACCTTTTATTCATTAAAATAACTGTGTTTGCAGTTTCTTTGATGTGTTTTTGGCATTATTGACCCTTACTTCTGTAATCTCACAATAATAACTTTAAAAAAAAAAAGTAAAATCTTCAAAGTTTTATTTTTTTTAACCTTTACGTAAGGAGGTGAAAAAACTTCCATCTTCTGGGAGGTTGGGTACTGAGTGCCCCAGCCATTATAATTAAACATACATACTCATTTTTTAATTTTAATTAAATTCAAGTAATTTATTCCAATTATTCAAACCTTCTTTTAGATATCTAGGTAGTTGCATCATTAAAAAAATAATCTTGAGAAAAGAATATGTATTTTTATAAAAACTTCGGTTAAATGGTTACAATTAATTATAAAGGTTAAAAACACTTATAGGAAAAAACTTCCTTATTATCAGTTTCTAAAAACTGAGTTCCTAAAAACTAAGTTCCTAAAAACTTAATTATTATCAGTTTTACAACAAATAATTGTAAAACTGATAATAATTAAAATTAAAGGGATGTATAACTAAAACAAATAATATGTTTTAAACTATTTAAAAAAATGAATAATAAAAAATGCTGCAGCAGTTTATGTTTTCCTACTTCTCGGCACAGTTTTTGCATAGCACTTGGGAACACTCCTTGCATGTTGGCTGGCCAGAGCTGCACACCTGCAGTTTTTTAATCATTTTTTCTAGGACACGTGATGCAGCTAGTTTAGGTTTTCTGGGCCTTTTTTGATCAATGTGTGTTTGGGAAGTTGTACTTCTTGTGGGCTCCTCCCTTTAAATATGGCTCGGTGCATGCTAGCGATCAGCGCCTAGGGTTTTCTGTTCTTCTCTTCAAATTATGAGAGATAAGGTTGTTCCCTAATTCCTTTTTGAAATTAAAAGCGTAGATGCGCGAAAAATCATGCATAGCCCGCCGGTACTAGGAGGGGAGAAAAGTTACGTTTGTAGGGAGGTGGGGTACTCAGTGCCCCAACCAGTGACTTTCTCATGGTTTTAATTGTTCAATAAATTTCATTATCTGATAAATTTATTCATTTATTGATATAAGAAAAAGTTAAAAAAAATTAAAATTTTAAGAAAAAAATTCAGGTTTTGAGAAACATTTCAAAGTCCGTTGGGGAACTGTATACCCCACGTCCTTAATTAAGGTTAAATTGTTACTTACAATTTTTTTAAATTTCTTCTAAGCAATGGGGGGGGTTAAATCCCGAATACCCTCCCCCGCTCGTTACGCCTGTAGGGCGTTAGGGGTCCCCTAAGCCTTAAGATTACAAGTTTAAAAAAAAAAGCTTTACATGGTAGAGACTGTACTGTGCTAGGGATGTTATTTGTCCGAGGTAACGTCTGCTGGTCCATCCAGATCCATCCCCGATTGCTAAAAGTTAAAATAATATTCCACACCCGGATTTAAACCAGGGATCTTCGCACTGCATTCAATTCATCATCAGATTTTTCACTCATTCCTAATTTTCGTTTCTTATGACAAATATTTTAAATATTACTCATTTTTTGCTACAAATAACTCGAAAAGTGTATCCGAATAAAAAAAACGGAGGCCGGAATGTATTATGTGTAATTCCTTGAACAAAAGACGGTGAGACCGATGCGCGTGTGCCAGGACAGTTTGTATTCACTGTGTTGCTGCCTTTCGTACCCTGAATTATCGGCAGCTCCTCTGCATCGCCAAATGAATATACATGAAGCCCACGTGGTCTTAGGTGAATCTCTCCACCCATAACCCTCGTCAGTCTCTGCCTATCGTAACTTTGAATTTATATACTGCTATTAATTACTTTATGACCCTATGTTTCAGTTTTGTAAAAGCTAAATAACATAACATAAGAGTTTACTTTTTGGAGAAAAAAAAAATCGTGAGACCATTAACGATAAAAATCTGTTGAGACATTATCCTACAACGTTCACTAAACTCACTCTTTCTAATAATTTTTAAAAATTTCACATTTAGTTTTTAAGAAAGTTCTATTATATTGCCACAAAAACATTAATACTATTTTAGACATACATAACAGCAGAGAAAATGATCTAAAATAGTCATTTAGATTGTGCGTTTTTTTATCATTTTCCTTTACCATCTATGAACTTATATTTTGTAACCTCCTGACTTACGCATGAAGTTTCAAATATTATAGTGGTATTATACGATTTCTTAGAGGAATCTATTTTGAAAAATCTGTCAGAAACTTTAAAATGGAATAATAACTGGCTGATACAGAAGCCCAAGTAATTGTACATTGATAACACCTTGTTTAATAAACTTAGTGAGAAAAAAACCTTCACCACTATAAAGTCTTGAGTTTAGTACATGGTAGTAACTGCACTGTGTTTTAGCCAATGGTTGTGCAGCAAAGTGATAAAGTGATTACCCACTTAATAGAGGTTGAGTGACCACCAAAAGGGTCCGTAGATCCCATAGGGTCCATCCATGGGTGTTAACAGATTAAATAATTTATCTACCACAGATGGGTTTGAATTCGCAACCTTCAGCATAATAACTCAGCACTCCACACCATGAGCTACTCCATTCCATTATATCGTAACTGTACTCTTAAACATTCCACAACATCCTACATTACATTGCTATTTTAAATAGGTTTCTTAAGTTTCTCACAAATTTTCAATTAAGAACTAGATTTACAACAAATGTACACATGTACAGGCAAAAACATGAAATTCATGACAAGCAAGGTTTACATTTAAATACTTGATTGCTGCATGTTTGTTGAAAACGCCCAGTCTAAAAATTGCACCATTGCAATATTTTCTTAAATATTTGTATCAAAAATAAAATAAAATATAAAACCATTACCTGCACTGTTTCTGAGACAGTGTTTACAAACCATGGTTGCACAGAGATATGATTTGGCCGAGAACTGGCTCAATCAACAGGTTTCTCTTAGTTAAAGGATCCCCAAGAAAACTATTGAAAATCGACGTAATTAAAAGGACCACTTTCCTAGGCATTTTTTAAAATAGCAATAAGCCACTTCATAGGGCCGGATGAATCGCAGGAGGTTCTACAGAATCCATAATGTCGACGGATAGCTATTAACAGAACAATAATTTATTCTCTAAAGCAGCTTTCGAATCCCTGGCCTACAGCTCAGCTAAAGCTCTATACACTATCTATACCGCTATTACATTATTGGCGCGGCAGACTCATAAAGAAGTCCTTGGCTTGCTCAACAGCTCTTCCCCAATCGTCCCGATCGCCTGCTCGAGTGATGGAGACCTTGCTCAGCCTCAGATCCTCACAGACGGCATCCTTCCATCTAGCTTTGGGCCTTCCTCGAAGTCTTACTCCATCCGGATTTCCTGTATACAGCTTTTTAGCTGTCCTTTCTTCCTCCATCCTATATACGTGGCCCAGCCACTTAATGCGTTGAATCCTGATGAAGCTCGATATCGTTAGATATCCATATAACTCACTCAGCTCCTTGTTCCTTCTGATCCTGAGTTGGTCGTTATCTCGCACTGGGCCGTAGGACTCTTCTTTCGAATCTATTCAGCTTTTCCACGCTGGATTTATTCAGTGTGAGGGTTTCACCAGCGTATGTCGCTACTGGCCTAATGATGGTTCTATATATCATCAGTTTGGACTTTAGGCTAAGGAGCTTACTTCTCAGGAGCTTTGAGATCCCAAAACATGCTTTATTAGCTGATACTATCCTGGCTCTAACTTCTTCCTCCTCATCCAAATTCTCATTTATTCGACTTCCTAAATACTGGAAACTTGACACGCGTTGGAAAGTGTATTTTCCAAAAGCGTAGCTATGAGGTGGTCGGTTTTGTTTTCTATTCTTTATTACTATGACCTTGGTTTTCTCCTCATTCACATGTAGCCCCATTTTTCCAGCTTCCACTTCCAGCCTCTCAAAAGCTTCTTTTAGGAGAATCAGCGATCTTCCTACTAATACAAGGTCATCAGCATATGCAAGAATACCCAGATTACGGTTAAAGATGGTTCCCTCCATCAGTAATCCTGCCCTTTTAATGACACTTTGCATTACAATATTGAAGAGTAGAGGTGCCAGCGAGTCTCCTTCCCTAAGTCCTGTACTAATCTTAAATTTTTCTGTGGTTGAGCCATTTACCCTTACGCTGCAAACTGTGTTTCCATCATACTCATTACCAAGCGCACCAGTTTGGATGGAATTTTCATTTCGCTCATAGCTCTGAAGAGTTCACACCTGGATATTGTATCATAAGCCGTCCTGAAATCTATGAACAGCATTCACATTGCATTGTTAAACTCTTTCATTTTTTCGCACATCTGCTTGAGAGAAAAAATCTGATCTATTGTAGATCTGTTAGGTCTAAAGCCTCCTTGGTATTCTCCAAGATTTCTCTCAACATAGGGCAGTAGGCGGTTATACAGAATTATCGAGAATATCTTATAGGCAGTATTCAGTGGGCTTATCCCTCTGTAATTTTTACATTCTATACCGCTATAATTAATATATATCTATATCCGTGAAGGTAAAAGTAAAAAATATCAAAGTGACGATTTATAAGGGAAAAAATTGGTTCGAGTGGAGGTAACAATAATTCAATTGCTTAAATAGTGATAAACTATTTATTGAAAACCTACGTTTTCACTCACATTGGAGGTCTTGTTCAGGGATCTACAGTGAAGATACGTACAAGGTTTGAAACGTCTATGGAGCCCTGAAGAAGACCTGCAATGTTAGAAGAAACGTCGGATTCTAATTATAAGTTTATCACTATTTAAGGAATTAATTTTTCCCCCATAAGGTCAACTAATAGTTATTCAAGAGAATTTTATAATTTCGATGAGGGTCCTGGGAATGATTGTAGTAATAATTTATCGGATTTAATAGTTCTTGAATAAAGTAATTTAAAACATTGGTTTTGGTGTTTATAAGCAGGCTTAATATAGACAATAGCATCTACTTGTATCATTCCTGCCATTATATTTACTAGTTGTACTGTTATGATACAGTTGTAAATTTCAATAAATAAATTTACAAAAAAAATAAATATTACAGAAATACTGTCCTCGTATATCTTAAATCGAGAAACGACCATGAAAAGTAACCCCTACTAAGGTAAGGTATTATCAGATTTAGGGTTGGAGGGGGGAACGAAAGGTCTGGAATTGTATTAGGTACAATATGGAAGGGGGCAACCATATCTCGCCGAGGATCAATAATAATCTATTAAACGACAAGAAAAAATGTTAAGGGCTCAAATGCCCGGAATAATCGCACCACCGATCTTATTGTAATAGCTATTTATTTTATACAGCCTTTTAAGCAACCTTATAATAACGATAATAAATAATATAAAAATAAAAAGATATTACTTGGAGCTTTAACATAAAAAATTGCGGGAAGCCATTTGCATAATGGAGGTTGTCCTGGCTTCCTTCCTGTGCCCTGTTGAGGCTATGGTTCCGCCCTCGAGGGACTATTTATTGCGCCAAACAATCCTCGGCAAAGAGGACAAAGCGACGCCGATCTGAGGGATTAGGCCTTCCTCCTTCCTCTGTCTTGTCCTCACCCGGTTTTTGAAAACTCCGAGCGACCGGTCACTTGTTTCGTCACCGGTGTTCCAAAATACATCGACCTCATCATGAAAAAATAGCAGCAATTAAAAAAGAACACAATGGAAAGTGCATAAGGATTAATATGGCGTGACTGTTTGTTTAGGCTCTGGGGATCATCATAATTGATGGGATTGAAAAAAATAGTAGGATATTATATAAAATATAAATAATAATCAAGAATAATGAAAATAATTTTATTTTTGTTATAAATTTCGGGAGGATATTTTATACTCCTGATCCTCTGCCATGCTACTCTATTTTCAGACAATTTCTGTTCTCCATTTCTCTGTATAATTCACTATTGTTGTCCTGATACAATAAATCCTGGATTGACTTAATATTTAAAATTAACATAGTTTGATTTGTGTGTAATCCTAACATGAAAAAATAATAACAAATAAAATACGAGCGAAACTCTGTTGTTTAGAAATACTCTTCTATCCCATATCACTGTCCATGAAGAATGGTGCCTAAACTTAAAAAAAGTAAAATAAATTTCCAAAAATTCACCTTTACCCTTTGTCGAGAGCCAATTAAATCCTGTCCTCCATATACAGGGTGGGCCATAAGGGTGTTGGCGGTTTCAATATTCAATTAAAAAAGAACTACGAAACATTAAAAAAAAAATATTTGTATTTTTAAAAAGTAGAAACATGGGAATTTTTTAGACCTAAAAATTATATTGCCCAAATGACTTCCCTCAGCTGCTTGCTTGACGCTCTTGGAACCGAAGTTGCAGATTTTGGAAAACTCGTTGAATTTCTTGGCATTTTGTTACTTTCCTGAATAATATTCCTCTTCAGCTGCTCTTAATTGATCGGATTATCCTCGTAGACCATCGATTTGAGGAGTAACCCGGAGAAGAGTACAGGTTCAGGTACAGTGAACCCTCTTGAGGTTTTAACTGAAGAAGCAGAAAGGGAAGGTCAGTTTAAGTAGGGAAGATGATGAAGTAAAATCAGGAGACAACTCCGGATCTGCCTTGCGAAACTGTGTGGTCACTCCTATCTTGTCAATAGTCATTTGTGAGTAGACGTCATGTTTGAGATTACACTTTAGCATGCTTAGCACATACAAAGAATGATTAGAAAGTAAAGCCTGTTTTTCTTTTATGCTATTTTATAGTTTCCAATATATTTTCACGTACCCATATTTATTAATTATTATTAAACAACTCCTATTGTTTCGATTTGTCAAAACCGTTTTTCATTTATAAATATATAAACATATACCTTATAATTCTTATTTCTATAAGTTATGTCTGGCGATCTCAGATGAAATCCCGAGTTTTTACTCTTTAGAATGATCTAATCATTACATCTAGTCTAACTTTTATTTTTAAATGTATTGCCATTTACAATTGTATACCAGAATACATCAAGTAAATATAATGAAAGATAAACCATGTCCAAAAACAAAGGCAAGTAGAGAAACTAACCAGTGGTAGTACTCAAATAAAAATTTCTACTTAGAAGGTCACGAGGCCATCTTATTTCCAGACGCCTCGGAGGATTATCAGGAATTGAAGAGGTTGCGAGGTTTGAAACTAGTGGTTTTGAGTGGAAATGAAGTTTGTCATATAAAAATTGATATCCGATTCAGGCCAAATCAGCAAAAACATGGCAAATCTAATTTAGTCATTAAAGATTACATTGGATCAGTTAAGGAGGAATTATTAAGTCCGGGTACGTTACCGGCAGTGTATTTATTCCTTAATCAGAAGTGGTTCGACGCTGTAAAAGGTGAAAATCTTCTTGTGGGGTGGTCTACCTGTCTCATAATTAGTGTGAACCTGGCGGTTGAACATAATCTATATGACCCATCTTCAGCTGCTAACAGACTAAATAAAAGTCTTGCCATCAGCGGGATTTTCTCTCTGCGCCTATATATATTTATATCCAAGTAAGGCAATAAATGATTCTTATTATTAGGAAAAATCACTATACAAATTAAATATTAAATTTTTACACATGTTTTAATTCTCAGTTACGAAACCCTACGAAAATTTGTATGATTTCATTTCTCAATTTAAACTTACTTTACGGAAACGTGTGTTTTAATAAAAAAGTTTGTGGTATTATGAAATCCAAAATTTTGGTCTCCCTGCTTCCCTTCTCCCATATGAGCACTTATAACCATTTTATTGCTACTTAATTAAAGCAAATTTTTGGAAGCATACATTTAATGGACAAAATTGTCAAAAGCCTTTTTTAAATTACCTAAAAAAAGTAACATACGGATACAAAATTTCACAAAAGAATTAGGAACTAGAACTTACATTTGAAAATTGTGTAAAATAAAAGGGAAATTCCATAGTTTAAGAGAATCGAGTTTAGAACAGAACGAAACTATAACTACGCGCAGTCAAGTGAGCGATGCATCGAATCTTCCCAGTCTTAAAACCGTTGCCATTTCGTATTCTATAGACGCTTCACGGGTAGTGAAACCTTGGAAGATAAAACCATAGAAGCAGGTTTAACAGAGCCAGAAACAAATATAGTACTCTATGCCACTGCCTTGAATATTGGAGGGATTTCGTTTGAGAGTGAGCGCAATACATGACTGTAGCTTTCAGTATGTTTGTGGTTTACAAATTTATATTCAGAGTTTATTTTTCATTCTCTACATTACTCTTACTAGTTCGTGCCGTTAGTCTTGAAATTTAAAAATTAGAATTTATAAAACTATAATCCTTCCGATTGTATATATTTAGATGTGGAACATGACCGTTAATGTTGAAGGACAAAGGACGTCTTAAGGTATTCGAAAAAAAGGTATTGCTTCGATAATAATAAAAACGGATAAAAATAGATAATCCGAAAAAGATCCACTGGAGAATTCAAGAGATTAAACATCAAAGAAATGTTTATGTAAATTAGTTAGGCTTTGTAACGAAAGAACTCCTAAAAAATTAATAAGGGCAGATCCGACAGCTATGAGTCTGAGGTGTAAACCAAGACGTAAATGGGAGGATTGCGTTAATAATGATCAAGCTAATTAGGGCGTGGGTGGAAAGTTTGAGAGCAGAATTGGATGGATAGACCTCGACCTTTCGAATTCGCTAGACCTTGTTATTAAAGCCAAGAGAGGTTGAAAGGAAAAAGTTTACATTTCAGAAAAGATGCACCTTTTAAAAATACGAAATGTAGCGGGAAACTTCCATAATCGTAAACAACCAAATATGGAAATGATACAAAACGCACTCCCACATCTCTCCACCAATCTTCCGCTGAAGCAATAGTATGGTTTTTAAAGAAGAAATAAAAATAAAAAGCTAAAAATGTATAATAGAACGTATAATTTTCCATCCGTGTACAATACTTTCTTGGTTCATTCTTATATCAATCCAATAACTCTCAACATCCGTCCTATATATACAGTCTTCTACAATTCCAATCCTCAGTCCAGCACCAGGAAACAAGATCTCGCCTTTTCTAGCTCTATACGCGTTCCCACAGAGCCAAGCCTTTCTTTCATGCCCGTTCTACCGCTAGCTGGAACACAATCCCTCGTATTACTCGTCATGCTTGATTCCTACCTTCATTTTAAACCTCTTGCTTTTCTAGCATCGTCTCACTCCCCAAACAGATGCAATTATTAGGAAAATTGTTAGCTGTTAGGAAAGTAGGTTAGCCATTTGCATAAGTGAATAACTATTAAATAATAGATTTTATTGTTTAACCTTTATTTTATTGTAAATAAGATATAAATTATGTAAAGGATTTATTGTAGCCTAGATGATGTTTTTATTTTCCGTCATTTATTTATTTTTACCACTTCTATACTTAATGATTTACGTAGCCTTCTGGTCAGATGCATACTGTTACTTTTTATATTCATGCTTGTTATTCTAAATGAACTTGGAAAGAAAAAGTTTACTTCTTTATTCTAATTTATTCTTGAGTAAGGTATTTCTGTATCAATACTGGCTAGAGTTGGAGGATTTCTTAAGGAGGACTGGTTAAGAGTGAGGATTTAGGATTGGGTAATTAGTGTACGGAAGTTGGTAAACAATATTGATAATATTGGCATCGAGCCAGTAAGTTTTTATATAATCATTTATGGGGGGGGGATGTTCCGGATGGGGGATCAAATTAAGAATTTCTGAAATAGAGATGAAATGTTTATTAGAAAGCTACGATTCCACACTATCGTAGGGCTGGGTAGATTAGATACAAACAAATTTAAATGGAAAAAATATAAAAATAAAAAATAAATTATTTATTTAAGAATAAAAAATAATTTATTTTTACCTCCACCTGGACTCCATGTACTGAACCCCAGACCCCTCAAGGTACAGGTAAAAAAGTATATATATCATATGTAAAGGAGATAGTTGGGGGGTGCAATATTGACTGCATCCCCCAACTATCTCCTTTACATTAGATCATCCAGTTTTTTTCATCTCATATATATATCATACATGATATATTCATTAATATTAACATGTTACTTGTTAATCTAATTATAAATCAGCAGAAGTAGTATAAAGGGAGCGGAGTAGCTCAATGGTAGAGTTGCTCTGAGTTGCCACGTCGAAATCTGACTGTGGCTGGCAAATTTTATTTAGTCTGTGAATAGCCGAGGGTGCATCTTTTGGGATTTAGGACCCTTCTGGGGCTGACCCATCCTCTACAAAGTAAGTACCCAAAATACAGGGGAAAATCTAAAGTTTGAGCGTGATCTAGGATTCCTAGGAACTAGGAATCATCCTCCTGTACAACCGTTATTAAATACAGTACAGTCTCTAGCACGTTCCGAACCCAAGACTCTTCATGAGTTGTAATGTTATAGGTATTAATAGAAGCTAGAAGTTACAGAATTGAACTAAGAGTGATCTAACGGATATGGGTTTGCGTAATTGGTGGACGAAAGTTTGTAAACAACTATTTTTGTATCGAGCCTCTATATATGGCCATTAATATTAATAGCCATATATAAAGCACTGACTTGCCATGCCGAAAAACCTGGTTTAAATCCCGCTGCTAGCAAGACTTTTATTTAGTCTTGGCAGCCGGAGACGGATTATATGTATCTAGGACCCTCCTAGGGCTCACCCAGCCTCTATAAAAGTTGGGACCAAAAGAAGGAAGAAAATCTGGCGGTTGAACATGACCTAGGACAAATTACCCCCTTTCACAATCATTTTCCTTTAAACAGTACAATCACTACTATGTACTGAACCGTTCATGGGTTGTAGAGGTACATTTTTTTTTAATATTAACATGTTACCTGTTACTCTAATTAGAAATAAGCAACAGTAGTATTCACTAGGTATAGTACAAACCGCAACCTATCTCCTGTAAGAGGGGGTATGGTATAATTACTTGCAATATTGTAGGATTGCAAAGAATATGATAGAATGGTTTGTTTTATTAGTCGTATACGCGATTTATTAGTGATGTATTCACCCTTAATGCTTTCCGTTTTACAAAAACAAAAAAAAGGAGAACCTTGAGGGATAGGAGATAACAAACAGACGACAAAAGGGGATTTTGTATTTTTATGTATAATTTAGAGACAGGAGGGCTGTATGTGTGGGAACAAAGAAACAGCACGTAGGGGATGGAGTGGGGGGAGGGATGAGGGGGGGAGTAAGGGGGGGGAGTCCCTATACAGTGGGATAAACTAATCACCCCTCCCTGACAAAGAATCACGTACGCCTGACTCGCCCGTACAGAATCCAAAACAAACAGCCAACCCCTGCCTGGATCTATATAATTAACTGCGGAATGATCTGACTGTCTGTCGTCCGCAAATTGTCACTGCAAAAGTTGGTCCTATCGATGTTGATTTGTTAACGAACCTCGACCACTTTGTTAGCGGTAGGCTCTGTACCCTGTGGCCGCCTGATCCATGATCCTCTTCTTTCCTCCAACAGTGCCCGATCAATCTTGAGCATGCTAATCTATGGTTAGTTTCGTTCCTCGAGATTTCGAAACAAAATGGCTATTTCCTCCTATACCAAATGGATAACCTGAATCAACAATTATGAATTACCTTCAAATTATATTTCTTCTTGAATAATATTGCAAGCTCATTACAAGTCCTGAAGAAGACCTGCATTGTGATTTCAAACAAATATTTAAACCTTATTTAAGAAATTCTTAGATAAAGTGATTAAGTGATTAAAGTTTAGATCCAGCCTTAGGTGATAACACTACCCCTATTAACTTAATTAGAACAAACTAATTTTGGAGAAAATTCTACTTAACCACTTATTTACCGGAGGGGGCGGAGTGGCTCAGTGGTAGAGCACTCAGCTGCTATTCCGGAAATCCTGGGTTCAAATCCCGCTGCAGGCCATGGCTTTTATTTAGTCTGTTTGCAGCGGGAGATGGATCATATAGGATCTAGGACCCTCATGGGGCCCACCCAGCCTCTATAAAATATTATAAAAATAGGATACCCAAAATAAGGGGGAAAAATCTGGCGGTTGAGCGTGACCTAGGACAAGTCCCCTCCTTCCAGAACCGTTGTCCATGAAGCAGTACAATCTCTACCATGTACTGAACCCCCCACCCATTGTAGCGGTAGCTTTTTTTTTTTTTTTTACCGGGGCTGTAGATACTTGAGGTCAACTAATAATGGTGACTATTCCTAAATTGATTGTTCCTAAAGTTGTTGAGTCATAAGTTTTATCTGTTTATTCTTTCATTATTGAAGTATGCACATTTCTCATAATTACATTATCTTTTCCATATTAAAGCTCATGATGACCTGTATTTTTGGAAAATATTAAAAGGGAAACGAATGAAAAGTTAAAACTTGTTGTGACTCAACTCGAAGCGACAACCTGAGGAATAGTTGCCAGTACCAGTTCACTTTACAGCTTTTCAAACCAAAATCTACGAGAATGGCATGTTAGGAACTAACACCGAATAAAGAGCCTATGTTATGTTGGTTCAATAGTAAAATACAATCATACATGCGGTATCAGTTCCGCAGGTTGTCACTTCGAGTGAAGTCACAAGTCTTACCTTTTCATTTGTTTCCTTTTTAACATTCCCGAAAATAAAAATAATCTAGAGCTTTTTTATGGAAAAAAGAGTTCAAGTGAGTAAAATTAAACCTTTTTCCAGTCATATATTTTTTCTTTATTTTAAAAACGTTTCAACATTACTCTGTCATTCTCAATTTACATTTCTTATAAGTCCTTTACCCTTATTTAATTTAAAACTATAAAAAAGAGTGTAAATAGGGGAAATGTGCACAAGATTGGTAAACATTTCGATGTATAGATGATGATCTATAAACAGTATGTGTGAATCGGCCCTTTAATCCATGTACTATCCGTAATAGTTATTATATACAGCCAGTAATAAAATTATTTTTATATTGGAGAATATTAATAAAGAAACGATTAAAAAGTTAAAACATGTGACTTAACTCGAAGCGACAACCTGTGGAGTTGATGTTTGAGATCAGAACTATACTAGTAATCAATAACATAAACAATTAAAAAATATCTTTAAATCATGGGATCTAATTCACTGTTAAGAATTAACATCGAATGAAAAGGATTTGGTAAATTGATTTAGTAGCTTAGAGAGTAGAGGTATGAGTTGCTGTGCTGAAGATCCCGGATTCAAATCTGTCTGTGACAGTAAGTTATTTAATATGTATCCAGTCATGGATGGGTCCTTTGGGATCTGCGAATTATCCCGGTCCAACATCAACATTCTGAATTGTGCGAAACCCTGAAGGATGATCTCGGATACATTACCACCGTGCACAACCATTTAGAAATTGTAGTCTCAACGACGTACTGAATCCAAGACCCTTCATCGGTTGTAGTGGAAATGTGCGGGAAGTAAGGGAAAAAGAATAGCGGTAAAATAATGAATTCCAAATTAGGAAAAAAATGTTTTTTAGTTTTTAAGATAGTGAATGTGTAAATCTGCAAAATTGTAAATAAATAACAAAAGACTTAACGAACCCGAAGGTTCGATGCCGATACTACCAATATTTGCTCACAAATCTCTGTCCACGGACCACCACCCAAACCGAAAACCTTCACGTCACTCTTAACACAATTTTCGCATCTACGTCTCGGTCTACCCCTTAGACTAAGTTATATAATCAAAATTATATAATAACTCATAGAGATAACTAAATTTTTTACACCTAAAGTAAGTTATAAAAAAGCTGTATCACTACAACCTATGAAGTTCCAGTACATTTTAGAGACTGTACCGTTCCTTACACAATCGCTGTGCAGGGACTTGATTTGTCCGAGATCAAGCTAGGTTTTCCCCTAATGAAGGTTACCCAATTTACAGAGGCTGGGTGAGCCCAAGGAGGGTCTGTAGATCCCACAAGTTCCATTCGTGGCTGTTCACAGATTAAATAATTTTATTTTGGATTTGTACGGGGTAAACCTACACAATGAGGAGAGTTCTTCTATTTCATCGAACTATAAATTATCTTGAAAGTCTATTTGATCGAAATAAGAATTGATAATACATTTTTTAAAATGTGAAATCCGTTTAACAATTCTTTTTTGGACATTGTAAATCCAAGAGACGAGGTAGGGATAGGATATGGGTTGAGAGGATGGCAAGCGCTGCCTGGGACAATAATGCCGGAAGCTGTATCGGCCAGCTTGACATATGTAGCAACAGCATGGGGTTGCAATTAATAATGTTACCAATCCAGACCTCCCGCGGCTACAGATAGAAATTAATCCCGCTGGGTCTTGCTGACAAACGATGAGACAAAAAAATGACTAATTCAATAAATTAATCAACATCATTAATTGAGTTATTATCTGATAAATTTTGGCAAATCTACGTTGTTGGGGGAACATAATTTTTAAATGTGTAGTAAAAGAATATAGATGATATCATAAGGGAAACCGTTTTAAAATAGTTTTTTATTGAATTTAAAAAAAAATATGGAAATTTACAACTGTATTTTAATAATACAACAACCAAATAGAATAAATGGTACATAATGGCATGAGATGAAGCTGATTAGTAAACTACCCACTATTAGTACACAAATAACAAATTGAACCTAGAACTGTACGAAGCCAACTCAGAAACAAACGGAACATTAAGCTCATTATCGATGATGATTATATCCTGTCTATCATCGTTGCAAAGTAAAGACCATTAAAGATTTTGGATTATAAGAATTGGATATGAGAGAAATTTGATGGTTCAGTTCAGCCCTAAAGTTCTTCTCCTAAAGTTCAAATGGGCTTTATGATGGTCAGTCGCTTACCGTTTCAGTCTAGTGTGAGGGTTCCGTCTTGGGTTTTCGTATCCTCCTGAGGCTCACTCAGTGAAAGTGAGTTGTATTAATTAGGGAAAAACATAGAGGATGAATATAATCTCAGCCAAATTATCATTCTGCACAACCGTTGGCTTAGAAAAGCTACTTTCTAGACCGTTTTGTTTTGCTATAGTGATCGCATCCTATGAAATAACATAACAAATAAGATCGTCATTGGTTAATTAAAACCATTAATGTCAATGTGATGATTCAGTATGGACTTTTGAAGTGAGATGTGCTGCGCTTTGTCTTCTTTGATGCCATTTTTCTTCGTAAAAGGTTAGATCAAAGCAAAGAAGCAGAAAAAGTTGTAAAAGAAAACAGTTGCATTGAACGCTATCCATTATGTTACGTGCTACTGGGTATTACAATGAATTAAACTACTGCTAAATTAAATATACTAATATTTATTAACAAAATGATAAAAAAATACAATTAAACTATTAACAATTAAATTATTAGACTAATATAAATTTATAATAACAATATTCTAGATATTATAATCTAGGCCTAACTCCTATTCAATCATTACAATAATATAAGATATTACTAATTCTAAATAACTTAACTGTTTACATAAATTTGTATGAATATTATAAAATTACACTACAATTTATAACTACTAATTAACACTTACAGTTCACTACTCCACCGACCGTAAGATTCTCCAAGTATGACAAACTGACACACAGTAACAAACAGAAACAGTTTATTACACTCGCGAGACTGTCACAGTTCACTGATACACTTATTACATGGGCCGGTTCAACATTGACTAGTTTATCACACTGACACTCACTTATTACAGATCATCACCGTGCGTGGTCTACTCTCAGACTGACTCGCTCGAGGCGATGGAGGTATTTAAATAGGCAAGGCCGAACATTCTAGAACACGGAAGTAGGGAAAGAATATTCCGGGAATGTCGAGAACCTTCTCGAACATCTCCTTTGTCGGAAGGCATTAAGAAGGTTCTAATCCTATTTTAACTTCTCCCGCCGACGGCTCAAGGCGCTAATTCCTTGCTTCCGTCTTCCTCCCTGCTACCGTAACAGTTATTATGATTGTTGCAATACGTGGAGCGGGGTAGCTCAGTGTGTAGAGTACTGAGTTGCTGTGCTGAAGTTCCCGGGTAGGAATCCGGATGGATGGTTTCAACTGTTAAGTGATGGGTTATGTGGACCTTTAGACCCTGGGAGCTCACCCAGCATCTGTAAAGAGGATACACTTGTTTAGGGAAAAGCTGGCGGTTGAATGTGATCTTGTTTCTCTCATGTAGTGAGCCCTTGGCCTTTATAGTTTGAAGTTGTTCAGTTCTTTTTTTTTTTTCAATAGTTTCTGTATACCACCCTATCAGATTCTGGAGGCTTTCAAAATCTAGGAATTATACTTTTGATTGATTTATTCTTCTCTTGGAATATCAATCTATCTACATTAAAATTGTATGCTTCTTTGTTTTCAGATGACAGAAATTTCCTATGCTCTAACCATGTCCCTGACTACCGAACGCTAGGAAAACACTAGGAGAGGCCGAAGTAAATCAAATCAAGAGGGTGGTAGAGAGAGAGGGGGTGTTTCAGCTCAGAGGGGCAAACATAATATTCATTTCATCGGCGTGTGTTTACACTCTGGTTGAGGTACGCATTATAAAGTTATAAGTGAATATTAGGGTAACCACTTTTCTGACAATAACTGTTCATGACAACTTCTCGATTTAAACTTAAGAATACCTATGTGGACATTTTTAATGAATAATAAAACCGGCTGAAACATTGCTCTTTGTTGATGAAGAGTCTTCAAAACAAAAAAAAAATTGTTTAATTGGATTCTATGAAAAAAAAGAATAACAAAAAAAAAACCCCAAAACACTGGATATTTAAAACTATTTCCCTCTACGTGATGATTCTGTTTGGACTTTTGATGTGAAATGTGCTCTACTTTGTCTTCTTCGATGCCATTTTTCTTTGTAAAAGGCAAGATCAAACCTCATCTCTTTCAATAGACAATAAACTACTAATGTACTAGACTATCATCAAACCTATTAGGACCTATGGACTGGAACTGTTGGGACAACCACCAAAAAATCGAATATCAGACGCATTCAATCCTTTCAATCCTAAGTCCTGAGAACTATAGTCATTGCTCCTTATTATGTCTCCAACAAAACCCTCCATAATGATCTCAACATTCCTTTCGTCCTCGATCTCATCCGTGGTAAATTGTCAAACTTTCACCAAAACCTTGCCTGTCATCCCAATCCCCTGGCTTAGTCATTATCCAGTTCCACACATCCATATGACCCTCCCCGCCGTCTAAACCGGCAATGGCCCCGAGACCTAATATAATAATGTTATTTGGAGTACTGGCACTAGCCAGCTTCTCCACTCACGATCTGTGTGTGTGTGAAGCGCCCTTAACCAGCTTCCATTGGCGTAAATGCCAGTAAACGCGGCTGGGAAAGGGGACTGGGGCCTCCCGGACTCCTGCTTTGCCCTCATTCCGGGGGAAGAAGCCCAGTTAGGGGACCCCAGGCTAATTGTAAATAAGGTATGAATGTGTACATTATATTTTTTTATTTATTGTTATTATATTTGTTTACTTTATTTTATTATCATTTTTGCATTAACTTCTTTTTATTACCGCATGTATATATTTATTTATACATTAATTTGTTTATATCATTGTTTTGTTATGGAATGATTTTAAGCTACATAGCACCATTACTTATTGCCCACAAGTGATAGATTGTAATGTTTCAATAAAATGTTAAAAAAAAAAAAGTATGTGTCTTGATGATGCCTGAATTGGCAAAACTTTTTTTTATAAAACATGTGTGATATCGATTAGTCAGAGTTCGATTATTGAGGGAACCTCCTTCAGAGGTTACCCCTCTCTTCCTTTTTTAGTATTTTTGTTATGATTGTACCTGCTTAGCGTTGCATACTTCCCATTATTAGAGACTTTCATACATAAAACTATTATCAACTATCATCCTATGTACATCCAAGTTATGTTAATTAAATTGCATCTATTAAGAGATTGTGTTCTTCTTTCGATCCTCAAAGATACAATAAGTGGCGACGAGGATTGAAATTAAAATTAGTGTTAGAGGTTATGCAATTGGATATACGTTTCTCCAGGTACACTTTCAAGAATTACAATTACAATTATTTATTTATTTAAATTATAATTATATATTATGGATGCCGATCAGTTCAAAGAATTTATGAAACAATTTCAAACTCTGTTACAAGGTGTAGTCCCAGTTCAACAGCGTTCAGAAGCTACATCTGTTGTTTATAATTTCGAGCCTTATGATAAATCAAAAGAAATTTTTTTACAATATTTAGAAAGATTTGATAATTATTTACAATTAAAAGGCTTACAAGCTAATGAAGCGGCATCTAAAACAATTCTATTAAATAGCATAGGTCCAGAGAATTACGAACTTTTGAAGATATCAGCGGCCCCTAGAGAAGTCTCTAATTTAAATTATAAAGAAGTAATAGATATGTTAAAAAATCAATTAATTACTAAATCAAGTGTGATTGTTGAACGGCATAGATTTTTGTCAAGAAAACAGAATTTAGGTGAATCAGTAAGTAGTTATGCTAATGAATTAAAGAAATTTATTCCTAAATGTCAGTGTGCATGTGAGTGTGGGAAGTCTGTCGCAGATGTTTTTTTTGATTTCGCAATTTATTAGAGGTTTGAATGATCAGGCAATGAGACAACAATTATTGTTACAGAGTCCAGTTACTTTTGATGAAGCTATAATGAAGGCTTTAGCATTAGAAGCCTCTATTTCAGACAATAAAGAAATTTCTGGAGAAATGGTATCTGATTCTTCAATTCACAGAGTTTCAAGGCGTTTTAGAAGTCCTTCAGCTCCTCGTTTTCGCCAACGATCAAACAGTCAACAAAGGAATGCGGCAAAACAAGGTATTAATTTTAAAAATCTTGGAATAGAAGGGCTATGTTTTCGTTGTGGCCGCAACAATCATACAGCTAAGCATTGTAGAGTGAATTTTAATCAATTGAAATGTAATAATTGTAAGAAGAAGGGCCATGTGGAGAAAGTATGTTTAAGGAAAAATGTTTCTTGTAAGAAAGATGTTAATTCTGTTGATAAGAAGGAGAATGACAAGAATGATATTCTTCAAATTATTGATATTTATGATAAACAAACTTTAAATCAAGATTCACAGAAATATTTTGCTAGTGTAAAGATAGAAGATAAAATTCAAATTTTTGAAGTTGATTCTGGGGCATACTTTACTACCAAAAACTTTGATAACCTTCAACTTAAGGCACCAATTCAAGCAACTAATATACGTTTTACATCTTACACTTCTGGAATTATAGTGCCACTAGGGTTTGTGGAAGTTCCTGTTCGATATAAGAATATTACATCTAATGAAATTTTATTCGTTCTTCCAGATGGTTTTGCTCCTTTAATGGGTCGTACATGGATTAGACATTTAAATATTCGATTGGAAGACTTGGATAACAAGAATTATTCGCCGCAAAATGATGTTATAGCGTGCGTTAACCCATCAAATTATTTACAAAATATTTATTCAAAATTCAAATCAATTTTCGAGCAACGAATTGGTTGCATACCTTCTATTCAATGTAGTTTACAACTGAAAGAAACCCCAAAACCAATATGTTTAAAGGCAAGAGAAGTACCTTACGCTTTAAAAGCGAAAGTTGAGGAAGAACTTAGCAACCTCGAAAGAGAAGGTATAATTACTCCAGTTGAATTAAGTGATTGGGCATCTCCACTGGTCGTAATACCTAAACCAGATGGGTCAGTTAGACTCTGTATTGATTATAAAGTGGCCGTTAATCCTCAGCTTATGTCGGCTCATAACCCGATACCGAAGGTGGATGATGAATGATGACTTCGAAATTCTAATTATTTTTGTACATTAGATTTATTCAAAGCATACTTACATATTCCAGTAGATGAAGAGAGTGCGAATATTCAAACAATTATAACCCCATAAGGGCACAGTTAAATTCAATCGCCAATCTTTTGGAATTAAGACCGCCCCCAGCGAGTTTCATCGAATTATGGATCAAATTCTAGCAGGTCTTCCAGGGATTACAGCGTACTTTGATGATATTATTGTGCATGGTTCAACTTTAAGAAATTGTTACGATCGGCTTTGTGCATGCCTAGAAAGACTTCAAGCTTATGATTTACATTTAAATCAAAGGAAATGTCAATTTTTTCAAACTAAAAGTAAGTACCTTGGCTATGTCATAGAGAAAAATAAAATTTCTAAAGATCCATTAAAAGTAAAAGCAATCGCAGAAGCACCAGCTCCGCAAAATCAAGAAGATGTTAAGAGATTTCTAGGAATTATTTCGTACTGTTCGAAATTTATTCCCAACGTTTCAACAATTACTCACCCACTTCGATTACTGCTTCATAAAGATAAGAAATTTCACTGGTCTTCGGAATGTGAAGTAGCTTTCAACAAATTAAAAAAAGAGATGTCTACTGATAGAGTGCTGATACCTTTCAATCCTGAACTTCCAGTAACTGTAGCTAGTGATGCTTCTCCTACAGGTATAGCAGGTGTATTATCACACGTAGTTGATGGTGAAGAGAAACCTATCGCATTTGTTTCAAGATCACTTTCTAAGTCAGAAATGAATTATAGTCAAATAGATCGTGAGGCTTTAGCTATAGTGTTTGCTTTGAAAAAATTTATTATTTCCTGTTTGGGAGAACATTTACATTGATTACTGATAATAAACCGTTAAGCAGAATTTTTCATGAGAGTACAAAATTGACTATGACATCCGCTAGATTGCTCAGGTATGCAGCTTGGCTTACTAATTTTGATTATAAAATTCAACATAGACCTGCTGAAGAGAATTTACATGCAGATTACCTTTCGAGAGCTCCAGTTCAAGAAGACATTACTAAACTTGAAGAAGAAATTAATACTGAGGTAGATTTAATTTCCAATGAAGTTATACATAATATTTCAAATAATTCATTAAATTATAAGACATTAGCAGAAGAGACGGCAAGAGATGAAGAATTGTCAAAAATTAAATGTGATTTATTAAATAAAGATTGTTATGATTCAGAATATTATCTTCAAAATGGGGTAATTTTTAAAGGCCAGAGGGTTATGGTACCTCAAGCTCTTCAAGAACTAGTATTGAAAGAATTGCATCAGACACATATTGGTATTGTGAAAATGAAAGAGTTAGCTCGAAGGTATGTGTATTGGAAAAATATTGATTCGCAAATAGAGAAAATGGTTGAATCTTGCCCAGAATGTGCGACTGTTGGTAAAAGTCCTATTAAGGCCCCCCCTCATCGGTGGGATGAACCAGAAGAAAATTTTGAACGAGTTCATATAGATTATGCTGGGCCATTTCAAGACCATTACTTTTTAGTACTAGTTGATGCCAAATCTAGGTGGGTAGAGGTGCGTGTATCAAAAGAAGCCCCAACTTCGCAAGAGAAAATTAAATTATTGCAGTCTATATTCTACATACATGGTTTTCCACGAATCTTAGTTTCTGATAATGCAACTATTTTTAAGAGTGAGATTTTCACCAGTTTTTGTAACGCAGCTGGAGTTCAGCAAAAGTTTATTGCTCCGGGGCACCCAGCGACGAATGGTTTGGCAGAAAGAAATATTCAGACGTTGAAAAATAAATTGAAAGCGATGTCAAAGATAGCAATGCCTTTGCACACAAAAGTCCAAGAAATACTTCTAAGCTATAGATCGACGCCTTTGGCCTGCGGTAAGTCTCCGGCAGAATTATATCTCCATAGAAGAATAAAAATAAAATTGGATGCGCTCAAACCACCTAAGAGCATACTTCCAACTACATATAAAGATGAAGACAAGGCAGTTCGTCGACTTCAGGTTGGAGACAGGGTTCAAGCAAGATGGTATTCCGGAGGTATCGCTTCTTGGCGTTTTGGCACTGTAGTGAAGAAGTTCGGCAAATTGCATTATTTGGTTACTCTAGATGGTGATGGTTATACGTTAAAGCGCCACATTGATCAGCTGCGCCAAATATATGTTCCAGAGACGCCAGCGCCTAACCTCACTCCAGAGATACCTACGCCTTCATGTAAGAAGCCAAAAGAGGTTACCTTCGCAGACAGCCAACTTAGTTTCCGTGCAGCTACTGCCTCGGAAACCCCTGTTCAGCAAGGTTCTTCTTCACCAAGATCGTCACCACCGGGGGTTCCAGTCCACCACCTCTTGAGAGACCTCGAAGAAGACGTCGCCTCCCGGCTAGGTTTGCCGGTTACGTTCCATTCGACTAAGCCGTGGAGAGTTGTGATATCGATTAGTCAGAGTTCGATTATTGAGGGAACCTCCTTCAGAGGTTACCTCTCTCTTCCTTTTTTAGTTTTTTTGTTATGATTGTACTTGCTTAGCGTTGCATACTTCCCATTATTAGAGACTTTCATACATAAAACTATTATCAACTATCATCCTATGTACATCCAAGTTATGTTAATTAAAGTGCATCTATTAAGACATTGTGTTCTTCTTTCGATCCTCAAAGATACAATAACATGCTTGAGGATTATCTTCGTTATATTGATTCACGCAGCTCCCACAATCCAGTACTGTCAAAAAACAAACTAACTACGGAACCGATATATGTCTATGCTTTCCATAAAAACTAAGTTCCTCACACGTCATTCTCGTGTACGATTGGTTTCTGTTTTATTTGAAGAAAACCAGGCCACAATATCTTATATGTAGTAGATCTTGTCAGAGCAACAACATGGTATTCTGGTCAAATTTGAACTTATATTTCAGGCTACAGCCTGTAGGTTAATCAAACTTAAAATACATAACCGTTCGTATTCAGCCAATAATCGTTAGAAGAAAAAAAAGATGTTAAAGAAACCTCAACATGAAAAATACTTACCGGCCAATGAAATTGGGTTAATATTATTAAAACAATAAAAACTCTATAGCAATAGAAACCATTGGCTGAGTTCACATTCAGCCGCCACGTTTTACCCATACTTAAATGTACCTACTTTATAGAGGCTGGATGAGGCTGCCGATCAACAATTTAAAATATTAAAACAAGTATCTGTCAGCCAATTTTTCCCACAATAAAGGGTACCCACAACATAGAGGCTGAGTGAGCCCCAGAGGGTCTCTAGATCCCAAAGGGTCTTTTCCCAGATTCTTTCAATAGTCTGAATCCCAAGAACGGGAAGTAAAACATATTTATTAACAATCAAGAACAGTGGAAACCATTATATATATATATAAGTTAGAATGAGACTGAAATGATAACATAAAAAAAAGGGGATTTTGGGCAGAATAACGACACGCTCTTGAACATAAAACTGACTTTATTTCTCTATTACAGCTCTATATATAGTCTATTGGATGTATTATAAAACTAAGAATAACAAAACTTAATCCTAAACTCCTGTTGATATTTACTAGGCCTAAGTGTCTGTTTACACCAGTTAACTCCCCCCCTCCAGTTCCTTCACTAGGAGGAACTACTAAAAATAATTACAAGAAAAACAAAATGTTTACAATCTGATTAAGGATAGCTTAACTATTAACTAAGAATCACATAAAAATAATTACAAAAATATAACCTGAAAGATCAGAAAAAGAACAACACAAAATAATACTTCTAAGAACTATAAAATAGATTAAATATTTCCACAATATGTTACAATTTAGTTGTCTTCTTAATCACTGGCCACAGTAACTGACATACAACACAAACAACACTAACACTCCTGGACCACGGCCTCCGGCTCCAGCGGTGACACTGTATGAGGTACACGCAGCTCTTCTAAATGGACTGTACGAACCCTGGATGGCTGATTGACGTCCCGGATTGTATATAAATTATGTTCCCTGATCGTGATTATCCTAAAGGGCCCCTCATAACGCGCAGCCGTTTTATTTCGTGCTGTCCGCAATCGTCGATAAACAACAGTTCCCAACGGAAGTGAACCTGTCGAATGTACCCTCACGTTCTCATTAGCCTTGTGTACCCGAGAGGTCTTTTCTCTAATCAATTTTTCCCGAACCTTATTCCATGACGACGTCTGTTCGGCCCGTTTCCGGGAAAGTTGCGCCAATAGCTCCGTGTTAGTAACTGTTAATAAATCCCCCCGATCGCGCCTCGTTTGACCAAACACAATCTCGACCGGAGATAATCCCGTCACCGAATGAATTGTATTGTTATAGGCGATAATCGCCCTAGGCATGGCGTCATATGCGTCTAGGTTTCGCCCTAATTTGAGAAGCCGAAGGTGTTCCCCAAGCGTATTATGAAGGCGTTCTACGGCGCCTCTGCCCTTGACATGGTGAGGAGTATTCAACCGCCACGTAATTCCCAGGACAGTACTCTCTTCCCGTATCAAAGCATTATCGAACTCCCGTCCGCAATCCGAAACAATTTGCTCGGGCACTCCGTAACTTGCGCACCATTGCAACACCCCTTCCCATACCGCCCTAGGTGTCTTTGTTTCTATGGGATAAGCCATTGCGATCTTGCTGAATGTGTCAATCGTGGTGAGCCAGGACTGGCCCTCATTCGAATAGATATCCAGTTGGACACTTTGAAGGGGCTCTAGCGCTGTTGGGGTAACTACCTGTTCCGCTACCGGCGGTTGCCTGTCGTATTTCCCTCGCTGACACACAGAACATCGACCAATAAACTCCGTAACCGTGCGGCTCATAGCTTTCCAATAATACATACGTTTAAGGGCGCGCACCGTCTCCTCCACCCCGCGGTGATTTGATTTGCCCGTATGATGATCGGCAATAATTTGCTGTTGGGTTGTCGGGTCGGGAACAGTTTCAACCTGACGTAAGCACTGGATTATTGGAAAACCGACTCCTATCCTCTCCTGCCTCCATAATCGCTGAAGCTTCTCGGTAATGAGCTTATTTCCCGAAAATATGTGGCACACCTGGCCGGGGACACCGAATTCTAAAAAAATTCTTTCTAATTCCGCATCGTCTACCGTCACCGGCATACGCGCTATCACTATCGATAACCCCTCATAGATACTAGCCCTGGTTTCCGTCCCGGATCCCTGCTTCGAACGGAGAACGATTTGCAATTTCTTGTCATTGATGATTTCGTCGATCTGTGGTAACTCCTTAGGACGTTCCGATGACGCCGCGCTGTCTGCTGAATCCTGTCTGACTAATGGAATCTCCGGTCCGCTTTCGGCCCAATCCCTTAAATAGCGCAAAGCGAACGGCTCAGCCGAAGTTCCTTCATCGTCGATAGCATTAACGACTAAATCCCGCGACAACCAGTCCGCCACCGCGTTTTCGACACCCTTTTTATGAACGACCTTAAACGTATATGCTGCCAACCGCTCTTTCCACCGTGATACCCGAGCTGAGGACTCCTTAAGGGTACTTAAATAAACCAGGGGTTTATGGTCGGTCATAAGTTCAAAGCGTCTGCCATAAACGTAAGGCCGAAAATGCTCCACCGCCCACACTACCGCCAACAGTTCACGCTCGATGGCGCTATAGCGTTTTTCCGCCTCGTTTAACTGCCGACTCGCATAGGCTATTGGCTTTTCCCCTTCGGCAAAATTTTGCGATAGAACCGCCCCAATAGCAATTTCGCTCGCGTCAGTCGTTACGCGGAACATTAACCTGAAATCTGGGAATGCGAGCACGGGTTTCGACGTTAGAATTTCCCGGCACTTCCGGATGCTCTCCAATTGCGTTGGTCCCAAAGCGAACCGTCGCCCTTTTCTTAGGATCTCCGTTAACGGTTGTATTAATGCCGCGATACCCGGAATGAACCGGCGGTAATAATTTACCATTCCCAGGAACCTACGGACCCCTCGCACGTTAGTGGGCAACGGAGCTTCTTGGATAGCCTTCACGCGCTCCTGGTCAGGTTGTACGCCATCAATCGAGACCACGTGCCCTAGAAACCTAATCTCTTTCAGTCCAAACCTTGACTTACTTTGCGACAATTTGAGACCAAATTCCCGTAACCTGTCGAAAACTTTCTCTAAATGCTTTATGTGTTCTTCCTGTGACCGGCTAAACGCTATCAGGTCATCCATATACACCTGCGCGAAGTCCTCCCCCAGTCCCCTCTGGAACTCGTCCATAAGGCGTTGGAAAGTTAATGGGGCTCCCTTCAACCCAAAGGGCATCCGCACGAATTCATAATGCCCTCTTTCCCAGGAGAACGCGGTCTTCCCTATATCACCCTCCGCCATCCTGACCTGATGATATCCGCTCTTGAGGTCGAGAGTGCTAAATATTGTTGCGCCCGATAGTCTATCCAGGATATCTTCGACTCGTGGAAGGGGGTATCTTTCATCTACCGTAGCCTCATTTAATTTTCTGTAGTCGACGACGACGCGATATTGTTTCTCCGTCCCACCTGCCTCTCCTTGTTTTTTCTCAACCACCCACAGTGGGCTGTTAAAGGGCGAATTACTTTGCCTTATAATTCCTTGTCGGAGTAAGTCTCCTAACTGTCCCCTAATAATATCCCTCATCGCCTGGGGGTACCTACGATCTTTAACGTACACAGGTTTGTCTGATTTCAAGATAATATGATGTACCGTTTTCCCAGTAGTCGGTAGCGTCTCGTTTTCTCGATAAAAAAGGTCTCTATTCCTGTTCACCACGTTTCGAATAACTTCCTTATCGAATTCGACCGCCCCGATTTCGATACCACCAATTCCTTTTGACGTGGCAACTCGATACCGCCGCTTGCCCATCCAAAACCGCCATTCCCCGCGCTCTACCCGCATCTTCAGACCCGCCTTACGTAAAATGTCACAACCCACAATAAGGTCGTACCCCGGCATCAAGGACTCCGTGATGTGTAATTTCACTCTTATGTCGCCTCCCGTTAGTTTTGTACAATCGAAATAAACTTCGCCTAATGTTTTGCATCGGCCGCTGACCGTGGTTATTGTACACTCACACTGTTTGCGCATTTCCCAGATACCTAACTTTACAGCCCCCCTTTTACTGACTAAGGAATTTGTACTCCCCGTGTCCACCAGAAATTTCATCCCCGTTCCCCTCAGTCTCGCCACGGGCAACCTCGTCCATTTACCCTTCTCTTCACTATTATTAATTAATAATTCCCCTGGACCGTTGCCCCACCGACTACCGTACCCTCAATCCGCCCGTAGTTGTCGCGCCCCCGTCTCGGGTCCCGAAGGTCCCCCCTTTCCGCGGTCCCCACTTCTTACCTCGTGTCTCCTTGAAACCGGAGTGCTACGTCCAGAGTGTATGCTTTCTTCTCCGGATGAGTCCCCACTGGAGAATTGCCCTCTGCTCCTCTGGTAGTTCCGCCTTCCGCTCCACTCCTGTGTGTTAACCTCCATAGGTTCCGGCTGTGAACTCCTCCTATTCGCTCGGTTGCGTCTTGGACACTCCCTTGCCACATGTCCCTTCCTACCACACTCATAACATCGGGTGAGGTTGCATTGTGCGGCCAGGTGTCCTGGTTGGTTACATTCGTAACACCTCTTTTCTTGCCTCCGCCGTCTATCTTCGATGCCTCTATTGGGTCGTTTTTCAAATCCTCTACCTCCCCCATCACGTCTTGGTGGGCTCCGATGCTGCCTCCTTGTGGATCTTACTTCGATCCACTCACCCTCGCACTTCTCTTGCCGAGCCTTATTCCGGTCATGTGCATCCACCAGCTTGTGCGCGCATTCGACAAAATCACGGTCACGAGCTAGAGAACCTGGGCGATCCATGTAATGACTTAATTGAACCTTCAGAAGATCTCGTACGAACTCCAAACGCCGGCTGCCCTCTTCCTGACCAAACGTTTCGACCATCTTCTCTACCACTCTATTGTAGAGCACTAGGAGTTTTTCAGCGAACTCACCTTCAGATTGCCCTTGATTCCGTCTTAACTTGACAAGGTAGAACACATCTTCTTCAGGAGTCCAGCGCCCTCCGCCATATAACTTCTTAAGTCTGTTCTTCAGGGTGTCCCAGGAAACAGTTGTGTCGCCCTGTATGACGTTCAAGACCCGTCTTGAAATCCGGCTGACCAGCGCAGCTTCCAACATTTTCACATCCGACTCAAATATGGTCCCATTCTCTTGTCGGGACATGATAAGAGCCATAATCCTGTCGGCTCCTTTAATGAAGTGGTCCAGGTCACCAACTGTACCGGTGAACGGTTCCAATTGTCCTATGACCTCATGGATAAAAGCAGAATTCTGAGTTCTCATCTTTACTAACTCGATCTGCGCTGATTTCTTGGCCTCTGTGAGCTGAGCCATCAACTGCGCATGCTCTTCCGCTGCCTTGGCCAATTGGAACTCAAACTTCGCGCGTTCCTGGGCTAACTCGTCTGTTTCCACCATCGTACAATTATGCAGACCCCTTTTTATTTTTTCTCTCTAATTAATTTCCGAACCGTGAACGAACAAAACTCCCGGGTTTCGGCACCAGTTAGAATGAGACTGAAATGATAACATAAAAAAAAGGGGATTTTGGGCAGAATAACGACACGCTCTTGAACATAAAACTGACTTTATTTCTCTATTACAGCTCTATATATAGTCTATTACAGCTCTATATATAGTATTATAAAACTAAGAATAACAAAACTTAATCCTAACTCCTGTTGATATTTACTAAGCCTAAGTGTCTATTTACACCAGTTAACTTATATATATATATATATATATGTACATATATATATATATATTGGTTTCTACTTATCTTGACTGTTATGGAAATATATTGTGTTTAGTTCTCGAGTTTCAGTCCTTCTTTATACTTCTTAGGCGACGTGAGACTAGGCTAGTCTCATATTCATGCACTGACAGTGAAAAAATGAGATTTTAGTAAAAACATTAAATAGCACACTAAAATAAATATAAAATGACACGTGTAAGTTGTAATAGATAGGTTGTACTTACAAGCTCCAAAGAATAGATCAGCTTATCATTAATCAGTTACTTAGCAATATATCATAAAATGTTTATATTGCAATAGCTGTGATCAATGAGTAAGTAATCTATTTTTAGGAACATCAGTTTTATTTAATTGTTGAATCATATTAGATTATTTTTATTTCATAAGGGATTAATTAAATTTGCATAACACGAACTTATACTTATATATATATATATATATATATATATATATATATATATATATATATATATATATATACACATAGTTAAATGAGCTAAAAAGTGAAAACCAAAAGTGTATTCATAAACAATTCTAGGAACTGTTGTGCAGGTGCGAGTTGCAGCTGCAACTAGTAAACAATTAATTAATTTATAGTAAACAACTAGGAATGAGAATCAGCAATGTAAAAACCTATATAGGACCTCTGATCAAGAGGAGCCCACTCTTACTTTTATTATGTCATTAGCTCGTTAAGTCAGTTAGTCTTTAGTCTCTCCATTGAATGTTCATGTTTAACTTGAATAAAGTGCTTTTTAAAAAGTCCTTAGCATATTGAAGATATTTAACTATACATATAAATAAGTAAATACACGAAGGCACGAAGATAACAGGTAACTAAACCTCCTTGATACTTACTTCCCCAGTATCCAGCCCTGGGGGAAAAACAACTGCAAAGAAGCAGTTCGCTGTCTGCTCGGGTAAAAAGTTAGGAAAACATCATGAAAGGGAGTTAGCCAAAGTTGGAAAATTTTTATAAGAGCAGTTGACAGCACTTGTGGTCACTACCTCACAACAGCGATAATCAGCAACCCTTTATATGACACAAAGGGCTCACGTCCCATCAGTGTAAAACCCTTTTAAGGTTAAGTTACTCATCAACTTCTAGCATATTCTAGCAAGTTATATAATTACCGAAGTTATTAGCGGGGCATAAAAACGCGACCAGCAGGGTCATATATATGTACGATATATGTTTTTTGTGATGCTAAGTTTCTTAATAAAATCCAGAGGAGGTAAGATAAATTAACAAAAAACACAAATCATGATGCTGGCTTACAACATACTGACTTTTTTTTTCATAATATCGATTGTACATAAGATTGATTATCTATCGATATATGTTGATATCACTCACGTAACAATTTCTCTCTTTTTTTTTAATAAGCGACTACGCGATTAATGTCTTGTCTTAACTCCCTCCTACCAGTTTACGAACATCCTCGTTAACTCAAAACAAAAATTGCAGAAAAAGAGCACAAAAACAAAAGAAATTACCAATTACATGAATCTACTTACATAAAAATAAAAATAAAAGACCTTACTACTAGCTTAATATACATTACTGTCATTCGCAATTAACAAAAAATATTTATATACAAATAAGTTAATTTACAAAAACTACTATAAGAGGAATGAAATTAAACTATTCCACTGCACCTCTAACATAAGCTCAAAAAATACTTCAGATAACACATTAAATAAATAAAAATAAAAATATGAAAAAGATATGCTTCCTCAGCAATAACGTTAAAGACAAATAACTTAAAGTTATGGGTTGGCTGGAATCTTGAGCTGTTCGATATGAACAGTCCTATGTTTTCTGGGCTCAGCCACACTCTGAATAGTGACTGAGTTATCCTCTCTGATAGCAATCACTCTGAATGGCCCCTCATAACACAAAACCTCCTTAGCACGGTTCGATGCAATTTTCTTGTACACAATGGTACCTATCCTGATATTGCCCGTAATATCTTTTACTCCCAGGTTTTACCGTGCCACTCTCTTTCTCTTTTCCACGGCCATCCTTCCGTATGCTTTCCCCCATATTCTCACGAGTTCTATTCTATTGGCGATCAAGCGTCCTGCCATGCCCTCGTCCACGACCAGAGCCTCTATCTCTCCGTCGTGCATATAGACCAAAAAGGTTTCGAAAGGGGAAAAACCAGTAGCCATGTGGATGGAGTGGTTGTATGCCGCTATGGCGCGGGGCATTGCCTCGTCTGCTTCCAATCCCTTGTCCACGTGAAATACTCACAGATATTCCCCCAGAGTATTGTGAAGCTTTTCGATTTCCCCCTTGCTTTTGGGATGCCCCCGCGTATTCCAATGCCAGGCGACGCATAGATCTTTCATCTCTTTCCTGAGAAGCTGGACATTGTCAAACTCCCTACCCCCGTTTGAGGAAATCATATCAGGCACTCCATAAAACTGGAACCACGTTTGGAGGGCTCTACTGACCGCTGCCGCTGATTTCTCCTTCACCAGGTGGGCCATGGCTATCTTGCTGAAGGTGTCCAACACTGTCACACATTTGAATCCCCGCCACGTAAAAGTGTCAACCTGGAATTCGGTTACCTTAGGTGTACATGTCTCTTTGTATGCCTACTGGGGGGTAACGATCATACTTCGTGGTATTACAAATTCAGCATTCGCTTATCACCTCTTCAATTGTTTTTCGCATTCTTACCCAATATTATTTCCGCTTCAACGCCACCATTGTTTCATTAATCCCTCGCTGGTTTTTCTTTCCTTGGTGATATGCGAGTGTCAACTCATATTGTTGTTCGGCATCACGAATCGTTTTGACCATAAGACAGCAACGGATAATTGATCGATCTAATCCTATTTTCTCGGTCCTCCTCAAGTTTCGGATCTTATCCCAAATTGTCGCGTTTCCTAGGTAGTGGGTCGCGCCTGCTTTTGATGCGTTCTTCAGCACTCGTCACATTTGTTCATCTTTAATTCCTGGTTGGGACCGAATAGTGACGATCTCATGTTTTTCATATTTGGAGTTCTCCATTTTCAGAGGTCCCGTAGTCCTCGTCTTCCAAATAATCTGGCGAGGCTTGCTGTTAATGACTTCGTCTGTTAACTCCTCCATCTCTGTTGGTCTCTCGTCGCCCGATTCATCTTGATCAGAGGAGGCCCTGTCGTCCTGGTGGTCTGTTCCATCCACTCCTTCTCCGTCCGGTGTCCGTTCGTGCTCGAATGTTTTGTTATCTCGGGAATGTTCACGTGTACTTGACTCGCACTAATTGCACTTGACTTGATTGCATTAATTTGCACCGCTCGTGATAGCCAATCCGCTACAATATTTTCCCTTCCCGGCTTGTACACTACTTCCATGTTGTATTGGCTAAGCTGCTCTTTCCAGCGGGTGACTCGTGCTGATGACTCCTTCAATTTCCCGACCCATAACAACGGTCTATGATCCGTGTGGACCACGAACTTTCGCCCAAAAATATATGGTCGGAAATGCTCGATCGCCCACACGATCCCAAGCAACTCTCTTTCCAGTGCGCTATAACGGGATCCCGTCTCTGTTAATCGTCTGCTGGCGTACGCTACGGGACGCTCACCACCGTTACCTTCCTGTGATAATACCGCACCTAAGGCGTACTCACTCGCATCTGTGGTGATGTGAAATGTCAGCGTAAAATTGGGAAAGGCAAGCATTGGTTTTTCCTGCAGTTTTCTCATGCATGTCCGAATATTATTTTCAATTTCAGGGGTGATTACTCCGTCCTTTCTTTAGTAAGTTGTTTAGTGGCACAAGATACTCCGCCTTTTCCGGTACGAATCGGCGATAATAGTTGGACGTTCCTAATAACCTCTGTATTCCTTTGCGTCAGTCGGAGTCGCCATTTGTCTTATCGCCTTGACCTTCCTCATATCTGGTCGCACTCCCTCTTTGGATATTGTATGGCCCAAAAAATTAAACTGACC